>PVKU01000226.1:0-618564 GCA_004027475.1 Anoura caudifer
GCTCCTGTTGTAGTGGTTTGCTTAGTTGGCTTTTGTTTTAGGTGTGGTGGTTAATACCTGTGAGTTTGCTGTCTTTTTACTGTCCTATTTTTTATCTTCTTTTTCTTAGATAAGTCCCTTTAACATTTCATATAATAAGGGCTTGGTGATGATGAACTCCTTTAACTTGACCTTATCTGAGAAGCACTTTATCTTCCCTAAATGACAGCTTCTCTAGGCCGAGCAATCTTGGATGTAGGTCCTTGCCTTTCATGACTTGGAATACTTCTTTCCAGCCCCTTCTTGCCTGTAAGGTCTCTTTTGAGAAATCAGCTGACAGTCTGATGGGAACTCCTTTGTGGGTGACTGTCCCCTTATCTCTAGCTGCTTCTAGAATGCTCTCCTTCATTTTAATCTTGGCTAATGTAATTATGATGTGCCTCAGTGTGTTCCTCCTTGGGTCCACCTTCTTTGGGACTCTCTGAGCTTCCTGGACTTCCTGGAAGTCTATTTCCTTTGCCAGATTGGGGAAGTTCTCTTTATTATTTGTTCAAATAAGTTTTCCACTTGTTGCTCTTCTTCCCCTTCTGGTACCCCTATAATTCGGATGTTGGGACGTTTCAAGATGTCCTGGAGGTTCCTAAGCCTCTCCTCATTTTTTTGAATTCTTGTTTCTTCCTTCTTTTCTGTTTGGTTGTTTCTTTCTTCCTTCTGGTCCACTCCATTGATTTGAGTCCCAGTTTTCCTCCCATCACTATTGGTTCCCTGTGCGTTTTTCTTCATTTCATTTATTGTAGCCTCCATTTTTTTCATCTAATTTGTGACCAAAATCAACCAATTCTGTGAGCTTCCTGATCACCAGAGCTTTGAACTGTGCTTCTGATAGGTTGGCTACCAGTGCTGTGAGCTCTGCATCTGATAGGTTGACCATCTCCTGGTTGCTCAGATGAATTAGCTCCGGGGCCCTGGTCTGTTCTCCCTTTTGAGCCATCCTTGGTTTTGTTCTTTTTATTTTTGTCTGGTCGCAGCTGTTACATAGTGAGGGGCAGAGCCTTAGGTGTGCACCGGGTCGGGGCATCCCAGTCGCTGGGTTGTGATGCTGGATGTGGGGATGGAGTCCGAGAGGGAACAATGGTGCCTGCTTTGCACTGTCCCGTGGACTCCAGTCCCCTCAGCCTCCCTCCCCCACCACATTGGGCCCCTCTGGTGCTGATCTCCGAGTGGGTGGGCCTGCGCACGCTCCAGGGCCCTGCAGGCCCCCCCAACGAACTCCCCTGTGAGGCTGGGACTCTCTCCTGGCACCTCAGCCCTGGTCTGGATGAATCGTTGTTGTCAGACTCCTGCACAATTCAATTTTCTCTCTGTCCTGGTTGGGTTTTCTTTTTTTTTGGTTCTATATTTTTGTTGTCCTTATTCTTGGTTGTGAGAGGAGGCACAGTGTGTCCAGCTACGCCTCCATCTTGGTTAGAAGTTCCTATTTTATTTTCTTTATTCCTTTCTTTTTTGTCTTCATTTATTTTTGTTTTGTTTAATTAAGTTTGCTGAGGTACAATTTGTGGAAACCCACAGTTTACCAACTTGAAGCGCACCATGCAATGAGCACACACTCGTGTAACTGTCACCACAATCACGATACAGAACGTTTCTGTTCCCCAAATGCCTTTCCTGCTCCTTCACAATGATGCGGCTCCTGTAACGACCACGGTCCCTGGCAAACGCTGATCTTCCTGTCACTATAGTTTTACCATTACCACATTTAATCATAATGTGGTCTCAGGAGTGTGAACTTTTTTTTTCACTTACCATAATGCTTTTGCAATTCACAACTGAGTGTTTTCTTATTATTTCCTTTTCCTTCTGTGTTAGGTTGGAAGTTGTGCACTCTGTCAGCATCTTTTAGTGGTACTTGTTGGGGGACAGTGCTCTGTGGGTCTTCTGTGGTTCTGTGCATCTTGTTGGCAGACGCCCACTCCCTTTGCCCCAGGCTCTCTGTACAAGGATGCTTGCATGTGAACAGTTTTGGGAGACAGAGGTGGGGTCTCCAGAACAGACGGTGGGTCTGCTTACTCCCCTGTGTCTTCCTCCAGAGCAGAACTTAAACAGATTTGCTTATTGACGATTATAAAAGATTCAAGTTCCCTGCACTCAGGGTTTCTCTCTTCTAATGCAACATGAGCGGGTGTCACCTGACCCTCTTCATGTCACCCTGTGGGAACTGGATCCCAGGGAATTGGCACCAAGGCCGACACTGGCCGCTGCTGTTGCTGTGAGTCATAAGCTGCCTTTTGTCTTTGGTCCAGGAATCTTGTGTCTCCTGCCAGCATCCATGAAACCGTGTCTGCTGGCTAGTCCGTTTGCAACTAGGGCACAATCTGAAACCCTTCGCAGCTCTGGACAGAACTCTAGAGATTGAAACACACGTCCATGGCCTTGCTGAAGTATAAGTGATACTCTCGAATCTTCCAGAACCATAAACAGGCCTTAGAACCCTCTAACTGCATTTGTGCCCCTCCAGGCTTCTGTGCCATATACTGTTTTTTTATTAATACTTTTATTTTAAGCCCAAGAAGACATTACACAGTCAGTGTTCATTTAGATTTGTCCACATATTCATCGTGTTCGTAGTACTTCGTGTTTTCCCTGCATCTTTATCTTTGATCGTCCATCTGGGAATAGGTTCCTTCTACTTGATGAAAATATTTCTGTATTTCCTTTTGTTTAGGTCTGCTGATGACGGTCAGTCTCCCCATCTCTCTCTTTTGACCAGTGAAATGTTTTCATTTCAGCTTCATACTTGTAGGGCCTTTTTTGCTGGGTGTAGAATTCTCTTCGGTACTTACTTACTTATTTATTTAGCTCTTTAAGGACCTGAGTCCAGCATCTCTGGCTTCCATTGTTGACAAGCCAGCTGTCGGTGTACATGGTTGTCCTTTGAAGGTGACCTTTCCCCTCTGCTATTGTTAATATTTTCTCTTTGGATTTTGCTCTTAGCAGCTGCAATAGGGCGCATGTGTCAGTTCCCACTGTTATTATATGTCCCCCAGCGTGTGTCCCTCTTCATTAGTGCTGTGCAACAGACTACCCCCGAACTTGGTGGCCGAGATGCAACGGTACCAGTTATGCATCTCGCAGGTCTGTGGTTTGAGTGGAGCTCCGCGGGCACGCCTCAGTGCTGTTCCATGCGGTGTTAGCTGGTGCGGCTTGACTGCAAGATCCACTCTTCAGTGACTCACTCTTATCTGGCAAGTTGATGCTGGCTGTTGGCTGTGGGGGGGCTTTGCCCGCAGGGCCCACCCCCCTCCCACTGGCCACCACAGATGAGAATAAGTCTACCAAGACATCTGCTTGGGAGGAAAGGTGGCCAATCTCTCAAAGGAGAAAGGCCAAGAGCTTCTTCCTCAATGGCTTTTATTAGGTTCATTTCATGCAGGAATACCGTAAAGCTCATTAATCATTGTCAAGCAGTAAGGATCAAACAATAGATAACATACAAAGAACTCTGAGGGCTTAATCTGAGTCAGGGTCAGATAGCTAAAGAGCAATAAAACTTTGAGGAACAAACTCACTTCTTGCTTGGACCCTTATTTAATTGAGAGCATTCTTAGCAAAGCAGGTTTCACAGGATTTTATGTGTTCTTTCTCAGGCTGATCACCCAGGGAACCCACCCTATCCAGCACAGGACTACACTACCCTCTGTCATTGTTTCAGGTTTAAGTGGAGCAGGGGAAGGCAGGCAGCCAAGAGATTGGGAAACTTCTTGCAGACAGAATGAGGACTCAGGCTATGTCAGGTTAGCCAAGGGGTGAGGGTCCATCACCCCCTTTTGCTGTAGCCCTTAAGTCCTCTGAGAGCCTCCCACATGATCCTGCCTGTTTTAGGTGACTCCTCCCTTGAGGAATCTTACCCGTCATTGGCTAACTGACCAAGCATTGGGGGCCAGTTATGGATGACATAAAAGGAGCAGAAGTGGCGCTCCTGCCAGGGAGATAAGCCTTGTCTCCTTAGTTGCTTACAGTCTGAAGGTTGCTCACCCAGCCCTAGCCATGGGGGCGCTACAGCCTCTGAAACCAGGTAGGGTGGTTCCCAACAGTTGGCTGGACGTTTCTCCAGGGCCAGAGGTCCAGGACCAACAGCCATTTGCATGGGCGCTACAGCTTCCTGTGGCATGATGGCTGGATCCCAAGAGAAGTGCTGTGGAAGCTTCCGGTCCCTTGAGGCCTTGGTCCAGAAACTAGAGCAGCATCACTTCTATCATATTCTGTTGGGAAGCAGTTACAGAGCCAGAGTAAAGAGTAAAGGGGGCTGTGCATTCCCCCCCAGTGGGAGGGGTGTCAGAGAATTCTGGACAATGTCTTAGAACCTCTACAAGGTCCTTAAGTGTGGATTTCTTTCCTCCTCCTCCTCCCTCTTCCTCTTCCTCTTCTTCTTCTCTTCTTTTTGGGGGAGGAGGGCTCAGAAGTTATTTTAAACCAATGTTTTTCATCAATTTTGGAAAGTTCACAGTTATTAACTCTTCACATATGGCTTCTGTCCCATACTTTTTCTGTTCTGTTTCTGTGTCTGTACTTATATGTATGTTAGATCTTTTCATTATATAGTCTATGTCTTATCTACTTTCCTGTATTTTCCCAGCCTTTGCCTCTTCATACTTCATTCTGTTTATTCTTTTTTGACCTATTTCCTGTTCACTCTTCAGCATTGCCTAATTTGCTATTATACCTAGCCATTTTCTTCATTTTGACAATTGTATTTTTAAATTCTGTGATTTCCACTTGTTTTTTTTTATAGTTTAAAGTTCTTTGTCAAAATTGCAAATCTTCCATTTTATCCTCTTGAATACCATCACAGTTGTTTCGAAGTCCGTGTCAGATGACTTTAATATTTGCGGCCGCTCTCTTTGGGCCTGTTTCTGTTGGTTCTCTTTCATCCTGGCGCAGCACCTCGTGCGCCTGGTGCATTTCAGTTACTTGCCGGACTTTGGGTTTGCCACGGTGCTTGTAGCAATCGTTTGAAGCCCAGTTGGCTGCTTCCGTTGTGTTCGCTTCTCCCAGGTCCGCGGAGCAGGCTCACTTGGGATGACCTCAGTCTAGTTTCTGGAAGTGAAATTGTGGAAGGCTGAGCTACAACCCTCGTGAGGGTGTTTACTTGTGGCCCACTCTTAATTCCTAGCGTGAAGACTTTCAGGACCCCTGCCCACAGGAGGGGTGGTCATCAGGGCTCTCTCCTTGCAGACCCCTGGCCTCCCTGCAGTCCCTGTCCTCTGAGCCTGTGAGGTTGTTCATGCTACTGCATGTCCCTCCAGCCTCTCGGGGAACAGCTGCCCAAACAGCAGGCTCACTTCCTGCGTTACCACAGTCCCTTCCAGCCTGGCTGTTCATCGCTGTCTGGCCAGGTACCTGGCGCCACACACGGATGCTTTCTGTATTTTGTCCAGTATTTCTGGTTGTCTCCAGCCAGAAGTCCTCAGAGGGACCCCATTTTCTTTTGAGTCATCCCATCGGTGTTCAAAAGCCAGATTACACGTTCCCCATTAGCTGCCTTTATTTGCCCCTCTATAGAAAACTCCACCTGGTCTGTATTTGCTGTCTCCAATTTCTCACATCCCCTTCTTTCTGAAACCCATTGTAATCAGGCTTTGGTTCCCACACTCCATCAAAAGTGCCCTTCTCAAGGTCTCGCATACCTTAGCGATGCCAGATCCTGGGACCAGTTCCAGCCACCATTCTCTCTGACATCACTGCAACATTCTATGTGGAGAGGTTGGTGAGATGAAGCAAAATCCAGCCAAGGAAAATGAGGAATGGCCCTCTTTCCTACTTTGTTTTTTCTGTCGCATTTCTTGCCGGATACTGTTTCACCAACTTCCTCATTTTGATTTTTCCCTTGTGCATTTTGCTGACCTCCACCAGGAGAACATGGGCTCCCAGAGGGCAGGGCACGCTGTCTGCTTTGCTCATTCACCCACCCTCTGTGTAGACAGGGTCGTGCGCGGGGCAGGCTCTCAGTGGACATTTGCTACGCAATTGCTCCCTCTGGGGAAGCACCAGCTGGTCCTGTGCAGCCAGCACCTCTGGCCACTGCCGGGTCCCACTGGCTGGCTGTGGGGTTTGCAGAGGTTGCGGGAAGAAAGCCGGTGTGCTGAACACCCTGGGCAGGACTTCAAGTGGCAGTCACCCGATGTGTGATTTTTTCGGTTTTTAAATTTCTTTTACGTTACCATCTGACCCTCACAGCACCTCTGGGGGGCGGGCGGAACAGGCACAGGTGGGCTGCTGTTTCTGGGAGGGCTCCAAGGGGGACAGAGCGGTTCCACCTGCACACAGCAGCTTCCCCCACGGGCCCTGGGCTCCAGCGCTGCCTTCAAAGTGAACAAAACGTCCTTTCCTGACTATAGAAATAATATGAACTCCTCGTAGGAAATTTAGAAACCACAGAAATGGATAAAGAAGAACATTTAAATTATTATGGTACTATGCACATTTTCACCTATTTCCTTTCAGTATTTTTTAAAAATACAGTTTAGATCATGTGTCATACAAAATTTGTATCCTGTTTTTAAATTTAACATTACAAAATAACTTTTCCCTGTTTTTAAATTAAACTAAATTTATTTCTTCTTTAAAATTTTTAAAAATTTATTTATTTAGAGAGGGGGCGGGGAGAGAGAAAGAGGGAAGGAAACTTCGATGTGAGAGAGAAACATCGATCAGTTGCCTCTCGTATGCACCCTGACTGGGGACCAAACGCATAACCCCAGGCATATGCCCTACTGAGCCACGCCAGTCAGGGATGCTTGTTTTCTTTTTTTTTTTTTAAATATATTCTATTGATTATGCTATTACAGTTGTCCCATTTTCCCCCCTTCATTCCCCTCCACCCTGCATACCCCCTCCCACCCACATTCCCCCCTTTAGTTCATGTCCATGTGTCATAAGTTCTTTAGCTTCTACTTTTCTCACACTATTCTTGCCCTCCCCTGTCTATTTTCTACCCACCGTCTATGCTACTTATTCTCTGTACCTTGTCCCCCTCTCTCCTCCTCCCACTCCCCTGTTGCTAACCCTCCATGTGATCTCCATTTCTGTGTTTCTGCTCCTGTTGTAGTGGTTTGCTTAGTTGGCTTTTGTTTTAGCTGTGGTGGTTAATACCTGTGAGTTTGCTGTCCTTTTACTGTTCATATTTTTTATCTTCTTTTCCTTAGATAAGTCCCTTTAACATTTCATATAATAAGGGCTTGGTGATGATGAACTCCTTTAACTTGACCTTATCTGAGAAGCACTTTATCTTCCCTTCCATTCTAAATGACAGCTTTGCTGGATAGAGCAATCTTGGATATAGGTCCTTGACTTTCCTGACTTGGAATACCTCTTTCCAGCCCTTTCTTGCCTGTAACGTCTCTTTTGAGAAATCCGCTGACAGTCTGATGGAAACTCCTTTGTAGGTGACTGTCTTCTTATCCCTTGCTGCTTCTAGAATTCTCTCCTTCATTTGAATCTTGGCTAATGTAATTATGATGTGCCTTGGTGTGTTCCTCCTTGGGTCCAACTTCTTTGGGATTCTTGGAGCTTCGTGGACTTCCTGGAAGTCTATTTCCTTTGCCAGATTGGGGAAGTTCTCCTTTATTATTTGTTCAAATAAGTTTTCCACTTGTTGCTCTTTCTCTTCCCCTTCCGGTACCCCTATAATTTGGATATTGGGACATTTCAAGATGTCCTGGAGGTTCCTAAGCCTCTCATTTTTTTTATATTCTTGTTTCTTCCTTCTTTTCTGTTTGGCTGTTTCTTTCTTCCTTCTGGTCCACTCCACTGATTTGAGTCCCAGTTTTCCTCCCATCTCTATTGGTACCCTGTGCATTTTTCTTCATTTCACTTATTGTAGCCTCCATTTTTTCATCTAATTTGTGACCAAAATCAACCAATTCTGTGAGCATCCTGATCACCAGGGCTTTGAATTGTGCATCTGATAGGCTGGCTATCTCTTTGTCGCTTAGATAAATTGGTTCTGGGGCTTTGATTTGTTCTCTGGTTTGAGCCATTTTTGTTTCTGGGTTTGTTTTTGTTTTTGTTTTGGTCTAGTCTCAGCTGTTACATAGTGAGGGGTGGAGCCTTAGGTGTTCCCCAGGGCAGGGCAACCCAGTCACTGGGTAGTGACACTGTATGTGGGGGCAGGGTCTGAGTGGGAACAATGGCACTTGCTCTGCTCTCTCTCAGATTCCAGTCCCTTCCGCCGCTTCCCTTTCGCCTGGATTATCTGTGTGCAAATGTGGGACCACCTGGTCAGCCAGCCACCTTGCGCATCCTCACTGGGTCTGCACCATTGCCACCCCGTGCCTGGGGTCTGCTAGCCACCGCCTGTGCACCTGGGGTCTGCTAGCTGCTGCTGCCTGCGTGCCCGGTCCACACCTCCACTTTTTCCTGCCACGACTCTGCCCCTCTTACCGGTCTGGATGAATGGTTGTTGGATTTCCGTACAGTTCAATTTTCTATGAGTTCTGGTTGTTTTCTTGTTTCTAAATCTTTCTTGTCCTTAATTTTGGTTGTGAGAGGAGGCACAGTGTGTCTGCCTACACCTCCATCTTGGCCGGAAGTCCCTTGCTTGTTTTCTTAATAGCTCACTTTTGTGGTTATATAATATTCCACCACAGATGCACCACAATTTATATAATACTCTATTGCTGGACATCTAGGTTACACAACATACTTCCTTCTTTCTATGTGCAAGGGGCTGGGGACTTGAGGCCGGGGCTCTCAGCTGTGACAGTCAGATTAGAAAGTGGACATGGCATGGCTCAGGGTAAAATAAAATCTAAAAGCACCACATGATGGTATATAATTTAAAAAAAGGAAATCTTTTCAAATAAAAAGAAAGTCCCAACTCCATTTAGGGGTGCGTGTGTGTGTGTGGTGGGGCAGTGTCCTCCCTGTAGGGACCCGAAGCTGCTGACACCTGCAGAGGCTGGGTCGAGGTCCCTTGGGGCTCATTCCTGTCTCCCTCCCTGGTCCTGGGTCCTCAGACTCTTCCAGCTGGAGGCGGAGGCTGACGCCATCGAGCACTTCCAGCAGTTTTCGGCCCAGCTGTCGCCCTTCTACGAGAGCTCCGTCCACGTCCTGCAGGTGGAGGTCCTGCAGCAGCTGACCGACCTGATCCGCAGCCACCCCAGCTGGTCGGTGGCCCACTTGGCGGTGGAGTTGGGCATCCGAGAGTGCTTCCACCACAGCCGCATCATCAGGTGGGCGGGGACCTTGCCTGGTGGGGCAGGGGACAGGACTCTTGGGACAGTGTGTGTGGCAGGGTGGGGCCCTCTGCCCTGCTTCAGTTCCCCTCCGTGAACTCAAAGGTCACCCAGAATGTTTGACTTGCAGAGGGGCAGCACTGCCTCTGGGCTCTGATGTTGACCATCCGTGGGGATGCTGACTAAAGTCAAAGGGAAAACCTTGCTGGAGTCCCTGCCAGGAGCTAGACCCATGGTAGCTGTTTTACATGCACCATGAACTTGAATCCTCCCAGCACCCCCATGAAGTACTGCATCCCAGTGAGAGGCCACATGACTTGTGCAAGGTCGCTCAGCTGGAGCGGCCTGAAGAGGCTTCAGATCCTTGGGGTCCCCTTCCAAAGGTCTGGTTACCCCTCTGAGACCTGGGACACATGCTCTCAGACATTCACTCAGCCAGCATTGGAACAGTGGACACCCTGGTGAAGGTCCCTGCTGGTCACAGTCCTGTCCTGAGGCGGCCACACCTCCTTCGGTGCTCCTCCCAGATGCTCTGTTCCACTCCCAGGCCCAGCACTCCAGACTCCTGGCTGCCCTTCTCAGCTGAGGGGCCTGTTCTCTGACATTGTGGTGTTTCGTCTCCGAATAGCCCATCCACTCCCAGGGCAGGCGTGGCAGGGGTGGTTTTCATTTTTCAGTAGATGAAGTCATCGAAGCCCGGAAAGGTTAAGTGAATTGCCCAATGTTGGTGAATTTATGGCCTTCTGTGACTCTTTCTGTGCCACTCCACTGCCCACCAGGCTGGTGTGGCCCTGGGGCACAACCCCCTGCAGGAGTGACCCCAGAACAAAGAAAAACAGATTCAAGTCGCATGGGACACAGATACATTGCAACTCAGTCATAAGTGTGAACCAGCAGGCGTGAGCACAGCACAAGCGCCCTTGAACTCCCAGCCCACGTCCCTCTCCTGCACTTGGGTTTCTCAGTGCTCTGCTCACCTCATGCCGTGTCCACTCACCTGACTGCTCCCCACGCCTCCCCCCTGCCCCCCCACAGCTGTGCCAACAGCAGGGAGAATGAGGAGGGCTGCACGCCCCTGCACCTGGCCTGCCGCAAGGGCGATGCGGAAATCCTGATGGAGCTGGTGCAGTACTGCCGGGCCCAGATGGACGTCACTGACAACAACGGGGAGACGGCTTTCCATTATGCTGTCCAGGGTGACAGCCCCCAGGTGCTGCAGGTGAGCCGGGTGGGACAGGGTGACCAGGCCCAGCGACACCTCTCTGTGCCCACAGCTGTCTTTGGGATCAGATGACACTCTAGGCCTCTCAATGTCCCTCCTTGGTCCTTAAGGCCTGAGCTCCTCTGTGGAGGGTGCTGCCCCTGCCTCGCTCCCCACGCTTGTCAAGGAGGCATGTTTGTTCTCCACCCTGGGAAAGGCCCAGTCCAGCCAGTGAGTTTAGTTCAGCTCTTCCTGAGCACCTGCTGTGAGTCGGACCCCTGAGTGGGGGCGTTCATGGTCCAGGGGGTTGAGCTTAACTCCTCACGGGGACACCAACAAGATACAATGCCACCCAGCTCCTCTGGGTGTTTGCGCCAGAGGCACCCCGTTCTGTCTTTGATTCGCTGGGCAGCAAAATAAAAGTCAAACTTTTGAGTGCATAAATGTAGTGATGTTCTTGAAAGCCTACTTTATGAGATAGGAAAGGCAGAATACAGGGCAGTATTTTATTGCCTAGAATTAGAAGATTCTTCCAAAGGTTATATCCTTGTCTCTGCCTTGGCACCAGAATGGAACTATGTTATTGCAGAGAATAGGGACTCCTACCTAGTGATGAGCACCCTCTGAGGCGGGAGGTCCCTGCAGCTGCCGAGCTCCACCCTTGCTGAGCACCACCAAGTGCCCCGCACAGGCCACACTCTTCCTGCCTCGAGCTGAGGCCAGGCGCACTCTCAGCAGTCACGTACAGCTGTGCCTGTCCCTTACTGCACGCTTGTCTCCTGCCTGTCCTGTCCCGAGTGTCGTGTGAGTTCCATTTAGTTCTCAGAACACCCTGGGGAAGGGGGTGCCATCAGCCCACCTTCCTTGCTAAAGAAACAGGCTCAGTGATGGTAAGAAGTTTGCCCAGAGAGGGCCACAGAGCAGTGCGTCCTCAGGCCGCTGACACGCCCAGCTGCTCCCACGGGTGCGGGGGTCTAATTAACCCCAGGGAGACAGCACTCAGCCATAGGAAATACAAGTGAGGAAATACAAGCCTCCCGACTTGCTTTGTAATGCTGGTAATTTTTTAATTGAAAAAATAATATCTGCACGTATCAAAAAACATTTAAAGAGGACAGAAGTGTATACAGTGAAAAGCAAGAAACACTACCCTTCCCTCCCAGACCCCCTTCTAGTGCCCACCCCTAGATGCAGCCTCATTTTCAGTTTCTTTATTCAGAAATTGTCCTACAGTCTTGCCAGACCCACACCCCAGCCAACACTGGCTCAGTCAGCTCCCTTTTTGCCTCCCAGGCCTCCCTTCTCTGTTGCTTCTCTTGTTCTCATGGAGTCCAGCTGCCCTTCCCTCAGTGGCCTGAGAGACACTGCCACGGGGGGTGCCAAGGGAGGGATGTGCCAGGGCCTCTCTGTGGGGGGCCCTGGCCCACCTGCTGTTGTGCTGGCAGCTCCTAGGGAAGAATGCGTTGACCGGCCTGAACCAGGTGAACAACCTAGGGCTGACCCCGCTGCACCTGGCCTGCCAAATGGGAAAGCAGGAGATGGTCCACGTGCTGCTGCTGTACAACGCTCGCTGTAACATCATGGGGCCCTGTGGCTACCCCATCCACGTGGCCATGAAGTTCTCCCAGAAGGGGTAAGCCCTCGCTCCCCACTCGCCCCTGACCCCCGCCCCGCACGGGCGCTGGGCCTCAGCTCTGCCTCGCCTGTCCTGAGCAGTGACCTCTACAGGCTCATCGGATGCGCATCAGATTCTGGCGCCAAAGGCTGACCCAGCACAAAGTCATGTGTGGGGATGTGACCCTCAGTCCCTGAACTCCACGGTGCACTCTGCAGTGCACCTTCATTTCTCACTGTGAACCTGCCTCCCCCAAACGGGAGGAGCCCCATCTCAATCTACCCTGTAGCCCCCCTTCCAGCTTCCCCAGGTGGTAGTCTCATGCCAGAACCTCATGCAACCCCAGGACTCGGAAGGACCTGCTGACCTGGGTCCTCTCCCCCCAAGCCCACCAGCCCAGTCTGAACCCTGTCATGCCACGGTGTTCACAGCTTCTTTGGGTGACTCAAAGCCCAGGAATGGTGGTCGGGGGGCTCAGGGCCCCATCTGTGTAGGTGAATTTGTCCTTCTTGGTTAGTGGCACTGTGGGGACACAGGTCCCAGGCCCATGTCTTAAGGAGCTCCAGAACACTCTCTCATTTCTTCCCTTCTCCCACACCTGGGAAACCCTGGTCTCAGGAAAATTCTTTTCCATGTGGTGTGTGTGTAAGAATGTGTGTGTGTGTGATGGGTACGGGGGAGTGGATAGAAGAGGTAACTATCTCAAAATATTATCTAGCAGGTACAGTGTCTAGAATGAATGAATGAATGAGTGGATGGGCCAGTCAGCCCCTCAGTCCCAGGCACTGTGCGAAGTGCTGGCCTCACCGAGATGGAGAAGAGAACAGCTCTGGGACAGGAGACTCAGAAGTCTCCTGACCTTCCAGTGCTGAGTGCACGGAGAGGCCACACTCAGGTCAGGGGTGGGCACTCGCCCTCCCTCAGGTTTTGTCCTTCCTTTAGGGACCTGGCTGGCCCCTGGGGCATTGCTGTTCCCTTGAGGGTCTGGTCCAAGCGTGGACGAACCCTCTTCTCCTTTGCTCTCTCACAGCCAGGATGAGCTGGGATTTTAAGAAAGACTTGACTGAGTGGCTGGGGACAGTACCAGCACTCTCGCCCCAGCAATCAGGTTCCTTGGTGGCAGGGTGCAATCCGAGTGGACACCGTGCTGGCCATGCTCTCCTCTACAGCTGGCGTGGTGGCCCTGCTGCTGCTCAAATTCAGCCACCCTATGGTCCCAGTCACCTGCTCCGTCCATGTCCCTTCCAGGACCCTGGTGTTTTCCAGGTTGCCCCTCTTCAGATGCCCGCAGCCACGCCCCCTCTCTGCCCCATCCAGGCCTCCCTGTGGGCCAGCTCAGAACAGAGTGCGTCCTTGCAGGATGACGCAGGTCGTGCCCTGCTGCTGCGCACACTGCCACGCTCCTCAGGGCCGGGCGGGGTCGCCCCTGCCCCCGCCTCTGTGTGGCAGGTAGGCAGCCCAGCTGGACTCTGAGGATCACAGGCATTGGCGTTGCCAAGGGCACTTCTGTCCCAGCTCCCACCTGCTGTCTGCTGACCTTCCAGGACTCTGGTTTCACTTAGCGTGATGTCTTCAAGGTCCAGTAGTGTCGGAGCATGGGTTGGAATTTCCTCCCTTTTTAAGGCAAAATAGTGCTCTGTTGGCTGTGCCACGTTTTGCTTTTCCAGTCATCTGTCGGTAGACACTTGGGTTGCTTCCACCCTTTGGCTATTGTGAGTAGCACCACAGTAAGCGGTGCTTTCAAGGGGCCGGGGTGTGGAGGGCCAGGCCCAGAGCCAGGTGCTGAAATACCTGGTTTCCTTTCATTGCCACCTAGTCCTCTTAGGACAGTCTCCATATTGCAGCTGGACTAGGTCACTTTCCAGAGGTCACCAGCAAGGAAGCAGAGGCTTGACCTCAAGCCCATCGGACTCTAAAGCCAGCACCAGTGAGAGTGATCATTGCTGATTAGAATCATCAGGAAGGCTTCCTGGAGGAAGGGGCTTGAGCTGCGCCTTGAGAGGCTCATGATGCCCTAGACGTACCATGGTATTCACTCTGTTGGTTTCATTGCAACTTTATTTGCGGAAATTCTCCCTAACTAGTGGATGAAGCCCTCAGTCATGACCTGTCCTGGCTCCAGGCTGCCTCTGGCTTTCCTCACTATCCTGGATTCCTCTCTCCCCAGGTGTGCTGAAATGATCCTCAACATGGACAGCAGCCAGGTCCATAGCAAAGACCCACGCTATGGAGCCAGCCCCCTCCACTGGGCCAAGAATGCAGAGGTAGGTGGGCTCCCTAATGGAGACCGGGGCAGTGGTGGGCAGGGGGCAGGTCCCTGCAGCCTTCGTTCTCAGCCACCTGAGGAAGGAGGTTCCTGAGGGGACCCTGAGGCTGGCACTTGGGGTTGCTCTCACAGTGGGCCCCCAGTAGACAAGCCCAAGGAGAGATGACACCTTGGCATTGCTCACTGGCGCAGTGACAGTGTCCCCCTGTGGTTTTCTCCTGTGTGAACTGGGTGTCCGATGTCCTGCCTCTGGAGGTGTCCAGCAGGGTAGTGCAGGAGGGTCCAGCAGGGTAGTGCGGGAGGAAACTCTTCATAAATCGTCAAGTGCCTTGCACACAGAGGCGGCGGTTGGTGGCGATGCTGCTGCCAGCTCCCGCGGCATCCCCTCTGAGGCCTCCTCCGTCCCGCTGGGCGGATGGAGGGCTCTGGTCTCTCCTCTCCGGGAGCATGGCTCAGATGGTCCCAGAGGGCACAGCCTGCTCCTAACAGTGACGGGCCCTTTTCTGTGTGTTTTATCACTTATTGTCACCACTTCGGTGAGGTAGGGACCTGCATTCCCATTTTACAGCAGAGAAAACTGAGGTGCAAAGGGGTTCAGTGACCCACCCAAGCTCAGACAGCTGGGAGGAACCAGGGCTGCTCAAGCATCTCGGGCTCCGATGTCCAGGCTTCTCAGGGCTGCTGCAGGGCAGGAATGTGTGTTGCCAAGTCCCGAACAGGGTGCAGGGTCCCAGGGGAGGTGACAAGGAGTGGGGCTGTTCTGGGGTGGGGCCCAGGGGGACCTTTGCAGGGAGGCATGGGGGGCCCTGTGAGCCCCAGAGAAGGCCTCGGAAGCACCTTAAAGCAGTCGGCACATCTTTGGGTTCTTGTCCCCTAGTCCTGGGTGCTGATGGTGTGGGAACTAGGCCCAGAGCCACCCTCGGGACTGGGGCCCACCGCCTGGGCCCCTTCCATTGCTGGAGCTTTCCCTCTGAGGGAGGAAGCTCTGTGGCCAGGGGCCGTGGAAGTGCCCCACTGACTTGGGCCAGGACCCTGTCCCCCACAGATGGCCCGCTTGCTGCTGAAACGAGGCGGCGATGTGAACAGCACCAGCTCTGCGGGCAACACAGCTCTGCATGTGGCGGTGATGCGCGGCCGCTTCGACTGCGTCATGGTGTTGCTGACCCACGGGGCCCACGCCGAGGCCCGCGGAGAGCATGGCAACACGCCGCTGCACCTGGCCATGTCGGTGAGCCCACATGGCAGGGAGGCTGGCGCGCGTCTCCTCCTCCCTGGTGCCCTGGTGCCCCTCTCTCCATGCCTGCCAATGCGACGTGAGATATGAGAGGGGAAGGTCCAGCTCTGGCACCGACTGTGGCCTCGGGCAACACGTGTCACCTGTGTCAGCCTCAGTTCCTCCCCCAGGGAATGGAGGTGTCGGCACCCACCTGGCAGAGGGGTTGAGAGGAGTCAGTGGTGGACCCTTGGTCACCAGGAGGGATGTCTGAGTGACACAGGCAGATGCAGAGTGAGCACCCCGCAGGTGTTGTCCTCCTCCCCTTTGTACTTAGGGAGCGGTGTCCCTCTGCCTGTCGTTCTCACCCCATCTCAACTCCCAGAGACCGGGGCTGGCTTCCACGCCTGGGTGGCCCGCGGTGGGTGTTCGTTTGTCACAGAGCAGGGTTCCTGCAATCGGCACTGACAACCGCAGGGTGACCGCTCTGCATGCAGGGACGGGACGTTCCTCCTGTGTCACAGATGCGTGTCTCCAGGTGTGTGCATAACGACGGCAGTGCCAGCACACGGGGGCCCTCGTCCTTAGTCTTGGAGGGACAGGGTGGGAGAGACCCTGGGACTCTAAAGCAAGTCTGTTTAGGACACATTCAAAGACATCCTGTTTTATGCCAAAGGTCCTGGTCGTGGGGGGTGTTGCTCGAGAGGTTGGAACTGTAAGTGAAACCACGGCCGTTGCGGCGCCGAAGGGGCCCTCAGAGTGATCCCGTCCAGCAGTTCTCAGACGTCCTGGTCTGTGTGGTGCCTTTGTGCTCTTAAAAATTACTCAGGATCCCAAAGACTTTTTTATATGAATCTTAGCTGTCTGTATTTTTTGTATTAGAAATTAAAAGTGAGAGATTTTCAAAAGACTCATTAGTTATGAGTCTTTTGAAGTTAATAATGAAAAGATTCATTAATATATGACCGTAATTTGCCCATCACATGCTAACATACCGTATTTTTCAGACTATAAGACGTACTTTTTTTGCCACATTTTTTACTTCAAAATTTTTCCCATTTTCCTCCTCTAAAATCTAGGTGCATCTGGGGTCCATACCATAAGATGCAGCTAGGTGTTAGAGGAGGAAAATAGGGAAAAAAATTTTTTGTTGAAAAAAATCCTTTTTTCCCCCCTCAACAAAAACTGACCAAGAAGACCTGGCATTGTTTTACGTTTTTGTGAGTCTTTTTAATGCCTGGCTTTAGAGAAGTCATGAATCCTCCCATCTTCTGCTGCATTTATTCTGTTGCAGTATGTCGTCGAGTGTGTTGAAGAACAGGAAGAAAATCTGGCCTCACAGAGAAATGTGGTTGGAAAAGATACCTAGCTGGACCTTTTCAGATTCTTGTGGGTGTTTTTGATATCGCACCAATACCTGACGGGGTAGCTGCTGGCAGGTTGGGCTCTGCGGGCTCCCCGAGGCCATCTCCCCGCACTTTTCACTCACATCCATGGGCACCTCTTTCCCGTCACACAGGCATTTACCCATGCACGGTCCGTGTCCTCCCTGGAAAATAGCAGTTCCCTGAGTGTGCATAGCCTCCAAATACATCGGCCCCTTTCATGATGCAAAACCCGCATTTGTAGATACTGCTGTCGAGTGCATCAGAAAGCCTGTAAGCTGCAGGGCGCCGTCGAGCGCATCACGGCGTACACAGGTTCTCTGGAAGGCTGGTCTTTGTTCGGAAGCTCATGTTTGGCCATTGGCACTAAATACTGCCAGGGGTTTTTCTTGAAGTGACAGGCTTGCCTCTTTCATTTTTGAGAAAGCATCTCCTCTGTCCCCAAGGCTGAACCGTCGTAATTTGCCCACTGTCATTCCTCTCAAGGAAACACGGCATCCTGTGCGAACGAGCCGCTAGTTTAGCTCTCAGCTCATGGGCGCGGAGGCACTTTCCCTCCCCAGGCCCATCCTGCGTTGGTGGGCCCCAGGAAGGTCTCACCCACAACGCACTCTGCCGCAGGACAGCGAACTCAGGGTCACAGCCCAACAGAGCGGCCCTCGCTGCTGCAGCAGGGCGTTCAGAGGAGGAGCAGGCTGGCTAGTTAAGGTTTTTGACTGTGAGTACATGGCAGAGAAGAAAGCCATGAGGACTGTTAGTTTGGTGCCGTGGCCTTGCTGCGTGCTAGGGCGCCAGCCGTTGTACCCATGTCTTTGCACCATCGGTGCGAAAGTCGGCATGGTGCAAGGGCACACACCTTGGTATTTTCTATGAGACCAGGCTTAACCTCCCGAACCTTCAAAAAGGGTCTCCCACATTCACGGGGGTCCACAGATCTCACTTCAAGAACGACTGGCGGGCTTCACGGTTTCCCTCTGTCCATTTCCCTCTGTCCAGGCCCCTGCAGTGCCGTCTCTTGGGCTGCGGCACACTTGCGAACCACTTTTACAATGGGGTACTTAACCATTTCTGTGTGTCCACTTGCTGTTAGACTTTATTTTGAAGGGAATGTTATATCACTATCATAGTGTGGCCAAACCAGTGCCACAAAGGAAAGGTAGCTCGAAAAGAGCCACATCACTGGTGCTTGAAACACACATACTTACCTGTGCCCATGTGAATCCAATGGTGCTCAAACCACTGTTCGAACAACTGCCTTCTGGACACACCTCTTCATCCTTGAAGCAGGGAAAGGGGACCCTGAGAAGCGGGATGTAATGAAACCAGAGCTCTGGTCTTCCGGCTGCCGGTCTTCGGGCTGGCTCTGGGACACCAAGCTGTGGCCCCCTCAACCCCGCCGCCAGCCCCCAGGTGGTAACCACACAGTGCTGTGTGCATGGAGGCTGCCCTCGGAGGCTGCCATCAGGGAGGACGTGTGCTGGGTCCCCCCCTCAGGACTGGCTCCCTAGACCGGCTGGGCAGACAGCTTTCCCTTTCCTTGCAATCAGCATCTGACCCTTCAGTGTCCCCATGGTTCCTGGGTCAGGGTTCATAGCTGTGTTGCTTCCTATGAGGAGGAGCTGGTGAGGCTGGAGACTGGGTGAGTGACTACCAGTTTCTGCCTGGGTTCCGAGACCCTCACCTGGGGACACTAAGCCTGCTTGTCAGTGTACCAGCCTTCATAGTGTAGACTTTGGAACATCAGATCAGTGGGGTCCGGGGTCAAAGGTCCCAGTGTCCTTTCCTGTGCTGAGGACCAGCGAGAGGCCCACCAAGTTGATGGGTAGGGTGGAAGAGGCCGGGGTCCCTTTCCTCTTCGTTTTCCTGAGCTGTTGCGTATCCGCCCCCCTCCCTACTCCATCCCCAACAGAAAGACAACGTGGAGATGGTCAAGGCCCTCATTGTGTTCGGGGCAGAGGTGGACACCCCGAATGACTCTGGGGAGACTCCTGCCTTCATAGCCTCCAAGATCAGCAAACGTATGTGCTCACCTCTCTGAGCCCAGCATTGGGCAGGGATGGTGGGGTGCTGGGGCTGGAGGGGCCCAGCTTTGGGTGCCAGCATCTTGTTTGCACCCACCCTCCTGGCTCCCTGCACAGGGTCTCTAGGAAGCCCTGGGAGGCTGAGACTGGAAGCTTCCTTTTCCCAAGACCTGGGGCCCTGACCAATCAGAAGATGGAGCCCACCGAGGGGCTTGCGTAGCCAGTATCCTATCCTTTGCGGCCCATCCCACCCCAGCGTGCCAGGGTTCAGGGAGCGGGACAGAGGAGGGCTGCAGCCTTCTTCCTCAGCCTTGGGGAATCCACTGGTGAAACCCTACATTAGCGTGTGTGCATGCCCCGTGTTCACAGGCAGGCTGCCTGCATTCCACCACTCAAGTGTGTGGTGCATGTGCGTGGAGCTGTGGAATTTGCTGTGGGTGTGTGCCCACCCGTGTGTGTGAGCACGCATGTGTGCATGGGCACGCTATTTCTTGCGGCATCCTTTTTCCATCATCCTATTCGTCAGATGGGAGTAAATCCCTGCTGGCTGGCTGGCTAGTCCCTTCTGAGCACCGCAGGAGACTCTCCCTTCAGCACTTCAGAGAACTGCTGCATTTGGAGGTGGGAGTCTTGCTCTCTCCACGCTAGTCAAAGGGAAAGAGCTAGTTCCCAAAACAGTCAGGCGAGGCAGCACTGCCCACTCCTTCTGTTTTCCATGGCCGAGCCCCAGCACCTTTCCTGGCCCCAGGAAGCTGCTTTGGATGTAGAGACTGGAGCCTGCATGCCCTGCCAGGGTGGGGTCAGGCGCCCAGCCCCCTGGCATGCTGGCATGCCCAGGCAGCCTGGCAGATGGGAGAGGGGCCGTGCGCGGAAGGGAGGGCCCCCTTCCCTCCCATGATGCCATCGCTTCTGATCCTGTGCAATCTCCCCCTCCCCACACTGTCACCAGTTGTCACCAGGAGGGCCCTCTTGACTCTGCTGAGAACCATAGGGGCCAGCCACTACTTGCCACTCCTCCAAGAGACCCCCGCGGAGCCAGGCTCCCCAGCAGCACACCATTCCTCCTGCTCCCTGGAGAGATCTCAGCCCCCGCCACCACCGATCAGCTTAAACAACCTAGGTAGGCCCTCCCCACGCCCCGTGTTCCCTGCTTTTCTGCTGGTACCCAGGCCCCCAGATCAGAGCTCCTGAGAGAACAGGGCCCCAGTGTGGCAGTCTTTGAAATGAGCAGGGAGGGAGCGTGGCAGGGTGTGTTAGCCTCTGGAGGCAGCTAGCAGCACCTGGAGCCTGGAGGCCGGTGGGTTCCCTGGCCCACACCCCATGATGCATTTCCCCTGAGAAGACGTCCTGGATACAGGTCTCAGGTCTGGGTGTGCCCTGGCACCCATGAAGTGAGCGCTTTCATGGCTCTCTGTGTCCCCTGGGAGCTCAGGGCAGGCAGGGAGGAGTCCTGCTGGGGTGCCAGAGCCCCTGGCCCTCTGCCTTCAGCGAGTGTTTCTGCAGCACTGCTGAGTGCCTATCAGGCCTAAGGCCGAGTGCTCCTGTGCTGGCCTGTTCAGCTCAGTGACTTACAGCCTTTTGATCATGAAAGGCAGCCAGCATCAACCTCCAGGTGTCCTGGGCTCCGTGGAGATGGCCCTGAGGAGACTCTGGGTCTCCTGTGGGCAGTCCACCCTGGGCCCTCAACTGTCTGAGAGTGGGGTCCCCAATCAGGGTAGTCAGAAACCCATGGTTGGCAAGCCAGCCTCTCTCTCTTTTTTTTTTTTTTTTTTTTGGCTGTTGGGGAAGCAGACACCAGCACCCCCACCCAGGATAGCCCAGCCAGGCCTGGAGCGCAGGCAGGGCCAGCAGCCAGTCAGTCCTTCTAGCTCCACCTCTCTCCTCTGCCTGCCCACCCCCACCCGGAGCCTGCCCCCCATCTTTATCTCTCAATTTTGCAGGCATTCAGCCACCCAAGCCAGGCTGGATGTTGGGCCTGGGGTGCGGCGTCCGATGGGTAATGCCCTGGGCCTAGAGGGGCCGCAGAGCCCGCCATGCCCCTATTCCACTGTAGCCAAGCTCCTTCTTCTGTCTCTCAGCTGCATGCTAGCACACTCCCCCTTCCGTACCACCCCTGCCTGGCACTCTGTCCACCGCCTCTCCTGGCCAGTCTCCCGCTTAGCTTGCCCACTTTCTAGCCACTTGCCCTGGTGAGGGGGCACCTACTGCCTTGCTCCTTGCTCTCTGCTGCCTGCTGCCTGCTTCTAGACTCAGCGCACAGTCGTGTGGGGGGCCCATCAGACTGGATGACGTGGCTCTGCCAGGCCAAGCACCTGGGGCCAGGCTGCTTGTCAGGAGGGCAGCTCAGGCACAGGGTGGGCACAGGGTAGGCCTTGGGCACATGAACAGAGTAGACAGGTGCATCCAAGTCGAGAGTCCACTGAGGAAGTTTCCAGAAGGGTCAGGATGAGGGGCATCTGAAGAGTGGTCAGGCTGTCTCCTGTTCATGGAGTTAAATACCAAAGTGCATCCCGACTCAGCCCTTTTGTCTGTGACCCTGGATGAGTCATGTGACCTCTTTGAGCCTCATCTGTAAATTGGGAATAGCAGCCGTGGGGCTGGTGGTTGTCAGCCACACCAGGTGGATGGGCGGGAAACCACACTGTGAGCCTCAAAGCACAGGACACTCGGGTGCCTGGGCCTTGCAGCTTTGGTAGGCAGATACTAAGTTGAATCTGGGCACTGGCCAGGATGGCTGGGGGCCCTTTTCAGAGCAGCGGGCTCCCATCCATTCCAGCTGTTTCTCCAGAGGACTGTGGGCTGTGGTTCAGCTGCTTCCTGGGACAAAGAGCCCTTCCTGGGGGCCACAGGCAGAGCTCCCACTGGGGACAGTGGAGAGAGGGCACAGCTTCAGATCTGATCCCAAGCCTTCAGGGGTGGCAGGGGGACCCAGCCCTGGCCCGGCCCTGCCCAGCCACCCTGTGCCCACAGAGCTGCAGGACCTCGTGCACATCTCCCGGGCCCGGAAGCCGACCTTCATCCTGAGCTCCACGCGGGACGAGAAGCGCACGTGAGGAGGGAAGGGGGTCGTACGTGTGAGGCCTCCTCCGGGTGTCTGTAGAGGGCTCTTCAGCTTTGTCCAGCCCACCCCCAGTCCTGCAGGGCAGCTCAAGTCCCCTGTGGTTTGCAGCCAGGAGCGGAGTCTGACCCAGAGAGCCTGGGTCTGCTCCTTCGTCAGCGGGTGTGCAGGTGCTGGTCACACGATGGAGCTGGCAACAGTCCTGTCCCTCCCCCGAGACCCTGCCATGGTTATGGGGGAGGTGGCCCACAGCCCTCCGCAGAGGCCAGGGCCTGCTCCTGGCCCTGCCTCCCTGCGCTGAGGTGGTGGGCTGGGCCCCTAGCCCAAGCCCTGCGGTGCACCTGGGCCCATTGCAGCAGGCAGGCCTGCATGGTAGGCTCACAGAGAAGAAGCCCGTGCCACGTCCTGGACGACAGTCCCAGGCCTAGAACCAGTGCTGCCAGTGTAGCCAGCCACCAGGACAGACGTGGTTCTCATTGGCAGCTCACCACCTCCTCCCGCCCCCTCCCCCCCCCCAGTAATAGAGGTGGCTTACTCTCTGTTTATTACTGTCCTGCGCTCCTACCCCAGCAGCCTTCCTAGGGAGCGATTAGTGATCGCAGAACCTGAGTCCCCCAGGGATGGAGTCCTTCTCAAGGCCACATTGAGGGAGTGTCAGAGTGGAGACAGGCCCAGGTCTCCTGAGCCAGGCGCGTTCTGCGGCTGCGGGCTCTTTCCTAGCTGGGCCGCAGTGCCAGCCCTGGCAGGGAGCCGGGAAGGCTCCCATAGGCACAGGTTTCGTGTGCTCACATGGCTGCCTCGGCACTGATGCCCAGGATCAGGGGCTTGAGTGCAGAGGTAGAGTGCCAGGCTGTGATGGAGCCCTCTTCCCTCCTGCTGCTGTCCCCACCGCAGCCACGACCACCTGCTCTGCCTGGACGGAGGGGGCGTGAAAGGCCTGGTCATCATCCAGCTCCTCATTGCCATCGAGAAGGCCTCGGGCATCGCCACCAAGGACCTGTTCGACTGGGTGGCCGGGACCAGCACGGGAGGCATCCTGGCCCTGGCCATTCTGCACAGTGAGGGCGGCCCCTGGACAGCAGGTGCAGGGCGGGTCGGGGTCAGGACCTGTCAGCTTCTGGGCTGGGCTCTCCTTGACTCAAGTGATATGTCCTTCATGGAGCTGTCTGGGCCGCTCAAGGGGGCATCCACCTGCGGGGGCAGGTGAAGAGGGGCAGCTCCGTCAGTGCCTCCGGCCACTGTGCTTGGGACTGGTGCCTCTCCCCACCTCCAACCCCCTTGTTCCTAGGCAAGTCCATGGCCTACATGCGTGGTGTGTACTTCCGCATGAAGGACGAGGTGTTCCGGGGCTCACGGCCCTACGAGTCGGGGCCCTTGGAGGAGTTCCTGAAGCGGGAGTTCGGCGAGCACACCAAGATGACAGACGTCAGGAAGCCAAAGTGAGCCTGCTTGGTGGGGCACTGGGGCCATGGCCCCAGCTCTGTGCCCCATTGGCTATTCTGGGGCAAAGGCTCCCAGCCCTGGTCTGATTGAAGCTGGGGCAGGGAGCAGCTTCTTCCCATGGAAATGAGGGGCTTCTGGAGAACTTGGGTAGAAAACACCCGCCACCCATATCTGATGTTTTTCTACCCAAATGGCACGCCCTAGGGGCAGAGGGGGTCGATTCTCTGCCGACACACATTCAGGACTTCTGTGCTGAGCAGGGCTCTTCCCTTGGACCCACGTGTGCATGAGCGTACGCACATGATGGGGAGGAAGGGGAGCAGATGCAAGCAGCAGGTGGCAAGGCTCGCACTTGCCTTGTTGGGAGACAAGTGCCCTGAAAGAATGGCAGGCATGCAAGGAAGGCGGTATGGGCTTAGTTTAAGAGGTTCCAGAAGAGCCTCCAGCACCTCTACTTGGTAGTACCCCCTGCCTCGGAATTACTTTATTGTCTGTGTCATTCTCGTCTTGCCCGCCAGACAGGGAGCTCCCGTTTCTTCTGCAGCCCCAGCACCTCTCACAGTGCCTGCCCCAGAGCTGGCCACTGGAAAGTGCTCATCACTGGCTGTCCATGGGTTCAAGAGACAGAGGGCTGAGGGTGAGGTGGTCAGGGAGGGCTTCCTGGAGGAAGTAAAGTGTGAGTAAGACCTAGAGGGCCTGGGAGGATTTGTTTTTATAATAAAACTTTTTTCTCCCCATTGGAGGATAATGTATAGTCTTTTAAGGAGATTTGGAAAATATAGAGGAAAATGTCATCCAAGACTTATTAATCACATGCAGTGTTTTAAAAACATTTTTGTATATTTTATCCTAGTTTTTTTTCTCTTTTTTATGGTGAAATAAAACTTACATTTAGAAAAAGACATAAACCACATCAGTGCATAAGTAGGAAGCAAATGCTCTCATGACTACCTGCCAGAGGTCCAGAAGCCCCTTGACTACATGGCCCACCCCCATCACAGCCCCTGCCCTCCCCCTAGGGTAGCCAGCCACGCCCCCCGACCGTGCAGCGGGATTTCCTGGGCCTGTCCCTGGGCCCAGACGGAGTCATTTTGTGTGTTCTCTGTCTGACATTGCTGCTGTGTTTGGGAGCACGGGCCCTGATGTTGGGGCGGCGGGCTGTGCTTCACCATCCTTCTTGCTCATCCGACGGCCCACAGTTATTTCTCTGAATCCCTCTGATGGACACGCAGGCTGCTTCCAGGTTGGAGCTCTTGCATACAGGGCTGCAGCGACCCCCATGGGGTTTGTTTTCTGGTCCGCGTGTGTACAGGTCCCCCTGGAGTACCTGTGCCTGGGAGTGGGGCTGCCAACCCTTAGGGTGCCTCGCCACCCCCCTCAGGTTCTGCCCAACTGTCTTCCAAAGGGCTGGTTTCTATTTTCACTCCATTTGCCGTTTTTTGAGAGTTCTGTTGCTCTGCATTTTTGCTAACTGTCAAACATTTTTACCTTTACAGACCTGGGCGGTGTTAGGTGGTATATCTGCGTGCTTTGAGTTTTCGTTTCCCTAATGACTGGGCAGGTTGACACAGCTTCTCGTGTCACAGGTTTAGAGGCCCTTTGGATTTCCTCTTTTGTAACGTTACTGTTCAAGTGTTTTGCCGACTTCGGGCAAAAGTGGGCTATGTGATCTGGGGATTATCAGGCTTCCTAATGATCTTTTTTTATTTTTTGAAAACTAGTCCTTTGATGGATATTTGGATTTGAAATCTTTTCTCCCACTCCATGGCTTGTCTTGTCGCTCTCTTTAAGGTGTTTTGTTGGTGAACAGGCGTTCTTGACATAGGAGAATTTATAAATGTTTTCCTTTGTATGGTTTGTTCCTTTTATGTCGCATTTAAGATTCCTTCCTTAACTGAAGGCAGGAAGCTGGTCTCGGGCATCGGTCAGAAAGGTCTCTACACCTGCCGTGCGTGTTCCGGCCTCTTGTGAACCTGGAACTGGTCTGTGGGGTTGGGGGACCGGCTGCGTGTTTCCCACGTGGATGCCAGTCTGCCCAGCCTGTCTCCTCGGGGCGGGTCAGGGGCCCTCCCCCTTCTGGCTGTGTCCTGCTCCGTGGGCTGGATGTCTGTGCACAGACTAAGGAGCCCTGATTCTACAGCATGACACCGCGTCCTGAGACCCTGGGCAGCAGGACCTCCCACCTTGACCTTGACCTTCCAGAGTGTCCTGGCTCTTCTCAGAGGTCCTGTGGAGGAGTGGTTAAGGGTCCGCACCCTAAAGTCTCCCCTTCTAGAAAAAGGGAGCCTGTCTCCTGGGGTTTTCCTGAGGAGTAAACAGGTTAATGTTTATAAAGCCCTTGGCACATGCGAGTCTGTGTAAAAGTCGGTTGTTGCTGTATGCACGTCTGTGTGTAAACGGTAGGATGAGGTTGTCAGATTATACAGAAGATCAAATCCTCGTGGGATCTTGATGGAGCTTTGTTTCCAGGAGATTCAGCGCCAAGAGCTGAACCGTCTGTCGTTTTGCCTCCGTGTGGTGTTCTGGATAATTTCTACTTACCCATTTTCCAGTTCACAAAGTCTTTCTGCAGCTTTGCTCAAATTTCCATTTCCCATATCCACTGAGTTTTGTTTCATTTTGTTTTTTCCTGTTGGTTTGTTGGTTGATTTCTAGAAGTACTCTTTGGTTCTTCAAATATTCTAGGTCATTACATATAGTTTCCTATTCCCTGAAGATGTTACATCAGGCTTGTCCTTGATGCCTTTAAACGTTATAAGAATAACTTTTATATTCTTTGAGGATTCAAATGTCTGCACTCTGTGTAGATCTGTGTCACTGTTTATGTTGGTTTTGCTGGTTCTCATTCGCGGTGTTTTATTTCATAGTGTCCCCCACCCCCCTGCACTTTTTAACTGTACGGTGATCCTTCGTATTGAACAAGAATACGTGCAGATCCTGTGAGGCTAGAATGGGATCATCTGCCTTCAGGGTGTCTTGTGCTGTCTTTTTAAGATCCCTAGGTACACGCCCATCTAGGGCCACTCCAACGAAATTCTTGACGTGAAAGTTTTGAGACTTACCCCAGTGGTGCAAATCAGAAGGAGAGTGAGTTGTGTTATTCCTTTTCAGGGGTGTTTTCTCCCTCCTGTGTCCAGTGTAACTCCCCTCACACCCTGCAGGTTCACCTTGTCCAAGAGTATAGCCCTTTGGAGTCCCAACCTAATAGGGAGGGTCTCTCACTAGACCCCCAACCTTCGGTGGGCCCTGGGGTTCGACTCTGTGCTTCTGGCCCCGTGTGGCCGTCCGCACTGACGGTTACCTGGACTGAGCTGGTGTCCGACTTCGGGTCAGAGCTGCGTCTGTGCCCCGCTCACCTCTCTGGGCTCCTGCTCACCCTCAGAAGTGCCCCTGGCATTCCCTTTCTGTCTTGTCAGGTCTATGCTTTTAAGTAGATTTTTCAAAAAATATTTTTTTAAGCACTTAGTTTTTCGTTCAGTGGGAAGATCATTCAAATGACCTCTCCACAGTATTCCCAGAAATGGAAAACTGGTATTTTTTTCCCATGCAGTTTTCGGTTCCCTTTCCTTTATATCCGCCTTTACAGTGTAACAGGCGTGCTGCTGGGCACTCTGAACTCCTTGCGAGCGTGATTCTGAATGGCTGAGAAACACTTCAGTGTGCACTTCCTTGCTCTGTCGTCCCCAGGTAGATTGGTCCGTTCTTCACTGTAGTAAAGCACACTGAGACGGAGAGCCTCCTACGGGAAGCCTTCTCAGTAACTAAGGCCATTCCTTCGGGATAGACTTCCTGAAACGGAATCCCCGGGTTAGACAGCTGGGACCTGGGTAAGAGCCTTCACGCGTGCCGGTGCCCGAGGGGGCTGTGCCGGTCCCTGCTCCCCAGAGGATTCATGATGTCTCGACACAAGTGGGAGTCTTCCTTAGCAGGTTATAAACTCACCTGGTGGGCAGGATATTGCAGAGGTTTCGAAGAGCAAATAGGTACATGGGTGTTGGAGGGAGCGGTTTTTAAATGAGCGGCAGCGTGCCGCACACTCTGTCCTGGGCCCTGTTTCCCACATGACTATAACTCTTGGCACTTGGTGCCTATCAATGAATACACAGAGACCCTCCGACCCGCAGGTGGCAGTTCAGTTATGGCCAGTCGTTTGCTTTGACAAGTGATGCTGCCCTTGAGACCCTCATGCGTGCCCACCTCCACTCATGTGACAGGGTCCTGGGATGAATTCCCAGATGTGGATTGCCAGGGGCAGGAGGGACAGGGACTTCAGCTGTCCTGTCCTTGTCTCTCTCCAGGGTGATGCTGACGGGGACGCTGTCTGATCGGCAGCCGGCTGAGCTCCATCTGTTCCGGAATTACGAGGCTCCAGAGTCTATACGGGAGCCTCGTTTCAGCCAGAATATTAACCTAAAGCCTCCAACTCATCCCTCAGGTTAAAACCATGTTTGAAGCATCTGTGGGAAGCAATCGGCCCAAAAGGCTGCAGAGTGGTGGGTGGGACTCTTGGGCTTGCCACTGGGCACCCCTAGCCCCCCACCCTCCTACCTGTTGCCCTGAGTTCTTATTGGCTGAGGACAGGCAGAGCTGGGAAGTGCTCAGGCCTCAAGACAGGCTAGAGGAGGCCCCTGGAGGTCTTCAGCCGCACCTGCCTCCTGCCAGGATGGCAGAGCCAGACAGCATGGCCTTGTTGGGCCTGTTCCTGAAGAGTTCCCTGCCTCTTCCTTGTCCTGCAGCCTGCACACACTCACACCCACCCACCATGATCCAAAGAGCTCAGGCTTATACCAGTTCCTTGTCCCACTGAGCCACCCTCTTCCCCCACCCCCAGAGCAGCTGGTGTGGCAGGCAGCCCGGAGCAGTGGGGCAGCCCCCACCTACTTCCGGCCTATTGGGCGCTTCCTGGATGGTGGGCTGCTGGCCAACAACCCCACGCTGGACGCCATGACAGAGATCCATGAGTACAACCAGGACATGATCCGCAAGGTGAGAGCCACCTCAGGTTGGAGGGGCCAGGTGTGACCACCCACTGCAGGCACCCCGTTGCAGCCCACTTGAAGGGTTGGCTCCGAGGAGAGCAGATGGGTCTCGCTGGCGCGGTCATTGGTTTGTGCACTCAGTGGCAGTTTTATCCCAGCTGGCACCTGCCTGAGTGGTGGGGTCTGCCCAGAGCACTGTGCCAGGAGGGGCTCCAAGGCCCAGTGGGCACTAAGTGGTGTGGGGGCCTCTGAGTTTGGGTCCTGGCTCTGCCCACCCCTCTCTTCAGCTGCTGAATGGGCTCACTGACAACACCGGCCTGGGGACTGTCAGGAGGCTTCCTTGTGCTCCTATGTGTAAAGTCTTTAGGACAGTGCCTGACCCCAAGTGTGCCATATCCTTGCTGGCCTTGGTCACCACTGGGGTCATCACTAAGTTCTAAGTTCTGGGAGGCAGGGGCTCTGCCTTCAGAGAGGTGAGCGCCCTCTAGGGGCCACATTGGGCAGGGCAGGCTTCCTGGAGGAGGAGGCTGTGGGACGAGGAAGGGTCGCCTGACATCCTCCATCTAAGCTGCCTCCTGCTGTGGATGACGAGCCTGGGTTGGAGTGACTCAACAAGGTCACCCAGCAGGTAGGCAGCAGAGCTTGTCCTGGAGCAAAGGAGGAGGCAGGACAGGCAGGGCTGCTGTGGCAGGAGGCCCCGCCCACCTCCTCATGCTCCCCGGGACCCCAGTGCTAGACCTGTCACACCCCTGGGAAAGGCCCGCCAGGGCAAGGTCTCCTCTCACTGCCCCTGTCCTGTCACCATCAGGGTCAGGGCGACAAGGTGAAGAAACTCTCCCTCGTCGTCTCTCTGGGGACAGGGAGGTCCCCACAGGTACCCGTGACCTGTGTGGACGTCTTCCGTCCCAGCAACCCCTGGGAACTGGCTAAGACTGTTTTTGGAGCAAAGGAACTGGGCAAAATGGTGGTGGACTGTGTGAGTATGGGCCCCTCAGCCCCGGATGATGCCTTCACCTCTCCCGGGTACCCTGGGTGTCGGGGAGGCTCTCCCAGCCCTCTTCAGCCAGCCCAGGGCAGGGAGTCCCCAATGCAGAGTCTCAGTTCCAGCAGGGACCCTCAGGGGTCACCTCCAGTGGGGTTTCAAGTTGTAGCCATGGGTCCCTTCCTCCAAACAGCCCCGTGCGGAAGCCCAGAAAATCGGATGGAAGAAAGCTGTAGGGGTGGGGGGCCTGGGGGGGTGTGGAGGCCTGTCCCCTCAGCACCTGCCCACCCCAACCATGCTCACTGACCCTGAAAGGGCCCTGCTGTCAGAGCCACAGACTGTGTCCCTCTGCTTACACAACTGCAGCAGTCACTGTAGCCCAGCAGAGGGGACTTGCCCAGTGTCCCTCTGCTGATGTGTGGCTAAGCCAGATGGGAACCCAGGTGTCCGGGACAGGTGCTGTGGGTGTGGCTCGTGCTGGGCACTCATGGAGGCTTCTTCTTGCCAGTGCACAGACCCAGACGGGAGGGCCGTGGACCGGGCCCGGGCCTGGTGCGAGATGGTCGGCATCCAGTACTTCAGGTGGGGCTCCACTGGCCCGGCCCTCAGCCTCCCTCCCGACTCCCCAGCCCAGAGGGGTCTGACGACCTTCCCCACCCCCGTCCTTGGCACGGACCTTTCCTTTTCTAAGTCCTAGCTGTTCTCCCCCACCCATGCTGAGAGTCCTGGGATGACCCCTTCTTCTTGACTTGGGCAGATTGAACCCCCAGCTGGGGATGGACATCATGCTGGATGAGGTCAGCGACTTGGTGCTGGTCAACGCCCTCTGGGAGACTGAGGTCTACATTTATGAGCACCGAGAGCAGTTCCAGAAGCTCGTCCAGTTGCTGCTGTCTCCGTAGGGCCTCCAGGCCCCAGTGACGTCCACCCACCCGACCCCGCTGGAAAGGTGGCTGAGGCCCGAGCACCACATACTGGGCAGTGCTGGGCCAGGCTGCTCTGTCCACAGCCGGGGCTTCAGGGGGCACTGGGCTTCCCGCCCAAGGCTGGGGCTGAAGGCCTCTCTCCCGTTCCGTCCCTGCCTTCTGGCTCTCTGTGGTTCCAGGCATACAAAGCCTGGAGTCTCACCGGGGCCTACTCCCTGACTGCCAAGGACAATTGACTCTCAGGCCCCTCAACCTCTCGTGTCAGACACTAAGGGCGCCCTGGCGTGCCCCAACCCTCGGCTCTCCCAGGTCCTCTGGGGTGCAGCTGCCCCGTCCACCCTCTGTCTTCTCCCCTGTGGGTGGGGCTGGAGAAGCTACAGACACCAGCCATCACCCACCCTATCAGCAGGGACAGCCCATGCTCTAGGAGCGGGTGCCTCATTCGACTTTGCCCCTTAGTGCATGCCCAGTTACCTGCACCCCTCAGAGCTGCCCCGCCCTGCGAGCTTGCTTCAGCTCCCAACGGTCTCTCCTGAGACTTAAGTTATTCTTCCCAACAGGACTGGTTTATCAGCGGGGTGGGGCTGGCCCAGACTGTGAAATAAATGGTTTGATTCCAGTTGCCCTGGGTTGTGTGCACTGTGGTGTGAGTGCTCCCTGTGCCCCTATCCACCAGCTCCCTACAGCCTTGACCTTCACCCTGACCATGGTCTTCGTGTGCCCACTCACATGTCTACTCTGTTTTCTGGGCTCCCTGGGGCAGAGGTGCCTCCTGTTTCCCCCAGACCCCCAGAATCAGGCTGGCAAGGGTGTTCAGAGGTGGCAGCCAGGCCCACCTGCCCCAGGGTGGGAGGCCAAAGAGAGACGGGGCTCAGGTGGTCTCAGGGAGCGAGCAGGGCCAAGGTTGGCCCTCAGGTCTGTGTGACATTAGAGCTGGTACTGTCCCCTCGCCAACTTGCAGAGGAGCTGGGCAGGCGCAGTGGACGTGGGGCCTGGGCCCTTGAGGTGCAGGTCTGGTCTGAGGGGCTCAGGGCAGAGACGAAGCCTGACAACAGTGGTGACCCCTGGGTGTGTTCGGGCTCCAGGGGGGTATGCTGGGGGGCCCTGGGAGAGGGCAGTGAGCAATCCCAGCCCAACTGAGTGGGTGGTACCCGCTATGGTGGGTGGAGGTCTGGGGTCCCCCCAGAGCCAGGGGTCCTGGCTGGCCTGGTGAAGCCTTGTCCTGGAGGTGGAGGTGACCTGGGAGAGTGGCTCAGCCACGCGTGCCTGTGGGCCATGGCTCAGAGGGGTGAATAATTGAAGGGCAGGTCACACGAGCCGGCCCGCGTCACAGGACGCCGTCCCCGCGGGGTCCGGTTACGCCCCAGATCCAGATCGCACTCTGACATCCCTGGCTGGTGAATAATTAAGCTGCCACCCCCTCCGAGGCCGGCCTCCTTCACCGGTCCCACTCTGCGGCCTCCTGCATTGCCTGCTGAGCAGTGGGCACTGCCTCAGGACCCCAGTGCTCCCCACCCTGCAAGTGCCGCCAGCCTCTGCTCAGCACCTGGGTGCAGCCGCCCATGGCCCCCGAGATGGACCAGTTCTACAGGTCCACCATGGCCATCTACAAGGTGAGCGTGCCTGCAGCCGGCCCGGGGCCAGCGTGCCCTGTTGCAGGGTGCGGAGCTTGGGCCAGCTGGGGGGGACAGAGGGTGAGTGTGGCTGAGGAATGTTCTGGCAAGAAAGACGGGGGGCCAGGCTGGGCTGAGTGCTGGGCACGGTGGGGACTTGTGGGGGCAGTCATCCACCCCAGCCCCAACTGAGGCTCCCGGGGAGGGGTTTGTCTGCAGTCCCCAGAGAGTGGCAGGCCTGCTGAGATGGCACTCCAGTGCTGGGCGAGGTGGGACAGGTCCAGCGTGGCTGTAGCTGGGAGCAGGGGGTCCAAACGGCCAGCTGGCAGCTTCTCTCTCTCTCTCTCTCTCTCTCTCTGTGCCTGTGTCTCTGTCTGTCGTCTGTCTCTCTCTCTCATTTCTGAGCCCCTCACTCAACCTTGCTGCTTCACTCCAGGGGGGTTGCTGCCATCCCCACAGACATTTATTGAGCACCGCCTGTGTGCAGGACCCTTTCCCATATAAGCCTCCATCACCCCACCTGTAGAGTTAAAAAGTCACCCGGTTGGATAGATGAGAACACTGAGACCAGAGAGGTCAAACAGCTTGTTCAAGGTCACGGAGGGAGGCGGCAGGGCTGCAGGGATTTGAAGTAAGACCGAAGTCCAAGCCCAGAGTTGTCTCTGCCACCCAGAGTGCTCTCCCGCTGGCCGGGACTTGGGGCGGCTGGGCTCCCAGAGGGCTCCTTCTGAGGAGGGCAAGCTCTGCCCTTGCCCCTGAGGTGACTTCCGACAGTCTGTGTGTCCAGCCCCGTGAGACCCAGACTCAGGCCCGGGTTGAGCTGTGCCCAGCTAGAGTCTGTGACAGACTGGCAGGCTTCAGCCCAGTGGGGGGAGGCGGACCCTCCAGGTGCATTATCTTGGGAGGGAGGTCCCACCAGGGTAGGTGTGTGAGCAGGATCTGGCCAGGGGTCCCTAGCCTGGAGCCAGGCCTCAGGGAATGGCCTCTGAGGCCTACAGGATCCTGGGTGATACCAGGATTCTAGGTGGGCTCCCCTAGGTTCTGGAGGCTTCTCATTAGGGCCAGGGGTGCCCTGCTCTGGAGGCCCAGCACCTTGCCTCTGGCTGTCATTTCTTCCTGTCCCACTGTTCCCCTCCTCCCCTTGCCCTTGGCATCCAGAGCATCATGGAGCAGTTCAACCCTGCCCTGGAGAACCTGGTGTACCTGGGGAACAACTACCTGCGGGCCTTCCACGGTGAGTGCCTGGCCACAGACCCCCACCCTGACCTGTCCGCTCCACACAGATGCACACACCCCCACCCATGTTCTCTGCACCCCACACTGGACAGCCATTCCCCATTTCCCAGCAACACACCCTCCACCAGGGCGATGGACAGGCTGGGACACACCTGGAGCCAAGTGCCCCCCAAACCCTCCCTGCCTTCTAGTTCTTCAGAGTCAAAGTCTGTTTCCCCCCACCAGCAACTGGAGCTCACCCCTCACCTGCCCCCACACCGTGCCCCTGACACCTGCGCCCACCCTCCCAATGGGCACACACAGATGCCTGCACCCCCACCCCTGGACAGGCCCACGCCACCCAGGGCGCCCCCCCCCACCATGTGCACCTAAGCCAGACTCCACGGTGTCCCCCACACACTGTCCTCTTGGAGGGAAGGGTCTACGGAAGGGTGGGGCAGCTAGAGGAGGGGCCACACCCATTCCTTCTCCCCACACAGCTCTGTCAGAGGCAGCGGAGGTGTACTTCAACGCCATACAGAAGATCGGGGAGCAGGCCCTGCAGAGTTCCACGTCACAGATCCTGGGTAAGGGGCTCCCCCTCCCACTGCACCCCCCATGCCTTTTTGAGCCTGGGGCACTCTCCTCCTGGCCCCCAAGCCCCAACCCAGGCCTCCTGCTGTCCAGGCTCCGGAGGGATGCTCTGCCTGCCTTCCCACCGCCTCCCCTCAGGCCTGGGGCTGCCTTGCCCCTCAGCCTCAGGTCCCTGAAGGCATTGCTTTTATAATCTTGCCCTTCCAGGAAGTCCCGCCCCTCCAAAAGCCCAGGCCTTGCAGCCCAGGGCCCCAGAGCGTGAGCCCCTCCCCGCCACTCCCTGCTGGGCTGGGACAGGTGCTGGAACAGGTACTGCCCGAGTTCTAGAGCCACATGGGAAATCCTAGGACTTTGGTCCAGAAATGCAGCCTCAGGCAGGCCCTTCTGGAAGCTTCTGGCAGGAAGAGGGTGGGCAGAGCAGCTCCCCTCATGAAGCCATTGTTCTTTGGGCCTGTAGGTGAGATCTTGGTGCAGATGTCGGACACCCAGCGACACTTGAACTCTGACCTGGAGGTGGTGGTGAGTATTGGCCTAGGGGGGACTCTCCCTAAGGGACACCTGCCCGTATCCCTTCTCAGGGAGGACTTCCTGAGGCCCTAGTGATTTGGCAACACTGGCCAGGCCAGGCTCTGCTGGGCACATTTATCTGCAATGTCTTCTTCCAGCCTCCAGCCACCTGGGAGGCAGGTGCCATTTATGTCTCCACTTTACAGAGGGAGAAACCGAGTCTCAGAGATGCAGCTCCTCCCGCCCACCCAAGATCTCAGAGTAAGGGAAGGAGCCAGGAGAGAAAGGGCTGTAGCTCCGGTGCCCCTCCCCACCTCCAGCCCTGCCTTCCCCTCTCCTGGAGAAGCCATTGGGCTGACCTGTCCTACCCATGAGAACAGCCCTTCCAGCCCCGGCTGCCCACAGAACTAAATCTGGGCTCTTCAGGGAGCACTTGCAGGCCCTGCTGACCTAGCAGCGCCCTGGTGTTACCCATGCCCCCCAACCACCCTGAAGAGCTGTACCCACCACACAGAGCCTAGCCTCCTCCCCACCGGGCTGCTGTCATGCTGTCTTCTCAGCCTGAAGTGTCCACCCCTGCTGTCTAGCACAGTTGCCCCCTCCTCCAGGAAGCCTCCCTGGCTCCTAGGCAGGTTCAGTCCCTCCTCCTTCTAGACTCCCGACAGATGTGCCCATCTGTTCTTAGCACGTGGCAGATAAGAAAGTGAGCTCTGCAGCCAGAGCACCCGCTCCACCAGCTACTGGCTTTGAGACCTTGGACGAGCTACATAACCTTTCTGGGCCTCATTTTACCTATCTGTGAAATGGAGACAGCTATAACAACTGCCCTGTATGATCCTTGGGAGGGTTAGTTGAAGTGAATAAGTACACGCCCTTCGCCCTGGCCCCTGGACCCTTTGTGTGTCTTGGCTGTGATGGTTGGAAGTGAAATGTGCCCCTGTCTGTGTCCCTGCCATGACCGGGAGCCCTAGCGGGACACAATCTTCTTCTCTCTGGAGCTCCAGGGCCTGGGGTGAGGACTGGCACAGAGCGAGGCTTTGCTGCCTGGGAGGAAAGAAGGAGCTTTGAAGGCGGGGGCGGACTTGGCCAGACGGGGAGGACGGAGGCCCCCGGCGTGGGCATGAGCATTTCATCCCTTGGGCAGACATGGGCTAGAGGTTGGGAGCAAGGGCAGAGTGGGGGCAGGGTGGTGATGGGGGGCCTCTGAAGGTTCTTAAGGAAATTTCAACTAATTATGACAGTTCGTGGTTCTCAGGTGTGTGTGAAGGGAACCCTGAAAGTCAGGGTGACCTTTGGAGACCCCATTAAATGCTCAGTGGTTTGTTCACCATGTCAAATGGGGAACAGTTTTAGCAGCAGAAACTGTGAATCCACCTACACATGAGAAAGGCCTCCCCAGGCCCGCCTCCCGGACACCCTGTGGGGCACATGGCACTGAGCCTGCGCCACCTCCGGCGGCTCGGCAGGGTGTCGTGCAGCCTGGCTCCCACTGGTGGCCAGGGGCCTCCTGTCCTTGTGCTTGACGGCTCCCCATGTCACTTGCGGAACCCCTGGGCTGCGCAGGGACGAGTGTCACCCAGGCCCGCTCTGTAAAAAGAGCTGCCATCTCTGGGCACCAGCATCTTGGCTGTGACACCAGAGCAGGGCCCTCGGCCAGAACCCAGAACCACACTGGCCTGAGCGCACTCGGGGCCGGCCCCCTGACTCATTCATTGGGCAGCTGATGACTGCCTCGTGCCAGGCACTGTCATGGGCGCTGGGGCCCATCAGGCAGACAGAAGCTCTGCCCTGCCCTAGGACGGAGCCAGGCCAAACCCAAGGCTAGGCCGTGTGCATGCAGCAGGTGAGATGCAAAACAGGCCCCAGAGGAAACAGAGCAGGGAAGGGGATAGGAAGGGCTGGAGGAGCGTAATTTTTTTTTAAGTCCTCACTGAGGAAATGTTTATTGATTTGAGAGGGAGAGGAAGGGAGAGGAGAGAGAAAGAGAGGGAGAGAAAAATCAGTGTGAGAGAGAAACACTGATTGGACGTTTGTACCCTGACTGGGGATCAACCTGCAACCTAGGTGTGTGCCCTGGACAGGGATCGGACCCACTACCTTTTGGTGTACGGGATGACGCGCCGACCCGCTGAGCCTCCTGGCCAGGGCAGGGGCACACTGTTTCAGATACTCAGGGGTGGCATCACTAGAAAGGTGACGTTGGGAGAAGGGCCGGGAGGAGGAGAGGAGGGAGCCAGATGGACTGGCAGGGAAGCGCATTCTGCACAGAGGGAACAGTGCGTGGAAGGGCGCGTGAGGGGACCATGTGCGAGCATAAAGATAGCGAGGGTGAGCATGGAGCAGACAACCAGCCACCAACAGGGGCCTCTCCACTCAGGAAGGGGGCATCGTTAGGGGGTGCTGAGCAAAGGCGAGGCGGGACCTCACTCGGGTTTGGGTTTTTAATGTAAACTGACATGCAGGTCCTGAAGCGTTCACTGAACATATTAAACTTCAGTGGACCACGATCAGGCAAACCCACCCTTGCACCCACCACCCAGACCAAGAACTTTGCAGCCTCCCCGGCAGCCCCTCCATGTGCCCCCATCAAAATCACAGCCCCTCCCTCCCTCCCAAAGTGACCACAGGGCTGGTACTTCCTGCGTTCCTTTGTTGTTGATCAAAGCGTGCATCCCTACACACGAGATTTTGGTCTTGCTCTTTTTTAAAAAATATGTGTTTGAATTCCTCCATCTACTGATCCCCCTCCATCCCCTGCATCCCTTTCCTTACATCTCACCTGTTGAAGGCCCTGGGGCCAGCTGATGGCCGGTGTCCGCAGCCTGGAACTTGCTGATCACACGCTCGTGGTGCAGCCTCGCTTGAGCCTCTGTCCTCTGGCTCCAGATCTACTTGGGTCCCGTCCCCCTGGCGAGACTGGAGGGGGTGCCAGGTCACCCGTCAGAGGCACGTCATGCCCGCTGCTGTGTGGTTATTAACAGCTGTGGAGGCTCGGTGTGTGCAGATGCAGCCACGCACTGGCAGTCACGAAACGCTGCGCTCTGATGCCCTTTCACTCCTGACGGGGATGTTTCTAGAAGAGTCACCTCTCCTTATCTGCCGCCTGTTACCCAGTGACCCATTTCACATGGGGAAGGTGGGGTAAAGGCCAGCGCCTCCCACCTTTACCGTCTGGTCGCCTCTGAAGGTGACCAATAGGCTTTACTTTTTTAACTAGCACAATTATTGTGGTATGCTGTGGCGTCCTCAGTATCGTAGATTTAAACCTATTTGATGAACTTCGGTCTTTGGCAGTTTCTATTTTTATTTGAAGTTGAGAATGTCCTATGTTTGGGTAGTGAAGCCTCTTCAGTCCAGCTCCCGACCCCTTTGGTGTGACTCTGGCAGTTTTGACTTCCCAGCTGCCCCGCCTGACAAGACGGCCCCTCCTCACCTGGGAACTTTCCAGAGTCTGGGTGCCAAGCGTTTTCATTGCTACTGGCTTGGTTGTTTTGGGGTCTTTTCAGTGGCGAGTGCTGTGCGTACGCACATGCATACGTGTGTGTGATACTTGTGCACTCACATGCATGGAGGCACACACATCTGTGCACACACTGTAGATACACGATGATATGTACCATGTATTTAAAGCTAAAGTACTTATAAATTCATACCGATACTTCCAACTCACACGCAGCCTCACGGGGTCTTTGCTTTACCCCTCTGTGTTACACCAGGGTCTTGGGTCCATGTCAAGAATCCTCACTCTCCGAGACAGAGAGTGAAGTAATCGGAATATCCCACATTCCCCGTTGGCTGTACCCACCATCACACCAGAACCGTCTCTGAACAAGGACTAACGCACTGACTCCACCACCTCCCATGTGCTTTCTGGAAACAGCTTGCATGTGTTTTGCATTTGCTGTCTCCATGCTTGTCCATCTTTTGAAGTTGTTGTGCTGCGTGTGTCTCCTCGGCCAGAGCGCAGAGCCGTCACCCGCCTTGCCGCCCTCTCTAGCCCTCATTGGCCTTTGTTTACAGGCGGCTGCATCTTTAACGTTCAGCGCTTGTGGTTGTTCTGTGGGAAGCTTGTTCTCCAGGAGTCCCCACGGAAGGGCTCCTGTGAGCAATGCTCTCTGAGTCCTGACGTGGAGGTAACACTTCGTCACACCTGGAAGCCAGTTTTGTTGGGTATAAAATCCTTGGCTCCTTCCTTCCTTGCTCTTTTCCTCCCTCCTTTCTTCCTTCTCTTTCTTTCGTTTCTGATGTTCTTAAATATGTTTTTCTTCTAACATTGAACATTGCTATTCAAAAGTCTAATTATTTATTTTTTCCATTGTAAATCACTTCTTGTTGGTTTTTGCCTAGATGCCCAAAAGGCTTCTTTTTCTCAATTTGAGTAATTTTCCCAGGGTCTGTTTAATATCGGTCAGGGTGGGTCATTATTCTCAGTTATGTGGTATACTCTTTCAAAATATAATTCCAAGTCTTTTGTTTTTAGTTCCAGAAAAAGTGCTTTTGAATTGCAGTTTTTAGAATTTTTTCGTTCCCTTTGTATTTCTTCAAAACTGCTATTATCTGTATATTTAATCTTTGTAGCCTATTTTTAATATGTCTCTTCCTCTTGGTTATTTCTACTTTTTTTTCACCCCTCTACTTCTAAATATTATGATTTAATATCTGGAGTGAGAATGGAGCCCATAATAGGAGCCCTATCATACATACACAGATGTAGATAGAGAGACAGATATATAGGGAAACAGATGAACGTTGGTGTGATAGACACACATATCCACTTCACTGGGACATAATTCACATACCATAGAAGTCACCCTTTCAAAGCATACAATTCAGAGGTTTTCAATATAGTCACAGTTTTAAAGCTATCTCACTATCTAATTTTAGAACATTTTCATTGCCCTCACCCCCATAATAATCTCTCCCTATTTTTTGTTTCTTCTCTATTTAATTTTTTTTATTTTATACTCCTCCCAAGGCGTTCTGTTGTATTATTACTTTGTTGTGTGTTGCCTTCATTACTAAACTTATGTTTTTCTTTTTAAATTTCTAATTCTCGCCCTGGCTGATATGGCTCAGTGGACAGAGTGCTGGCCGGTGAACCAAAGGGTCACTGGTTCGATTCCCAGTCAGGGCACATGCCTGGATTGCGGGCCAGGTCCCCAGTTGGGGGTGTGAGAGAGGCAACCACACATTGATGTTCCTCTCCCTTTCTTGTTCACTCACTCCCCCTTTCTCTAAAACTCTAAAAATAAATAAGTAAAATCCTTGTCCTGGCCTATGCTTTCTCTGCTCCCCTGTGCTCATTTGTAACAGGGGAGTCCGGCAGGACACAGAGCAATCTCCCTCTCAGTTTAGGAGGGCTGTCCTGAGTATAGGGCTGGCTCTTAAAGGCACGAGAGGACAATAAGAAAAAAAAATAAAAAATAAAATAAAAATAAAAATAAATAAGTAAAATCTTTTTTTTAAATTTATTTATTTATCTTTAGAGGGGAAGGGAAGGAGAGAGGGAGAGAAATATCAATGTGTGGTTGCCTCCCATGCATCCCCTGCTGGGAACTGGCTTGCAACCTAGGCATGTGCCCTGACTGGGAATCGAACCGCGATCTTTTTGTTCGCAGGCCCGTGCTCAATCCACCGAGCTACACCAGCCAGGAATAAGTAAAATCTTTAAAAAATAAACCTATAATTCCCTCTTGAATTCTGTCACCCATTTCTGAGCTTTTCTAATTCATACCCACATTGTTGCTTCCCAGCCCTGCGTGGTCATCACCTTAATGCCTGTGTTGGGGGCCGACGTCTCTGCTGCACTTCTGTCGTCTGCAGGGATGTCCTTCCGGTCCTTCCTCTCTTTTTTCTCACAGTCACTTTCTGTTGGATTTAACATCAAAGGTCTTCTTTTCCTCATTTTTATGTGAAGTTAGTTTTTATCAAGGAAAATTTTTGTACAATAAAACGCCGCGTTCTTAAGTGTTGAGTTTCCTGAGTTTTGACCTCATGGGCACACCATGCAGCCACCTGCTGGCCAGACAAGGTTTCCGTCAGCCCGGAGAGTTCCCCTGTGCCCTTTTCTGTCCTTTTTCACCCAGAGGCACCACGGTCTCATTTCTCTCTCCAGAGATGAGTCTGGCGTGTTGTAAAATGTGCAGGGAATGGAACCGTACAGTATGGCAGTCCTCCGCGTCCTGCCGCACTCTCTCAGTGCGGTGTCTGCATGTGTAATGCATGGTGTCACGTGTGCCGGCGCTGTGTGGTGTTCGGTCACTGCACGCATCATTGCATGAATGGGCCACCACTTGTCTGCCCATCTCTCCGTCGGTGGCCATGGGGCTGCTTCCTGTCTGGGCTTGTTAGAAATAGGCCCCTGTGAACGTTCTCGTACAAGTCTTTTTGTGGATATATAGCTTCATTTCTCTGCGGTGAGTGCCTGGGAGTGGAAACCGTGGGTCAGAGGGCTGACGACACCTGTTCGGCTTTGTGAGAAACAGCTGGAGAGCTCTCCGAAGTCCTTGGATTCGTCTGCGTGCTTGCCAACAGGGCCTGAGAGCCGCTGTCGCCCTACTGCGTCCTTGCCAACGTTCGCCGCTGCTAGTCCGTTCTGTGCAGCAGTTCTCACGGGTGCCGGGTGGTAGGCCTCACTGCATTGTGTTTTGCATATCCTGATGACTGATGGCTTTTAATGGGCTTATTGGACATTGTATAGCTTCTTCATGAGGTGTTTGTTTAGTCTTTTTGTAGGTTACTATTGTTGACGGTGACATGTTAAAATTTTTATGAAGCCCAATTTGGCAATTTAAAAAAAAATGGTTTGGGCTTATCTCCTACCCAAGAAATCTTTGCCTATCCCCATTGCCAAGATATTCTTCCCAAGTTTTCCTGCAGAAGCTCTATATCCTGGGCTTTACATTCATTTCTAGGATCCAACTAAAATTTATTTATTTTATTTTTTTAAAGATTTTATTTATTTTATCTTTAGAGGGGAATGGAAGGAGAGAGGGAGAGAAATATCAATGTGTGGTTGCCTCTCGTGCGTCCCCTGCTGGGAACTGGCCTGCAACCCACCCATGTGCCCTGACTGGGAATCGAACCGCAATCCTTTGTTTCACAGGCCCGCACTCAATCCACTGAGCTACACCAGCCAGGGCTCAAATTTATTTTTGTGTGTGATGTGAGAAGGAGTTGGGGTTGCTCTCCCCATACAGATATTTGGCTGTTCCATAACCTTTTAAAAAGACTTCCCTTTTCCTGTTCACTGGATGTGGCATCTCGGTCACAAATTGATTTGTCTCATGCATGTAGGTCTGTTTGTGAACTCTCCACCTTGCTCCATCGACGTCTTTGTCTATCCATTGCCAATACCACACTGTTAATTACTGTAACTTTATAGTAAGTCTTGCAGTCAAGTAGTCTAAGAATTTTGTTCTTTTTTCAAATTGCCTAGTCCATTCAAGATCCTTTGCAGGTCCTTATAAGTTCGAGAGTCAGCTTGTCAATTTCTCTACCAACGCCTGCTGGGATTTTCATAGGGATTGTATCAATCTGTAAACAGTGATCATCTCAACAAGAGCGAGTCTTTTGATCCCTGGACATGGCGTACCTCCCTGTTTATTTTTTGTAGCAGTGTTTCTTCATGTTCCCTACAGCAGTGTACTTGACGTTTTTGAAGCCATCGGTAAGCGGCATTGTAAAACATCACTTTTCACTTGTATGTTGTTCCATCTGCTCTTCAGTGGGGTCACTGTGGCTCCTGTGCTAAGAATCAAATAGCAGCGGAGGACAAGAGTGGAGGCGGGAAGACCCATTTGGAGGCTGCTTGTGGTAACCGAGGGCGGGCGTGGGGGGTCTTGGTGAAGGGGCTGCAGCAGGGGTGCTGGTGGGAAGAGAGCAGACCTCATGTGGAACCAGTAAGACTTCTGATGGATCGGATGTCTGTTGCAAAAGAAAGAGGAAAGTCCAGGTAACTCCAAGGTTTTAACCTGACCACCTGGAAAGGTGGAGTTGCCATTAGCTGAGGTGGGAAACCTGGACGTGGAGCCGTTTGGGGGGTAGGGGGGAGGTCAGAGCTCAGTGTTGGGCATGACGAGGATGAGGTGATGACCAGAAAACCAAGTGGAGAGTGGAATCCTTGGCTGTGAGATTGGAGAGACTGGAGTTTGGGGGTGAGGTCAGGGCTGGGGCCACATCTGGGAGTTGTGAGCATTCGGACCACGTTAGCTCCCAGAGGGAGGGGGTGGGGCTCAGGGACAAGGCCCAAGGCCTGAGCTCCGGGTCAGCTCAGCGTTAAAGGATCAGGGAGGTGAGGGGGAATCCGCAAAGGAGGGAGAAGACTCAGCCCGAGGGTGGGGGGTGTGAGGAATACCGGGGGAGGGTGCTGGGCTGGAGGCTGAGGGAAGGAGGCGCGATGGCCACCGTGTCCAGTGATGATGATGGGTCGTGAGTCCCGAGAACTGACTTAGTGACATGGAGCCTCTGTGACTGGGACAGTAGAATTCCTGTCGGCATGGTGGGGCATAGCCTGAGTGGGGGGGACCCCAGACCTAGTGAGAAGAGAAGGGTGGGGATCAGCGCCCAGAGGCAGCTGTTTCAGGGGGGTTCCTGTAGGGATGGCAGGAGGCTTTCTGGAATTGCCGAGATAACTCATACGTAGAGCTTGCCATGCACCTTTTCATCAGCAGAGCTACCCTCAGCTTCTGTACTGAGGGGCTCACAGGACAGGCTAATGAGGTGTGTGCCAGGGGCGGAGCCGGGGAGGGCGGGTCTGTCCTGACCTGCTGGGCCTTCCTCGGCCTGCGGTGCGTGACTTCCTTATTCCAGAAGCCACCTGCTAATTGTTGACAGTCCCTTCACAGCAAGAGCTCAGAGTCCACTTTCAGTGTCGTCCTCTTAATGCCCGACTTCTTAGCAGCCTGCCGAGGACTTTCCATGAACCCAGAGGTGCCCGGGCCCACCTGGTTGGGGCCACCTGGGCTGCGTCTGCTCCCTGTCTGCGATCACAGCCAGGCCGCAGCGTGGGAAGCACTGAAATCCCGCTGCCCCGCTGTAACTCGCAGTCCCGCAGTGGGACGCAGGTCATGCGGGACTGGAAGGCGGAGTGACGTCTGTAAGGGAAGGCAGCTTGCTCAACAGCCGTCTTCCTCGGCAAGAGGGCTGGGAGGAGGGAGACAGAGTGACTGGGGCGGGGGAGCCCCCAGCTTGTCAGCTGCCAGTAGTCTAGGGTCGCTGGCAAAGCCTCCTGACGCCAGGCCTCCCAGGCTCGCAGTTGGGCCAGCCGTCACCCCTGCCTGCTGCGCCCACCTTCGTGACAGCCCCACTTCCCCCTCCTCATCTCAGCAGGCCAGCTGAGTACCGCAGGCATTGCCAGCACATCAGTTCTGTTGATTGTGTGCCCTGTAGACATTCTCTGTGGCCCTCAGGGTGGTTCCGGTCCGTCCCTCCAGGCACCAGCCACCCTCTGTATTTGTGCTCAGGTGACGGGTGTGCCTGGGCTTTGGCAGCCTGCCCCAGCCCCGCGTCTCCCAGGCGCCTTGTTATTTCTGTCAGGCAGTTTCGAAGGAGCCCACGTCCTGTGTTCAGGCAGAAATCTTGAACTGTGTCTTCAGTGGGAGGCAGGCCAGCGGGAGAGTGGGGTTCCTCCTTGCTGGGAGGCTCCACAGAACCAGGTTGAGAAGCCCAGTCTCACTGGGTCTAGCAGAAAAGGGGCCCCGTAGGGCAGACATGCACATTCAGCACAGCTCGTAACACTGACACGCCCGCACGTGGGTGCGTGCACACACACACACTGGGGGTTTGGGGTGTGGTCAGTCCTGGGGAGACCACACTCAAGCTCCCTTGGAGACCAGCAGTTACTAAGGCTTCAGAAACAACTGTTAGAGAAAAACGTACAATCAGAACTTCTGTATTTACTAGTTTTTTCTGCATCCTGGGGGGAAATTACCAGCATTCCTTTCCTGGGCGATGCCTGAATCTCCGGGACAGAGCTCCCACAGCACAACATGGGCACCCCGTGGCAGGGGGTACCATGCCATTTAATCATTTCCTCCAACCAGGCACTCTTATTATGCCCATGTCTCTAGTGATTGGGCAGGTGCCTGACATGTCAGCACATGGTGGGCACTGTATTCAAGTGGGAAGTGCAAGGGATGCTGGGGCCTGAGAAGGGCCGCCCTGATCACCCCTGCCCTGCACTCCACTCAGGTGCAGACGTTCCACGGAGACCTGCTGCAGCACATGGAGAAGAACACCAAACTGGACATGCAGTTCATCAAAGTGAGTCTGGCCGCTGCACCAGGCCCCCGGCCCATCACAGGCAGGCTGCCTCTTCCCGTTAGACACAGGGGCACATAGAGGTCGACGCTGGGCATTAGCCGGCCCCAGGTTATGAACATGTTCCCAGCTGAGCCCTCCTGCCCCTGTCCAGCGCTCTGACCCATGGGCCGGGCATCTCCAGCTTCTGATGCGGGGGTCTCCCTCCTCTCCCCACCCCACCCAAGGACAGCCGCCAGCACTACGAGATCGAGTACCGCCACCGAGCTGCCAACTTGGAGAAGTGCATGTCCGAGCTGTGGCGCATGGAGCGGAAAAGGGACAAGAACGTGCGGGAGATGAAGGTGCGAGGGTGGGGACCTGACTGGCCTCGGGGAGGGGCGCTCCGGCACCCCCTGAGCTCCTGCAGCCAGCACCAGGCTGGCTGCAGGGTGTGGTGTGCCGCAGCCTCTTTGCTGCAGTCAGCCAGCCCCTGGCAGGGTGGGGGTCACTGATCCCCAGGGACACCCTGAGCCCTGCCCCTTCCCTGTCACTCCCCTGGCCCTCCCCAGGTGCCCTAGGCCCCCTCCAAAGTCCTAGCACCTCTCTTGCTTCCCTGCTTCACCAAGCGAACCTGAGACCGTCAGTCATGCACTCCTGAACCTGGTAGCGAAGGTGTGACCCTCCCACAGTCCCACCATCCTCCCCCGCCCTGCTACCCAGGCCGTGCCATCCTGCCCAGTCAGTGGTGGCTGAGGCCAGCCCTCCTCCCGAGCCTCCCCCACCCGCCCATCCCTGGCCTCTCTCTCCAAGACCTCCATCTCCCTTCCTCTCTTCTCTTCTGGCTGCTTCAATAAGCTCATGTCTCTTTTCAGAATCTTGCCTCCCAAGTACGGGGGTTATTAAACAACTCATTTGAACTTTCATAAAACCAACCTCCCTGGGCCCCTCCTCTGGGCTGGGCCCTGAGCTGGGTGCTGGGGACAAAGGGATGGCTCACACACCAGCCCCAGGGGGCGGACACTGCCAAGCTCATGAGGATGAAGCCGCCCATGAGAGGGCAGGCCTGGGAGCTAGGACAGCCTGGGTATTCCTGGGAGGCCTCCAGGAGGAGGTGGCTGGGTCAGGAAGGACGGGAAGGCTGCGGCCCACACCCTGCCTCCAGCCAGATCCCCTTTTCCCAGGAGAGTGTGAACCGGCTGCACGCGCAGATGCAGGCCTTCGTGTCCGAGAGTCAGCGGGCAGCTGAGCTGGAAGAGAGGCGGCGCTACCGGTTCCTGGCCGAGAAGCACCTGCTGCTCTCCAACACCTTCCTGCAGTTTTTTGGCCGGGTGAGCTGCAGCTGGGGGGCGGGGCTGTGTGCTGGGGAGCTGGCCCCAGAATTTCCCTCCTTTCCTCCTCTTCCTTCTTTCGTCCTCGGTCGATGTTCATTTTATTTATTTACTTTCCATCTATTTCTTTATTCATTTCTGTATTTATTTGTATCATCAGAGAGCCATTATTTATTCACTCATGATTTTGTTTATTGTCGCGTTCACTCACTAACTTGTGCACTTATTCATTCCCGTGTGAACCATTTATTGTTTTCATTCCTGCTTGCGTGAACTCACCGTTCAGAAATTCTTCGAGTCACAGGTTCACTCATTACCGTCTGTTCATTTTTCCTATAATTTAGATCCTCTCGGTGCGTGTTCTGCATGCCGGGCCGGTCAGGTTTCTCCATGCCCCTGTCTTTCCTGCGGGATCTGCTCTCTGTGCTCAGCGCCATGCTGTGTGGCGCCGTCGGGTTTACGGCTGCGAGACCTGCTCCGCAGGCGGTGCCGCCCGGGCACTCGCTGCCCCTGGTAACACAGTCTGATGCCTCCACGTCCGCTCTGTCCGCGTTAACATGCCTCCCCACGCCCTCTTCTCTTGTCTCTGTTTCACGTGTGTTTCTGTCGCTGAAGTGCAGCTCCACTGGTGCTGCTGACTCTGACATCTGGCCTCCAGCGGAGGACTTCGGCCTGTTCCGTGTAACCGAGCAGCTGGTACACCTGTCTGCTCTTTTGGCTGATCGACTCAACTGTACTTACTTCATTGTTTCCTCTGTTTCTCCCGTTCTTGTTTTGGTCAGTTTGGTTGGGTTACTGTACCTTCCCCTTCCCCTTCACTCATCTGGAAAGTTACTGTTCTGTTACTCGTGACGGCCTTATTTGCGACCCTCGTAATCACAGGTATTCATTTATTATCTTTTCCAAAAAATGCTGACCCTCCCCACCACTACTGGGTCCACTGCTCCCCACTTCCATACGACGACACCTGAGGGTTATCCCGCCCTCCCTGGTACTCTAAGAGGAGGCCTTGGGAAAGGCTCCTCCCGTGACCCCCCCAAACCCTACCTCTGGGTTTTGCTGGGAACCTTCAGGGCCCTGGGTTCCAGACCCTCGCTAGCTCCCTCTTTGCAGCACAGCCCTGCTCTTCCAAGAAGCTTCACTCAGGTTACACATGTCGCCCAGCAGGCAACCCCCTGCCCCATTAACACTCCCCCTCCCCCACGCAGGTGACCAGGTACCCTGCTCACCACTCCAGTCACTCCTCTTCACCTCCCACTGTCCTGAGGTTTGTTTCCAGTAACCGGTGTGGCAAGAGGGCTTTCAGCAGCGTTTTCTGCGGATACGCCGCCTTTTCTCTCGGGTCCGAGACGAGTTCCGGTTTCTAGTGCCGGGTGCCCACCTGCCTCCTCCCTTGTTGAGGACCTGGCTCTTCCTCTCTGGGTGCTGGCGGTTTTCTCGGGAACTTGTCCCGGCACCAGGTGAGCCTGTCGGCGCCCTTTCAGTCTGCAGGCTCAGGTCTTCCTTCAGGTCAGCGGAGCTATTTTCTCTTCCATTTCTTTCTTTTCTTTTTAAATTTTTTAAAAGATTTTATTTATTTATTTTAGAGAGGGGGAAGGGAGGGAGAAAGAGGGGCAGAGGTGTGGTCGCCTCTTGTGCACTTCCTACTGGGCACCTGGCCAGCAACCCAGGCTTGTGCCCTGACTGGGAATTGAACCAGCGACCCTTTGGTTCCCAGGCTGGCACTCAATCCACTGAGCCACATGAGCTAAGGCCTCTTCCATTTCTTTAATTACTGTTATCTCTCCGCCATCATCCCTTTCCCTTCTTCTGGATTTCCCGTCATTTGGGGCTCCACGCCAATGCCCTCCTCCCTCACCACGCCCGTTTCCGTCATCCTTGCTCCGGGTTTCGAGATGTTTGTCTCCTCGCCATGTCAGATCACTGATCCTGTTCTCCACGGGACTGTCTTCTCTTTTATTTCCTCTGCTCAATTTTAAGTCTTAAAGTCATGCTCCATCTGGGTAAGAAGGTCTTTCTTATGCAGCAAGTGCTCTTATCAAGTTCTTTTTAAGCTTGTTACCCCTTCCCTCAGCCGTCTGTGTGGTCTGCTGGGTCCTCCTCCATGACCCGGTCCCCTAGGTGCCCTGTTTCTTTCTTCTGCCTCCTGGTGGTCCCGCTCCCACTCTGAGGGAGGTGAACCGCATGGGCTCAGGCAGTGGCCGCAAAGGCCACAGGTCTTCCCGTTGCGCCCGCTCTCGTGCAGCCTCGGGGATGGAGACACACGGCAGGCAGGCCACTGGGGCGGGTCCTACGGGCTGCGCTGTGCTTGGTGCCCGGCTGAGAACACGGGCTGTGCTCTGCTCTCCAGGCTGAGCACGCAGACTGTTTGCCTGGAGAAAGGAGTGCCTCGTTTTCATTTTCTTTTTTTACTTTTTTACATAAAGAGACTGTCCGCTCACAAAATGCATGCCTACCAGGCTCTGTCCCTGTGGAGGGGGCACCTGTCTCTAAATTACAAACAGTGCCTCATGGGCCAGCAGTGGCCCAGCCTGTGGACCTGGAACTCGGGGAAGCCGGCAGCCCCTCCCAGCCACACTCAGGAGGGACACCGGGTGTCGCCCCACCCACGTGTCCCTGCAGGCTGCGCCACTTGGACCCCGAGTCCCAGTCCTCTCGCCTGGGCCTCTGCCAGCCAGCAGTGGTCAAGACTGTGTCCCACCCTTTTTCTGTAAAGGTCCCACAGGGGCCACACCTCACAGTCGCCCTTCTGGCAGTGGACTCATCTGCCTGCCTGCCGGCCTAGCTGTTTACCCTTCCAGAGAGGCCGCTGATGGGATGTGCAGGAGGAGGGCCAGGGACATTGGGACCCCATCCGCTCACAGATCAGTGACTCTGCCCCTGCATTCCCCAGCGTGGCCACCTCCCCGCTGGCACTTGTTCCCGCCTCTCTCTCTGATTGTAGCCGCCCTGTGACGGTGGCTGTGATGCACTGTCTCCTAGCGGGTTCGACTTGCATTTCCCTGATGATTGGCAATGCTGAACACTTCTCATAGGCTTACCGTCCACGTGTGTATCTTCTTTGGGAGGAAATTCCTTTCTGCCTGTGTCCTAACAGCTAACCTCCCACATTAAGAAGAAAGCGGCTGCCTCGCTGGCTGCCCCTGCTGGGGGTGGGGGGTGGGTGGACTGAAGGAGCCTGACTTCCCCGAGGTGCAGGAACAGGTTGCTTGGTGTCTGACCCCGCCGGGCTTCAGGACATAAGAGCTCTAATTCCTAAGATAATTAACTGTCAGTGTTTATATAAATGTTCTGGCACTGTAGCAGAACGCACAGGCTTTAGACAAGATTTAAAGAACCGTAACTCCTGGCCGAGGAAGGTTGCCTTCTCACAGTCCACAGTCGCCCTCCCCGGCTCCGTCAGGCCCGGTCCATGCCTGCGTCCCTCCCCGCAGTGTCTCCGGGCTCCCTGCAGTCTGAGTGCAGCCCCAGGACAAACCCCTGGAAGTGGGGTTTGTGACTCCACGAGGTGTTGGCTGTACCGGTTCCCACTTCCGCCCGCAGTGGATGGGGATCCCGGCCCCCTTGACAGCGGTGTGAGCTAACTTTTTGCTCTCTGCCAACCAGAAAGGCGGGCACGGCACCTCAGCACAGCCTTTCCTGGTGCTGGTCTCCCACGTGGGGCTGACATGTCTTCATATTTCGGAGCCACCGGTTCCCCTTTTGGCTCCGAGTCAGCATCTTTCCCTCCACTTTCCCCGTTAATTCGTAGGAGCTCTTTATATGTTACTAAAATTAACCCTTTCTGGGTAACAAGTTGCAAATATTCTTTCCAGTTTGTCATTTAGCATTTGACTTTGTTTATTGTTGGTTTTGCCACATTTAAAATATACATATATTTTTAAAGATTTTATTTGTTTTCAAAAAGAGGGGAAGGGAGGGAGAAAGAGAGAAACATCAATGTGTAGTTGCCTCTCATGCGCCCCCTAGTGGGGACCTGGCCTGCAACCCAGGCATGTGCCCTGACTGGGAATCGAACAGGCAGCCTTTCCGTCTGCAGGCTGGCACTCAATCTACTGAGCCACACCGGCCAGGGCTAAAAACATATATATTTTTATTTAATCAAACTTATCAGTCTTGTCTGTTTAGTTTATGGGGTTCGCATCATGATTAAAAAGGCTTTTCGGCTCCGTACATGCTGTTAAAGTTCTCCCGTGGTCTCCTGTGCGGCCGTGAACCTCCATCAGGACAGTGCTCCTCCCCAGGCACTGGCAGCACTGCCTGGAGGCGGGGCTTAGGGAAGCCCGTGAGGCTGAGCGCCCTCCAGGCGGGACTTGGTGATGCAGCCATCACTCCCAGAACCCACACCCAAGGGAAAAAAGAACCTTTTTAAAATACGGTGCGAGGAACCTAACAGTCTCACTTTGCTCGCTTTCCCTGAAACAAGCTCTCGGACGTTCGTCGTGGGGTGTTTTGCTCATTATGTGGGGCGACCGAGAGAGTGACCCTGGTGACCACCCGGACTAGTTGCTCCTGTGACGTGAGGCTCGGAGCCTTTTTTGCTGCCCAAGATCACGGTGAGGTTTTGGGCAGCCAGCCCAGGAGCGAATAGGGAGCCATCACCGAGGGGCAGGCCCAGGCAGCCTCCTGGGGACAGCCCCGGATGGGCTGCACTCTGCACCCAGGTGCGGGACCTCAGTGGTCAGGGGCCACCGCAGCCCTCCGCACCTTCTGCCTCCCAGGGCTGCTGTGAGGACCGGGTAAGGTAGGGAAGCCTTTAGCTGGGCTGGGCACGGAGTGGATGCTCAACCAAGGGCAGCTTTCATTATTCCTAAGGTGACAGTCTTGAGCTTGCCTTGTGGGCAGGAGATGTTTGAAAAAAAGGAGAGACCTTTTTAACTAGAGAGCAGTGTTTTGATTGTAGCTGGGAGTTAATGGATGGAAGTGACTGAGTGAAGGACAACACAGATCACACCATTGGCAAAAGTGGTATTGTCGATCATGGTTCCGCAGGGCCACACAGGGGAGCGCTGGGGGCCGGTCCAGGGCCAGAGGAGTGAGGGGACATCGTGGCCCAGACACCCATCACGGTTTTCATAGAAGGAAGGGGCAAAGCAGGGTGGGCACGTTGAAGCAGGTTTCGGGTGGCCAGTTTGATCTCGGTGGGCTCCGAGCTCCAGGGCTGACCTCAGGCCAAGGTCCCGCACCTGGACGCGGAGTGCGGCCCGCCCCAGGCTGTCCCCAGGAGGCTGCCTGGGCCTGCCCCTCGGTGATGGCTCCCTTCTTGCTCCCAGGCTGGCTGCCCAAAACCTCACCGTGATCTCGGGCAGCAAAAAAGGCTCCGAGCCTCACGTCACAGGGGCAACTAGTCCGGGTGGTCACCAGGGTCACTCTCTCGGTCGCCCCACATAATGAGCAAAACACCCCACGACGAACGTCCAACTCAGGGAAGTTGTGGTGGGCTCGATGTACGAGTCAGAGGAAGGAGCGGGGGCACAGGTTTGGACTGGCTGGTTTGCATACGACAGGCACATTCAGGGGCAAGTGTTTACTGTCCCTAGGAATTACCTAGGTCCTCGGAGGGCTGGCCGCTCCAGGAGAGCAAGACCCCGGGATGTCAGAATCATAAAATGCAGAAACCTAAAACCATGATTAACATACACCACAGGTCTGACACTTAAAGCCCTCCTACTCCAAGCTGGTAAGGTCAGCTGGTAAGGTCAGCTGCTGAGTTTGCATCTTTGAAGGCCTTTAAGCAGAGTCAGAGACCAGGGTATTGGGGATACTAGAAAGGGGGCACTTATGTAGACTCCAGGGATGCACTACAGAGAAAAGTATATTTGAAAGGCCTCTTTAGAACACTGCTCCAACTGCCTTAAACAGTGAAGGTGCTTAGTATTTTAGTTGCTGGGCAGTTCAAGGGTTTCAGGACTGGCGGGATCCAGGAGCACACAAGATGTCATCAGAAATTTGTCATTGTCTGTTGCTTAGTTGTAGTTTCCTGTGTTGGCTCCACACTGCCTATTTAGCAAACCCCATGAGGTGAAAGAATATATTTTTTCAGATTGTTCCAGGGTGAGTACTAGGATTGGATTCTTTGGTCACAGTTTTGGGTAAGTGCCATCCCTGAGTCCATCACTGCAGCCAGGAGGATGGAGTGGCCTGAGTGGCCAGCTGAGAGGTTCTAAGCGGACTCCTGTGTGGGGGCAGTGGGAGAGCTCTGCCCAGAGGACAGGGAGAGGGGCAGGGGAAGCTCCTCAGAAACTGAGTGGCCTTTGACAAAAGGGGTGGGCTGACGGTGGGCGAATCCCAAGGGATACCACCATCATCTTAGCTCCTAACAGCTAGAAAGTCTCCTTCCTTAGCTTGCAGGGCCCAAGTCCCCAGGTCTAGGGTGCCACTTTTGAGCCCCAGAATCTGGCACCTGCTCAGATCTGGACGACCTCTGCGTTCTTGCCGCCCCCCCTCCCCAGGCCCGGGGGATGCTCCAGAACCGCGTGCTGTTGTGGAAGGAGCAGTCGGAAGCCAGCCGCAGCCCGTCGCGCGCCCACTCGCCAGGCCTGCTGGGCCCGGTGCTGGGGCCGCCCTACCCCTCGGGCCGCCTGACGCCCACCCGCCTGGACATGGTGAGGCCTTGGGCGCCCCCACCACTATTCGCGCCGCCACTCGCGCCCCCGCCGCTATTCGAGCCGCCACTCGCGCCCCCGCCACCATTCGTGCCCCCGCCACCATTCATGCCCCCGCTGTCCCCGGCACCCTCCATGGGGCCCTGGGGCATGAGGCCCTCCACCTGGAGCCTCCTCCCCCCCAGGGTGCCGCTCTACGCAGCGCCCCCCAGCTGGCCCTTCCGCCCCGGCGCGGCCTCTGCACCCCCCTGGTGGTTCGGTGGTCGCAGGCCCGTAAACCCCTACGCCGACTTCTGGGACTGGGGGTGGGGGCTGGACTAGGGCGCTCGGCCCCGCCCCTCCCCGCCCCACCCTCCCCTGCCCATCTCCCCTCGCAGCCCCAGAGGCCTCTGGGAGAGTTCAGCTCCCCCCGCAACCGGCACGGCTCCGGCTCCTACGGCCCCGAGCCCACCGAGGCAAGGACCGCGTCCCAGCTGGAGCCAGACCGCCGGTCCCTGCCCAGGACGCCGTCTGCTTGTAAGTGGCCCCCGGGCCCAGAGCTCAGAAGGAGAGCCGGGGATGCTGGATGGGGGACCGGGACCGGGAATAGAAGTTGCGCTGCAGCGGGAGGGATTGAGGGTAGACGCGGGAGAACTCCCCACCCACGTGCTGCCGCGTTCTCCCAATTCCGCAGCCTCGCTCTACACCAGCGGCGCCCAGCGCTCGCGCTCCAACTCCTTCGGCGAGCGCCCAGGCGGGGCGAGCGGTGGGGGCGGCGGCGGCAGCGGGGGCACCCGGAGAGTCCGCGCCCTCGTCTCCCACTCGGAGGGCGCCAACCACACGCTGCTGCGCTTCTCGGCCGGAGACGTCGTGGAGGTGCTAGTGCCGGAGGCCCAGAACGGCTGGCTCTATGGCAAGCTGGAGGGTTCATCCACGTGAGTGGGAGCCGGGAGGCGCAGGGTGGGCTGGAAGGAGGACCCGGCAGGCCTGAACTCCAGCTCCAACTGGGGCTTCTTCTGCTTCCCCAGAGCTCCGTCCATCTCTCCCTTTCTCCCTCCTACTGCCGTCTCAGGTCCCTCATCCACTCAATGAGAGTAGGAAGCGCCGCCTCACCGAGTTCAGGGCGGGTGGTACAGAACGGGGAGTGGGAAACCTTGTTACTTGCGTACCCGCTGTGCACCTGACACCGGAAGGGACGGGGGGGGGGGGGCAGCGCCCCCCGACCCCCTCCCCCCCACCCCCGGCCCAGGAGAGTCAGCCAGAGCCAAGCGCTGATGGAGGGATGGGTGGGCCGCCGCAGGCCGGCACCGAGGCGGTGCTGGGACCTCATAGGCTCTCCTCACAGTCCGGCGTGATGGAAATCCTTCAAGAACCTAAACTGGTCTGTTTCTAACACTGCGAGTGGACGGGGGGAATGGAGAGTGCATTGTGGTCGCCAGCAAGCCTGGGGGGAGGAGAGCGGGGGTTGGCGGCCAGAAAAGGAGTGGGCGGGGATTACTCTCTCTGCTGGAGGAAAACGGGGAGGTGGGAGCCTGCTGGAGCCAGGCAGTGCCCCTCCCCAGGGCTTTATGGACGGGAGACATTGGTGGTGCCCGCTCCCACTCCTGCTGATGGAGAAGGAATGAAGGACAGGAGCAGGGGCGTGAATGAACGATGTACAGAGGGCAGAGCCCCTGCGTGTGAGGGCACCATGTGGGTTGGGGAAGGCGAAGGGAAGAGAGGGTAGTCTTGTGGGGAGGGGGTGCACGCTTGTGTGAGTGGATGGGCAGGGTACATAGGTGGGGGTCATAGTGGGTGGTTGGGGGCATAGGAGGATGTACAGATGTGGGGTACATGCATAGGCTGATGGGTGCCTGCAGAGGCACATGAGTGGGTTGGCGGGTGGGGGCAGGTGGTGATGGACAGATCAGTGGGTCCACAGTGGATTAGCCACCCCTGGGTGGCTGCCCCAGTGGATCACGGATGGCTGAGTGGGCGGACGCATGGTGACATGGACAGCACGATACAGTGAGGCACAAAGGTGTGTTGATAGCTGGGGGATGGCAGGGACTACGCAGACCAGGAATGGAAGGATGGGCTGGCTGGGGGGACACACACTCAGCACAGGAGTGGCAGAAACCCCTGCTTCGCAGAGCCACAGCAGAGGACAGCAGGGCGCCACCCCCAACAGAAGTGTCCCAAACTTCTGGGGACCTGCATAAGTGAAACCTAGCCCCAGGCTCTCCGACCACACTCCTGGGACCCTGTCATCTCTCCCGTGACTTCTAGGTTAGGGGAACTTACGATAGCATGTCTTAGCGTGGGCGGCACGTCTCGGTGAAAACCGAAGTAGGCGGTGCTGCCGTGGTCTTATTCCGCCGGCTGGGGTCAGGGTAGCTCCGGTCACCTCCACGTGAGGGCGTTGTGACTGGGCCCTGGAGTCCAAGGCGGCTTTGCAGAGGACGTTCGCCCAGTTGCTCTGCCCGAATCTAGTGGGTTCTCTGGAGCCTGAAAAGGCGCAGGGATGTGGATCATAGTGCCTCTCCCCCAGCCCTGGCTGCTTGCAGCTGCGGCGATGAGATTCCAGCCAGGCAGATGCCCCAGAAGCAGGGTACCCGGGCCCCCAGGACCAGGGGCAGCAGCTGGGTTGAGAGGGGAAGCACACTGGCTTGGGAGTCAGGCCCCCCGGGCTCGGGCGCCCCTCCCTCTGGCCTCCTGCAGGTGCCTGTGAACCCCTGCCCTTTGCTGTTACCCTTGTGGGCATCTGTCTGTGGGTCCGTCTGCCCGCCAGACTGGGAGCCTCTTGGGAGCCAGAGGACTAGGTCTGGCTTTCAGGGGGCCCCCCCGGGGCGGGTGCCAAGTGAGCAGGGATGAAGTGGTGGCCCCAGATCTGTGGACACATCACTTTCCTCCTCGGGCCTCCAGTTCCTCCTCTTAAGGGGCCCAGCCCTTGGTGGGACATGAGGTTGGACTGGTGGCCTTGAATGCCGAGAAAGGCCTCCTTCAAGGGATTAAATGAGTCCCTCTCGGCAAAACCCCTGCAGCGGGGCTGGTGCTGGCAGTGCCTGGAGGCCACGCTCCCCTTCCACGTGGTGCGGGGCCACTGCTCATGGGCTTCTAACCAAGGGACCCTCTGCTCCCACCCCACAGGAGCGGCTGGTTCCCCGAGGCCTATGTGAAGCCATTGGAGGAGGTGCCTGTGAACCCCATGAATGCCTTGAACCCTGTGACCTCCATGAACGCCTTGAATCCTATGACCTCCATAAACCCCATGAACCCTGTGACCTCCATGAACCCCATGAATGCCTTGAACCCGGTGACCTCCATGAACCCCATGAATGCCTTGAACCCGGTGACCTCCATGAACCCCATGAATGCTTTGAACCCGGTGTCCTCCATGAACCCCATGAATGCCTTGAACCCGGTGACCTCCATGAACCCCATGAATGCCTTGAACCCGGTGGCCTCCATGAACCCCATCAATGCCTTGAACCCGGTGACCTCCATGAACCCCATGAGCCCCATGAATGAGCTACCCTCCAGGTACCTGTGTGGTAGAGTTGGGGCAGGGGTGGGGACTCCGGTGGGGGTGGCCCCTCCACCTGGGGGACATCTGTGAGTGGCAGTCCTGAGTGGGATCCACCCCCATTGGCCGCTGGAGAAAGGGTGCCCCCTATCACCCCCAGTGTGGACCGGCTGACTCCTCCCCCTCTCCATTCTCCGGACTCAGGTCCTACCCACTCCGGGGCAGCCACAGTCTGGATGACCTCCTGGACCGGCCAGGCAGCCCCACGGCGCCCGCAGAGTGCTGGGACGGCCGGCCCCGCTCCCGGACCCCGAGCCGTGCCCCCAGCCCCGCACCCACACCCTTGCCAGGCAGCCGCCGCAGTAGCATGGGCAGCATGGGGGTGGCCAGCGACCTCAAGGTGAGCCCTCTCCCCCCAGCTGCCTCGGCCCTGGGGTCAGCCTGTGGGCAGGGAGACTGAAGATCAGGTAACCCTCTCCGCTTTGCCACTGTGCCTGGCAGGGGACCCTGCCACCCACCGCAGTCTGCCCAGCTGTGCAGGGCCAGGTGGGATGGGCGTCTGCCTCGGGTGGTGGGTGGGGGACCTGCTCACCTCAGGAACTAGAGCCCCAGGGGTCCTCCTGGGAGCCCCCGGGGGAGGGGCCTGTGCTCCCTGCCTCCTGAGGGAACGCCTGACCAGGGGCCTGGGGCTGAGCGGGGGCTGGGGGCTATAGGGAGTGCCTCCCCATGGGGTCCCCCCAGCCTTGTCCTGGGGGCCCTGGCTGGCCCTGGAGGTGGTATTCTAGCCCAGAAACTTCTCAAGTCTGAAACCCATGGACATCTGGGCTTCAGGACGCCAGGGCCGCACTTCCCAGGAGCCTGGCACCACAGGGGCCTCCAGTTCAGTCCTCTGCCCCACTAGGAGAGGGGGCGGGAGGGGCAGGAGCTTGCTTGTCTTTCCCCCCAAACTCGGTCCTCCCCCGCTCCCCACCGCAGAAACTCATGTCCTGGGAGCAGCACCCGCCAGAGCTCTTCCCTCGGTAAGTTCTGGAGGGGGGCGGGGTGGGGGGGAAGGGCCGGAAGGGGGCCGGGGGCCAGGGTTGGGCTCAGTGGAGGGAGGTGAGGCAGAGGGGCGGAGGTGCTCGGAGGTGATGTGACACGGACAGGAGGCAGGGCGGACACTTGGCTCAGGGGTCCAGCTACCTTCCCCCGACCCACGGCCAGCTGGAGACTTGGGCCCTCTGCTTGACCTCCCCCCCACAGGGGCACAAACCCTTTTGCCACCGTCAAGCTGCGGCCCACTGTCACCAATGACCGCTCGGCGCCCCTCATCCGCTGAAGTGCCTTCCTCCACTGGGTGTGAGGTCGCCCCGCCCCTGCCCAGGGGCTGCCCAGAGCTGGTGGTGGCGGTGGCCGAGGCGTCAGCAGCAGCAGTGGATGGAGGAGCTGGGGTCCTGACACTGGGGGCGGCGCCCTTCCCCTGTCCGGCACCCCAGCCTGAGCAGCCCCGGGAGCCCAGGTGCCGGGTCTGGGGCCTTCCAAATAAAGCAGGCGGAATGGGGGATGGAGCCATTCCTCCCCCTCCGGGGCCCCAGGACTCTCCCTGGGGGCCTGCCTCATGCCCCCACCTCTCTCCCCTTCCCCACCGCAGGGGGAGGAGTCCCCACACTCCCCTTCCCCACCTCACACCCATCCCATTGAACTTTTGTAAACAATGAGAAATAAAACAAGTGGACATGGCAGCAGAACTGGTGGTCTCTGATTTGGGGGACTGGGTGGGGTGGGGATGGAGCCCTCCCACTGGAGAATGTGTCCAGGGGCTCCCGAAGGTCCCTGGCTGGTGCCTGGGAAGCCTCGCTCACTCTAGCCCCTCAAACCCTCATTTCAAGCAAGTGTTTAGGTCCACCCTAAAGCCCTCACCTCTACTCCCCCATCTCCGGCCCCCAGGGAATGGTTCCCTCCCCAGAGGAGGAGGGGTGGCAGTGACCCAGGTCCGGGACCCTCAGCAAATCACCTCCGGTGGCCGGGACACAGCACCCTTTGTTCTGGCCCTCCCTGCCCCTCAGCCCCAGGCCCCCCTGGATTAGCCTTACCCAAAGGAAAGCCACAGAGGCCCTTCCGGGAATGTGGCCTGGGGTGGGCGCCAGGCGAGGACCTGAGGTCATTAGGGACAGTGGGGTCTCTCCAGGGCAGGGCTCTACCTCTGGCACCACGAGGACTCCCCGGGGAAGGACCTTGTGTGTCCCCTGGAAGCTCCAGAGCATAGAGGGCCTCCGTATCCCTCTGGCTCTGTGTGGGCAGCCCCAGGGCCCCAAGGTTGGTCTCTGCTCTGTCCCTTCTCCCCTCCCAGGCAAAAGCCTCTTACAGGGGCTGGGGGTGGAGGCCTGCTCTAAGCCCCAGGCCAGGGAAGCAAGTCGGGGTAAGAGCCAGGCCAGCGGCTGATCCACAAGCAAGCCCTAGAGTCTTCGCCCGAGATCCCCACCAGGCAAGGCTTCAGGGCAGGGCAGTGGTTGGGCAGCCCCTCCCTGCAGCCCTCAGATGTGAGGCTGGACACCCAAACCCACAGGACAGCTCTGGTGAGTGTGGGGCGGAGGCCACCAGGGACCACCCTCTTGTCCCATGATGAGGGGACAACAGCAGGAAACACCGGAACTGGTCCTGTGGAAAGGGGGCAGTCCCAGACCTCCACAGGTCCTTGGCATTGCCCAACGCCGAGACCCCAGGCCAGAGTGGGCTTTGGGAGGGAGGGAGGCTCCTGCCCAGCTGTGGGATGGCCCACCCTGCCTCTGAGGCTCACCCTCCTTGTCCATTCTGGGGGCACCCAGGGCTGCAACGTGAACCCCCGGGCTGAGCTCCCGCAGTGTGAAGCTCCAGAGCTGCTTTCCACATGTGCAGGGGTTGGGGAGGCTCTTAGTGGTTTGGAGGACGTTCTCCTGGTGCCCCCTCAAAGGTCCCCTCCTGTCCAGGGGGGGCCTGAGCTCCAACCCCCACCCCAAGATTCCCTGTGGGCCTGATCAATCTCTCATTTTACAGGTGGGAAAACAGGCTCTGCGAGGGGAGGGGCCTGTGCAAGCCACAGAGCAAATCCACAGCTAAGCTGGGATGAATCGGAACTCTCAGCTCCCTTGGCTTCTAAGTCAAGGCTAATGCTGTTATAAACACGTTCTTGTTTTGCCCCATAATATTCTAATGACGCTGGTCACTTCTGATCATTGGGAGAAATTAGGGACATGCCACAGGCTGGGAGGAAAATAACCCCCACCCATTTTTGTGGCGAGTGCCTGTCTCCTCCCTCCCCCACCTCTACTTCTTTGTCCAGAGACCCTCGACATGCACACTGGGGGCACTGGGGGCCCCCACCCACACCTCAGGCCACACACTGGCAGCCAGGCTCTCACGCCCCCAGCACCCCTCTCCTGCACCCACTAGGACCTGGAGAGCAAGGAGGGCCCCTCAGAGGAAGCCTTCCTGAAGTCAAGACTCAGGTGGGAACGATCCTGTTACTGCCCCCCCCATCCTTTCTTGGAGCAGGGGGGACTTGGGGTGAGGTTCATATCCTGTTTCCCTTCTTGGTTTCATCCCCTGAGCAGGGGTCCCAGGGGTAGGCCCTTGCCTCAGTTTCCCCACGCTGGGTCTCCATCCCCCTTCCTTGTCTGGGTTCCAGACCCTTGCCTCTCTCTTCTTGCCTCCTCTTCCTCCAGCAGAGACAGTGGCTATGGGTGCTGGCGGCCCCCAGCGGGGCGCAGGCCCCCCGGACGGCGGCTGGGGCTGGGTGGTGCTGGGCGCCTGCTTCGTGGTCACCGGTTTCGCCTACGGCTTCCCCAAGGCCGTGAGCGTCTTTTTCCGCGCGCTCATGCGTGACTTCGGAGCCGGCTACAGCGACACAGCTTGGGTGTCTTCCATCATGCTCGCCATGCTCTATGGCACCGGTGAGTGGCCCCCCCCCCACCCCAGGACTGCGGTAGGTGGGGTTAGGGGCCAGGAGATGCCTGATCCCCAGGGCATCCACAGGGCTCCATGGGACAGGCATGGAACCCCCTTTCTTCCTGTGGAAATTCTGGCACCAGAGAGGGAAGGGACAGCAGCCAGAGACACAGCCCCACGCAGGTGGCTGCCCTTGCAAGCTTGGCTAGCATTAGGGTCCCACCATTTCTGCCAAAACCCCACACCTGCCTATGTTACAGGTGGGGAAACTGAGATCTTAATGAGATTCACCTGTGGAAACAGGGGCAGTGCCAGAGTTGACCTGGCCAGACAGCTGCGGGGTGGGGATGAGGAGTGGGGAAGCCCAGGGAGCAAGGCCGCCCATGCTGGGGTCCCAGGCTGTGAAGATAAAAGGGAAGTGGGGTCTGTGCCTTCTGCTTTGGGTGTTGTGTCCTCACAAGGGGTGGGGAGGGGGGCTCTGGGCCAGGGCAGGTTCCTTCCCCTGAGTCCCCCACAGGGCACTGTCTCCTTGGTTTGTCCCAGCCAAGCTGTGTGACCTTAGCCAGACACTGCCCTCTGGGTCTCTGACCCAGCAGTGACCTTATCCCTTTGAGCTGTCTTCCAGGGGTCTTCCAGGGCTGGGAGGTGCAAAGCCTGGAGTGTCCACCGGACAGGAGAGTGGAGCAGCCCAAGTGGTGACTCTGCCCTGCCCACAGGCCCGGTGTCCAGCATCCTCGTGACCCGCTTTGGCTGTCGCCCGGTGATGCTGGTGGGTGGGCTGTTGGCCTCCGCGGGCATGGTCCTAGCATCCTTCGCCACGCGCCTGCTGGAGCTCTACCTGACAGCTGGAGTGCTGACAGGTGAGGGCGCACTCTGCCTTCCTCCCCCGCGGGGCTGTGGGTGGGGGTTGGGAGTCCTGGCTGCTAGCACTCCCGTCCTCAGTTTCCCCACGTGGAGCTGTCCTCCAAATCCCTCTGCTCAGTTCCCCGGGGGGCTCTGTCAGCTCCCTCCTGCTGTGGAGTGGGGGCCCCCTGGGGAGTCTGGCACGGCGCCGCCTCGCCCGCAGGCCTGGGCCTGGCCCTCAACTTCCAGCCGTCGCTCATCATGCTGGGCCTCTACTTCGATCGGCGGCGGCCTCTGGCCAACGGGTTGGCGGCGGCGGGCAGCCCCGTGTTCCTGTCGGCGCTCTCGCCGCTGGGCCAGCAGCTGCTCGAGCGCTTCGGCTGGCGCGGCGGCTTCCTGCTACTTGGCGGCCTCCTGCTGCACTGCTGCGCTTGCGGCGCAGTCATGCGGCCGCCGCCGGGGCCCGGCCCTCCGCCCCGCACCCGCAACGCGGGTGAAGTTCCCGGGGAGGCGGAGGCGGACGCGGACGCGGACCGCAAGGGGCTGAGACTGAGCGAGGCGCCCCCTGGCGGCAAGACCCGCCGACGCCTGCTGGACGTGACTGTGTGCACCGACCGCGCCTTCGCGGTGTACGCTGTCACCAAGTTCCTGATGGCGCTGGGGCTCTTTGTGCCCGCCATCCTGTTGGTGAACTACGCCAAGGACGCGGGCGTGCCTGACGCGGACGCCGCTTTCCTACTCTCCATCGTGGGCTTCGTAGACATCGTGGCGCGACCAGCGTGCGGCGCTCTCGCCGGCCTGGAGCGTCTGCGACCGCACGTCGCCTACCTGTTCAGCCTCGCCCTGCTGGCCAACGGGATCACGGACCTCAGCAGCGCGCGCGCGCGCTCCTATGGCGCTCTTGTCGCCTTCTGCGTCGCATTCGGCCTCTCCTACGGCATGGTGGGCGCGCTGCAGTTCGAGGTGCTCATGGCCGCGGTGGGCGCCCACCGCTTCCCCAGTGCGCTGGGCCTGGTGCTGCTCATCGAGGCTGTGGCCGTGCTCATCGGGCCACCTTCTGCCGGTGCGCGCCCCGCAGGAGGAGGGGTTGGCACGGCGTAGTGCCCCCAAGCCCGAGGGAAGCCCCCTTCCTGTAAAATGGAACTTACAGGGGTGACCCCGCAGAAGAGGCAGCCTGGTGGGGTGGACTCCCCTTCACATGGCCTGTTAGCCCCTTCTCCAAACCAGTTCCATCAGCTCCGGGAGGGGGCGGAAAAGACAGAAAAAGTGCCAGGAAGGACCCAACATTGACAGCTGCTGGCTCGCTGGGTCATCTCCAGCAGCTGGTACCCAGTACGAATGTTTATTCTCCTTTTGCAAATGGGGAAACTGAGGCACGGAGGCCTAACACAAGTTGTAGTCCCAGAATAGAGTGCAGCCCTGCCCAGTGCTAAATGCCCACCCCTCATCTGTGTGCTGTAGTCTCCCCGCTTCTAACAGTGACTGTAACAGGAGCAGTGTCCTGGGGGGAGCGGCCCTGGAACTGGGAGCAGCGTGTGGGTGCTCGGCGTGCTCAGCCAAGAAGGACGGGCACTAGGTTCTTCCCTGGGCATTCTGCACTCGTCCCCTCTTAGGAGATCATCCTGATTAGGGTGGTCCAGGAGGGCTTCCTGCAGGTGTTTGGGGGTACAGTGTTCCTACACAAGAATGGCAAGAGCTAGGACTGGAAAGATGGGGTGGGGGACATTAGGGTCTTCCTGGGTTGTCAGTGACCCCTGAAACAGCGGAAGGCCTGCCTGTGAGCAGGAGGGAGCTGAGGCCAGCTGCGGCATGGAGCTCCTTTGTTGGAGCCTGCCTGCACCTGAGATGCGGTGAGCTGCCCATCCTTCCAGGTGGGCTGGCTGAGTGCCCCCATCAGGCTTGGTCATCTCACCTGACCCAGTGGGAACCGCAAAGCCCCTGAACCTGGTGTGGAAGGCCCCCAAGCCCACCACCAAAGGCCACAAGCCAGCCCCCCACCCCCAGAAGCTCAGGGACCCACCTTTCATTTCCTTGTATACCTCTGGGGTGGATCAAATAGGCAGAGATGCACGTGGGCTGTGCGTGGGTGGGGCAGGGACCAGGAAGACAAGCCTGGTGGTGTGATGCTCAGCGGGTCCAGGGGCACAGCTGGCTTGGGGTCACTGGGGCACATCCCCACAGCCTCAGAGGTGCAGACCGAGGGGTCCAGCTTGGTCTGGACAGTGATATTTTTAAGAATGCCCCCGAGAGGGGGGGGGCCAAAGGAGCCTCACTTTAGGGGAGAGTATTTGCAATCATTGTAAAAGATTTTCCTGAGAGCTGCAGTGAGAAGTGCGTGGGGCAGGAAACTTGGAAAAGACAGAGGAGGAAATAGGAGTGATGACCCATACACCTTGTCCCAGCCCTGCTAATGAGGTCTGCGGGGTCTGGGCCTCTGGGAGGGGCAGGAGGCAGCCTGGAGTGAGGGGGCAGGTAGGAGAGCAGAGATGGGCCCCTAAAGATGAGGTGGAAAGGGCAAGAGTTGGAGCCCCAGAAGAAGGGATGAGCCCAGTGCCACCCCATTGTCCCCAGCTGAACAACTCTCAGGGCACAGGTGGGGGGCGCATGTGTGGGCAGAAGGGGCCTGTAAGCTGTAAGGTGCTGCCCCACCAAAGGCCCCATGTCACTTCAGAAACTGAGGTCCAGGGAAGTGAAGTGATATTTTTAAAGTCTCAAATGGTAGAGCCTGCGTGGGATTTTGTGTCTGTAAAATGGGAATAAAGACTGGGGCATGTGAGCGTCTTAACCGAAGGCCCCACCAAGTCTAGGGTGCTGCCCTTTACCTGAGGATTTAGGGTGGGGGGTGGAGGGCACCCACATGCCCTTACCTCCCTTTTCTCCCACCCCAGGTCGCCTGGTGGACATGCTGAAGAACTACGAGATCATCTTCTACCTGGCTGGCTCTGAGGTGGTCCTGGCCGGGGTCTTCATGGCCATGGCCACCAACTGTTGCCTGCACCGCTCTCGCTCTCAGGACTCCCCGTCCAGCCCAGGCAGTGAGGGCGGGGCCAGTGACAATGAGGACGCTGAGGCTGAAGCAGATGCTGAGCCCCTGCCCACCCAGGAGCCCAGTGGCCTGGAGGCCCTGGAGGTGCCAAGCCCTGTGGCTGAGCCCGAGGAGCCCGAGGTGGATGCAGAACCAGAGCCAGGGCTGGTGACCAAGTCTGTGTAGCATGAGGGCCTAGGAGAGGGGTGGCCGTGACTTCAGCCGCAGTGCTTCCCCTCTCAGAGCCCCTGCTGCTCCTAGAGAGTCTGGCACACTGGAGATTGCTTGGGACTGTCACCCTTGGGGTCCAGGTGGGAAGCTTCCCCCCTCATCTGCCCAGCGGACCATGGCTAGGCCTTGTCCTCCCCCCCCCACCCCCCACAGTGAAGCTGCTGTGCCCAGACAGGGTCTGAGCCCTGTGAAACTTAAGTTCATAAAGCTCAGCTGAAAGACAGGCTCTGTTCTCGTGCCTCCGACCCGGGGAGGGGGGACGGGTAGAAGGGAGCCTGAGGGATTCTCCCAGGGCCCTCTGCACCAGCAGGTGCTGGGGGAGGGAGGGGCAGAGATGGGGGCAGGTATTCCCAGGCTGGCAGCACCTGCCTGCTCTCAAGTGGGGGCTGCTTGCAGAGAGGGACTCAGACCCGCCTGAGAGAGCAAGCCTGGGTCTGGGGTGAGGATGGGGCTTGGACCCTGGCCCTGTGCCTCTGGCTCTGCTCCCACGCTGGGGAGTGACAGTAAATGACTCCATCCAGTGCACCCTGGAGCTTGGGGCAAGTGCCTCCTGAGAGGGACCCCCTCCCAGTGGAGCCTGAGTCTCCTCTCTCCAGGGTACAGCTCCGGAGCCTGGCTGCCTTTGCCCTGGACACACATCCCTGTGGGCACCAACGGGGTTCTGGGAGCTGTCCCCACACCCGATTCCCTCGTGGGTCACCCCAGGGCATCTCTGCTCTCACCCTCCGACAGCTGACCTCTTGCAGTTTGACCTGGGGCAGGAGCTCCGAGTCTCACCCCACCCGAGGAAGACGCAGGATCGAGTCCCTCTCTGTACTTAATTCTCTTCCCACACACCTGGCACCCCCTCCTTGACCTCCCTTCCTCAAAACCTTGAGCGTGGGCAGCAGGCTTTGTCCAGCCCAGACCCCGCTCTGTCCAGCCATGCTCCCCTGCAGAACCCATCCCACAAGGGACACTTCCCTGCCAACGACCTTTTTCCAGCCGGACCGCAGGAAGGTGAGGGCACCCCTGCAGATGGCCAGCCTACTGACCCCACTCCTGCGGTCCCCCCTCGCACACACAGCCTGGAGCGGTGACTGCATCTTACGTAACACACACACAGAGCGCTGACCCTGTGCCAGTCTCTGGCCCAGCCCTTCACAAATGGTGGCTCATCTGATCCTCCTCACGACCAGCGAGGTAGGCCCCATTATTAGTCATCCTCACAGGCAGAGAACCCGAGGTACAGGGAAGTCAGGGAGTGGTCCAGGGTCACAAGGTAGTGACCGAACTTGGGCTTCCAGTTCTGGTCAGGGCCCCGGGCCTCCCCACTGGCTGCCCCCCAGGGGTGCTGCGGGCTGACCACTCCGAGGGACGACATGGCCCGGTGACGGCCCCCCTCCCCACAACCCCAGTCCCACCTGACACTCCTGTTCAGGTCCTGCCCATGTAATTCACTGTTGTCAGGGGCCCTTTGAGAGTCAATAGGGCTTAGGGGGTGGTGGACTAATGGACTATAAGGGGACTAAATGTTAACAGAAAAAAATTACAATAAAATTTTTTAAAAAGTGAGCAGGGCGACTGTCAGTAATGACATTGGGACTCCAGGTGTGGGCTGGACTGTGCAGCGAGGCAGGATGCACGGCCACCCCGTTTGCGTTGCTCTGCGAGGACACGGAGTGCGAGGTGCCGCCAGCCCCTAGCTGCCCCCACAGCCCCAGCAGAGGGGTGCACCTGGAAGGGTGGAGTGCCCTCACTGTTCTCCCACTGGGGGCCTTGGTCCTCGGGGCCCAGTGTCTGTCCTGCCCACACCCAGCCAGAGTCCAGTGCATGGCCAGGAGCCCTGAAGGATGAAGGGGAGGCGGGTGTAAAGTCTCTGCCTCCGAGCAGAAGGCCCAGGCGGCAGGGGGAGTCATCTTTGGACAGACTCCCAGCGTGGCCTGAGGCCTCAGTGTCCCATCTCTGAATGGGGACAGGGGTGCCGACGGGCAGAGCTGCTGCAAGGGTGAGGAGCAGTGAGTAGAGCGAGAGCTCGGCGGGGACCCCTGTGCCTGCCTGCCCTGCGATCGGCCGGCAGGAGAGCAGGATCAAAAAAAGAGGCAGGCCTGAGGCCACTGCAGGGCCCGGCGCTGTCTGGGTTTGAGTTTATTCGATGCAGGCCCAGTGCCCAGCCCTTCCCCAGGGAAGTGGCTGAACCAGGGGAATAAAATAAATAAAGGCCACCAAGGTGTGAGTGTGGGCTGGGGCAGGCCCGCCTGGGGCAGGGCCAGGGTGTACACGAGCCTCGGGCCCAGCCTCGGCTCTCCCACCTGGCCCCCCGTTCTGGCAGACTCCAGGTGGGCGCCCATGAGGAATGGGTCCTGGACTTCCTGCCAGCGCCAGCCCCTCCTCCTTTCTGCCCTCTCTTTCCTAGGGCAGGTCCACAGACCAAGCTCTCGTTCTGTCTGGGCGGGGGGTGGGGGGAAGAAGATGGAGGGGCTGGCACCCAAGTCTGAGGTCACAGCCCTGGCGCCTTCCCTGGGTAGGAGCCTGGGTTTGCCGTGCTGGGACAGGGGAGCAGGCAGGCAGGTGCCCCAAGCCAGGAGGCCTTCATGCGTCACCCTGCTGTGCGGTGGCCCAGCCTCCGCTCCAGGCTGCCGCCCTCCCGCTCTCCCTACCCCCCAGATCCGCACTGCACGGGCAGGCGCACTCAGGAGTCACACCAGCTTCCAGCCTTATCCAGGGGCCCAGCAGCCCCTCGGGCCTCCCTGGCTGCCGTTTCCTCCTCATCTTCCTCCTCCTCCTCCCCGTCAGTGAACTCGTCTTGGCCGAGGCCATAGGCCAGCGTCGTGTGTGCCAGGTCCACCTCGATGGGGAAGACGTCGGCGTCGCGCAGCACGGCGTAGCAGTCGTTGTAGTACTTGGACATGGTGGACACGAAGCGCTGCAGCTGGAACACGATGTCCTGGACTGGGGTGGGCGGGTGGAGGGGCGCGGTGGGCCAGGGCTGCCTGCCTCGTGGAGCGGACCCTCCATGCCTGCCTGGGCCCACCTTCCGACCGGGGGCTTTCCCTTGGGCACCTCCCCAGCCCTTAAACCCTGGCAGGGGGCAAAGCAAGGGCTGCCCAGTCCTACACAGAACCCAGATCTCTATTCCAGCTGAGGGAACAGAGGTGCCCTGCTGGGGTGAATGGGCTGTGGACTGCGCCCCAGGGAGTCCGCCCAACCCAGGCCAGGCTGGAGTAGGGGGACAGGCGCACTCTCTCCGGGGTTGTCTTGGGTCCAACTCAGCGCCACACGGCCCAGCCCGGCCTGGCCCTGGGCCCAGGTGAGCTCTCTTCCCTTCTGGGCCCCCGATTTCTCAGCTCTGAAGTGGGGAGATGGTGCCCACCCCGCCATGCTGAGGTAGGGCGTGATCCTCGGCCCTGATGCGCCCCCAAGGCCCTCACCATGCTTCTGATCCAGCAGCTCCATCTTCTCCAGCACGTCCTTGCGCATCTGCGAAAAGCGAGCACGTGCCTCCTGGCGGCAGCGCAGGATCAGGCGGTACTCGTAGTTGCCGGTGCTCACGCGGTACAGGGGCTCCCCGAGGGCCTGGGGCGGTGGGGGTGGGGGGGCACATCAGGGACGCTGGGCAGGTGGGCTCCGCTCTGGGACAGACAGGGTGGGGGCTAGAGGGCTCACACCCCACCCCATTCGGCTCTTCTCTAGACTCCCAGGGTTCCTCACCTCTGAGGTGCCAGGGATTGCTGGAAGCACTTAGACTTTTGTGAAAAAACAAAAACCCTCCCCACATTAAATAAATGAACATTTAGTCATAAGATGGATCCTGGCATCAAAAATAGTGCAAATTAAGAATAAAAAAGGCCTCTTGGGGGGAGGAAAGTCAGTTTTTCCCTGCAAGAACCTCATGAGGGCAGGGCGGCGGGCAGCTGTTCTGGGAGTGGGCAGAGGGGGTGGTCCCACAGCAAGCTGGTCAGAGGGGCCAGGGTGGGGCGGATGGCCCTACACCTTCAGGAACAAGAGCCAGCCAGGCCCCCAGGCCTCTTCCAGGCTGGCCTGGCCCACCCAGTGGCCCCGGCAGAGACAGGACCTTTGGGGGCCCTGCGAGGCAGGTGGGGGACGGTGTGCCCCGCGCTGCGCACTCACGATGCAGCTGTACTCCTCGTCATCCATCTCCTTCACCTTCAGGCAGTACGACTGTGGGGACAGGCGAGGCCGCTGTCGCAGTGGCTGCGCCTCCTGGGGGCCCGCCCTGACGTGCCCAGCTCCCCACACGCCACACAGCCCCGAAGCCACCCGGGCAGCAGCCGGGCCACACCCCAGGGCCCCGCAGACCCCCGCTGGGCGGAGGGGAGGCCCATCGGAGAGGGCAGTGGCACTTGAGAACGCTTAGGCCTGAGCACCTCACACACAATGGCGCTTGCTCGGGGTGGCCCCGGGGGGCAGCAGACAGGGCAGGATGCTCATTGGGGAGGGCGGAAGGGCCTGAGAGGCAGCCCACCATTTACAAAACTCAAGGCCCGAGAGATGCTCTGGGAAAACGGGTCCCCTGGTCCTAGGCACTAGGCAGGCCTTGCCGATCCCACTGCAGACAGGCCTGTGAACGGCGCTCAGGCATCCTGCAGTGGAGGGCCCACCGCCTGCTCCAGGGAGCGTTGCCCCCACTCCTTCAGACCACAGAACGGCCACTTAAATGGTGTGAGGTCCCTCAGTGCCCACTGTGTAACCACTACCTAGTCTAACCCCTTAGAGTAAAGTGACCCCAAAATCCCAAGGGGTCAGAGATCCATAGTGAGGGCTCTGCCACCACAGATTGCCCGGCACTGCCCCTGGCCCAGGGCCCACACCCTCCCTCAGACGCATGGGGCTCCAGCCGGCTTCGGGTGGCTCTCACCCCGCAGGCCAGAGCGAGCGGCCCCCACTCACAGACCACTCACCAGGTACTCGAACTTCACATCCAGGTACTTCTTGATGGTGAGGCGGGTGTCGGGGATGGCTTTGTGCAGGTACGTGTTCAGGTCCGTCAGCATCTGGGCGGGGACAGGGGCGCACACTGAGGCCCCCGCAGGCAGGGGCCTGGCTGGCCACGGAGGCATTGAGCAGTGCCGCTGTGTCAGTCTCCCAGCGGGCTGCGAGCGCCAGAGCCCACGGGAGCTCCCGACACCCTTGCTCACTACAAAGAGGCGAGCACTGGCCAGGCCCAGGGCAGCCTGGGGCTCCGAGGTGGAGCAGGGCCACAAACCACCTGGAGGTCAACGCCGAACCAGGTGTTCCGACTCCAGGACAGGACCCTTCTGCATGACACGCGGTCCCCCCCCGACCCTCCCACGCTGACACACGGGTGCTCCCTGGGACCGACCGGCTTGATGGTTTTCAGCAGCCGGATGCCAAACTTCTCGATGCTGCGGTGGGCGTCAGCAAACTTCACAAAAGCCTCGCTTGCAGCCGGCTGCGGCTCCCGCACCCCGATCACGGAGAACACGTCCCCGAAGGCTGTGAGACACGTTCTCCCTGAAGGCTGCCCCTCCCTGGCCCTTGTGGGGGAGGAGGAGGGCAGGGGGCATGGCAGGCTGAAGGCCAAGCTCTGCATGGGGTTTACACCTCACGAGAGATGCGTGTATGCCGTGTAGGAACTGGTCTGCACCCTTAGAGGGTCAAAGGGAGCTGGGTCTGCACCGCTGAGGAAGCGTGGTCAGTACCCCAACACCCTAAGCTTGCTCTCAATCTCCCGAGGGACCAGGCCATGGGAGATGGCTGGGCCAGGCCGAGGGGCAGTGGCGCCGTCTGAGGGTGGAGCACTGGTCTGGGGCCTGGACACCTGGGTCCTAGGCCAGCTCTGTCCCTTAGGAGCTGTGTGACCCTCTCCTGTGCCCCAGCTTCCCTTTCCCACCTGGAAAATGGGGTGAGCGGCAGCTGCCCTGTCCAGCTGGGGGCCTGGGAGAAAATGTGACCACGAATGAGAAAGGGCCTGGTGCACTGCAGGGGGCAGGGCATGCAGACAGGGTTCAGACGAGGGGCAGCCCCCCAAAGACCAGCATGACCTCCTCCGGTGCTGGACAAGGACCTGCCAAAGCTGCCCAAGGTCAGACGCTGTGCCATCTGCCCAGCACCTCGGCCACACCCTCACTGTGTGGGCGACTTGGTGGGGGCAGGGGTTTGCCTGGGGTCATGCAGCAAGTCTGGGGGAGCCCTTACCCCGGTGTGTCTGTGATAGCTCGTAAAAGGCCCGCAGGAGGTTCTTGGTGTGCTCTGTCATCCCTGAGGAAGAGACCACACCCAGGGGTGGGGCATGTGGGGGGGGCCTGGGACACACCCCCAACCCTCCACTCCACCTGTTCTGGGTTCACTGACTTCCCCACAGCCCTGAGGCCCAGGGGTACAGGCGCAGCTCCAGCCGCCGGGAGGGGCCCTCCTCAGGTGGGGCAGCCAGGGCCCTGCAGGGGTGGGAGGTGGACCGCCCCCTTCCCGTGGGCTTTGTCTCTTTGTCTGGGATTGGGGGAGAACCCGTCCTGGGGACTTTCCCTACGTCTGCATGAGCTCTTACTTGAATTTTTGTGGGTATGCAATACCTTCATAATCCAAAAATGTATGTCTTTAAGTCTTTTTAAAAAGAATTCTTAACAGCCACGGCCCTGGAATTTGGTAGGCTGGCCTTCCTGCCCCCACTGTGGCCCCCGCAGGGCACAGCCAGCACCTGCCCACACACGACCCAGCAGGGGGTACCACCCACCTTTGTAGAGCTCTGCTGTGCGTTCCAGCTCCTCCAGTCTCTTGACAAGCCCGTCTATGGGGATCAAAGGGGAGGGAGGTCAGTCTGTCTCTGTGAGCCAGGGGCAGGGAGGCAAGGGGGGGCGGTGGGGGGCGGCCGGGGGGGCGGCCTGGGCAGGCCTGAGTGCAGAGGAGGACCCAAGAGGCCAAACAGGGTCGGTACTGAGCAGAGCAGGGTCTATGGAGGGGGATTGGGCCCCTCAGGCTGCTGGGCTCAGAGGGGTTTCATGAACAGCTCAGAACACCCAGATGAGAGGCAGGGCAGCCCCCAGCGCCCCTGAGATGAGCCCCAACCCAGAAAGCTGAGGCACATCAAAGGGGCAGATGCAGGGACTTCTGAAAGTCACATGTAAAAAATAGTTGGGTCTGCCCCAAAGCCACACCTGTGGTGGCTCCCCCTGGCCCACCTCAAAGCCAAGGCCCCCCACAGGCTAACCCGAGCCCTGCCCAGAGCCAAGGGGAAGGCTGTCCGACCGCAGCTGAGAAGAGAGAGAGAGGCAAGAGAGGCAATCACTGTAACACGGACTTGCGAATGGGCCAGCTCAGAGGGGAGCGAAGTGGGGAGGGGGGACCTTCTGGAAGGGCTCTGAGGAGAAGCCTGCACTAGATGGGGCCCAGGTGACCATTCACTGAGTGGGTGTCCATCGGCACTGCCGAACGCAGGCCCACATTAGACCCCAGGGATGGCCGGGTGAGTGGGGTCCCACACATGCCCTGGAGACTCTCAGTAGAGCAGCGGGGCCAGGTAGTGGCTGCCAATGTCTGGTGGGCAGTAAGGGGGGCAAGTGGACTGCCAGGGCTGAGGCGGGCCTTTCAGATTAGAAGGGGCCAGCCAGGAGCTACCAGTCAGGCTCAGGGTCAGGGCAGCAAGGAGCTGAACCAGTAGGGCTTCCCCTGCAGCAAGCACCAGGCCCCCCACTCTGACTCCAGGATGCGTTGCACCTCCCCGCCGGAAGCACCAGCAGCAACTGCAGGCCTGGGGCCCATGTCTGCAGCTTCCCAGCCAGCCATCCCCAGCCAGGGTCTCCCCTTCCCATGTTCCTCTGCTCTGAGCCAGGACCCCTCCAGGCTCCCTCCACACCTCTCAGTCCTTCCATGTGAGCCTTTGGGGGAGAGCTACTTCCCTTGTTTTACAAAAAACAAATCCAGGGACAGAGAGGTAAAGCAACTGGACCACAGGCACACAGCAGGGGGCCACTGGAGCTGGGGCACTCCACCCCCAGTCTCCAGTGTGGACCGGGCAGAGGGGAGGAAGGGAAGAGCAGAGGCCGAGGCTGGGCCTTCCTCTGGACAAGGAAGGCCACTGTGTGGGGTGCTGTCGGGGGAGGAAGGCTCGGGCTCCTGGCAGGAAGTGGGCACTGTGGAGGTCCTCAGAAGGCTGTGGCCACCAGCTGGCCTCCAGGCCCCGGCTGCTCAGCAGCCTGGCGCCTGGCCAGCCTGGCAGGGCGGGAGCCATGTAAGCGCTGTGCTGCTGCTTTTAGCAGGGTCACGGGACATCATGCCAGCTTCAGTTTTAGAAACCCTATTTAAGGCTGGGGAAATTGCAAGGTTTGGGGGGAAAAACACAACAACCGGTTCTAATTTCATCTCAACGCATGGTAACTACAGTAACAGGGATTTATAGACATCGAGAGACCGAAAATAGCAGCCTCCACTTTTGAACGCCATTTGGAAGGAGCTCAGACCCCACCCCCACGTCCCAGCCAATGAAGCCCAGTGAGCCCCGCCGCGCCTACAATTTATGGAGGTATTTACATCTGCCCCCCACGCTCGGCAGGGCTGCTGCTGTTTATAGACGCAGGCTGCTGATGGCGGGAGCGGGGCCAAGTGCTTCACTGGCCATCCTGGGGGGGAGAGCAAGTGCACACGCATGTGTGGGTGCGAGCGCGCGCGCACCCGGCAGGCCCTCTCCCTCCAGGCAGCCACCTCCACCCCCAACCGCTGAAAGGAGGGCAGCAGCGCCACCTCCTGGAGGAAGGCAGCGACAGAGCCAGGCAGTGCAGGAGCAGCTGGCGCGCTAGTGCAACAGGCTGAGAGGAGGGCGCGCGGTGGCACTGGGGCAGGGCTGAGCCTGGTTAGGAGAGCAGAGGGCGGGCGCAGTGGTGAAGGCAGGTTTGGGGAGCCGGAAGGAGGCACCTCCCACCACTGTGGGTCCATCTCCCTGTGTGTGACTTGCATCTGTGAATCCTTGCCTGGAGGTGGGGGACACTCAGCTGACCACTGTGGACGCCTTGTGGGAGCTGGAGAGGCCTCCGGGGATTCAAAGAGATGGTGACCATCGTCCCCACGAGCAGAGGCCAGGCCAGATGGCTTTGTTGGGCGGCCAGTGCCCCTTGCCCTGGGAGCCAGGGCCTGAGACTCCGGGCCGGGGTCGGGGAAGGAAGGGACTCACCATTGCACAGGATGGCCCGGCTCAGGCCCAGGGCATCTGCAGTCCCCGAACTCATGTTCTCTACCAGCCGATGCTTCACCTTCTTCAACACTGGGACCGGGTGAGAGAGGGGTGCAGTGAGGCAGCATCTGCTGTGGGCCCCCAGTCCATCCCTGCCCCATCTCATCAGGACTCACTGGGGCAACCATGGTGTGGGAGGGTCGCCATGGGAGGTACTGGGCCCGGCCCTATTAATGCTCAGGGGCCTTTGAGAGCCTGACAGGGTGTCACCGTGCAAAGTGCTTAGCCCAGGGCCCAGGCCTCCGAGCAGCAGCTCAGCATGGACAACTGGATGCCACAGCCTTGACCATAGCCGCAGGGAAGTCAGAAGACGCCCCTCCACCCCTCCACATCCAGGCCCAAGTGTCCTGAGGGGAGGAGAAGCACCATCAATGACATGGACCTTGGACCTGAGACTCAGTCACTGTACACACGGTCGCATATTCAGTCCTCTGCTGGGGGCCAGGGCGGGTACAAAGGGTTTGAGAGGAAGAACACAGGACAGACTCAATCTGCCCTTGGCCTCTTTCCTTAATAAACCAGGAAGTGGGTCTGGCCCCAGGGTACAGGGAAAGGGCGCTGGACTGGAGCCCAGGGATCTGGGTACGTATTCACCCAGGGGACACAGCGCTCTCTAGGGGTCGCAGGCCTCAATCTGCAGTGAGGGGCTGGCCCAGAGGACCTTGCCTGCCGTGGGCTCTGGAGTCTGGGAATGTCTCAAGAACCAGCCCCCGCGGCAGAAGCCACCTTGTCTGGGGCATGGTGGGCAGGGGAGCTGGCCCAAAGTCGGTCCAGACCTGGGCTTTCCTGGGAGAAGCTGGGTGGGAGAAGAGGCCAAGGTGGAGTGGGGATGTGCAGGGGCCCTTGAGGCACCAGGCCAGGGTTGGGGAGCCCTCCCCGTTGGGAGGGTGAGTGCCCAGGCCCACAAAGGACAGCCCTGGGTCCCAGAGGAGGTGGCCTCCCAGCCCCGGGGCCCAGTGCAGTCAGAAAAGTTAGAGCTTGACTGCCGCACTGCTGACGAGGTGTCACAAAGGGGTCCAGACGCCGCTTTTCCGGCTGGCTTACCGATGTCCAGGGACATGCCCTGCTTGGGGTCCGCCTGCAGCTTGTTGTAGTGGATGGTCACCTCCCCCTGGAAGAGCAGAGTGGGCGGGGCTGAGGGGCCTCTGGGCCCCGCCCCTTCCTCAGGGAGGCCCATGGCCCTGCAACCTGTGGTCACAGAGGAACCCTGAATCCAGCCCTGCCAGACCACAGGCTGTGACAGGCCCCCATGCTGAGACTGCTCTATGCCCAGGCCCTGCCCTCTTCACACCCCAGGTCCCGGGGCATCGGTGGGGACAAGGACAGCCATGGTCCCTGCTGTAGCGGCTCACAGCAGGGTGGTCGCCAATGTCCTGTGTCCAGCCCGATCAGGTGTGGCGCCCTCCCCATGGCACACTCTGACCTTTGCTGCGCTGTCTTTCCTCTTCGAGGAGGATCCTCCCCCGCGCTCTGAACTATCCCCACCCTCTTGGTCCCTCCTCCACTCACTCACTCACTCACTTGCTCGGCAAGCCTGCCTGGCCCTCCCCTGGCCCTGGTGCTGGGGAGCTGAGAAGTAGCGCAGGGACCCGGCCCAGGGCCCGGCCACCAGGTGGGCCACCACTCCTGCCCTCACAACCCCAACACCCTTCAGTGTGGGACCAAGCCCCCCAAATACAAGACAGTGTTTCCAAACTGGGTCCTGAAGGGAAACCACACTGGCCTGAAGTGATGAGACCAGGGGTGGGTGCGCCAGGCTCCCCAAGAGCACAGCATGTGTGCCAGGACCACCACAGGTGTGGGGGGAGCACCGGGTGCCAGCCCTGCTGGGTGACCCCAAGCAAATCCCTTCCTCCCTCTGGGCACCCACATAAGAGCTGGGAGATCCCCGCGTTCGTGTTGAGGCTGCACACACACAGGAGGGGCTCCGGTCCCCAGGGAAACAAGAGGGCTGGTGAGAGGCAGGATGAGGAGGGTCATGGTGAGGGGGAGAGGGGAGGACCCAGAAGGGCACACACACTCCCCAGTTCTGAACCAGAAGGAAACACCACCCCCAACTTCCCAGGATGAGCCCCTCGGCCCAGCAGGTAACGCAAAGACAGTCAAGTCCAGACGGAAGGGGGTGGTGGGGGAAGCAGTGCCAGGCTCTGAATGAACTCATCATTTCCTTTTGTGCAGCGGGGCCCTGAACCCCAACCCCAGCCCCAGCCCCCACCTGTCCCTTGGCCACAGGAGCTGAAGTAGAAGAAAGGACGGGGTTGGACTCTGCCCTGAAGGCAGGAGGAAGGAGAGCAGCGGGGCAGTGCAGAGTAAAGGGGAGAAGGCGCTGGCCCTGGGCTTAGGCAAGAAAGGGGGCCTGGAAGGAATGTTGGCACTAGGCCCTAAGACATGGATGATGGAGGAGGGAGGGAGGAACGGTATGGACGGAGGGGCAGAGGGAGCTCAAACACTCCGCCGAGCTCAGTTTACAGCTGGAACCCTTCACTCCCAAACTTTAAAGTCATCCTGCGGCTTTAAGGCTCCTTTACCGCATCAGTTTCCTTGGAGTCACTCGCAGCAGATCTCCGAGAAATGGCGCAAGGGCTCTGCACGAGCACCCTCAGGCGCCAGGATGCCCCCGCTGTTCAGGAGGAGCCTTGGCCTGGAGCAGCTGTGTGTGTGTGTGTGGTGGGGGGGCCGGTGCAGAGCAGGGAACTGGTGGCAGACTACCATCTGAGGAGGAGACGACCAGCACTGGACTGGAAGCTGTCCTGCAGCCAAGAGGAGGCCCTGGGGGACTGCGAGCCCAGGAGGGCTGTCTGCAATGAAAGCACCTAGAGGGAAGGGCCAGAGAGGCTTCTTTTTCCCTCTTGCCCCCTCCCAGGCCCACCTCGGCTCAGTGACATCTCCTCAGTGTCCGTGACCCAGGTAAGTTCACCTTGGACTTCAAGCTTCAGCTCCAGCCCTGACTGGGGACACACCAGCTCACCCTGAAGCTCGGATCTGTCTGATTGGCTCCAGGGAGCTCAAGGACAGGGGACTTTCAGCTCCTGTGCCCACCCTCTTTCCAAAGCCCGCACAAGTCCTGGAGCACAGCTGGCGCTGCCCAAACGAACACTGGAGGAACTGAGGGAGCCTGGGGTGTGGCATGGACCCTGGCACTCCCAGGACAGCGGCGTGCAGGGCCAGCCCCCTCCAGGCCTGCCGGTGCCTCAGAAGTGGCTTTGCTGGCTCAGGGTGCCTGTGCCCACAGCTGCCCTTACCTTCACTTCCTGAATCATCTTGGCCACCTCCACCTTGGTTTTCCCTTTGATTGACCTGCCATTGACACCGGTGATCTCATCGCCAGCTGCCACGGTGCCATCCAGGGCTGCCGGGGTGTTGTCAAATACCTGGGGGTACCCAAGGAGGGTGAGGGGGAGAAAAGGGAGAACTGGGAAGACAGCCGGTGAGAGACAGTCATTCCCGTCAACCAACCAACACCTGGCCCCATCCTGGCCTCTCTCCTCCAGTCTCTTAAGTGGCACTAGAGAAAGCCAGGCTAGATGTGCTGGCACGGACAGCAGCGCGCGGCCCCACATTCTGGGGGGCAGGGGAAGGAGAGCAGGAGGTAAATGCGAGCAATGACACTTGTCCTTTCTAATGCCAACACATCAGACCTTACACACCCATCTGAGCGTCTGCTCCTCCAAAGTCACATCTGTAGTAGATTTTTCTAACAATGCTGCTCCGAGCTGACTCACACTGATTTAGCCAAAAAGTTACAGAATCACTATGCTGTGCAGATGGGGTGAGAGGAGGCAGAGTGGTTTTGCAGGACACAAGCTAAGCAGGCGCATGGTGAGGAGGCCAGGCCTGGGGAGGGCGGCCTCCCTAACACCTCCTGGACGGGAAGAGGCCAAATCGCTCGAGAAGGCAACACCCTGAGTGGCAAGGCTAGGTCCCAGGAATCTCCGTCTTCAAGGCCTAGAAGTGACTTCTTTGCAAGATCCTCAGAGACCATACTTTTCCATCTGCCACCAACAGCTACTCAGCCATCAGAACAGGTTAGAACAAGGTAGAATCCAAGTCAGTTTATGTCCAAGGTGGCAAGGCTCCTTCCAAGTCTACAGAAAGATCGCTGCCACTCCTGAGTCCCAGCTGACAGAATACGAGGCTGCTCCCTCTACAAGGGACCGCAAAATTGTTCATCACCACTGGCAGATCATCTGGGGAAGTGAACAACTGCCATAAAAATAGTAGCAGTGCCCTGGCTGGTGTGGCTCAGTTGGTTGGGCATCGTCCCGCAAAACAAAAGGTCGCGAGTTCAATAACTGGTCAGGGCACATGCTGGGATGTGGGCCACGTCCCCAGTTGGGGGCATGCAAGAAGCAACCAATTGATGTTTCCCTTCCTCTCTTCCTCCCTCCCTTCCCTTTCCTCTAAAAAATATATAAAACCTTTTAAAAAACAGTATCAGCGACTACTTTGTGGGGACCTCTGCCGCACCAGGCATTGTGCCATGCCCTTTTATTTAACCACAACAGCAACCCAAAGATGCTCACCTTCACACGTTTCACATCCCCGCTTTCCAGGCGAGGAAACAGGCCCTGGGAGGTGAACCAACTTGCTAATAACCAGGGAAGTTGCATATGAACTCAGGCCAATGTCATTTCCTAGTCTATCAGCCCTGCCCAGCACCAAAGGCTGCAGGTTCGTGGGCTCATTAAAGAAACTGATGGAAGGCCCTCCATGTCCGGCATCTCCCCAGGTGCTGACTGCTGGGCAAAGCCAGCGGGGCCCTGCCCTCAGAGCACAAGGAGTCTGGAAGGCAGCTAGGCACTTGACAACTAAGACAGTGACAAGTGCTGAGAAGGGAGAGAAGAGACTGAAATAATGGAGGAGAACAAGGGGGGACCTGCTTGGGCAGGGGGGTCAGGAAGGACTCCCCTAGGAGGTCACACCTCCAGAATGGGAAGGAGCCAACCCCGCAGAGGAAAGGAAGGAATCTGCCTGCATGATGCCCACGTAGGGAGGTGGCTCACCCCGCCGAGGGCCTCGTTCCCAGCCCTGAAGCCCCAAATACCTGGACAATATAGAGGCAGGGGCAGTACTGGGCCCCTCCTCCAATGCTGATCCCAATCAGGTTCTGCGCATCCTTCTGCAGGGTCACCTTCCCTGGCACGGTCGGGATTCCACTACAAAGAGAAGCACATGAGGCTGAGTCTCCTGGAGGAAGGGTGACTGAAGGGGACGGGGAAGGGGACAGGCCTTCTGAAACCCTGAGAGGCTTTGGATGCTGCACAGCCCTCCCTTCCACATCTGGCCAGAGAGACAGCATTTGGCGCTGAAATGTGCACAGCTCTTGGAGTCACGGGACCACATCCCAGCTTTGCCACTGATCAGCTATGGGCTCGGGTGTTACCCCCCTGCACCTCCGTTTCCTCTTCCCTAAAACAGTATGGATAAAATGGCTACTTTATCCAAGTTCTTGTAAGAAAGTGCCTAGAAAGTATTTAACACCAAGCCAGGCCACAGCAAGCACTCCATAAAAATAGGTCCCCACTCCCTTGACTTCATTCTGCCTCTGAGGTGTGAGTCAGACTTGTCACCTTGTCAGGTGCATATGGAACGTTAAGATCACTCCTCTGGGAAGCCTTCCCCTGTTAAACGACCAGTCACCCATCTCTCAGCCGCTCTAGTCAATTATCTCTGTTTTCACTACAAATTAGCACTTACTCATGTTTTGTGGGTAAATATTCTCACTTACGCACTCATTCACTCAACAACAAATACGTGCTAACACCCTACTGACATCGTGGAGCACCTTACAAAGTGCTGAGGACACAAATAGGCACCAGACCAGTCCTTACTCAGAGGGAGGGCAGAGTCTTATAAGGAGACTACCTTAACTTTTGAAAACCTGTCCCACTAACTGTCTACACTGGGGAGGGCGGTGCACTTATGATATTCCTATTCATCCTTCCAAACCTGGCTCAGCTGCCACCTCCTCTGTGAAGCCTTCCCTGAACACCCCACTCCACCTACTCTGCTCTCCTGGTGGCCAGGTCACTCTCCATTAGGACCCTTATGGCCCTGAATTGTAATGATCTGTTATTGCGTCCACAGCCCCCTACAGACGTGAGCTCCTGGAAGGGCAGGGTCCCTTCTGCTGCAGTACAAAACCAAGACCTTGTCCACCCCCAAGAAACAAGGGTCAGTGCAACTGGGAAGCAAGGGGGCCTGGGGGGGCCTGGGGCACCTGCACTTTTGGGAGTTGGGAGAACGAAATACTCACAGTTTATCCTCTTCGATGTCATAATCCAAGTCTGCAAACATGGTTCCGAGAGCTGAGGTGGGCTGGCTAGCTGCTCAGCTCGGCGGGGGAACAGAGAACTGGATCCGGGAGAAAAAGGAGTGTAGGGGCTTAGGGAACTGAAGTGCCACCTGCCAACTCCTGCCCTGGCGTTGCCGGCCCTCCCCCTTCCCTCTGGACGGTGGGGGGAGTCCCGGCGGGTGGGTAGGTGATTACTCTTACTAGGTAAGGGGTGGTAGGGGGAGCTTGGGGGGAGGGGACTCCAGACCAAGGCGGTAGGCTCAGATCCCAGAGCCCATCCCACGGGTCTCCGGGCCCTAGGGAGGTGCCTCTGTCGCTCACCGGAAGCGTCGGCCCCACAGTCCGGTCCGGGCCAGGCTGGCACCTGAACCCACCTGCCGTTCCACCTGTCGGCGGCCGCGACTGTCGCGTCACTTCCGGCAGGACGCGAAAGTCACGCCTTCCCCCTCCGGGTATTTGCCCCAATCCCTGCAGATAACGCTTCCCTCCCTGGCTCCCGGGGCTCCCGGGGCTCCCAGAACCAGGAAAGAGAACAAGTACTGACGGAAGCTCGCCGTTGGCATGAGAAAGCGGAAACAGAGAAAAGGTCCGGACCGGCCGACAGCGCTCAACCCCTCCCCTTGTCCTGTGGCCGTCGCCATCTTGGTGAGGGCAGGGTTCTTCCCAGCTTCCTCAGCGGGACGCCGAGGACCACGCCGGCCAGGGGGTTGCCGTGGCAACGGGAGCATCCTTGTTTGGGGAGACTTTCGGTGAAGTCCGATGACCTACAAACCCCTTCCCATTTTCCGTACCCCGTCCTAGGGTGCTGTGACTCCTCTACTAGAAAGACAGGGTTCGAGCCAGCCTGCCTAATCTCAATTTTGCGAACCAGGAAACTAAGTGCCAGAGAGGGGAAGGGATTTTGTCCAGAGCCACCCAACCAAGGTTTGGTGTAAGATCCAGATCTTTGAGACTGCGACCTCGTCCAGTGCCCTATTTATACCTGCACACTTGTGCCCAGTGGACTTGCTTTTGACAAGTCGGGCAGGTTACCTTCCCTTCCATTTATACCCCCTCCTCCTTTCCCCGATGCAAACTGAAAGCACTGAGGCAGATGTTTTCCACTGCGCTTGGTGAAAGCTTCCTCACACCCCATCTCCTTGTTAGTCCTGAGAAACAGCTATCCAGGAGTCCCACTGAGGGTCAGGAAATGCCCTCTGTGCTTCCCAGCCAAGGGGTTCGAATCTCATCTCCCCACCAGCCCCTGCTGCCTTGACTATTATGTAAAGTGGATTCCCTGGACGCCCTGGCATCCACCTCACCCTGGCAGCCTGGGCCCAGGCCTCTCCAGCTTTCTTCAGCTGCTCCCAGGGGCTTCGGAGGAAAGACAGATATAGAAAGATGATTATCGGAATATTTCATGCGCTGATGGGAGCCCACTCACCCCCTCCCCAGGGAGCTAATCTGAGCCTCAGCAGATGTGCAGAATGCCGCAGTAGCAACAACCTTCTCCTGTACCCACTGCTCTGCTGCTCGGGTCACTTTCACAGGATTTTGAAGTTCACCATGACCCTGTCTCTCCTCCATCTGTACTGACTTTATAATGACTTCCATAGGATGCTAGGAATTTATCAACAGGTGTCATTGCAACAAACAAGGAAAAGAAAATCAAGTTGCTTTGTCATGCCCGTTAGAATGAAGATATTAGGGCTCACTTTATATTTGTCAGTGCAGGGGTCTCCTGGGTCAGCCCACGCAGCATGGAGCCTATCCCAGCCAATTAAGGGGGTGAGGTTGGGGCCATGAATTTATTTGAGGGGAAAGAAAGTTGGAGCACCTTGTTCCATTACCCAAGTGAGCATTTCTTGTCTCCCCAGTGGGACGGAAGCCCTTGGGGTAGGTCTTGCCCTTCATACCTCCCACAGAACCTGGCACAATATCTGGCTGCAGATGAAGTGCATAGAAATAGCTGTGGCTTTATATGAGATAGGGCGTTCTCTGGGTCCCGGAGGAGAGGCCATGGATGGGCAGAGAGGGAAGGAGCTGACAAGAGCCTGATCCCTGGGAAACCAGGACCTTCAGTACAGGTCCTGAAGTTTGGAATTTTGATTCTCAGCAAACAGCAGTTTCCCAACCTAGGAGCTTTAACATAGCCTGCAGCTCTGCCACCCCAGGATGACCCCAGAGCAAGCTCTGCCGGTTTGTAGCTGGGGCATTTGGGGCAAATCACCCTCTGCCTCTGAGCCTCAGATGTCTGTAAAATGGGGGTGCTGATCTCTCCCAAGAGAGAAGGCATGAAGATGAAGATTAAAGGGGAAATGGGTGTGAAAGGATTTGTGAGTCCCTTGGCACAGGTGCCAGAGGTGGTTATTGTCACTCCTCCTCCTCATCATCATTTGCCAACTACTTGCAGGGGCAGGGCCGATGGCACACTGAAAGGGCCTTCACACCCTCACACCCTTGCACCAGACTCATCAGGGAAGTGTCTTACAAGCAGAGTCCTGGGCTGTGTCGCAGGCCTGCTGGATCCAGGTCTCTGGGGAAGGGGGATCTTGAAGGCTGCATTCCCACAAAGCTCCCTACACGGCTTCAGTGCCGGCTGTGATGGCCCACGGTGTCAGAGGTTCAGGGTGCACAGAGTCTGTGCATGCTTGGGTGGATGAACAGTCCCTGCCCCTGGGCCTCACCATGAGGAGCCTAAGGCCAGGAAGGCTTCTTGGAGGAAGCAACAATCAGCTGAGTCCTAAAAGAGGTGCTGGTGGTACCTAGGCCATGAAGAAGGGCAGGTGACACAGCCAGAGGGCAAGGTGGTACAGGCAGTGGGAATACAAGGTACAGCCCCTGCCCTCAGGAAATCACTGGGGCAGGGGGAGGGGGAGGAAGACAGATAGTGGGGTCAGTGACAGGGGTGATGAGGTTACTGTGCAAGTCTCAGTGGGAGCATGGGGAGAATGGCCACCTTTGCCAGAGTCAAAGGTGAGAGGGGTCAACAAGAGCCTCAGAGGGAGGTATGAACACCTTTTTCAAAATGGGTCAGATTGTAGGGGCTGAAATTTGGGTGAGAACATCCACACACTTCTAGGAGGCTGACTAGGGCTGGTCCTCAGACCCTCACGCTCCAAGCTTGCTGCTCCTCCTTTTCCCCTGCTCTGCCCCTGAGTCTGTCCAGGCAGGTAGGCATCCTCTCACCTGGCCTGGCCCTGCCACTGAAAACTGTATGACCCTGGGCAAGTCCTAAACCCTCTCTGGGCCTGGGTTCCCTCCATGACTCCTCTTTCAGTTCCTGAGCCTCAGATTCAACAGGAAAAGCTTCATCCCCAATCCCATATTCCTGGGGACGTGCTGCCACTCAGTGGCCATTGCGAGAAACATCAGGGGACACAGGAGCTACAGGAGTTCTCCCTAGTTGTTGCTGCCCCGCCCAGCTCAGGGGCTGGCTGGAGGGACCGTGAAGGCAATGGGTGAGGCTGGACGTGCGCTGTGCGGGGCATGCCTGCCATTCAGCGCAGCTGTGGCCCCAGCACAAGGCCTGACTCACTCCTGGCTTTTCAGCCCCTGTAAAGTTCAAGACACCACAGTGGGTGGGTGGAATTCAGCTCAATTAACCATCAGCATAGAGATCTAGAGCATGGGCTTTCTGGGCACCTGCTTTGGGCTAGGCCCCTTGCTGAGGTGCTTCTGTTCATTGTCACCTGTGAACCTCGCCACAGCTTAGCTGGGGACTAGTCGTTCATGCATTTATTCATTTGATAAATAGTGTCAAGCACCCACTCTGTGCAGGCCATGAGAACACACCAGAGAACAAGGCAAAACAAGGTCTGGCCCTGACATCAGTGGGAGCAGCAGGCAATGAACCTAAGTAATACCTCCCGCTTCAGAGCATCAGGTGGGGCCCCAAATCTGAAGGGGAGCCCAGTGGGAGGGGGCACAACTGTGGACGCGTGGGGAGCCAGTGGCGGGCTGGACTCAAAGGAGGCTGTGTGCCCAAAGGAGCACCTCCGAGTCCTGGTCTCTGCGGCTAGTGATGGCTGCCATGGAGATCAGTGTTGGTGTTCAAGTTAAGTCAGACCAAGACACTCCCCTCTCAAACCCCTCCGGGGTCTTCCCATCACACGCAGAACCAGCCCAGGGTCCAGAACCCAGAAGCAGCCCAGGGTCGTCACCTAGAGACCTGGGCCTGCCCCTCCTTCCCCTGCTCATCCTGTCCCAGGCCTCTGGCTGCTGGGACATGTCCTCGAGTTTCCACCTTGGGGCCTTCACAGCTCCATTTGCCCACAGTATTCTTCCCCCAGGTCTGCTCACGCCCTCAAGTCACCTCCTCAGGGAAGCCCTCCTGGGCACCCAGCTCAAGTACGGCCCTGGCTCCTCTCTTTCAGACACCCGCTCACTCAGCCAGGCTCATGGCACAGCTTGGGAGTTCGCATTTGTTTGCTTGTTAACCAGCTTCACATCTGTCTTCCCACCAGACTTCGAGTTCCCCGGGGGCAAGATCCTGGGGGTTCACATCACTGTCAATGCGCAGCACAGTCCCGGGCGTGCAGGAGCAGGTGGTGCATTCCTATGAAAGAATGAATACGTGTCGCTGGGGGAAGCAGCCCAGAGACTAGGCAGTGGTCAGAGAGGCCTCCCTCCCATGTCAGAATCAGGACCCTGGACCCTGCCTGGCTCTGTGCAGCCACAGGACACTAATGGAGGGGGCCAGAGCAGGCAGAGCTGCCCACTGGCTACAGTCACCGGGCAGGTGGGAGTAGGGGGCATTGTCTCCCCCTCCCCAAGTCTGGGGAAGTAGGGACGGGGTTGTGCAACTGGGAAGCTGGGTTGGGGAGGCAGAGGGAGGAGCCCTGGCTGGGTGGGCCAGCCCTGGGGACAGGGAAGTGGCTCCCACTAACTCTGGCCAGGGAACTGGTGTTGCTTGGAGGCATTTGCATCCTTCCAGAAGCCCACTGCCAGCTTTGATGGAGCCATGGACCCATTGCCCTTGGGGTGCAGGGCAGCACTCCCCTCTCTTCTCAACTGCCTGCCTCTGATCAGAGGTGGGATTTGGGCTTCCATGGGGCTCCTGGTCCCCCCAACCACCTCCAAAGCAGCTCTATTCCTGGCTTTGCTTGGCATGTAATGGGCTGACCCCTGACCTCCCCTCCCCCTCACCTGGTGCTCTGCCCCTTGGTTAGGTCAGTGATGAAAGCTGGTGGGAGCCTGGAGCAGGGGAGGCGGGGGGGTGGGGTGGCGGTAGGGACAGCGCCTGATTGTTCCCCTCAGGTGGCATGGCTGCCGTCTGAGTCTGCGGAGGGACCGATCTTGGCTTTCTCATTCTCTCTCTCCCTTTGCTGCTCTTACTCTCACTTTCCGTCATCCTCCCTCTTTCTCTATCTCAGTCTGGGGTTCTCCAGCTCAAGTGGGACCTTAGTGACCGGGCAGATGCTGGGGCAACCCTTGCCCCCAGATCAGGAACCCGACTCCGGGCTGGGAAGCCTGGCGGGCCCCTGCATTGGAAAGAGCCCATTGCATTGAAAAGGACCGGAGCTGGAAGACCCTGGGCCTCCCTGAGCCATCTCTCATGAGGATGGAGTCTTGGGATGCTGAGAGCTGAGCCAGCCCACAGGAAATTCCATGAGGCACAGACGTGACCAGCCAGGCCCCCACCCTCTGTGACCATAGGTGTCAGGCTCTGTTCGGTCCCGTCGGCCTGGCTGTCCATCTTAGCCGATGATCACCATGCTGGCCTCCAACTCGACCTTTGTGATAAGCCCGGATGTTCGGTGGGGCAATGCCCCTTCTTTGTCCTTCTTCAGGGGCCTCAGTCCCTCTGAGTGCTTTGCCCTCCTCACCGCTTTTAGAATCTCTAGGCAAGCTCCATCCAAAGCCTGTGGGGGTTGATCAGGACTGAGCTGAACCCAGATATTAACTTGGGAAGAGCTGACATCTGTAAAATAGTGACTCCGCCTATGCAAGTCAACAGCTCTCTCACAGCGTTTATTTAGTCTCTCTTTACGTTGTATTGAGGGAAATTTCAAATGTACAAAACTGGAGAGAAGAGGATGACGCAGCTTGTTCTCAGCCCTAACCCTTCCCCGGGCCTGCCCCTTCTCCAATCCCAGCGTTCGTTGTGTCAAAGCAAACCTTTGGGATCTTCTTTCATGTCTTCCAATAATGTTTCTGGTCAACATTACTTTTTGTTTCCAAATCATTACAGATTGACAGGAAGTTGCCACCATAGTATAGAGGAGTCCCGAGTACCCTTCAGTGGTGATGTCTGTCATCACCATAGCGCTGTACCGAAGCCAGGAAACCGACACCGGCACTGCCTGCAGGCTGGGTTTGGCCGTCGCTGGTTCTACATGCATGCATGCGTGTATTCATTCATTCATTCATTCATTCATTCATTCATGTGTGTGCATGTGTACTCCGTCCAATTCCTCACCTGTGTGGTTTCTGTCATCACCGCTGTCCAGAAGCAGCACTAGCAGCGACACCCACCCCCTGCCTCTCCCCTCCGCAGCCCTCCCACCACTGATAGATTGGTCCCCGTCCTTGGACCTCTGTCATGTTGAGGACAGAACAGGAACGAACCACATGGCGTGTCGCCTTGGGAGACAGGCTGTTTTCATCCACTCGATTTCTTCAAGCTCCTTCCAGGTTGTTGCGTGCGTCAGTGGTTCTTTTTCGTTGCTGAGTGGTTTTCAACGGTCTGGATGCACTAACTTTTCTAGCCATTCACTCACTGAAGAGCATCTAGGTAGATTCCAATTTCTGACTATTCCAAATAAAGCTGCTACGCACACGCATGTGCACATTTTCATGTGAATGTGAGTCCTTGTTTCTCTGTAATAAATGCCCGGAAGTGTGCCTGCTGGGTCACATGGCAAGTGTATGTTCGGTGTTTAGGAAACTGCCAAACTGTTTTCCAGAGTGGCTGTACCTCAGTAACATTTTATGCTTTTCTCTGTAAACGTTTTGTTAGATTTCATTTTTGGTATTATTATAAAGGAGGGTTTTTTAAATTATACTCTGGTGTTTACACATGTGATTTTTTGTTGAGGTGTCATTTACACACCATAAAACCCATCCTGTGAGAGTGCACGATCCAGTGGTTTTTAGCGTATTCCCGAGGTTGTGCAACGTCACCGCCCTCTAAGTCCAAAACTCTAATTCCGTCTCTAGGGATTTGCCTATTCCAGGTATTTCACAAAAAGGGCATCATATATGTGGCCTTTGGGGTCTGACTTCTGTAGCATAATATTTTCAGGTTTCATCCCCATGTTGTAGCGGCAGTTTTTGATATTGATGTGAGAATGTCCGATGTCTATCTCTGCTAAATTGATCACAGTTCCAATAATTTGCCTGTAGATTATTTTGGGTTTTCTAGGCAGACAATTGTATCATCTGCAAATAATGCCAGTTTTGCTTCTTCCTCTCCAACGCTTACACCTTGTTGCTGGTTTCCATGTCCCATGGCCCCCACCTGGATCCCAGGTACAGGGTTAAGAGACTCGGGGACAAGGGCAAACTCCTCTTGTCCCCGATCTTCAGGAATGTGTCTGTTGCCCCTTTAAGAACTATGTCTGTACTGTTTTTTTGTAGATAATATTGATCAGTTTAAGGAAGCTTCTTTCTATTCGAAGTTTGCACAAACATTTTTTTATCAAAAATAGGTGTGGAACTTTATCGCCAATGCCGAGATGATCACATGAATTTTCTCCCTTCATTGATTAACACGATAAATGGCATTAATAGATTTTCAAATGTGAAAATACATTACTTGGATAAACCCAACTCTGTCTGAGGTCTATATCCTTTTTATTCATCGCTGGGTTTGTTTTGTTAATATTTTATTTGAGGTTCTTGCATCGAATCTCACGAATGGCCCATGATATCCCTCTAAATATACTGTGTGAATGGAAAGGGCTCTCTCTGACCTAAAGTGACTCTCTGAATGCCTCTGTCGCTGTCTGTCTCTCAGGGTCCCTCTCTCATCCTACACACACACACACACACACACACACACACACACACACACGGCTTTGGCTTGAGGGGTGCTCCTGCAGGCTGCAGGGGCTGGAGAACCCCAGCAGGCCCCAGAGGCAGCCACAGAGGACGGGGGCCAGAGAACCCAGGCTGCAGAGCTTTGGAAGGGCCCCCAGAGCCGTGTCCTTGCCTCTGGGCCCCTCGTTGAAGAGGGAGACTTACAAGTCCTTCCCCTCCTTTCTCCTGGGGGTGGGGGCATCCCTCCAAAGGAAGTGCCTAAAAAGGGGACAGGGTCAGGGGTTAATGGCCCCATTGTGCAGGGCTGACGGATGGGGGCTTGCCAGTGGCAGTGGTAGACCATTTGCAGCCCCTGGGCGAGCCCTCCCCCTCCCACTCCTCCTCTGAGGAGGGCCCTCGCTGGCCTTTGATGACCGCTGGGGGCCACCTTCCCTGCTGTGAGGATGCCAGGCCAGCCTCTTTGGTGGGGTCTGGTCTGCGGAAGCCCAGAAGGCAGCCCCCACCTCCCCTGCTCCACACCTACCCTATTCCCCACCACTGGTGGCAGCGGATCTCAGGCACCCACCTCAGGCTGTCCCACGCCCGCCCTGCCCCTCTTGTGGACGACTGGGTCCTCAGGAACAATCCAAGGACACCCGACTCTCCCAGTCTGTGGACAGGAAGCCGGATGTGACTGGTCACAGCGGTCCTCGCTCCTCGGCAGCAGGGGCCAGAGCAGTGCACAGCCTGGTCCTCTGCCTTCCCACTCAAATGTGTCCCAACTGGGGCCAGCCTGATGCTGAGGTGGATCAGATGCAGTCCTCCCTCCAGGGGCTCACAGGCCGGGGAGGGGGCACGGGAACAGATAAGTATAACGAAGCGTGGTCCATTCAGTGAGCGCCAAGCACTATGGGTGTCAGAGGGGAACCCCTAGACCAGCCAGGGAGGTGATGCTGGGACCGGTTCTAAAAAAGTGGTAAGTTAGATCAAAGCGGGAGGGGGCAGTAAGGAAAGGCTTTCTGGAGAGAACAGTGTAAGCAAAGGCACGGGGTACAACCCACAGGGTGTATGTGAGCCGCAGCAGGTTGGCGGTGGAAGACGAGGCCCAGTGGGGCGGCAGGGCCAGGTGTCCCGGGGCCTCACAGGCCGTGCGGGATGTTCGGACTCCAGAGTGTCTCTCGCTCCGAGGAGGAAGAGAGCTGAGAGGCAGGTTCCAGTCTTGCCTCCACCAGCCCATGTGTTCATTCTTCAGCGATGCCTGGGCAGGTCACTTCCTCAGCGACAGCCTCCCACAAGCAGACCTTGCACTGGGGCCCTGGGCTGCCTGGTCCCAGCCCCCAAGTGCGGCTGGAGGCTGAGGCTGGAGCTGGAGGAGCACAGACAGGCCTCCAGCTGAGCTTCTCTGCCGTCTTAATGTCGTGCCAGGCCGGGGCGGGGCGGGGCAGGGTGCGTGCGCACAGGCTGTTCCAAGTCCCAGAATGTTGACAATGACTCGGGGGACAGAAGCGCGAGAGAGGTGGGTTTAGGGTGAATGAGTAACAGGAGGTCGGCTTTCCACCGCAGTCCACCGCAGCTTCGAGCAGCCTAACGGGACTTCCTGTTGGGGGAGGGGGCGGGGGCAACCTGCTCCAGTTGGATTTTCTGTTATTTGTAGTCAAATGCATTCCTGACTCAAGTCCCTTACCTCACGCTGAAAATATACAAGTACACCCCAAGATCTTAAATGTCCACGTAAGAAGATTTTCCAGGGTAATGGGACTTTCTTAAATACGGGATACAATCCATGCCTTCATTTCAAACAACTTTGAGATTTCAAAGTGTTTACTGCAGAAATTTGGAAACACCAAAAAATACAAAGCACGCAAACTTTAAAATCAAAGTCCCATCACCCATACAATTAAGGTTGGCATTCTTGTGTTTTCTTCCAGTTTTCCCTGTACTTTTAAAATGAAGGGAAGCTCACGGCACACAGTTTTTGCTTTTTATTAAAGTTACATATATATGCACACACGATGCCCTGGTTTTTTATTTAAGATTATACCAAAACCATTTCCTATGTCATTGAAATGCTTTATAAGCACCCTTTTTAGTGGCTGTGTCACATTCTGCCCTAGGAACATGTGTGGCTCGCTCGCCCAGCCCCCTGCTGCTGAGCACTGAGGTGCTGGCCAGCTGTCCACTATGTGACATGCGGCAATCGATGCCTTTGTGCACCACTGTTTATTCTCACCTACAGAGTGCCATACGACTGTGGCCTCCCTTTGGACCAGGTCACTACAGCAGCAACTGAGCCAGGAGAGCGTCCAGGGATCCCTCGAGAAGCAGCCCCTCCCCGGTGCCCAGAGCTGTCCTGCGGCTGCGTAGTGGCTCTGGGCGCTTCCGTGAAGGTAGGCTGCAAATGCCACCAACAAGGCCAATGGAGACACTGGCTTTTGTTTTGCAATAAGAATACTCAACATGAGACCAACGCTCTTTAAGTTGTAGTAACTATTCCCCCGGGCTTGGACCAACAAGCCCCAGAGCTCATCTGCCTCACTGGGCAGCGCCCCCCTCCGGCCCTGCCTGCCCCTGCCCAGGCCCAGGCTGCCGGCACCCTGGCCTCCTTCCCTCCCCTGGAGCAGCTCTCCCCACCCCCACCAAGCCCTGCCCACCCCCCAGTAACAGCTTTATCGAGATGTAACTCACATACCATATAGTTCACACATTCGAAGTCCACAATTCAAAGTTTTTAGTGTGTCCATAGGGCTGTACAACTACCCCTGCAATCATCCTGGAACATTTTTGTAACCCCAAGAAAGAAACTCTGTACCCTCGGCCATCACCCCCACTGCCCACCCCCTGGCCCCAGGCAACCACTGATTTACTCTGCCTCTCCGGATGGGCCTATTCTGAACACTGCAGACCCCACTTCTCTTGCCTGCGTTTCCGCACCCATAAAACGGGGATGCAACGGTGCCCCCCATGGGGTTTGTTCCGGGGGCTCAGAGAAGTTAACACAAGGGCCAGGCACAGAAGAAACGCAGTGAGACATCTGCCGCCACTCTGGACCCTGTCTCCAGTGGCCAGGGCCCCTCCTCCCACCCCCCTGCCTTCCCCGTCCTCTGAGCCCATTTCGCCCAGACCTCTGTCCTGGCTCCAGGCCTCCTGGCCCATCCGCCCCAATGCCCCGCCATGCTCAGACTCAGGCTTCAGGGCCCAGGCCTGCCCTGCTGTGTCCCTCTCTCAGGAATGATCTTCCACCTTGTCACCTAGGCCAGAAACCTAAGGTTGTCCTCAACACCCCCTCCTCCTGTGCCTGCCCACCGTACCTGGGCCCTGGACCTGGACTGTGTCCCCCACCCCTCCCTCCAGCCTGCCTGCACACACTGCTCACAGGTACCAGCAATGGAGCGTGACCACATGCCGGACACCGAGTGAAGCCCCCATGTGCCCGTCCCCTGAGCGTCACAACACTCCCATGAGGCAGGCGCTGTGACCCTGTTTCACAAAGGAGGACACGGAGGCCCAAGGCCCCACAGCTGGAGTTCACCACCGCCGCAGGGCACACTGCTGGCAGTGAGCAAGCACATTTACCAAGTGCCTACTGTGCGGCAGGCACTGAGCTGGGTGCCAGAAAAACAGGAGTAAACCAGACTGACAGACCCAGAACGTACGATCTTAGAACTCCATCTGATCCCTTTAAAATCCAGTGATCCCCCACTGCCAGCAGGATCCAGTACGTGTACCTCCTCATCTCAGCTGAGGTCCTCGGCAGCCCCCTCGCTGCCCCCTGCAGCCCACACCGCTTCTCCCCTCCACCTTCCCTGCCCCATTCTGCTCCAGCACACAGGCCTGGGGGGCCCCTCCACCCGGCACTCACCTTCTACCCAGCCTGGCCTCCAACCCCAGCTCCTTTTCCACCCCTCTCTCAACTTCCTTGCCTGGTGAACTTCTACTTGTCTTTTGAGGCTACATTCATGGTCACCTCCTCCAGGAAGCCTTCCTTCCTCAACCTCCCAGCTGGGCAATGCGCTCTCCAGGGTCCCCTGTCTTGCAGCACACCAGCTCTTTACTGGTTTGTCTCTCCTCTTGGACTGTGGCTCCTTGAAGGCAGGCCCAGGGTCTTATTCAACTCCCTTGTCTTGCTAGCCCCCACATCCCATCCCATCCATCACCAATGTGGTGCTCCTCCCCCAGCCCCAGAACGGTGGTTACAGGTGAGTGGCCCCTGCCAGCGCCACGCAGGTGCTCAGTGAGCGGTCGCTGTTCTCTCGTTTCTGTAAATGCAGGGACGGCATGAGATGGAGGATTCCGTGAACGTGTGGAGCACAGCCGCCTTTGGGCTCCCTTTGTCCAGGATCCCAGACAAAGCAGCTGGAGGTGTTGCCAGCTGCCCATTCCCCGCCCCAGGACTCCATGCCTCTCAAGGGATGGGCAATGGCCTTGGAAAGCAATGACCAGAATTGGAGTCAACTGGGTGAGCCCCGAGTCCCAGCTGTGTATCCTCTCAGTGCCTCAGTTTCCCCATCTGAAAAACAGCATCGCCAACCCGCCCTTGCCTGTCTTGCTGGGCTATTGCGAGGGACAGGGGAGGGGCAGTGGCTGGAGCCTGTCTTTCCAGAGAGCAGACATTTCAATATCTCACTGGCTTCCCAACACTCCCATCGCGGATGCATCCGTTTTCATTTTCGAACAATTCCAGTAAAGCTGAGTTTGGACTCCAGCTGTCTCGGCACTGCCCGCGCGTCTGGATGTATGCTGAGGGCTCTCTTCTTGGCGAGGTCGGGGGGAGAAGCACAGGGCTCGGTCCAGCTGCAGCACCCGCTGGCTGAGCCACTGGGACAAGGGACGCTTACCCCTGGGCCTCAGTCTCCACCTCCAGAAAACGGGATGCCACGCCCGCGTCGGAGGCTGCTGTGCGGCTCTAGCGGGATGGTGGGTGGGGAGGTGTCTACCTGGTTTCAGTGCAAGCGCTCGCCCGGGGTGGGGGCTGGCAGCAGGGAGCCCCCCTCTGCCCATCACAGGGAACACGAGGAGCCCCAGCCACCCCGCCACCGGGTCCGGGCGGAGGCCGGGGCTGTGGGGACCAGCTCCCCCAAAATGGCCGCCAGGCGCCAGGCCCCGCTGCGCCCAGGGCGCGCGGGAGTGAGGGCGCCACGGTCAGGCCAGGCCGCGGTCACTCCGCACAGCCCAGGGGTGCAGCACGGGGTGGGAGGCGCTGGGGGGAGGGAGTTGGGGTGGGTGGGGGGCCAGGGAAAAGCCAGGGAGAGGGACTGGGAGAGGAACAAAAGGTGCCTTTGTGGTGCGGGCAGGGGGAAGAGCGAGTGCATTACCCAATGCCCAGAAGCCATGTTGGTAACAAGAGAACCATTCTCTGCCTCACTTGGAAAACAACTTGGAGCAGAGAGAGACAGGGAGAGATTTAACCCCATGGGCGCAGGAGCCCCAGGCCACTGGGGGCGGTGGGGGAGGAGAGGGCGCGCTGGGGGCCCTTAGGCCGGGAGCTGGGTGCCTTCCTATGCCCTGGGCCGGTCTGCGACCGTGGGACCAGAGTCTCAACATGGCTGCTGGGCCGAGTCCCAGCCGCCTAGGGTCCCAGGTCCTGGAGCCGTGGCATCCACTGCCTGGGCGTGACCCCGGCTTGCTCTGCACTCTGGGGCCTGGCCCACCAACCTGAAGGGGCCCTCCCTGGGTCCTCGCATCTCTGGCGTCAGGTCCTAGGGTCCGGTTCCTGGGCCACCCAGCCTGTACCTGCCTGCTTTTGCAGACAGGAAGTGTTTGCCTCCTGAGGAGGTCCCTTCCATCTTTGTACAGTTTTGTCTGTTAGAACGTTTTTCCTAAAATTTAATCAAATCTTTGACATCCTCACCCAGCTTTCTCCCCTTCCCCCACCTCCTACCCACCAGTCCTGGTTCTCAGGCTCGGAGAGGCCATGTCTGATAATAAGGTAAACGATGCCAACGGAAGCCACTGGGCTCTGGGCTTTTTACTGCAGTCCCTGCACGACCTCTGCTGCCCCCCAGCCAGCCTGGCACAGGCGAACTGCCGTCCTTCTTAGCAGAAGAAAGAGGTCCTTCCACTCTCCTTTTCTTCCTTCCTTCCTTCCTCCCCTCCATCTTCCTTCCTTCCTTCCTTCCTTCCTTCCTTCCTTCCTTCCTTCCTTCCTTCCTCCCCTCTATCTTCCTTCCTTCCTCCTTCTTTCCTTCCTTCCCCTCTTCCTTTCTTTTTTGTTTTTAATTTTTTTTTGTCTGGAGAGACATCAGTGTCCACCAGAGAAAGTAGATCAGGCATTTTATTTATTTTTAATTTTTTTATTCATATTTTTTAAAGAATTTTTTAAACATTTTATTTATTTATCTTCAGAGAGGAAGGGAAGGAGAGAAGGAGAGAGGAGGAGAAACATCAATGTATGGTTGCCTCCCGTGCATCCCTTGCCGGGAACTGGCCTGCAACCCAGGCATGTGCCCTGACTGGGAATCGAACCGTGATGCTTTGGTTCACAGGCATGTGCTCAATCCACTGAGCCACAGCAGCCAGGGCCCCTCTTCCTTTCTAACACAAACAGGTTGGGCACTGGCCATGAGCCCGGCCCCGCCCTGGCTTTGGGGCTGCAGCCGTGGACAAAACAGCACTCCTGCCCTCAGGGAGCAGATGTCCTTCTGAGGGACCTGGACAAGTAAATATCCCCACAAATGGCAGGTGGCCACAATCTCTGTGATGACAAACAGCAGGGTAAAGGGAGAGAGTGACAGGAGGGGCGTTACCTTAGAAATAGTGGCCAGGGAAGTCCCCCAGCGAGGGTGTGACATTTCACCAAGCTCTGAATGAAGAGAGGAAGCCTCTCTGGGGCGGGTCTCTCCAGTGTTCCAGACAGTGGGGGCAGTGCTGGCAAAGGCCCCGAAAGGGAATGTGCTGGGGGTCCACAGCAGCCAGGAGGCCAGAGTGGATGAGGGGAGTGAGGGGGAGGAGGTCCGTCACGGGAAACACTGGGAGCACAGGTGTGAGGGGCCCTGAGGAGCCCGGAGCAGGGGACCATGTGGTCCCATTTCAAACAGGACTTTCTGGCTACTGTGTGCAAATGAACTGTAGGAGGTCAAGGGCGAGAGCTGCAGGCCTACCAGGACTTCCATCTACCACAGCCCTCCCAGGACTGCACTCCCATCCCTCTTGGTCCCTTGAAGCTGCTCCCCCCAGTTGCCCACCCTCCAGTTGTGTAGTCCGCACCTCTACTGTGTGCTAAGAAACGGGCCCTGTTCCTTTAGGACAGGCAGGGTCCTAAAGAGAGCGAGGTGGCCTTGGCTGGTTCACAGCAGTGGGGTTCCCGGTACCTGAGGCGAACCCGCCTCCGGTGGTCCCCCTGGCTGAAGGATGAAGCCCCTTCCTTCTTTGCCCCTTCTTCCGGCACTTTTTAAAGCTTCACAAGGGCTCTCCGGACATTCCCACCAGCGCCAGGCCCCACTGTGCTGTGACATTGCCAGTGGCCCCGAAGAGCAGGGGAATCAGTCGCTCAGCGGCCACCTCCCCCTCTGGCAGACTCCCCCGCCCCTGGCCAGGGCCTTCATTTTCCTCGTTTGTGAAACCCCATGCCCCTCGACGCTTTGGCGGGTGTGTGGAAAGAAGGCACCTCGTTCTTCTGGGGCAGGAACGGAGGCTCCGGGAGGCGAGGGATGGCTCATGGTCACTGGAAAGGAAGGGCGGCACCTCCTGGCCCAGGGCCTGGGCTTTCCCGCCCTCGGTATGTTGCTGATGTCGCTGCAGGGCCTCTGCTCAGCCCCAGTCAAGGGCCTGGAGCAGGAGGGTGGGGCGGGCAGGTGCCACAGAAGGGAGCCATGGTACCAAGGGAGCTTCGGTGGGTGATGGCCGGTAGGTAGGGGCCACGTGGCCCAGGACGCAGGCAGGACAGGCTTAGGGGTTCCAACTGAACAGAAAGGAAATGTGCCCCTAACAGGCCCCGGCCCTGGGCCAGGCACCCTGGGGCAGGTGAGGGAAACCCCTGTGTCCCTGTGTCCCCCGCTCCCCCCGCACTGACTTGGGCCCTTGGGCTCCCCTGGCCTCACCAGCCTCTGCCTCATCCTTTCTAGCTCCATAGGGTGGGGGTGAGGATCAGATAAGATGAGGGTGTGTGGGCACTGGGGTGGGTGTGCAGCCTGCAGGAGGGAAGGCTGTCATGGGCGATGGTTAACATGCAGGCATGGGGCTCCTGCCAGGTTCCAGGCCCCAGGCGCCACCCGCAGCACCACCCAACATGGTGGGTTTGTGCGGCAGGCAGCTCTGCAAAGGGGAAGAGAGAGCGAGAAGAGAGAGGGAAAGAGGTGGAGGGGACTGTGAGAGAGGTGGCCAGGGCCTGGGGCAGAGAAGGCTCGCTGGGGGAAGCACTTGTAGCTCTGTATCACGGGGATGGGTAGGCTTTGCACAAGCCAACAGATGTGGGAGGGCTTGTAGGCAAGGGACCAGCACAAGGAAAGGCACAGAGGAGGGAGCCAGCCTGGAGAGGAGGAAAGATGCCATTATCCCCCTGTCTGGGGCGGGAGGCAGGTTTGGGGGCAGTCTGGAGCGGGAGCCTGGAGGGCCCCAGATCCTCCTAGGCCAGAGCCCCAAGTCCCAACTCCACCTCCCCAGCCTCAGGCTGAAAGCTCCTGATTTCCACCTGCTGCCCTCCCTCCCCTCCTCCAGCACCCTCCCAGAGTCTGCTGGCTGATTCCCTCCAAACTGTGCCGCGCTTCCCCTCTAGGAAGCACTCTTTGAAGCCCAGACCGGTTGAGAATTCTTCCCCCAGGGGCAGTTCATTCTGTCCCAAGAAGAGGCACTATTGCTGTGCCCATTTTACAGAGGAGGACCCAAGGCTCAGAGAAATGTCTTCATCAGCTGGTTGTACAGGTGGTGCCATAGCTGGGATTCTGAATGGGAGAGAGGCCTGGCCTGTGGAAGCAATTCCATCACTGCCCCCAACCTGCACCCTGCACCTGGTGCCTCTTTCTCCTTGGATCCGGTGCTGGGACATCGCCGGCTCTGTTACTATCACCCCCACTTCAGGGAGAAGGAAGCTGGAAACTGTAGCCCAGGGAAGGCTGGGACTCACCTGCCACCACACAGCCAGGTGGGGGCTGAGCAGATTCTGAAGCCAGGAGTGGCTGGCCCAGCTCCTCCTGGTCTGACTGTGACACAGGGACAAGTGAAGAGACAGAGGCCAAGCCTGAGGCCTGGCAACCAGAACAGGTGTGCACGGGTGGCCCTGCACAGCAGGAGAGCTAACCGGTGGGGACAGGGAGCCTGGCATGACCAGGCCAGGGGGATTCAGGGGACAAGTGGCCGGTGGGTGGCAAGGCAGCAGACCTGAAATGGTGGCGGGAGGAGGAAGAAGGGGAACTGGCCGTGGACCTGAGAAGGGGCAGCTGGAGAGGTTGGCGGGGAGCTGGGAGAAGTGGGCCCCGAGTTTCCGGCACCCAGGTGCTGCCGCCAGGGGTTGTGCTGAAAGTGGGGGTCAGGAGTCAGTCACAGGGGTTGGGCCCCAGTGCAAAGTGCACTGGGGATGGTGTGGGTCACGCGGGAAGTCACCCAGTGTGGGCCCTGTGCCCTGGCCCACGTCACACACTTGCTGGGTGAGCGTAGGACGGAAGCCTCGAGGCCCTTCCACGAGACACAGTTGTCAGGCAGGGGAGTCACATGGAGGGCAGGCAGCCAGGCCACAGAGCCTTCCGGGGCCTCCCCGCCCCCGCCCCGCCCCACCCCTCAGGATCCTGCTGCAGCTCTTGGAAAACAACCGAGGAAATCAAGTGGAAACACAAAGTGGAAACACTGGGCCACCCAGTCCCTGCTGCTCCCCCAGGCCAGAACCCCCACCCCAGCGCCCCCTGCCTCGGAGGGGGTCCAGCTGCAGAGGCGTGCCAGCCCAGCATGGTTGGCCGTGGCGTGGCCCATGGGGCATGGCCGTGGGTCCTGGGCCCCCAGCAGCTGGGCCTGCCACCCTCTCCAGTCCCACAGAGCCAGCCTCACCCCAAGGGGGCCTGGGGTGCCAGGCTTGAGCCCCTCCCTCCCTTTCTTCCCCTGCACCCTCTAGACTTGGGGGCCAGAGCCAGGGGAATTCCAGACCTGGCTCTGCCAAAGACAAGCTACTTGCTTTTTACCTCTGTGGGCCTCAGCTTCTGCATCTGTGAAATGGGAGCTATAGGCCCTGCCCATTCCTGCCCCACAGGCCTGGTGAACACAAGGAACCAGGAAGGATTGCACCATGTCCACAGGTACGTGTTTGGTCCCCAGGTGGTCACTCTGCTTTCTACAGAGGAGCTGCCTCCCAGGTTGGGAGAGCCGGCTCCATTCAGGGGACACGAACTGCAGCTGGCAATGAGGGGCCCCTAAGGTGGCTCAGTGTGACGGGCGGGGGCCCTTCCCTGCCTTCTCAGCACCCCCCCCCCAAAGCCTCCCAGCCCCTCTGCCACTCAGCAGACATGGTGCTGTCCCTCAGGAAGCACTGCTCTTCAACAGAACCCCTCGGTCTTCGAGACCCAGCTCAGTGGGCTCTCTTCCCATTTCGGGAGAAATGAGCGGCACCCATTGTACGGACACAGCCGGTATGCGCCGGCTGTGCCCCCACCGCCATGCCCCCGCCAGTAAGTGTGTGAGCTCCATGAAGGCAGGGCCTGTGTCTTGGTCACCCTGGAATGCCTGCCCCATGCCCAGCACAGGGTCCAGCAACGAGCAGAGCTTAACCCGTGTGCTGGGCAGAGGTGCGTGTGAGGGCATTCATGAACATGCGTGAATGTGCACCAACGGCGGACGTGAGCTTCGGTGTGAGCGCAGGAAGAGCTGGCTTGGAGAGGACCCGCGGCAGCCTGGGCAGGGTCACAGTTTACGGTGGGGCTCCCCCATACCCCACGCAGGGCCCCTTCCTCCCCCAAGCCCAAGACCCCAGTTCCCTGAGCCCACTCAGCCTGAGGGAGCACTCAGCTCCTTGTTAACAGGTTCAAGGGCAGCTACGCGAAGTCCCTGCGGAGTAGCAGCTATGCGTTTGGGGGAGTGACAAGACAGGAATTTCAGGACCGCTGCTGGGGAGATGGCCTGATGGAAAGGGAAGGGACGTGGTTGGAGAGAAAGTAGACAAATCATCCACACTTCAGATGGGGGAGGGGGTAGACTCAATCCCAGGGAGGGGGCAGCGGATGTGAGCAACATCTTAAAGGAAAAACTGTCTAGGCTGATGATGATGATGATGATAATTAGCCACGGGGGGTGGGGGGATTAAGGAGACGATGAGTCAAAAATGACTCCAAGGTTTCACGCCTGGGTCGAGGGAGAACAGTGGGACCATTGATGGGCAGAGACTGATGGGGCCGAGAAGCCGGGGGGCGGCTTTGGGGGCAGGATGGTGACTCGGGTGTGGGGCACAGACTCATAGCATTTCAACAGCATTTTCGGCTGCAACAACCTCAGAGATCATCTAGGTCACACGAGAGGAAACAGAGGCTCCTCGAGGGGCAGCCATTTGGCTAGGATGGCACAGGGGTTGGCGTCAGGGCGGAGACTGGGACGGGGTCCTGGCCAGGGTCAGTCCCTCACCTGAAACAAGGTGCGAGGCCTGTGTCGGGCTAGGCCCGGGGCCCCAATCCCCGCCCTCCGGGGTTCCCTGTCCTGTGAGAGAGACAGACGCTGGCCACAATTATAACCTGACCAAGGGGTTCGCACAGGCTGTGGTGGGCACTCAGAGGCCCAGCCTGCCCCGGGGAGTCAGGAGGAGGAGCCAAGGAGTGACACTATCCCAATGATAAGAAGCGGGACCCTCTGTGCCAGGTGCACTTCACGTAACCCTTGCATCCACCCTACAAGCTGGGTATCACGGTTGTCTCCATTTTTCAGGTGAGGCTGAGAAAGACGAGCAGGCTGTCCGGGGCCTCACAGGCCGGATGACGCCCGAACTCGTGTTCTTCGCCTCACCTCCTGGAGTTGACGTGCTAGAGTGAGGCCTGATGAAAGCCTAGGAGTTTTCAAAGTGACAGGGAGGGAGGGGCGGCACCAGGCAGAGGGACCAACATGTGTCAAGGCCCAGAAAGCCACCATTGGCGACCAGTAACCCGGGGCCTCCTGCGTAGCTTTCCTTGCCCCCCACCCAGCCCCCAGGCCCCTCACTTCACAGGACCCGCCTGCTGCACCCCCTACTGGGTATCTGATGGACTCTAGCAAACGAGCTGGTATTGGGGAGGAGTAGGGGCCAATGCCCTATCTGCAGGGCACGTTGCCCAGGCTCCCCCAGGCCTTCCCAGCCCAGTCCTGTCCCCACCCCCTTCTTTCCCACCGGGTCATCTTCTCAGCCCAGGAGCGACCCTGCGAAGGCAGTTGGAGGAGTGAGGGGCTGGCCTGAGTCACCCAGCTGGCAACCACCTGAGTCCAGGCTCACCTCACAGGGCCTGGGCCTCAGGCCATGGCAAAGGTCCCCCGCTTGGACAAACCATGGGGTGTGTCCTCCAGCATCCTTCTTCACCCCTGGCCCCCATTCTCTTGTCAACCTGGGAGGGAACCAGAAGAGAAGGAGGGCTGAGCGCTGGCCGCTACAGCTTGTAACCCACAGCCCAGGGGTCAGCTCCGACCAGCTCGTGCAAGCCAGCTGTTAAATTCTCGTGAATTTTCCAAGCTGTGGATGGCACTTTGGAAGCTTGGCATTGGCCCAGTAGGAGGCTTTACATGGTGAAGATGGGCAGGGCACCTCTCTGGGGCTTCCCCTCCTCAGAGCTGCTTGTTAAGCATTCACCAGCCCATCTCCTGGCTCCCCTGGAGGCTTCTGGGTTCAAGTCTTGGGCTCTTGGGGAAGTTGCTCTTGCTTGAAATCCATTAGCATCTCTCCCGCTGGCACAGCTGAAGGCCCGAACCTCTCCCCTGGGCTCTCCAGCCCCAGCCTCAGCAGCCTTTCCAGCTCCTCCCTTCACGCCCCTGCCCCCAGCCACACAAAAATAGATGATGCCTACTGAACAGGCCCTTGCTGTCCAGCATTCGCGGCTTTGGCCTTTGCTCATGCTGTTCCCTTCTCCTAGGATGCCTTTCCCTCGTCTCTCCCTCTTGACATCCTCCCCACCCTGTAAGGTGTATTCATAATTGGTGCCCAATAAACTTTCTTTGACTCGGTGGAAGGGGGTGAATCCAGGCCACCAGGGCCTCACTGGGGCCTCAGCCAAGGCTGGGGACCCGGGAACCTGGAGCCCATCCCCCAGCTCCAGGCGGAAACATACGAAAACCATCGCCAGCCTGCTTATGGTCTCTGAGGGGATGGGGTGTCGATGGGGGACAGGCTGGTGGCTACCTCCAGGGATGGCAGACACAGGAACCAATTCAAACCACCCAGGTCACTTGGAAACTCATCCCTTCATTCCTTGTCAGCCTTTGAACCCTTCCTCCTTCAAAGCCAGCCCAGAGGCTCCCTCTGGGAGCAGGCCTCACCCAGGTCCTCCTTCCCCATAACCCCTTTGCCCCTCCACCTCATCCCTGCCGTGACGGTCACACTCATGGTGTTGGGTAGTTCTGGTCCATCTGTGCATCTGCTGCCCCACAAGGCCGCAGCCAGGGAGGCTGGGCAGGCCCTTATTAAGGCTGAACCCTCAGCCTGGGGCCCCATCACTGTTGGGCAAGATATCCCATCTCCCTGGGCCTCAGTTTCCCCCTCTGGATTATCTAGAGTTGAACTAGGTCATCTCCAAGGGCCTTCTACCTCTCACACTTGAGGGTTCCGTGACTGCACAGCCCTCCCTCTCCCCCATCAGTCCCTAACCTTCAAGCCTCCTCCAATCTCCCAGCCTTCCAGTGGGCAGCAGCCCTTCCTCAAGCTGCCTTCACCACTAACTACCCCCCCACACACACAGCAGAGCACTCCTGCCTCAGACCCCAGTGCCCTCTGCTCTCAGACCCCAGGGCAGAGGCCTCTGCATCCATCCTGGCCCTGCCCACCAGCCAGGCACACGGTCACTACCCAGCAGTGCCCATCAGGAGGCTGTGATGGGGCGACCGGAGCTTGCTGGGCCCCCGACGAGTCTCAGAGTCCCTGTTCAGACAGGCCTGGGGCTGCCCGCCTGTCACAGAGGGGGCTCCCCCTCCAGCCCCAGGGACAAACAGCCACATCCAGGTCTCTGCCTGCTCTATCACAACCCTCAAAGGGTGTGTCTGGGCGGGAATGTGCAGGGGGCGGCTGGCTGCCCCTTCCTCCCAGTTACACACAGAGGATGCAGGGGTGTGGGTGGGACCACTGTCCACCTCCCCGCCCAGTGTCTGCATCCTCCCCACACATGCGCAGGACGCCACGCACGCACACTCGGAGGTGGACACAGGAGTGTGTGTGCACATTGCACACAGAGGGCCCTGAAACCCACACCATCACCCTGCATGATGTGTGGAGCACAGGGAGGCATCAGTCATGCCATCGGGTGTGCTCACCCCAGGGGACTGGGTGGGATTGTCAGAAGGGGCTCTGAGTCCCTGGTCAGTCCTGAAATCCAAAAACCAGAGGCTGTTCACCCTCAGGCAGCACCGTGCTGGGAAGCAGCAGCTCTGGCCTCCCACCCTGGCCCTGCCTCTCAGCCCCCTGAACTCCTCATGGTGCTCCTGGGGGACCTCCTGCCACTCAGCCTCAGCGTCCCGCCAGTGCCCACACTCACATGGGACAGAGTCAGGGTCCAGGGTTGGCGGGAGCCGAGCAAACTGCAGGATGAAGGGGAGTCCAGTGTGTGCCTGTCCATCCAGGAGGCCCCATGGGCGGGCGGCTCTGGGGCGAGGCAGACATAGGGGTTTAGAGCCCAGACTCTGAGGCCTCCTCCCCTGGAAGCTGGTGACCATCAGCAAACCCTGACCTCTCCGTGTCTCAGTTTCCCCATCCACAGAAGAGCGAGCGGCAGGGAGCAGCGCCTGCCTTACCCAGTTGCAAGTGAGCTGACAGGCGTCGCCCTGCGCCTCTGGCTGGCAGTCAGAGTGCCCAGTGCACATCAGCCACCCCGCTGGAAATATGAAGGGGCGTCCAGCCCTCCTTCCACCTCTCCTGAGCGCAGAGGGCTGCGCTCTCACCTGTGCTGGGTGCTGGAAAGACACCCAAGACCACCACCGTCAGTGAGCCCACGCAGGAGGGCGGAGGGTGCAGACTGGGAGAGATCAAGCTCACAGCCCTCCCTGTCATGAGTGTGCGTGCACGCACATCTGCCCCTGGGTGTGCTGTGGAAGACAGGTGGGGGACAGTGAGGGGCCAAGCCCTGAGGAGGAGGGTGGGGAGCTAGGAGAGGCCCCCTAAAGAGGCGAGGAGGGGCCTCAGAACAGCGGAGAGTCAGGGGAGTGCTCCAGGCAGAAGGAAGGAACAGCCTTGGCAAGGGTGCGGACAGTGACCTGGGGCCTCGGGAGGGTGTGCTGCAGAAGCCACCAGCCTCAGGGACAACACTCCCGGTGAGGGAAGCTGCTCTTGGCCTGTCCCCTTTATCATGCACAGGTGCCCCGCCCCTGCGCAGGACCTCTGCACCTTTGCTCATGGAGTCCCCTCCCATCAGCGTCGTGGGGTCGCCACGCTGAGAAGTGCGTGGACTTAGTGTGCAGTCGTCTGTGCCTCTCGGCCCCGCAGCACAGACGTGCCCTGAGAGCTGCACACGTGGGAACTCAGCAGAGACCAGTTGAACGAATGAACAAACGAACGAACAAACGAGTGAATGAACGAGTGGAGCAGCTGCCTCATCCCCCTGGTCGCGGTGATTCACCTGATGACTGCCACCATCGTGTACCCGTGACCACGCCACACAACCCGCAGCAACTCTGCCCAACACACACCCAGCAGGCCATCACCACGTGGAAAGCTGCCTTCTCTCCCTGCCTGCCCACTCCCCATCCAACCCCCACCCCCACACACTCTCTCTGCCTGGGGCAGCTGGTGGGAGGGTGGGGGCTGGGGCGGGGCAAGGCCAGAGGGGCCTCAGAGGCAGCAGTGGGCAGGGGCTGGGGGAGGCTGGGAAAGTCCAGGCTGTCTCTCCTGGGGGGGCGGTGGGCGGTGTGGTGGGGTGATCGCAGGGATGAGGGAGGGAGGAGGGTCGTCGGGCCGGTACAGCTGCGGTCCCCTCCCCAGCAGCCCGCCTGGGTGCAGAAAGGCCTCTTTGTTCTCTGCCTTTAAAGGGTAAGAGAAACACTTATGCATGGCAAATTAGCCCAAAAATGTATTTCTCTAAAACACCCAATTGTCTCACCAGGCCTGCAGCTGCAGGGAAGTTCCAGGGAGCAGGGGAGGGGGCAGCTTTGGGGTGACCCTGGGGGACAGGGAGAGACGGTGGGGAAAGAGGGGCCATCTCTCCTTCCCGCCTCTGCTCTCGGAATCTCACAGCTACAGAAGAGCACAGCTGGGGAGGGCCCTGGGGTCGGAGAGGCCAACCCCCTGCCCATGTTAAAAAGAGGGAAACTGAGGCCCAGAGAGATAGCATGACTACCACAGTGTGGGTGCCGGCTGGCAGCAGAGAAAGGGCTGGTCCCAGTCTCCTGGACCCTTTCATCTATACCCACTGCCTTGTCCGTGCTGGAAGGGAGGGGCCCTGGGCCCCCAAGGGCAGCCAAGCCAGCTGCCCCGGAGAACGAAGGTGCAAGAAGGAACAGGGTGGCTCTGCCCGTAAGCTGCCCACTCAGGGTGTCCGTGCCCAGGAGTGTGGACAGAGGTACCGACCAGGCCTTGCCTACTCCCCAGCATGTGTGGGGTGAGGAGGGACGTCAGGCAGAGGCACTCGAAGAGGGTCCTCCAGCAGGAGCAGGCGGGACAGCTCCTCATCAGGGAGCTGACCTAGGTGCAGGGGTACAGAAGAATCGGGAATATACGTGCAGTTTCCTCCCACAGTCACCTGGAGCCTGCTCTGTGCGGGCCCCAGGGCATCTCTGGCTCACCGCAAAGGTGAATCAAATCAGAGACGGCCCCAGGGGCATGCCTCATCCCCTGGAAGTCAGAGGAGTAAATAAACAATCACAAACGTTCCCATGGAGAGGTGAGGTCCAAATGGGGCAGACGTGGAGGACAGGATGGTCAGGGGCTTCCCGACGGCGGCCGTGGGGCTGGGCCCTGAGGTGAGTCTCAGAGTGGGACGGGAGAGGGGGCAGCACAAGGACGTGCCCGTGGCTTTCGAGACCACCCCTTTGACATCAGAATTCAAAGTTGTCCATTTAAGAGAATTTATGGAGCATCTTCAGAGTTCCAGCTCATGTAGGAAACAGAAGAGAAGGAGCGAGCATGGTCACGACCTGGGAGTCTTGCCAGCTTGACGAAGCAAGTTTGTGACATGGCAAAAACACCGAGCTGGCCGGAGAAGTGCCAAAAAGAGGTGCAGAGTTAGGGCTCTGGGACCCTGTGCTCAGGTCCTGGCCCCAGCAGCCCTGTGAGGCCCTCGGTGCGCCCAGGCCCAGTGCGTGCACCTGTGCAGGGGCGGTGACACCCAGGAAGACCGTCAGGAGAAGATGCGGGAAGAGCCAGACCCGCTGGCTGTCACCCTGTAGGTTCTTAGTAAATAACGTTAGTTCTGGCCTCCCGGCAAAGTCTGGGAGTGAGAGAGAAAAGAGAAAATGAGGGAGGGGAGACTGTGTGAGAGAGACAGTGTGAGTGTTGCGGCTCAGGGAGTGTGTGAGTGTGACTGCACCAAGGCGTGCGTGTGTGTGAGTAGGTGTTGTGTGCGCCTGCATGGGTGCGCTGAGTTGTCCATGTGTGAGAGCATGCGCTGTGGTTGTGTGTAAGTGCATGTGTGCATGTGTGAATGCATATGAGTGAGTGAATGGGTGATCACGTGCGTGCGTGTGCCTGTCTGCGGTGACGGGATCACACAGGGAATGCTTCTCGGGAAGGTGATTGATTGAAGGGACCAGGCGGCCTGGAGAAGGACCCCTCAAGGTGGCTGGAGGGACCGGAAAGGAGACCCAGCCCCTTGGAGACTGGGCCACCAGGAAAGCGGCAGAAACCTGCTGCGGGTTGGAAGCCTCATCTCCACCCAGCCTCCCCCGGTTCACGGTGGCACCAGCAGCGGAGCCAGACCCTGGGGAGGAGCAAGTCTTAGGGAGGACATCGCTCGCCCTCATCCAAGAGTCTCCAAGGCCTCCTCTTCCCTCCAGGAGAAACCCAGGGTCCTCAGGGGTCCAGCCATGCTGTTCACGCCTGGTCCGAGACCTGCTCTCCCTTCTTCTCTCCCCTGGCCAGTCCCCTCCGCACCCAGATCAGATCACCCTCAGATACATCACCGTCTCTCCACCCTCCTCAAGGTGCCTGCCCACCTAGTCGGCCTGGGGAGTCCTGGGCCCGCCACCAGGTGCTGGTCTTCCCCCATGTGCCCTTTCCCCTGCCCTCTTGCACCCCCATGATGCCGTCTTGTGCTCCCACATTTGTCTATGACAGTCTTATGCTGGGCTGTAATTTACAAAACTGTGATTGCTGGACCCAAAACTACAGGAAAACTTGTCAAAGAATTCTCCCTGTAAAAGTCACCAGGGATTGAGAGCAGAGACTCAGACAGGGGACTCAGGGATGTGCCCCGGTGTTCACAGCAGTGCCCTTCACAGGTGGCAGCAGCCTGAGTGTCCCCTGGCGGAGGAGTGGATGAGCGGACATGGCCCACACATGCCGTAAATGTCAGTCAGTTCTCAGAGGGAGGGGACTCGGACACTGGTGACCCTGGAAGACATCGTGCTGAGTGAGAGAAGCCAGACCCAGCAAGAAAAGTAGCATGTGATTCCGCTTCTGTCAGGTGCCTGAAAGAGCCAAGTTCATGGACACGGAGAGCAGAGCAGTGGTGTTGGGCAGCAGGGGGGCGGGGATTGGGGACTTGGCATTGAATAGGACAGAGTTTCCAAGTGGGAGGACAAGTTCTGGACATGGATGGCGGTGACGGCGCACAAAATCCAAATGTGCTCCGTGGCACTCACCTGTGCACCTAAAAGTGGTTGTAACGGTAGATTTTACATTGTGTATAGTTTACCCCTGGAGGGGAAAGGCACCAAGCACAGGTTTTCAAGGAAGTTCCTTTAAGGTTTTAAGGAACAGCTTTTTTTTCCGTGTAACCTGCTGTGATTAATTCAAAAAGAACGACAGCCATCACCGACCCCCTTCAGGCTGCTGTCCTGGCACCTTCCCCTGGGAGCCCCAGGCCCCGCACAGGTGGGGGTTGGGCAGGTACGCAGTGAAGCACACCCACGACAATGGCTTCCATGACCAGGTTCCCTCTGTCCCTCCTGCCTCTGGGGTGACCATCTGGAGGCCTGTTCCTCCCTCTTCACCCCCATCTCAGCCCGGGAGTCCTCCCAGTGGGTCGGGGCACCCCAGGGGAGCACAGCTGGGTGCAAAAAGACATTGGTAGCTTTCTTTCCATTTTTATTTTTACTTTCATTATATTAAAGCTTCTACTTTGTGCATTTAATATAGCAACGCATGTCTACAATTCATAAATAAATAAGCAAACATATACCTCGAGGTCTGATTTAGGAACTGAACAGGTCTGGGAAATTCTTTTTATATACTCTTCACTCTGCCAGACTCAGGAGCCACACACATTTCAACAACGGCCTCAGCAATCAAACCTGGCCAGCATCTGATTCTTGTCATCCAAACAGATTCTAACAGTAAGGAATTTTTATATATATCTTGGGTCTTTGTGACCCCATGTGTTTTTTTTTTTAAGGTTCTGTTTATTTATTTATTTTTAGAGAGAGAGGAAGGGAGGGAAATGGATTGGCTGCCTCTTGCACACCCCCGCAACTTAGGCACGTGCCCTGACTGGGGATTGAACCAGCGACCTTTCAGTTCTCAGGCCAGCTTCAGTCCACGGAGCCACACCAGCCAGGGCTACTCCGCCAGGTGTTTACACAGGAAGGTACACAGTCAAAAAGGCCAGAGGCAGCTGCTTAGACCATCAGAGGGGCTAAGTTTTATGGCCCCATTTGCTAGCTGGGAAGAGTGAGACTCATTTCGTGTTGCCACCAAGGAGACAGCATCGGTTGGCCTTTCTTACAGCGGATGACCCCGAGGCTCAGGGTGGTCCATTAGCTTCGCCCAGGTGACTGGGCTCCAACGCCTCAAAGCCAAGACTCACCCCACCTGGATCTAACCCCAAAACTGCACTGTTTCTGCTGGAGTTCCTTTCGGAGAACCGCGAGGAAGAGCTTGGCGATGGCAGCCCTGGGGCCGTGCTGCCTCTCTAACAGCAGGTTCAGGCCTCTCCCCCCAAACATTAGTCCACTCACGCCCTGGCTGGCCGGGTCCTCCCCAGCTACACAGCTTAGTTCAAGGTCGCCTTTCCCCAGCTGGGCACTGCCCTGGCCAGTCCTTCCCTGCTGGCTGTCGTTTCCCCCGCAGCAGTGGGCTCCCTGAGGACTCCCCTCTGGGCCCTGGTTGCCCAGCCAAGGGGCCGGATACACAGTAACCCTCAGGGAGCGGTTGGCAGTGAAGGGACAGGAGGGACACGCACAGGGGGGCCCTCACACTCAGCTGCACTTGCAGGTGTGGGACTTGGGTCCTTTCTGGTGTTGACACCCTATAATGACCCTGACCCCAACATAAGTGAACGTGCAGCTGACCTTCAGACCAGAAGGACACTGCAGAGGTCTTGGTCAGGGGAGGGGGTGGAGGAAGAAGAGAAGGAAAACACGGAGAGGACAAGGGCGTGCAGACTTTGAAGGGCACCTGAATGGTGACAGCAGGAGAGAACCAAGGAGACAGTGCCAATGGGCTTAGGGAGCAGGTGACCTTCAGATCCCATCCGATCTGGCTCCTGAAGACTTGGGCAGCACTCACCATGAGATAAGATGGGTACCGTCCTCCCTAACCACGGCCTGACCTCAGCTGTGCCCCCCTCGGTGCCCACCATTGCCCTGCTGGGGGGCCCCAGCTCTTTGCCTTGGGCCAGTCTACCTCCCGAGGTGGGTGCCTGTGGGTGGTGCCATTTTGGGGCTGCGCTTGGGCGACCTGGGAGGAAAGCTGTGTGGTGCTTGGGGGCGGTAACCATGACCCTGACCTGACGGTCTCATACCCCCATTGCCTCCTGGGGACATCCTTGGGAAGCCTGTGGACTGTTCCAGAGAGGGTGCTCCCGCAGTGTCTCCTGTGACCAGGCAAGTGGGTCATGGGCCCTCTGTTGATGGGTCCTCCAGGGTTCAGGTGCCAGTCATGTGGGGATGGCCAGGACCCTCAGGGGCTGAGAAGGGGCACCTGCATTTTGGGGGCGAAAGGATGGTGAGGGTGGAGGGTGGCATCGTCTAAGCACCATCCAGACACTGCCGTGTGACCCCAAGCACACGTGAGTCCCAGGCACGCACCCACACACAGTCCCATCCACACACATGTACCCCTGACAGCTTCCTGGCACACACACATCCACACCCACACCCACGCATCTGCTCACGGGCTTGTCTGCAGGGGATCACAGGCCAGATGCTCCCGGGACAGCTCTCTCTGTCCTATCCTGCCGTCTCCCACCCCATCCGCCCAGCCTTTCTTCTCCACATCAGCCATATTTCCCAGCCCAAATCGTCCTCAAGGATCTGTTGGACATCCTGAGGCCGGTGGCCCGGTTGTCATACCGCCCAGGGGCCAACCCTCCCCAGTATCTGACTCCCAGTGTCCCATCCCACACACATCATAGCCCGGCCTCCTCCCCCAGCTGCCTCCCTGCCGTTTCATCCCCTCCCTGCTTCGCTTCCCGCACACCCTCGAGCTGCCAGCTATGGTGATGACTTCTGGACCCTGGCGTCTGCCACGGAAAACCCTGGTGAGCTGAGCATTTAGGGAACCAGGGGCAAACGCCACACATTCAGGAATTCAGCCCCAGACCAAGGCTCCTAATAGACAAAGACACAGCCTCGGACTGAGCCCCGACCCCCTCTCCACTGAGCCCTGAATGTGGCCCAGCCACAGACGGGGGCCTTGACTCCAGTGAGAGATTGTCCCTCAAACCTGGGTGATAGCCCAAGCCTCATCAACGCCAGCCTGATCACAGGCCTGACCCTGACCCTGACCCTGACCCCAGCCTGGGGCCTGACACTAAACCCAAATGAATGCTTAAAAGCCTTGATCTTGGCCACAGACTGGACATGGGTCCTGAGTCCAAAAATGAACATTTACCCGGGTCACAGTCTAGACCCTGACCCCAGACTATACGCCACCGTCCTAACTCCAGAACAGACCATCTCTGCCACCGTCTGCACACTGAGCCCTCTTCCAAATCCTAGACAGCCCTCTCCCTGACCCCGGACTGAACCCTGATCCCAGCCCCAAGCCTGAGCCCTGACCTTGACCCCAGCCGCAGCCCAGACCCGAAGCCAGTCCTCTCAGAAAACTCCATCTTTATTTACAGGAGGAACGGTCCTCACCCTTTCCCAAGGACAGAGGCCCTGAGGAGGCCTGGGAGGGCTGGAGAGTGTCCCACAGGCTCCCTGACAGCCTCTGCCTCACAGCCAAGCACGGGGACTTCCATTCCCATTTCACAGGTGAAGAAGCCGACTCCCAGGGGGCCTTCGCTTGCTCCCTGCAAGTCCAATGAACAGAAATGAACCAAACCGGCAGAAGCTATAGTGAGACAGATTTCAGAAAGAACTTCCCAGAAGTCTGGCTGGGCCAGGGCAGAAAAGCCATGTTCGGAGTAGGAGCCCAGAGTGACTGCAGGTGTGCCAGTGGGGGCGGGTGACTTGGCCGGTGCTACAGAAAGGCCTGCAGGAAGTGGCAGGCAGGGCCCAGGCCTCAGAGGGCCCTCCAGCCCCAAGATGTCAAGGGACTTAACGCCTCACTCAGGAACCCTGAGCAGTACCCCCCCTCCCTCCCTGACCCCAGCCCCCAGCCTCAGCCCTGCGGCTGCAGGGGCCCAGTCCTAGAGGGAGAGGAGCAGCCCAGCCAGGTAGGGCCAGAGCCCCACCCAACCCTGCCCAGGCTCCTCCCCCTCCCCCCCACCCCCACTGTGTGGACCAGGTGTAGATGGGAGATGAAGCCACCTTGCCAAGCAGGCACTCCACCTTTCTGGGGCAGTGCTGGGTCCTCTGTCCCAGTGGGAGTCCTCACTCTGCTCCAGGCTCCGAAGTGCAGACTCAGGACAGGGGAGGACATGCGGCCATATCCGAGATGCGGGAATGGCCTTTCTCCCTGAGCCTGCCCAGTTTGCAGACCTTGGATACCGAGACCCAGAGAGGCCTGCCTTGGGTGGCCCGGCCAGGCTGGGGCACATCAGGATGCAGACCCCAGACCTAGCACCTGTCCCACTCTGGCACAGCCCCACATCTGCCCCAGGAGGGCTGGAGGATGGTGGGGGACCTGGTGCCAGGCGGCAGAGGCTGGGGTGAGAGGCTGAGTGGTCCCTTGCGCCACCACCCCCCAGGCAGCCCAGCCTGGCTCCATCCACCGGCTGCCCAGCTGCCGGCACATCCGCCCAGGCCCGGACATCAATCCACACCAGAGCCCTTGCTCCCTCTTTCTTTTCTGCCCTCCTCTTCCCACCCCAACTCGAGTCTTTTTTTTTTTCTCCTCTCTCTCTTCCAACATGTCATTACAGTAGAAACAAAAAGCGAGGGGACAATGCGGGCATTGATGGCAGCCCCCTCCCGGCCCCTCCCCCTGTGGTGCGTGCCAGCACTCTTTCCACCCGCCCAGGGCTGGAACCGCTGCCAAAGGAGCCATGCTAATAAACAAGAGGAACCAGATAAACCAGGAACACAATAGAGGGATTTGTTGCACTTAGAATGGTGGGAACAATGTCAACGTCGCGCGCAGCTGCTTCTAAGCCCCCACCCCACCCAGTCCTGCCAAGCAGCCCCCTCTCTCCCCAGCCCCTCTGATTTATGAAAGGTCAGAGGGCATCATGGCTAAAGGGCCCCTTCCTTGCATCCCTCGTTAACCCTTCGGACACAATGGTCCCTTCTCTGGTGGGTGGGGGCGGGTGTCATGCACAGCACTTCCTGGAGCATCCTGGGGCTCGCCGGTGGTGGCACAGAGGGAGGCTCGGCTAGAGATGCCTTCAGGCCAGGGCCTTCATCTGGATTGATGGCCTCCTTGCAAGTGGCCCCCTTCTCAGAAACCCCCAGGGTGTGGCCAGAGCCCACAACAGGGTCTATGAGGTGGAAACTCAGGCTGCTGCCTAAGCTGAGCATTCAGGACAAAAGATTCTCAGATGCCCCAGTGGGTGCAGAGACCCTTGCTAGACACTGGGGCATGAGGATGAGCAAGACATAGTTCCAGATTTGGGGGAGCAAGGCAATGGGAGTGCTGATGCCACCAGTGCTGGGCGGCGGGGCAGGGGGGATGGTCCAGGGAGAGTGTCCTGGGAGGAGGCGACACTTGAGCTGAGGAGGCCACACAAGCAAAGCAGGACAGTCCCCAGCAGAGGTCGGAGATCAGAGGCCCTCCCCCACCACTTTACTGCAGCGTCTCCACTGGTGAAATGAGGACACCCTGTCTCACAGGGTGCTTGAGAAGATGAAATGTACGAATAGGGTCCTCAGTATGCAGCCTGGTGTACAGCAGGTTCAGGAGGTGTGGCCATCATTATTATTGCTGTTGCTGTGGATGCTCACAGCACCCTGAGCTGCATGCCACAGCCTTCACAGATAGGGCAACTGGCGCTGGGCTCCCCTTGGCCACACAGCTGCATCTGCAGCCAGGGCTCTGACCCAGGGCTCCACACTCCAAATCTAAATCTGCCCACTCAGCTGCTTTGGGATGGATGCCCAAAACTAGGCATCTGGGATTGAGGGCCAGATAAGTGCTAAATGATCTATTTGAGAGCTAACCTCAAAGTAGGCTCTACCATGACTTCCCCCTTTAAAAAGAATCACAGGGAATCATCGTTTGTACCTTCACGTTTAAACCCAAACCGGAAGAAGGGAGATGTATAGGAAAGTCTCCTGCTTACCCATCTCTCACCTCTGCTGAGCAGGGGCCTCTTGACAGCACCCTGACCACCCTTGATTCCCACCAACCATTCCACCACCTCCACAGGGCTAGGTCCCTTCTGTGGATACCAGCTTTTTCTCCAAAAGAGAGAAATAATAGTAACCACTAAACTCCAATCTTTTAGGAAATCTTATTAGCTTTATGGTTAAAACATGTCCAGAATGTCCAATCTCATTCTAGTCAACATTGTACTAGAATTCTCAGCCACTGCAATAAGGCAAGAAAATGAAATAAAAGGTATACAGATTGGAAAGGAAGAAATAACACTATCCTTATTCATAGGCAACATAATCATCTATATAGGAAATCCTAAATAATCTACAAAAAATCTACTATAAAAAGTGAATTTAACAAGGTTACAAGACACAAGATCAATATATAAAATAATTTGTTATATTTCTATACAGTATACTAGCAAAAACAATCAGAAATTTACAATTTTTATATATCATTTTAAAAAACCATAGAGTGTGAAATACTTAGGGATAAATGTGAATAACAAATGTTTGATATAAAGACACTAAAGAGGGTGGAGAAGAAAGGACGTGACCTAAATAGCTTTGTACGATGGTGTTTTTATTAAATACTGTAACGCTGAAGGCAAAAACAACTGCACAAATGCTGTATGCTAGTTGGTAAATTTGTTTCTCACAAGGCAGAGGTTAGCAATTCTGAGGCTGTGTTATATGGACATAAAGTTTAAACAAATGGGTAAATAAACTACTGATAAGGAGAGCCAGGTTCTCGCTGTCAGAGAAAGAAGTTACAAACACACGATGCGGGAAGTGTAGGGTAAACCCTGTGGTGCCAGAGGTGGAGCTTAACTTCCTTCCCTGCATTGTGAACCAGACCTAGAGGCTCACTTCTCACTGGGAGTAAAAAAGGAAAATGGTATCTTTACGGCGGAGGATGTGGCCAACACCACCTTAATCAAGTGGCCCAGGCCAGTGTCACCACTGGTGAGGCACGCCCAGGTGATGCACTCCCTGACACGATGAGAAGAGAAGGGTGCATCCCCTACGTGGTGTTCCCCAACCCCACGCCTTCAGCCTAACGATGAGAAAACATCAGAAAAACCCCAAGTGAGGGACATTCTACAAAATGAACAACCAGTACTCTTCAAAGGTGTCAAGGTCATGAAACAGCAGGAAAGACTGCTGAGAACCTGTCACAGATGGGAGGGGGCAAAGATATGACAACTGAATCAATGTGGGGTCCAGCTTGGATCCTGGAACAAAGGAGAAGACATCAGGGGAAGCTGGGAGCGGGACACACAGGGACTCTTTGTACTGTCTTTACAGCTCTTCTGTAGGTCTAAAATTATTTCAAACTAAAAAGTTAAAAAAGAGAGAGAGACAGAGACAGCGTTTGAGATCTTGCTCCCTCACAGCAAATACAAAATACTCAGGAATAAGTTGACAAAAGATGAAACCTATAAGACATCGCTGAAATTAACGACAAACTAGATGGAGAGATACACCACGTCCATGGATGGAAAGACTCGGTGTTGTTGGGTACCAATTCTCCCCAAACTGTTCTATAGATTTAATCCAATCCCAATAAAAATCCCAGCAAGCTATTTGGAGAAGGTGACAAGCTGGCTCTAAAATGTCTGTGGAAATGCGAAGGTTCTCAAAGAGTCAAAACCATTCTGAAAAAGAACAAAGTTGGAGGAATTATATAGCCTGATCTCCAGACTTATTATAAGGGCACAATAATCAAGACAGCATGGTAATCAGCACGAAGAAAGATGTAGAGATCAATCAAGAACAGACCCACACATGCAGCCAACTGATTTCCAACAAAGATGTGAAAGACAAGTCAACAGGGAGAGGAGGGTCTGTTCAACAAATGACACTCAATTGACTAACCCCATGCAAAAAAAAAAAAAAAGAACTTTGACCCTTATCCCACACAATATACCAAAAAAAAAAAAAAAGCTTCAGGCAGATCAAAGACCTCAATGTAAAATATAAAACATAAAATGATAAAACTTTTAGAAGAAAATATAGGATAAAATCTTTGGGATCTCTGGCAAAGATTTCCTATCTATAACATTAAATGCACAACCTATAAAATAAAAAATTGATAAAATGGATTTCATCAAGATTTAAAAATTTTGCTCTTCAAAAAACTATCATTAAGAGAATGAAAAGACAAGCCAAAGACTGACAGAAAGCATTTTAAAACTGTTTATCTAGTAAAGGGCTGTAATCAGAATCTATGAAGAACTCTCAAAACACAGTAATAAGAAAACTAACAACCCAGTTTTCTAAATGGACGTAACACTTGATGAGACCGCTCACCAAAGAAGATACGCAGATGCCACATAAGCACGTGCAAGGACGCTCAGGGCGACTTGTCATTAGGGACACGCACGTTAAACCACCGTCCAGGAGTCACCACGTGTTCCCACACAGCTGTAATTACAGACTGGCCCTCGGGGGGGGGCTGCCCAGTTTGTAGAGGGCGGAACCCTCCCACACTGCCGGTGGGAATGTCGGCGGTGCAACCACTTTGGAAGAGAGTTCGATAGTTTCTTCAACAATGAAATAGATGTTCACCTACCAGCAACCGGCCACTGCCCTTCTGAGTAACTGCCCACTGCGAATGCACACGGGTGCCTGCACAACAAGTGTGCCCGAGTGTGCACAGTGGCTTCATTTGTAAAGGACAGAATCCGGAAACAGCCCAGATGTCCATCAACGAGTGAGTGGATTAAAAAAATTGTGGCCGGTCCCCGTGATAGAGTATTCTTCAGCAACAAAAAGATAAATTATGCACGCATATGACAATGTGGATATATCCCGAAACAATGGTGCCGAGTGAAGTCAAACCAGAAAAAGGGTATATATTGTATGGTTCCATTTCGATACAACTCCAGAAAATGCAAATTGATCTACAGTGACTGAATGCAGATCCCTGGTCACAGGGGGTGGGTGGGGGCGGAGGGAGGGATGACCGAGGGGCAGGAGGCAAGTCTTGGGGTGAAGGATACATTCATTTTCTAGATGGCGGGGAGAGTTTCCTGTGTGTGTACAGACGTGTCAAAACTCATCAAAGTGGACCTTTTAAATGGGTGTGCTTTACTGTATGTCAACTATTCCTCAGTAAAGCTATTACAAAGAAGTTTTCAACAGGAGAAACAATCCGATATCCATCGGCCAACTTCTGACGGCCACACTGGGGCCACCCTGGCCATCACTGCCACCCGGTCCTCTGTTCCCCTGTGGCCCAGCTCCTGCCTGGCCCCTCAGGCCCCGCTCAGACTGGTCTCTGACCCCATCCCCTGCTGCATGCCCCCCACATGCTGCTTGTGTCCCCCAAAAGCCCAGGCATGCTCCCGCCAGGGGGCCTGTGCCCTGGCTGCTCCCTCTGTCTGGAATGTCCTTTCCCACAGGCCCAGCTGCCAGAGCCACTTCAGGTCTCCACTCCGTGTCACTTTCTCAGTGAGGCCAGCCCCAGTCACCCACTAAAAACTGGGAGCCACCCTGCTGTCTACTCCTGACACCCCTTTCCTTGCTCAGCTTCCCCCCATCACATCACATACAATTCACTCATTCTGAGTTTCGTTTGTTTCTACCACTGGTTGCGATTTTCTTACAGTTCACGGGTGTGGCCCACAGTAGGTGTTCAATAAACATGAGTGTGTCAAAGGGCCAGTTCACAAGGACCAGGCGCTGTTCTAAGTGTTTCTGCAGGTCCAGATGGCCCCCAGGAGCAGTGCTTCAAGCTACCCATGCTACAGGCATGGAAATGGAGGCTCAGAGAGGTGAAGCAAGCCCGGGGCTGCTCCGGAGCCTCGCCCCTAACCAGTGTGCGTGGCCCTCTCCTCCCCGGTGCTTGGGTCACTTGGTTACAGCTTCTGATCTCACCTGATTCTACAACCAATTCCTCCCAACGACTGGAGTACCCACCCCAGGTCCAGTATTTGAACCAGAAATGATAGCCCTTCCTGTTCCACCATCCCCCCGCCCCATCCCCCCAGCTCCCTCTGCCTTGATCTAAAGGGATTGAGGGAGAGCAGAGGGCTCATAAAGCAGGCAAGGCTTCATTACGAGGCGGGTGGGGTTACAGGGGAAACGTGGGGAGGGCTCTAAGGGGAATCGGTGGGGCCCACATCCCGCTGCCAGGCCCCAGGGCAGCCCACGGGGCCATCGTCCATGGTGTCCTCCGGACAGAAGGGATGGTGGTAACCATGGCTACCGCTCGTTTAGTCCCCTCTCTCAGTCGCCCCGGCATTCCTTCATTCACCTGCTTCTTGTGCGCCCATGCCAGGTCCCGTAGGGAAGGAACAGAGTGCTTTGGCTGCCTTCTTGAGACCAGAGGCCCCTTGGCACTGGCTGGATTGTTTTTCCTCCATCAGAATCGCTGAGCGGGATTTTCCAGCCCCCAACCCCTGCAGACATGGACAGGGAAGGGGGTCTTGGTGGCAGTGAGCCTGTTCCCCACCCCCACCTGCACTTCCCAAGCTGCCCCTCACCCCCCCATGGCTCCTGCCTCTCCCCGCAGGGATCTTCCTTTTTCTGCCTCATCCTCACAAGTCAGGACTCTAGTCACCCAATGTCCTCCCTGCAGGCTGGGTGCCATCTCCTGCCTGCTAGCCTCCTCACTGCTGCCCACCTCACCAGCCCCTCAGGGTCTGCATGATCACCGAGCCTGCTCCCCCTCTGCCTGCTGCCCTCCTGGGAGGTGCTCCCAAACAGGGCCAGTCTGGGGTGGGTGCTGTCAGGAGGCCCCGTGGACAAGGGCAGGCTGGGAGCTACCAGTGTCCCTGCTCCCTGCAGGCTCCCAGGATGCCTGGGGCCTTGTGTTGGCCCTCTGGTCGGAGTCAGGTTCAAGTTCTCACTCTCCTGCTCATCGCCAGTGACCTCAGGCACGCCCCTTGCCCTCTTTGGAACTCTTGGTTTTATTCACTGGAGAAACAGAGCACTTGTAACAAGTAAAGTCTGAGTTCCTTCCAAATTTTGCGAGGCCGAGGTTTCCCAGAACATCTGGAAGACAGGAGCAACATGCACCTGGAAGCCCGGACAGTGGTCCCAAGTTGGCCTGCTGCCCCCGCCAAAGCTCTTTACAATCAGGAGTCTCTTTGCATTTCAGTTCTGCCTGTGAGGTGAGGACAGAGGCCCTGGGATTCCCACCGTGCACAGGAGAGGAAGCTGGAGGCCAGTGAGGTGCTGAGCCTCCCCGGGACCACAGCACAGACAGAAGTGACAGGGCTGGGACCACTGCCCCACCCTGAGCCAGGCCCCCCCTGGGGCTCTGAGTCCGGGGCTCAGGCAGAGGATCAAGCAGGACGGAGAAGCTGCTCCTTGCTTCCCGTGCCACCACCCCCCAGAGCCGAGCTGACCCCTCCCCAGGCTGGGACTGCAGTGAGAGGTGTCAGCCCTGGGTGGACAAGGACAGGCCTGGCTAGAGCTGCGCTGCGGTCTCCATACGCGGCTGCAGCCTCCCCCACCCAGAGCATGCTCCCTAGCAGTGCTGACTGAATGGGGGTGGGAGCGGGGGCGCTGCAAAAGGCTGGCCCTCGCCACAGATGGGTGGCTGTGGTCAGCGTCCCATCATCACTCTGACCCCACAAATAACCCCAAGGTCCCCTGCGTGCATGCACAGCCACCCAGCTCCCTGCCCTCCCCACACAGCCGCTGTCCCCCCAGACCAGCCCCCCAACCCCCAGCAGCTCACCAGAGCAGAGGAGACCCTTTTTTCTGAAAGCCCATCCTTCGTGGACTAATACTTTTGTACAACACGGTCCAAATTAATGACTAAAAACTAGCCGTGCCCGTGGAAACTGCAGGGGTGTGAAACCGTTCCACAGGTTCTGAGGTCTGTGCAGGACTGTGGTTGGCACTTCCCCCTCCAGGGGAGGTGCTAGTGGTTGACCTCACTTGATGGGGGTCTTCTCTAGGTTTCTTCCTGTCCCCACTTTGTCTGACAACCCTCACCCTGCCACCTACACAGGCCAATTGGTCACCAATCCCATCCCAATATCACCTGGGTGGGACCCTTCCTCCCCAGCTCCCCTCCCCTGACCACTAGCGTAGAAGCAGGCGCTCTCCCCAGCCCTGCCATCAGTCCTGCTCATGGCCGCGCTCTCACAAACAGGCCACACAGCTCAGAAAGCCTCGGACCCTGCCCTGGGCACAGTGGGTGCGTACCCAGAGTGGCCTTTTATTTTTAATGCGAGGCTTTTGTCTCTTCATCACCACAATGCTACAAGGCTGCTAGCAGCCTCGCTTGTCAAAAATGGAGATTTGAAACGTGAAGGGACTCGCCCAAGTTCACACCTCCAGCGAGTGTCAGAACCAGGGCCCCACACAGGGTGCCCGCTGGCCCTGCAGGCCTCCCGAGCCGCAGCTTCCACTTGCCGCAGGTAAAGGCACACGGAGCACATGCAGGCGATAGGACCTGGCAACCTTACGATCTGACAAGGCTCATTTTTGACCAAAAGTGATAAAAATGGTGAAAAAGTGGACTTTGTGAAGCTCAAAGCTAAGCATAATAAAGGTATAAAAATATAAATATGTATGCACCAAATAGCATAGCATTAACCATCATAAAGCTGAAACCAGAGGAGGTTCAAGGAGAAACTGAAACACACTGGAAACCAACGACTTGACCCTGCTTCTGGCAGCCCTGGACAGATCACGTGGGCGGCAGGAAGAATCTAGAAAGTTTGCTGCCTGTAAGGTTGATGTGAACCCAAATACTCACTGGAGCACAGGCTCAGCTGCGCCCCGAACCTCGGCCCCGCCCTCCGCCTGGAGACAAGCTGCAGTGTCCTGCCCTGCTCTGACGGTGGGGTGGGCCAGTGTGCGGGGGCTGCGCGCATTTGGGGAGAAAAGTGTGAACGCAGTTACACAAACCATTTCGCCCTCTGGACAGTGGGGTTGGGAGTGAGTTTTACTCTCTTCTTTTTGTTTCTCCGTATTCTCCAGCTTGTCTACAATGAATGTATCGCACGCATGTGCTTTTCTGACCTGTTTTGTAAGTGCCGGGCACATGGGACTCGGGTTCATTGAAGGTGTACGGAACACAGGTTTCAGACGAGTGAAGCCTGCCTCCCGCACCTCTCTGCATGAGGGAAGTGAGCAGGATGCAGTGCGAAGTCGCGTCACAGAGCGCTCCAGGCCCACAGCGAGCACTCAGAATGGGCATTACCACCTGCTCCAGCACCTTTCACTCCGGCCCTCACCAGGTCAGTGCTTGCATCGCTCCCCATCTTCGCTCCCCCTTGGCCCTGTCCCAGCCCAGGCCCCCATCACCTTTCCCTGTGACCAGCACCTCAGCCTCCTAACTGGCCTGCCAGTCTCCTCCAGCACCTCCCACCCCTCCACACCCAGCGGGCATCTCCCTGATGCTTTGACAGTGAATGTTTTTTAGAAAAAGTCTGACCACTGGCCAATGTGGTTCAGTTGGTTGGAGCATTGTCCTGTGACTGAAAGGTTGCAGGTTCAATTCCCAGTCAGGGCACGTGCCTAGGGTGTGGGTTTGAACCCCAGTCCGGGCGCGGAGGAGAGGCAGTCAGTTGATGTCACTCTCTCACATTGATGCTGCTTCTTCTTCCTCTTCTTTTTTTTTTTTTTTTTTTTACAAATTTTATTAATTTTTAGAGATATGGGAAGGGAAGGAGAGAGAGGGAGAGAAACATTGATGTGAGAGCGAAACACTGATCAGTTGCCTCTCGCATGCCCCCAACCGGGGACCTGGCCCACAACCCAGGCACGCGCCCTGTCTGGGAATTGAACTCCTAACTCATCAGTTCGCAGCTGGTGCTCAGTCCACTGAGCCACACCAGCCAGGGCTCACACTGATGTTTCTCTCTTTCATTCCCTCCCTCTCTCTCTAAAAGCAGTGAAAAAAATGTCCTCAGGTGAAAGTTAAGAAAAAAAGAGATAGATACATAGATATATATCTGTAGATAAATAGAGATATGTATGAAGTCTGACCATGTGACCACCTCCTCTCTCCTTCTTAAATTTCTCCGTGGCTCCCACTGCCCTCAGGATAAAATCCCTCGCCAACCCTTCTAGTGTTACTGGCCCACCCCTGTTCTCCAGACCCTAAGTCCAAAACATCTCCCTCCCAAATAACATGCCATCTCCCCAGCCCCCCACATACTTTCCTTCCTCTGTGCCTTCCTTGGGCCCGGCCTCTGTTACCCTCATCACCTCCAGGCCGCTTCTCCCTCCGCCCGCTCAGCCACTCCTTTCCCTTTACATCTGACCCAGGACAGCGCCTGCCTGGGGAGGCCGCCCTTGGGGGCCCAGCCTGCCTCCCTTCGCTGAGCGCCCTCCGCAGCCGGTTCACAGAATCATTTCATAAAACCTTCGTAGGTCTCAGACGGACCCCCGGTATTGCAAGCACATCCACATGCACCCTCGTCACGGCCTAAATGTGATCGTTTGGCTGTAAACAAGTTTTAAAGCATGTTTGTGATTTTTTTGCTTGGAAATTTTGATTAATCACTATTTTTCTTCACAGACTTTGAAACTGGTGCTTTTCTCTTTAGTTCTCAAATGATTTCGTGGGTCCCTGGGCCTCCTCTGACAACAGTTAGGAAGATCCTCCCATGCTGTGTGCGCCCAGTGCTGACCACGCCAGGTGCAATGAATGAGGTGTTTATCTACCAATCTCCTTGTCAGGACCAGGAACTTCAAGGTCAAGGGGGCAGCTCCTGGTTCCTCTCTATGTCCCTGGTGGTCAGCAGAGAGCCAGCATGGAGTAGGTACTCGGGCACTGTCTGTGCAAAGAGTAAACTAATAAATACCTCTAAAAGTCAGTCCTCTGCCTCTATAAATCGAATCCAGTACAGCCCGTGTTTATTACGCATCTGTCAGCCTCTGTAAAATATTTCCACAATTCACATCTGTTCTCTCCAAAGAGCCCTGTGTCATGTCACAGTTTGTGTCCAGAGTGTATGCAGTCGGAGCCCACTACATGCCCACGGGTTACCTGTCCTGAGCCTGGTGACCACTCCCCTGAAATAGGTCCGATCATCCCGATTGATGGATCAGGAAACCGAGGCTCAGGGCAGGGAACTGGCTTGCGAATTAGAGAGTGCAGAGTGAGGAAGTGAACTCGGGGCTGCCTGGCTCCCAGGCCCGACCTCCCTCCACACCTGCCACAGCTCCCCCGTTGCCACCACTCTGCACTTGCTCCTTGTGCCTTCCTCTGTTTCCAGGTGTGACACGGCTGTCACCTCCAGTGGGGCTGTCTCAGCACCACCCCCCTATTTGGCCCCAGAAATGTTTCCTGAGTACCCACTATGTGCCGAGTACCATACTGAGAACAAGAGCTAAAATAATGAATGCCAAGGCCACTAGGCTATGAGGTCCTCAAGGTCAGGGACCCAGCCCAGAGCAGGGAGGCAGTAAGACCTTGTCAGTCCACCCTTCACTCTGAAGACGTGGGAGAAGGTCCACATCTTCACTGCATCTCCTAAGTCAGGCAGGGACCCCCTGGGTGGGTCTACCTCTTAACCACGTTCAGCCTGTCCCTCTGGGCTCTGGGCACCACCCACTCTAGACCCCTATGTGGGGTTTGGAGAAGAGCATGGGGACAGGCCTGGACCATCTGCCATCTTTCTCCCAGGGTCTCAAGACCAGAGGGTCGACATGTTCATGGGGAGGGAGGATCCCAAAGTGACCCACCTAACAAACCCCCAAGATCGTAGAGCCACTGTACAGTTGGCAAAAGGCTCCACCCCTTCCTTTCAGAAGATCCTCCCCGATCCCAGCGAGGGGTGAGAAATCACCCAGTCCCCTTGGCTCCTAGAGGCCAAGCTCCGGCCAGGCCCCAGGAAGCCCAGCTCCCTCCAGGGAGAGGAACCTTCAAGCTCTGTCCACCCCTCATGACCTCAGAAACGGCCCTCTTTCCTAACCCTCAGCTCCTGTCTGTGCCACAGGGTGAGCGGCAGGACCACCGCTACGATTTCTTCAGGGTTCAACTTGCCTGCAGCACAGGGAGGAAGGCCGGCTATGTTCCCAAGGAGGAAACTGAGGCTTGGAGCTTCCCAGAGCTCCCACAGTGGCCGCACACTATGTCCTTGCGCCGTGCTGTTGGGGTAGGGTGCCCCGCTCCTGAGAGACCAGCCAGATGAGTCAGGCTCAAGGAAGGCCCAAGGACCAGGACACTCACCCCCACTGCAACCCCTGACAAGGGGGAGCGAGGACAGGATTCCTGAGACTGGCCCTCGGGGGCTCACACAGGCTGCCCGATTAGGACGGTTCAACGGCGCCTGAGGTGCACTCTTCCACCCAAGGCCCTGGAAGCCACCCAGGCCTCCAGTTACATTAACAGTCACACAGAAAAGAATGTCGGCATTCCACAGTCGCTATGTGTCAAGCACCTTACACTCGCTGCCTCACGACAAAGCTGCCAGCTGAGAGTTGACGACCCTGTCTCACACATGAGATCCACAGGCTCCGGCAGCTGGAGGAGCCCGCCCCAGGCCGCACGCAGCAGAGCCTCTGTCCTCCACATCCAGCGCTCCCTCTGCCAGGCAGGGTCCAGGGATGCTTTCTGTCAGCTCAGAGGCCTGGGAGGCCCTCCCTGGGGCAGAGTCAGGCACCAGGCTGAGAGGCACGTGACCTATGGGTAGGTGGCCCCCTCCAGGGGCAGCCCGCACATCCCGAAAATGAAGAATTTGACCTCAAGCTTCTCTGAGGCACTTCCTTGGGCTGTGACCTTTGTGAGGTCTCCGGCGGCCTGCAGGTCCTTATACACAGGCCACAGCCCAGCTGACAGGGACAGGGGAGGCTGAGCTCCTGCAGTGGCTGAAGGGCCCCAGTGTCCCCTACCCCCCCCCCCCCCGTCCCATGCAGGAAGGTGTCTGGGATCACCTGGAGCTGGGCCACTGGACCTGGCATGGGGGGCACAGCTGGTGAGCCCAAGCTGGCTCTGCACAGCGCCAGCCTCAGGGCTATTCTGCAGGTAGCATTGAGGACCCCAGGCAAAGATGGCGGCAGACTGGGGGTGCCCAGGAGGGCGGGCCCACAGCCTGGGCTGGGCTCCAGGCCTCAGGCGAGACAGTGGCATGGGGGTGGAGGCTGCAGACATCCGAGGAAAGAGGGAAGGCAGAGCGGGGAGACCCTTTGGAAAGGGAATGACAGGCGGGGCATCTCTGTCCTGAGTGGGGACAGGGGTGCATCTGTGATGAGAAGCAGGCTCCAGTCTCCATGCCGTGGGCCCGCCTGCCGGGGCGGGCTCCTGTTACCAGCCGGACCCTGATGCCCTTCCTTTGACACGTCTGCCTCAGGCCTCTCCCTGCCCCCCCACCTCTGTCCCTCTCTCTCTTGCATTCCTCTGGGAGCTGATCAGGGCTTGAATGACACCCCAGATGACTCTTTGCTATTAATTCCCACACATAGAATGGGTCCCTTGTTCTCCTCTCCTGGAGGAATAGCCGTGGCCAACGCCATCCCAAGAGCTCCCGACTTAACCCTTCTCCTGGCTGCTCCTCAGCCTGTCCCCATACCCAGGGCCGGGGGCCCGCAAAGGGCGGGGTGCACAAAGGGCGCCTGGGAGAAACAGGGGCTCTCCTAGCCCAGAGACCCTAGAATAAAGTACCTGGGATGGGAGAGCAGGACCCCGACCTCCCTGGGGAGCCTGCCCAGCTCCTTGCCGGAGGCCTCAGCCAGGCCCCAGGGGCCAGAAGGAGGCACCTCTTCACCTGAGTGTGGGGGCCCAGGGCAGCCGGACAGCTCTGGCCCCCCGGGAGGCTCTCTCAGAGGATAGCTGGGACGCTCAGATCCTTGGCCCCAGCCCGGCTCTGAGGGGTTAACAGGACTGGAGGCCCAACACCGCCTGTCCTGGCAGGTCACTGAGGAAAGACAAGAGGTGATTCTTCAGAGCCTGGAGGACAGGGGAGGAACTGGTCTGTTCAGTTGAAGCCCACCATCCCCTTCATTCCTTGTCCCCACCCCCGTGCCATCCAGACACAGTACCCAGGGAACACAGACAGGAAGAGAGGCCTCGGAAACAGTGGCAGTTCAGCTGGGACTGGGAGATGGTCGCAGCCCGAGAGCGCAGCAGGGTGACCAGGGCACCTGGGCTACAGAACAGACAAGGCGGCCTGGAAACATGGGCTGGAGCCAGTGGGGGGTGAGGGGACCTTGCACCTTCAGCCCTGATAGCCGATCTACAATCCTTTGCATAAATCTTGGTTTGTCTACATTGTCACCTCTCCCTATCAGCCTGATTTGCCTGGGACCCTCCACCCTCTGGGCCCCCCACCATTTCCAGGTTGACAGAGATGGAACATGGAGGATGGGGGAAGCAGAGTCAGGGGCTAGAGAAGAAGGAGAGCAAAGACAGAGAGAGGGCAGAATGGGAGGGATACCAAAGACAGAAACACCCAGCTGTGGCGGGAGGGGGACTGCGGAGAGACAGGGCTGTGGACAGAAAGGAGAGGAGGAGGAAGCAACGGTGAGAGAGAAGGAAATCAGGGCAGAGAGAGTAAAACAAGGCCACAGACAAGGGGCATCAGCAAAAGTGGAAAAGGGAGAAAGCAAAGGCCACAAGGAAGAGGAGGAGGAAGGAGGAAGAGGCAGCCCTGGTGGCCCTGTCAGGGCCCCTCCCCAGCTCCTCCTGGCGCTGGCAGGCCCAGGCAGCCCCAGGCAGCCCCAAAGTCCCTACCACTGCCAGCGCCACTGGGAAGGCGCGCTCAGGACACCACAGTGAGGTGGCAGGGAGGCACCACCAGGGAAGCACAGAGGAATGCCTGCCCCGGAGGTGGGAATCTTGAAGCTGGGGAGGGGGCCTGAGGAAGCCTGTTCCTGCAGCAGCAGCATTGTCATCTCAGGGGAGCTTTCAGAAACAGGTCCCCGCCTCAATCTAAGACCAGGAATGAGACAGGGGAGCAGTGTTTACAACAAGTTCCCTAGTGAGCTTGCAGCAACACCAGGTTTGGGTCACACTGGCAGAGGAGGAGGATGCTGCTGGCCACCCGAGGTCACAGGACAATCCCCTGCAGAGCTGGGACTCACAGCCGAGGCCTCCCAGGTCCCAGCCTGGGGCGCCGGGTGGGTCCACCCAGTGCCAAGCCAGCAGGAAGGGCTGAAGTGCCAGCGTCCTCTCCCTTTCCCTCCGGCCTCAAGGCCCAGGCCCGGCTCTCCAGGGGCTGCAAGGCAATCGCCATCCTGAGGCCAACAAATCAAATGGAGCAGAGGAAGGCACTGAGCCAGAAAGGGATTTCTGTCCCCATTCCCCGCCCCCGTCCCCCTAGTGCCAAGGCCTGGGGCTGCAAGCTCCAGCCAGGGATGGGGGCGGATAGTGGGGCAGGAGGGAGGAGGGAAGGACCCGGGTGCTTCCTGTCCCCCCCCCAACTCTCTCCCACCCCCACCCTCTCCCTGCAGCTTCCTTGGGCTCAGGGCTGGGTCCCCAGGGGGGCAGTGGTGTCTGAAGCTGACAGATCTGCCCTGTCCTTCCTGCCTACTGGAGGAAGGGGTGGAGCCGGCTGGGGAGCTGGCTCAGATCCCCGAGCCTCCCTCCCCCTGCCCTAGGTCCTCAGGTGCCTGGTGCCCCACTAAACCCAGCCTGTCCCTCCAGGGCCTCCCAGTTCCAAAAGAAGGAAGAGCCCTGGGGATCGAGGTGCCTGTCTCCATCCCACAAGAGCCTGGATGGGTCCCCATCCCTAACCCTCAGCCTCCCGCTGGCTCTCAGCACCTCTGCAGGGCGCCCTGCCCTCCCCACCGGGCTATAGTTCTTCACGCTTTCACTCCTGGGCCGCCTCACCGCCACGGATGTAGGAATGGGGCAGCCGCGTGGAAAGACAGACAATGAATATCAGGATAAAATGTACATAGTATGTATAACATGTAATATATATAACTTTACAGCAATTATATGTAAATATGAGTATGTTATACATTTGTAATATACATGTATAGTATAACACAGTACAAAGTAATGAACAATCTTACAGTAAGCATGCAATCATAGAGGCAGCGAGTGCTATAAAGGAAAAGGCTGGGGGCTGTCAGAATAACTGACAACCAAGGAAGGGATGGGGAAGGTGCCTCTGCCGACGGGACCTTCCGGCTGAGCCCCAAAGAGGAGCCGAGGAGCAGATGGAAGGGTTCAGTGGAGGGAGAACATTGTGGAGGCTTGGAGGCCAGAGAGCACTGCCTGAGTTTAAGGAGCCAGGAGAGGGCCACCAGCCACTCAGGCTGGCGTCCAGCATGAGCAGGCCTGGGTCACGGCCATGCAATCTGAAGCTTGGGGATTTTGACCCTAACAGCCATGGGAGGCCACAAGAAGGAAGCACGTATCTGATGGGTCTGCAATGGGAAGCGCTTCTTCCCGTGTGCATGTGTGCACCCTAGAACAAACGAGCACAGGGCAGATGTGGGGAGTAAGCCTACAGTTACTGCCCCCAAAGAGCCTGCTGCAGGCCAGGGGACAGGCTCTCTGGGGAGAGAAGGGGTGGGCAGGGTGTTAGTGGGTTGTGGGTTCTGTCCCCGGTAAATAGGTTCAACAAGGCTCCCAGCGCCTCCTGTGAGCTCACGGGTCCAGCAGCATGGAGCAGCTGGCCCAGGGGAGACAAAACCGGATGTGGGCCTTTCCTATAACCCCTGAGCCCCCAGAAGGGCTGGGTGAAAAGGGGGAAGGGATTGAGAAGCACAGATTGGCCGTTACAGAGCAGTCGAGGGGATGGGAAGCACAGCATGGGGAATACGGCCCATGATAGGGTAGGAGCTATGTGTGGGGCCAGGTGGGTACTGGAAATATCGGGGGACACTTTGTAAAGTACATGATTCTCTAACCACTACGCTGTGTGCCTGAAACTAATTCAAAATAATACTGAATGTAAAGTGTAATTGAAAAATAATCTTAAAAAAATAAACCCTGGAGATTTCAGAGGCCCACTCCCTGATTGTACAGATGAAGGAATGAGTGAGCCCAGAGAGAGCAGCTGACCCCCCCAAGGTCACACAGCAGGGTGGGGATGCCCACAGAGTCAGAGGCAGCTCTTCCCACAGCACCTGCCAAAGCCAAGACTGCCACTCAAGGTCCTAACCCCAAACAGAAGACATGCAAACTCTGACTTTTCAACCTGCCACCTGGTAGGGCTGCACGACAAACTCCCGTGCCTGGCAGCCTCGCAGCGATGTCACACTCTCCACTTGCACCAGAGCACCTGCCCTGGGCCTTGCTCTTGTCAAAGCCCATGCAACTCTTTCCCCTAGAAGGGGAAGAGATTTCCCCGGGGATCATTATCTCCAGGACATCTTTATCCCCAATACGTGAGCCGCCCTACCTGGAAAACGGACGCTGACCTACGGTTGAAATGGCCGAGAGAAGGCAATCACTGCATCTACCTTTTGTCCGGGGCAAGGTGCTAAGCACTGGCTATTTCTTGCTGTGTTACTGGGAGCCTTCGGGAGAACATCCACAACGCTGCTTCAGCAGGACAAGAGGCGATGACCACTACCCAACCCAGGGTCAGCCGACAGCTGCCCTTTGCGGATGCTAAGGCCCCGAGATGCTAAAACAATGGCTGGCATTTGTGGAGCCCATTAGGTGTTGGCTCTGCTGAGAGTGTTTACATACCAGGGGTACCCCCAAAACTGAAATTATCTTCTGGAGGGTGGTCTCTTATAGTACAGGCTACTTCCGCTAGGTGAGTGTTCTAGGAACCCAACTTCATCAGTGCACAGCTGGCGTTGTTGTGAGAGGCTGCATTTGGCTCCAGTGAATTTTTTGAAGGACTTTTTCAACGCATTTGCCCATTTCATGATGTGTGATGTACGAGCGCACCTGCCCACACCGCGCTGAGTGGTCAGCAGCCTTTGACCAAAAACAGCATGACCCCTGTGCCCCATCCTCCCTATTCACCCGATCTTGCCCCTAGTGACATTTTTTAAATTTTCCCCAGATGAAAAAACTCCTCTAAGGGAAACATTTTGCTGATGTGGAAAAGGTGAAACAAAAACCAGAAGCACTAAAAGGCACCAAAATCGACGAGCTCAAAAACTTTTGAGCAGTGGAAAAAAGGGCTCGACAGGCATATTGCATTGACTGGAGACGACTTGGAAGGGAACTGAAGTTTAAATATGTGAGAATAAAGATACAATTTTTTTATAAATAAATTCCAGCATTTTGGGGTCCACCCTTGTACTTTGTCTGGTTTGATCCTCCCCACAACCTGGAAGGAAACCAAGACTTGGAGACATTAAGTCACTCGCTAAGAACAACTAGCAAACGGGGTGCCAGGGTTCCCGCCAGAGGCTGTCTGCCCCAAGAGCAGCATGCCTCACTGTCTGTGCGTGCGGATCTGTCTGCAAGTCACTCATTCACTCACATCACTGCGCACCTTCTGTGTGCCAGGAAACATGGTGGAAGGTGACACAGACCCAGTTCGCAGGTACATACCCCAGAAGGAGTGATGTCCTGCTGGAAAGGTGAGCTAGGCAGGAGGCAGGGGAGGCTCCGGGCCTCAGCCAATAGGCAAGGTGTCCTAGGGACAGGACTAGGCCTGCTGGGGCATGGGCCACACCTCGGGAGCGGGCAGAGCCCATGTGGCTGCAGCTTAGGTCAGGGGTAGAAGCACAGTAGGGCGTGGGGGGTGGAGCTCCGTGCTGGGGTTGTGGGGAGATGAGGAAATGACAACAATGTCCTAAGAGGCACTCAGACCCTCCCTGGGTCAGAGCTCCTTAAGGGAACACCCCACCTCCTTGACTCTCGGGAGGGAGGAAGGAGAGGCAAAAGGACCAGAACTGGAAAAGGAATTAGGAGGTGGAGGAAGTAGAGGAGGAGAAGGAGCTGGGAATAGGAATTTAAACAAAGATCCATTTCTTAAGCGCAGCACCGAGAGCTTTTGACACCACAGCAGGCCCCGTACCCCCAAAAAGGGGAAGTGGAAAGCAGTGCTTCCCGGACACGGTCCCCAGCGAAAGGTCTGTTCAGGAAACGCGATCGATGTCTGAGGAACGCTGGGGGCCTGGGGCGCCCCTCACCTTGGAGACACTGGGTCAGGCACTGGGCTCCAGTTTCCAAATACGGTCCTGGGCTATCACATCTGGAAAGGCCTTCAGAGCTAACCCAGCCTGTCCCTCGTTTTACAGATGCACACATTTTACCGAGGCCCAGAGAGGCAAGAAGGTGGCCAAGGCAACACAAGGACACCCCACAGCTGGACTTGAACCCAGCCCTTGGGGCTCCAGTCGCCCGCTCGGCCCTAGCGGACCTCGGCTGTGCCTCAGCTCTGGGTTTCCCAGGGGGTCTCCACCACTCTCTGAGCACCGTGAGGCCAGGCTCTGGCCTCTGTCTTCCTCCCCAGCCCAGCTCTCGGCCCAGGACTCTGCACACAGGGCACGTTCATGAAGTTCTCCACAGCCTGAGAGGGGCGGGGTGTGGGGGGAGACACCAGGAAGGTCTTTCCGGCAGCTGGGTTTGGGTGACAGGAACGAGCAGTCCCCTTCTCTGACGGCTTCTAAGAAGAGGGCAGAAGCCGGCTGCCCCTGGGGCAGCACCAGGCACCAGCCCCAGCTCCCTTGTTCCTGGAAAGGGTGGGGTTGGAAGGGAAGGAAGACTTGGGCCCCAGGAGCTGCCTTCCTGGCCAGGGTCCAGGACCCTCAGCTTGGACCAGGAACAGGGACGGGCAAGAGCCCCTGTTGGGACAGGCCCTAGAATGCTGCCCTTGTCCCTGAGGGCCCAGGAAGCCACTCCTGCCTGCTCCAGCCCCTCTGATCTTTCACCCCTGGATCTCTGACAGTCACTCCCCTGAGGGAGGACTCCCTGAGATCATGCTGAGCCCTGGAGAGGCTGAGACCCGGGGGAGGGGGCTCCCAGGAGGGAGGGGAGACTGGCCCCGAGGCCAGGTTGTATGTGAGGGGGCAAGGCTGGCAGGAAGCTTCTGCCTCACTTCCACAGGAAGGCAACAGAGGAGGAGTCCAGCCGCAGCGTCCAGGAGTGCATTCCTGAGACAGGGTCCTAGGCGGGCTGCTGCGAGGAGTGTCTGGGGAGGCAGCGGTGGGCAGAGCAGGTGAGAAAGGTGGGGGAGGGGCAAGAGGAGAGGGCTGCCCTCAGGCCAGTGGCCGCAGAGCCCTGGTCAGAGGCTGGGCCTGGACAGCCCACCACCAGCTGCATGAGTGCAAGTCTGCCCCCGAACCTCTTTGTGCTTCGGTTTCCTTCCTGGAAGGAAGGTAACAACAGCACCTTCTCCTGGGGCCATGGAGAGGACCGAAGGAGTCCAGCACAGGCGTGCTCCAGGCTGGGCCTGCCCACGGGGTGGCTGAGATGAGGGGAGCAGGCCCACCCATGGTGGGGCGACCACACGCCGCCCTGGTCTGAGGCTGGGAGTCACAGGCAGACTCTGGAGCCCTGAGGGCCGGGCCACCGCTGCTCAGTGAACACCCCATGAGTGGGAGGGCTCTTCCCCGGCTCCCAGCACCAAAGCACTTCTTCTACCTGCCATGTGCACCCAACACTGAAAGCGGACGCATCCATAAACACCTAATGTACAAAGTTGCCCGCACCGCAGGCACGCAAAAACCAAGTCTTGGGAGGCCCACAGCATCCTCTGCCCAAGGCCACGTGGGCACCCACGGCACGATTTCCTCACTTCAGGCCCAGGGCTCTTTCCTGCCCCCAACCAAGGCGAATGCAGCACGTCCAGTGGTGGGGGTGGCCTGGGGAACATTCACTGGGCCGCACACGCTCCCCACACACTCACCCAGACTCAGCTTCTGCCTTGGTCACTACTGCGCCCTGACCCCAGGCCCCTCCCCAGCGCACAGCCCCTCCCCAGCCACACCCAGCGCAACTGCACTTTTGGCCTCCAGCTCTGGGGTCTGGAGCCCCTGCCCCGCCTCACCCTTGGAGATGTCTAGTCCTGCAGGGGGTCCTCACAGCCTCAGGGCTCCAGAGGGCCCAGTGAGGGTGAGCATGGCCCCCACAGAGGCTTCAAAAAGTAAATGTGCCTGCCTGTACTCCATCCCCAGAAATTCAGAACTAGCCAGTCTGCCATGGGGCCAGGCTTTAATATTTTTTTTAAAACTCCACACGATTCTAAAGGGCAGCAAGAGTTAGAACCACACTCTAGGCCGTTGCTCCGAAGCTGGTTGAAAATGCAGCATCAGGCGACTCTGCAGTCTTGCACTGCCCAAGGCCAAGCCTGCCTCCACAAACCCCTGGTGGGGATGGGAGTGTCTGTCCCTCGGGTAATGGAGGTGGCTGGAGTGCGTTTGAGGTGCTGGGAAGGGCACAGGCTTTGCAGGAATGAGGGAGAAAAAGGCCTGGACCATACAGGCCCCATACACGTAGCACCTAGAGGTGGGACAGTGCTGTCCAGCATCCCCTCTCTGGTCCTCAGCCTGTCCTCTGAGGGAGCTGGGAAGAGAGTCTCATGCCCATCTGGGAAAACTGAGGCTGGAGCAGAGACTCGACTGGACCCCCTCACCCCTGCGTGCCCCATGCTCTGGGAATGGCAGTTTCCCCACTGTCTCAGTATGTCCTGGGAGGCAGGCACAGTAGGAAGGTGATCACTGCCCCAAATGACCCATGAGGGACCGGGCCCAGACCAGGGAGTGGAGGGCAGAGCCTTCCACCAGCAGGACCAGTGCCCTGGGCCGAGGGCACAGGGAGCTAAGGGGTTAAGGGTCACTGCAGCCTCTGGAGCTCTGAGAGGTGGGGTCATCAGCAGGCTTTGCTTCTGATGGACAGAATTTCATCCTCCTCCTCCCCTCAGGGGCTGACTGAGGGGTGAACCTGGGGTCCCTGTCAACAGCCCCGAGATTGGGTCCCAGGAAAACGCTGTTGTTCCTGAAAGGCCTCCCCACCCGGGAGAGGAAGCCTGAGTCTCCACCAACAAACCCACGCTGTGGGCCCCTCTCTGCTGGGGAGGGAGGACAGGCCTGTCGCCACAGCTCACACAGGACGGGCAGGCAGGATAGGAGTGTGGTAGGGGAGGGTCCTGCCAGCATCCTTGGGGAAGGGTCAGGAATGATGGGGAAGGTGAGCAGGAAGTGTCGCTGGCCCACCTGGTGGGTTTGCCAAGGGCAGGGGCCTGCTGTCTTCACCCATGACCCCTCCCCCTCCCAAATCCCTGCTCTCCAGGGATGAATCTGGGGCCTTTGCCCTCCCTGCTGGAGAAAGCTGAGTCCCCAGGGCCTGGGGCAGGATGGAGGGGGTCAGAGTCTCCAATGTGGGCGGATGGAGGACAGTGTTCACAGCAGGGGGTCCCGCCCCTACCGCCCCGGGCCTCTGACAGCCCTTCCCCCACTGCTGCAGGCCCACCTGCCTCGTCCAGCACCTCTCAGCAGAAAGCCCAAGCTCAGCACTAAGGACACAGGAGGAGAGAAGGACAGAGAGAAAGAGACAGAAGGAAGGAAAAAGAGAGGCCTCCCTCTGTCCCCCGTGGCTTCTCTGCAGACCCAGAGCGCCCACTGCCGCCCCCACCCCCATCCTGGCACAGCTGGGCCAAGGAGGGCAAGGGCGGGGCAGGAGTCAGAGCGGGAGCTGTGGGACCCCACGCCCCACTTCCTACCCTGGGCCCTTGCCCTCCACTGCCACCCCTCCCTGCCCCGCTCTGCCCTAGGGGGTCTCAGGACCGAATCACAGACACCACAGGGGGCAGGGAGACCCTTCCCTCGAACAGGAGGAACCCAGGGTGGAAGGATAAATGGGGACCCACCGGGATCAAGAGATGCCAGGCAGGCGGACGGCGGGCGGGCAGCAGCGGGTGCTGGCGACTGCCGAGGGCTGCCGGACATGGCCGGCTGGATGCTCGTCCCTCCGTCCCTCTGTCCATCCAGGGCGGCTCCTCTCTGGGCGGCTCTGAGGCCGGGCGGGCGCTGTTAAAAAGCTTTTTATGTGTGTGTGTGTTAATCACATGATTGCCGTTCACCTGTATTCCGAACAAAGACAGCTCACTGTTTCAAGGCCCCGAACAAGAGTCTGGGCACAGGGAAGAGAAGGGAGGCGGGGGGAGGAGGGTTGGCAGCGCCGGGGGTGGCGTCGAGGAAAACTGGGGGGAGATTGTCCAAGGCCAGAGAGCAAGAGAAAGAGAAAACCCTTATCAAACTCCTAATTCACTGGGCTCCGAGGCCCCAGACACACTGGCCCGATTGTCTGGCTGGTTGTGTGTGTGTGAGCGTGTGTGTGTGTATGTGTGTGTGTGTGTTCCGATGTCCGCTCCCCCCACCCCCAACATGCCTTCGCCTCGTGTGACTACCTCATTGTGTCCCATTACGCCCTCCCCCCCACCCCCTTGGCCTTTCCCAAGCATGAGGCCTTGCCCAGACCCCTTTCCAGCCCCACTCCAGACGGGACTCCCTCGGGCTGGGCCTGGGGCCTTGCCCAGCTGCTGAGCAGCTCAGAACTGTACCTGGTCACCAGTGTGGCCCAGGCTCCATCTGTCCCTCCACACACACTCAGGCCTCTGGCTGGACACCCACCCACTGAGAAGAGAGGAAGGACATGACTTCTGAGGAAAGACCTAGGAAAAAGGAGAGAAAAAGGAGTCTTGGGTGATGGGCAAGACAGAAAGATGGAGGATACACCAGCTGGGAAGGGAGTTGAAGGGAGAAGGGCAAAGAGGAGGGAGAGGGGGGCAGGGCAACACCCCACTCTTTCTCAGGGGTGGGGGGCTTCATGATAACCAGGCCTGGGATTTCCCCCCACCAAGAGAGGATGAACCCAGTGTGAAGGGAGACGGGTCCCAGGAAGTGTGGCCCCAGAACCCTTTCAGATCCACTTGAAGAGGACCCTCAGCCACAAGCCCAGCCTACTGGTAGCTTTAGTTCTCTCTATGTCCCTTGAGCCAGCCCATCTAACGTGTGCTGGGTGTGCAGTGAGAAGGGACCAGGGGTCCAGCCGGGTCATCTGCACCAGGCAGGAGGTGTGGAGCTGCCCCCTGCCATCCCAAGTAGAGACCTGGGTCTCTATAAGTCCAGGCAGAGAGGGCAGCCGTGTGGGGGTGAGATGGCTGGGAAGCAGGGTCTGTCCACAGGTGCCCCATAAGATGCCAACTGAAGCAACACAAGCCAGCCACCCTCACTTGTCAACAGAACCCTCACCTGCCTTCTCATCCCCCCTCAATCTTTTGCCAGATGCCAATCTGGCTACCTGAGGCAGAAGTTGGGAACGAATCACAGTTAGGCCCAATTTTCCTCCAAGCAACAGGTTCTGACCCCACCCAGGAGCATCCCCTGGCTTTCCTGGCCTGACTGCCCCTACTCCCGCACCTCCCCAAGATGGGCCTGGGGCAGCAGTGCAGGGAACTGGGGTGGGGGGCCCTGGCGGAGGAGCCCTGAGTGTTGGGGATGAAGGAAAGAGCTGGAGGCTCCACCTTCTGCCCTCCCCTCCCTCCCCTCCCCCTCCCCCCTCTCCCCCTCCTTCCTTCCCCAGCCCTCAGCGGCAGCTCAGTGCTCAGTCAGTCTCAGGCTGTCCGGCCAGGGTGGTTGGTGGTGAGGATTCAGGCTCCGTCCTGACGAGGCCGTGGCCTGAGGCTCAGGGCCCCCCAGCCCCTCCCTCCCAGCCCACCAGCGTCAACCCCCAGCCCCGAGCTGGACCGCACACCTTGGGACACGGTTTTCCACTTCCTAAGGACGAGCCCCAGGCTGGAGGAGAGGTCCGAGGAGGTGAGTGAGTGCGCAGCCCTCTCCTCCCGTCCACGGCCCAGGCCTGGGCCCCTGCTGTGAGGCCTGGGGTGGGGAGAGGCTGACCCCCGCACCTGCCCTCCACCCAGCTCCTCTACACTGCATAGGGGCAGGCGGAAGGAAGGACGGAAAGGTGAAAGAAAAGGTGGGAAATTCCAGGAGCCAGGATTAGAGCAGGAAAAAAAGAGTCCGTTTTTCTTCCTTTCCATCAACAAACCTCCACCCTAAAGGAGGTTTTAAAAAAAAATCCCAAACCCACCCACACCAAGAGACGGTTGGGACCAGGTGGTGGAAAGACGTGGAGGCAGGATCTAGGAAGCCGAGCCGGGTCTGGCATGTGCGTGTGGCCTGGGAGCTACAGTAGGTTTAGGGGGAGCAGGGCGGACGCCACCTCGGGGCTGTGCCCGCGTCACATCTCGGGCCACCGTCCGGGCTGCGCGCGCGGCCGCTCCATCGCGCCCTCCTTCCCCGTCCAGGTGAGCGTGGGACTCTTCGTGAGGACGCCGGAGGCGGGCCCCGGGGAGGCGGCCGAGGCGGCGGCGGCCGGGGGCGACATGGCGGAGGAGCAGGACCTCTCCGAGGTGGAGCTGAGCCCCGTGGGTTCCGAGGAGCCCCGCTGCCTGTCCCCGGGTAGCGCGCCCTCGCTGGGACCCGACGGCGGTGGCGGCGGCGGGGGATCGGGCCTAAGAGCCAGCCCGGGGCCCGGAGAGCTGAGCAAGGTCAAGAAGGAGCAGCAGGACAGCGAGGCGGACGATGACAAGTTTCCTGTGTGCATCCGCGAGGCCGTCAGCCAGGTGCTGAGCGGCTACGACTGGACCCTGGTGCCCATGCCGGTGCGCGTCAACGGCGCCAGCAAGAGCAAACCTCACGTCAAGCGGCCCATGAACGCCTTCATGGTGTGGGCGCAGGCGGCGCGCAGGAAGCTGGCCGACCAGTACCCGCACCTGCACAACGCCGAGCTCAGCAAGACGCTGGGCAAGCTCTGGAGGTGAGCGCACCCGCCGCCCGCCGGGACCTCCCGCGGGCCCTCCAGCTGCGCGGGGGTTCAGGCCAGACGGGGACTCCTTCGGCCCTTGTGGGGGGGCAGCATCTCTTGATGGGGCTAGAAGGCCAGGTGTGAGCATTGGGCCCGCCCTGCCCCCCACAAGTACCCCCTTGGGGTAGTGCTGGCTCAGAACTCCCGAGGCCTAGTCTGGCTCCCCACCCCGGGTAGCGGGCAGAAAGGCGCCCCCTCGTGGTTGGAATTCCGTCGATGGCAGATGGTAGGCCCTGAGCTTCTGCCTGCGGGAGTGAAGGCTAGAGGCAGAGAACGACAGTGGCGCAGGCCTTCACTAACCGCTTCCCCATAGGTGCCCGCACTCGGGGGTGCCACTGCCACCCGTGCTGGGGAAACGCTTGGCAAATAATGGCAGGGAAACTGAGGCAGCCAGATGCAGAAGTGGTAAAAGTTCCAGGAAAGCAAGGCGTTCAGACAGGAGTCTTTGAAAGAGGGAGGAACGGAGAGTGCCGAGGCACAAATCTGTGGCGGCAGGATACCATCCCACCCCAGCTGCTTGCGCCGCTCCTTCCTGACCCCACCCTCCTTCCGTCCAGGGGCTTCTTCATTTCTTCATTCTCCAGGGGAGGGGACACACAGAAAGGAGCCTCCCCCTCCCACCATGTCCCAAAGGCTGACCCTCTCTCTCTCTCTGCAGCCCCCCACTCCCTCTCCCAGTCCGGCGCCATCTTCCTTTCCAGAGCCCCACCCAGCCTTGAGTAACCTCCTACCCCTCCACCCTGAAGCTGGAGCTGGGAGCCCTGGCCCGGAGGGAACCTCGGCTCCCCTCCTACCCAGGGTTTCTCAGACTCCCAGTCTCCCTGGGACCAGCCCAAACCCCGGGGGAAAACATCCCCCCAAGGAGAAAGTCTGCCAGCCCTCTACTCCACCTGGCCTCCTGGGGGACATGCTGAGCAAGGCAACTGCCACCCCCAGAGTCCTGGGCAGCTTGCAAAGGGAACAGGGGCTCCGGGAGATGCGAGGCTGTGAAGGCCACCCGATTGCCCACTAGGCTGCACAAGAGGTGGCCCTGGGTGGCAGTATAGGCCTCCTAACCGCAGCTGGTAGAGCCAGAGAGCCAGGGTCAGGACCCAGGACCCCTAATTCCCGTCCGGGGGTCTTCCCCCATGCCATCCTGGTGACAGTGGTGGGTCACCCTTTCACTCTAAGGTGTCCTCGTGAGGGTGGGGGCAGAGAAGAGGAGAGCAGAAAGTCTGGGCTGTGTAGGAGGAGGCCGCAGCCAGCCCTCTCACTGCCGCGCCCCCCTTGCCAGCCCGGCACAGCGGAGACTGGGTCCTGGAGGCCAAAGGCTTGGGTTCTGGAAGGAGCAGGAGGGCTTCCGAGAGGCCAAGAGGGGTTCACGACGTCCAGCCTGGGCCCTGTCCTTGGCTATGTCTTTTCGGAAGGCTTGGTGCCCCTTCTCCCCACCCCAGCCCTTGGCACTCCTGGACACACCTGCCCTCCTGGGCAGGTCGCTGGCCTCAGACCCACAGGGTCCAGCTGTGCCCAAAAGCAGGGGCTGGACGTAGCTCCTCTGCCCAAGGCCCATCACACCCATGTAGGGCTCGGCCCAGGACAGCACAGCTGGTGCCACGGATGGAAAAGGGCAAGTGAGTGGCAGTCGAGCAGGAGGGAGAGCGACTGTGGGGACGGTGAGCAGACCACAGTGAAAGCCCAGCGAGAGCATCAGAGCCAGGAGGGGCCCCCACTTCTCCCAGAACCCTATCGACAAGGACTTAAGTGGGACCCTCAGTTGTCCCTGTCCCCCCAGCCCAGAAACCCAGGCTTGGGCTCCCTCAAGAGGACTCATTTCTGGCCACCACTCAAGATGTGAGCAGAGGAGCTCAGGGTGCCCCCAGGCACCAAGCTGGGGTGGGGCAATCAGGAAAGCTTGCCTGGGACCCGGCCCAGGGGTGGGGGTGGCAGGCCAATGCCAAGTATCAGAGAGATGCCAACCTGTGGGTGGGCTCCCTGGACCCCGAGGGGCATCCTGGGGTCCTGGGACTCAGACCAGGCGTACGGCTGTCTCTCCATGGGCTCCTCCTGGGTCCTCTCCAGGGTCATGACTCCTGAGTCATCGGGAAGGGAATGACTTGGTAGGCGGAACTGGAAAATAGGGGTCCTGACCCTCAAAAGAGAGATGCAGATGGACAGACTGCGTAGGGTGCTGGGAGCGAGCTGGGGTTGGACACACTGGCGTCCAGGTCCTGGCCCCTAGGGAGCTGCCTGGGGCTCAGCGCCAGGGCTCACCTGGGAAAGGACTCTGAGGTGCAGGCCACGTGGTGCTGTGACCTGCCTGGAGAGAGTAATTAGAGCCCCGGGATGAAGAGGGGTCCCAGGCCCCTTCCCTGGCAGGAGGAGCAGGTGGAGCAGCAGCCAGGGCCCCACCTTGGGAGACCCCAGGCTGGGGCCTCCAGTTTGTGGGGGAACCAGTTTACTGTCTCCCCGCCCCTATTCCAAACCTTGGAGACCCAGAGGACAGAGGGGAAGTGAAGAGGGCCAACAAGGGCTGGGTGTGGGGCTAGAGCTGAGGGGGATGCCAGCGGGGATGACCTGGCTGAGCAAGGGCTGCCCCGGAGCCAGGGTCAGGTTGGAGATGGGGTGCACGTGGTGGGGCGGGATGGGTGTGGGTCTGGGTGAGGCCAGGGTTGTAGTCGGAGGTGGGGTCAGCCTCTCCAGCCCCGGAGGGCGGGGAGGCACTGGGGTCAGGGCTGGTGTCAGGCGTAGCAGGTGGGCTCAAGGTTAGGTTTCTATCAAGGTTAGGGTACCAGGAGGAGCTGGCAGGGGGCGCCACGGTGGGATGCAGTGCTGGAATCTTCCCTCTCTTTTGGCCTGCTCTCCTGTGGCCACTCTCCCTCCACGCCTCCTGCCATTTTCTTGCTGATTCACGCCCCATTGGCAGCTGGGCAGAGAGTGCACTCAGTGTCCCTGCCAGCTGGGCATGCTTCTCACCTTCCTGTGCAATTGTGTCCCCTCCCCTGCCCTCGCCCAACCCCCACACACCTTCAGGGCCCGCCTGTCCCCCCAACTCTGCTAGGCCCAGCGTCCCAGAGACTTGTCTGGGGAGAAGTCCCCAGGGACCAAGGGTCCCTCCCTAACCCCCAGGCCCTGTCTGGAGTCCCTGCTGGTCCCCCATCACTCAGCAAGAGGGACCCTTGGACAAAGCTGGGCTAGGGCTGGGCCTGGGGCCTGGGGAGAGGGAGCTTCGGGGGAGGCTAAGCTGCAGAGGAATGCTGCTGCCTGCTAGGAGGTGCCTGGTGTGGCCACCCCCTCCCATCCAGGCTGGAGGGCTCAGCCTGCTGCTGACTGGGGGAAGAGGGCACCCACTGTGGGGTGGGGTGCTAGAGAGGGCAGCCCTCAGGCAGAGAACAGAGTCCCTCATGTCTAGGATTCCACAGGTCTGTGTTCTTTCTCCTCAGCACCCTCTGCAAGGTACCCCATCCTGCCCTCTCTCTGGGGCAGCTAGGCCCTGACCACCTATGCTCCCCACCCTCCAGCCCTGGCTGGACCCCAGTAAGCAAGGATAGCACCTTCAGGGTTCCCTCCATTGCTGACTGGGGGAGAGGGTCTGGCTTCCTCCACCCTCCATCAGCTCTGCATAAGATGTTTTTCCCCCACCAGCCAGTGAAAGTGCTCATGCCCCACCCCTTGGCCCCAGCACACAGGAACCCACAGAACCAGAACTCCAGAGTGAAATGAGCGCCCCAGGCCCTCCTGTCCCACCAACCCCCAAGCAGCCTTAGAGCAGCACCTCTGTGTCAAGCACCAGCCCCCACCTAGGCCTGGTGCAAAGCGCTTCACACCCGTTATTACCTCGTCCAGTCCCACACCTGGGGAAGCGGGTGTTGTCATCCTCGTTTTATAGGTGGAGGAACTCAGGCTCAGGGAAGGGACTTGCCCACAGTCACACAGCTAGTAAGTAGTTGAGACTGGGCTCTCCCCCTCACCATGATGTGTCTGTTTGCATACCTCTAGTCCCAGGGAGCTCACCCCCTGACGAGGCAGCCAGCTCCATCTAGCCTCGATGATGAAAAAGTCTTCAACTGATGTCTGCCCCTCTTAAGCCCTATTTGTACTTCTAGCTCCACCCCAGGAGCCACCAGGAGCAGCAGGACGATCCCTCTCACACCCCAGCCCCTGAGAGATCTGGGATGAGATCAGTCCCCTGAGCCTCACACCTCCCAGTCCCTGAATCAGAGGGCAAGCCTGCCTGCCAGGCTCCCTTGGGCCTCGCTGTTTCCCAGGGAAGATGCTCACACCCTGCTGTCCCCCCAACCACCCCGCCTCAGGCTGCTGAACGAGAGTGACAAGCGCCCCTTCATCGAGGAGGCCGAGCGGCTCCGGATGCAACACAAGAAGGACCACCCGGACTACAAGTACCAGCCAAGGAGGCGGAAGAACGGGAAGGCGGCCCAGGGGGAGGCCGAGTGCCCCGGCGGGGAGGCTGAGCAAGGCGGGGCGGCTGCCATCCAGGCCCACTACAAGAGCGCTCACCTGGACCACCGGCACCCAGGAGAGGGCTCCCCGATGTCAGATGGGAACCCTGAGCACCCCTCAGGTGAACACTGCGCCGGGAGCTGGGACTGGGCGTTTCAGCGAGCCACAAGTGGGGGAACCTGGGCAGCAGGGAGAGGTGAAGGCTGGATGAATGGTGGGAGACCCTGACACTCCATGATGGCCCTGGGCCCTGGGAAGGGCTCGTCAGACTGTACGGTCACCCCCTCTGGGTGCAGGGGCCCAGAAGAAGCTCAGCGGGGACCCAGGGGCCAGGGAAGGCAGGATGGCTCTGGCTGACAGAAGGGGGTACTGCTGCTGAGTGAAGAGGCCAGCTAAGGAGGCCGTGGGGTGAGCCACAACCAGGAAAGGGGGGACAGGCCGAGCCTGAGGGAGGAGGGACCAGATGGAGATGAGATCCTCACCTCTCGCACCTCCCAGGCTGGTGGGGGAGACACGGCATGTGATCTTATGCACAGGACAAGCCAGGGCCAGACAGGGCGTCTTCTTTGTTCTCATCAATGGTGGTAACAGCCATCATTAACTGAGCACCTACTGTGTGCCAGCCAATGTGCCACCTGCCTTATGTGTACACTCATTCGGTCACTCTAAACTGGGACAAGGCAGCCACTCTGCCCGGGCTCAGGCCTCAGCTGTGAGGCTCGCCACTCTGGTCGGATGGGTGAGAAACCCAAAGGCCACGGTCTGAGCCCGGGGCCTCTGGCTCTGGGGCCTCTGCCGGCACCATGGCTGCCTCTCAGGTTCATACTGTGCAGAACGCCATGGGTGGGTCAGATCCCCGGGAAGTCTCAGTGAGCAGAGCTCCACCCTCCGAAGACGTGTCCCGAGCCCTCCTTTGTCCCTGCCCGGAGCACACCCTCAGAAACCAGGGTCTACAGGGAGCAGCAGCAATGAACACGCACACATTAAGTACAGGGAGGAGCCAGTGTGCACAAAGCCTGCCCACGGTGGCACGATCTCCAGGGAGGAGTCCCCAGCACTCATTCATCAGGCCTCCCCAAGTATCCAGACCCTGGCCTGGGAAGGCCTCGGGAGGGAGGCTGTGCTGGAGCTACTGGGTGTGGCCTTGGTTCACTGATGAGGAAACTGGTTGAGAGAGGATAGGGGCCTGTCCGGCTCACAGCGATGGCCAGGACTGAAGCCCAAAGCCCAGAACGTGTGGCTGGCGCAGGACTTGGCCTTTCCTCTGGTCTGCTGGACGAGGCACAGGCCTGCCCTGCAGGAGCTTTGGTCTCTCTCAGACGAGGCCCCCAGCCCAGCCATCCTTACCCCTACACATACACCCCTCACCCTCTGAGATTCAGAAACATCACCTGCACAGGTGTACATGTGCCCCCACACCAGAAGACCCTGCCCTGCGTACAAGACCACCAGCTCAGAACATGACTGCGTGCACAGGCTTTTTCTTGGCCTTCAAGGCTCAGCTCTGCTCAGCTACCTCTCCTCGGTGAGACCTTTGCCAAGTCCCCAGGGCAGGGCAAATGGCTTCTTCTGCTGGCCTCCTGACCCTCCGCATGCCCTGCCATCACAGCACTACTGAAGCGGCCCTCCAGCCACGTGTGGGTCTCTGGATCCCCAGGCCTCTGAGCTTATGAAGACAGTGACCCATTTTATTTGCACCTGTACCCCTGTGCCTGGCAGTGTTTGCTGACTACGTGAATTCGAAAATGGATGGAGGAGCAGGGCTGGAGGTGGTCAGTGGCCTTGGGGCTCTCCTGAACAGTCAGGGGAAGCCACTGGAGGAGCCAGGCAGCATGGGGTGGGCAGGGGGCAAGAACATGGCAGGGGGCCGGCTCCGAGGGAGGGTTTCCTGGAGTGAAGGGCCTTGGGAGGAGGAAGAGGGTGGAACGGGGCACCACCATTTGGGGGCCAGGGCAGGAGGCACAGGGAAGCCAGCAGAAGTGGAATGGAGAGTCAAGGGCAAGGTCAGCAAGGAAAGCAGCCCACAGGCCCGGCGAGCAGGTGATGAGGGGAGCAGGTGAGCTGTGGGGGAGCAGGACCCCATTGGGCTCAGCAGCTAAGGGGCCACGGGAGCAGGGAGGGAAGCGACTTCAGCTGATGTGAGGAAGAACTTCCCGATGGCAAAGTTTCTCAAAGGGAAGCAGGTCTCTCCCGAAGCAGGGGATAGAGGGAGTTGTGCTGGGGGGTGGGGGCAGGAAGGACCCATCTGTAAGACTGGGGGATTTCAAGAAAAACTGGAGGCCAACCCAAGACTGTTATGTAAATAAATGCCAACTGAGGCTGCCCAGACATGTGAAACGCACAAGGTCACGCAGCTGTCAGCCCTCAGCCGCCCAGAGACGTCTTCTCTGAAAGAGGACCATCAGAACCCAGAAGCCTCTGATCTTATTCCCTGTTCCTCTCTCTGTTTTCCTTCCACCCAGGCCAGAGCCACGGCCCACCCACCCCACCGACCACCCCAAAGACAGAGCTGCAGTCGGGCAAGGCGGACCCCAAGCGGGATGGGCGCTCCATGGGGGAGGGCGGGAAGCCGCACATCGACTTCGGCAACGTGGACATCGGGGAGATCAGCCACGAGGTAATGTCCAACATGGAAACCTTTGATGTGGCTGAGTTGGACCAGTACCTGCCACCCAACGGGCACCCAGGCCACGTGGGCGGCTACTCCGCAGCTGGCTACGGGCTGGGCAGTGCCCTGGCCGTGGCCAGCGGACACTCTGCCTGGATCTCCAAGCCACCAGGCGTGGCCCTGCCCACGGTCTCACCCCCTGGCGTGGATGCCAAAGCCCAGGTGAAGACGGAGACGGCGGGGCCCCAGGGGCCCCCACACTACAGCGACCAGCCGTCCACCTCGCAGATTGCCTACACCTCCCTCAGCCTGCCCCACTACGGCTCCGCCTTCCCCTCCATCTCCCGCCCCCAGTTCGACTACTCTGACCATCAGCCCTCAGGACCCTACTACGGCCACTCAGGCCAGGCCTCCGGCCTCTACTCGGCCTTTTCCTACATGGGGCCCTCACAGCGGCCCCTCTACACGGCCATCTCTGACCCCAGCCCCTCAGGGCCCCAGTCCCACAGCCCCACGCACTGGGAGCAGCCAGTATACACGACACTGTCCCGGCCTTAAAAGGGTCCCTGTCACACACCCACGCAGCCAGCCTGGGTAGTGTGTCCCTTCCCCAAGCCCTTGCGCCCTGTTCCTTGCCCATCTCGGGCCTGGTGGTGGCTGGGGAGGAGGCTGCAGAGGCTGACAGCTGAGGGGAGGCTTTCTGTCTGGCTCACTACCTTTGATGACCCCCACCCCATCCTATCCAAAGGCCCGGACTGCTAGGCTGGGCAGAGGAGAAGGAGGTTGATTGTCACCCCTAGACAGGATGACCCTCGATCCCAGGACCTGAGAAAGGCCTGCTCACCCTGCTGTGGGAGTGGGGAAGCGTCCAGGGTTGGGTGGGGACCTGAGGCCATGCCATTCCTGTGCCTGCATTTTCTCTCTTGTGGAAAATAAGGGGCCTGACACAACCCGAGCCACCTGTGCCACCTGCCTAAGGTCAAGGCCAACCCAAGACCTGCATCAGTGGCTGGAGCGGGCTACATATGCCCTTGGGGGCTGGGGACAGCTTTGAACAGCCTCAGAAGGTGTGGGGGTTGGGTGGGGACTCAGAGGAAGGTCTCCTCATCCTCCCACTGCACCCCCCATTCCCCGAACCTCCCAAACACAGAAAGGAATTGGCATAGAGGCCCCCAGGTCCAATTCTATGCCAACCACCTCATTCTCTGTCTCATCGAGAAAGAGGGCCCTGAATCCTCCTCCACGGGGACCTCCCAGACCTTGAGGCACGACCCCGGAGGTGAGGAAAGGATTCTGAGACAATTCACAGAGCCTTCCTCCCAACCCCCCACCATCCCCCTTGTCCTTCCCCAGGCTCTGTGGCCCCTGCTCTCAGCCCCAAACTCCTTGGGCTCCCCAGAGAGCTACGCTGCTCAGGCCCATACCCTTGGCTCCAGGAGGACAGGCAGGGCCCAGCACGCAGGTTGCTGGCAGCAGGCTGAAGACACTTAACTCCTGCCATGTACATTCTGCCCTGGCCCTCTGCCCTTTGCTCCCCAGTGGTATCTGAATAAAGTATGTAGCTCTGCCTGCCCCCATCTTCCTGTTCTGCAGCCCCCACGATCCACGTGTAACTCGTTACTGCCCTCTCTTATTTATCTCGGTAGCGCCCTTTGCCCTCACCCCCTCCTAGGTTCTCCAGCCCCTATTAACTCTGCATTAAGCATTCCACATAATAAAATTAAAGGTTCCAGTTACCTACCTGGTGGGCCTGAACTGGCCTGTCTCTTGGTCTCTTATCCCTGTACCTGTGCTTCCTCAAACAGTCTCTGGAAGTGGCTATGGGCAGAATGCAAAGGAGAGCTGACCCAGAGGTCTCCTCTCTGCCCTAGGATGATGGAGGCAACGCAGCAGGGTCCACCTGTGCTCAGGGGCTGAGGCCTCGGAGGGGAGCCATCCCCCAGCCCAGCTGTACCCACACTCCAGGCGGGGCCGCTCCCCGCCTCAGGCTGGAATTGAGCCAGAGCGCCTGGGAAGCAGCCTCTCTGCTAGCCCCGAGGAGAGGGGGATGGCAAAGAATTTGAAAGACAAGTGGGTCAGGCCTGACTTCTTGCAGCCTGGCCAGCCGACCCGGTCCTTTAGGACATGTTGCCAGGCCTTCTCTCTCCGCACTGCTCCACTTTCCACCCCCACAACACGCACACCAGGCCATTCTGGGATTTGCTGATCATCCCAGCAGTTGCCCAGGTCTGAGTGTAAGCCCAGGATAGCGGGCGTGCAACCTAACCCTTCAGTGCTGACTCCCTAAGAACTCCTTCCTCAGCTGAATGTGCTGAGGGCCAGGAGCCACTCCACGTGAGGAACAGGGCGATGTCTGCACCACCAGGCTCCAAAGATGGGCTGCTCTGATGGCTGGAAGGTTTCCCTACTTATACCCCGCTAATGGTAACAACAGGAGTGACTGCTGCATACTGAGTGCTCCCGGGCCCAGCGCTCTATGTTGCTCAAGCCCATGAGGGAGTGGATCTGATCTCTATCCCCCCACTTTCTGGACAGGGAGACTGATGCTTTGGGAGGTTCCCGCTAAGGACTGCTGGTGCCCTGGCTCCATCCTTTCGCTGCACGGGCCTGACTTCCACTGTTACTCTGCAGTGATGCTTTTCCCACCGCTCCAGACCAGCAGTCTCTGCTCCCCTACCAACTCTCACCTCCTGGTCAGGCCCTGGGGAGGGGAGGAGGGCAACGCCAAGATCTAGCCCAGCCCTCCAGGGTGGCCAGCTGCTACCTGCTAGTGCCATCACGTGAGCTCTACCAAACCCACCCCCACCCCCAAACCGCTGGCTCCACAGAGCTCGGTGGTGGCTGCAGACCCACTAGCTTGGACTGACGGACATGATCTGCTGCCCAGTCAGATCGCCCCCAAGGCTCATAGTTTCTGATGTTTTGTTTTGTTGTAGATAAATGCAGGATTTTATACCCATCTTTAACAGATTTCATCTTGCTGGAATTGCCCATTTCCCACCTACATTACACTTTTTGGAACCCCGAATACAACTTATTAGCGCTCCTACTGAGTTTATATGCCTGCAGACCTGACTATCCCCATTCAAGTCACCAGTAAAAAAGGCTGAAATGCAGAGAAGCAGGCCCTGTGCACACCACTGAATCCTCCCCGATCCTCAGCTCTGCTCCCTACCCTCTTATGGAAAGGCCAGCAAGCAGTTCTGAATCTAATGCACCCTGTAAAGCGTACACCCTACCCCCACATAAAAACTGCCCGGCGCCTTACTACAGCCCAGATTTGTGTGTCCCGACCTTCCAGACCAGCCACTGTTGGGAAAAACAAAAGCAGGTTCAGTTGGCGGTGTTCTCAGAATCCCGATGCTCGCTCCTGGATGTCTTCTTTATACCCAGGTGCTGCTGAACATGCAACAGCCCATTCTAGAACTGTGTTATGGGTCCATCAGCATTAACCTCATGTGCTCAGAACTTTCACAACCCTCCCTTTCACTCTACCGAAAAACAGGGTACTAGCCCATTTCCAGTCCGTCCCCCGCCCCTGCTCTCTCGGACCTTTGCACATCGGCTGACTGGGAAGTCACCGGGGACACGGGAGGTGGGGAAATGGCCCCACAGAGGGACAGTGACCATGGAGAAGCAGGAAGACTTGGCTTGTGCTCACCCCGTAGGCCTAAGGTTCCAGATGTGCTGGGGCCTCAGTCAGGTGGTGATCACGTGCAAAGAGTAAAGGGGACAGGTGTTCCTGGAGAGGACCGCAGACTATGCTCAGGCCTGGCCAGCTGAGTAGCAAGGAACTACCTCCCTAAAAGAGGAGCAGGATTGAAAGGAGGAGGCAGGAGGAAAAACACCCCCTTATCCATCTTCCCATCCCCTATCCCCTAAGGGTTAACCCCCACGCCCTGCCCCAGCCCCCTCTCCCCCCACCAAACCTCATCTCCCTTAATCACATCTGATACTGAGCGGCCCAGCAGGAACAAAGAGACCATTTAGAGAAACGGGGCCGAGAAAGTGACCCCCGCACTCTGGGGCGGCCGCCTGGATGCCAGCACAAAGGCGGCATTTCAGAGCTGAAATTTCAGCACCCAACTTGATTAAAGGATTCCACAGGCTTGGAGGAGGGCGGAAGGGGGTGTGAAGTCCACTGCTCCCCGAATTAACCCTTCTCCAAGGCAGCAAATACCCCTCCTGGGGCTGCTCATGACTCCCATCCTGTCCAGTGTGCACCCACCCGGGGGCCTTGCCTCTTGCAGAGGTCAAGCTAGCCTGGCCCCTCCCCTCCCTGCAAGGGCAGCTGGCAGCAGGGCAGAGGTAAGGCTGGAACATTCAGGGAGCCAAGTTTCCTTCCTGTTTGTTGGGGTCGATATAAACCCTCTCCCTGCAGCCCCACCCCTCCCCAGAGGGAGGAACCAATGTGATTGGTCTCAGTGCAGGTTGGGTAAGCAGGGTGAGGAGGGCAGGACCCATCAGAACCTAGGACAGAGGATGAGGAGCCCCACTCCTGATTTAAGGCCATGCCTCGGACCCAGGAGCCCAGCATCCCTGCCCGCTGTCACCCTAGCACCCTCCCCAGTCAAGGCCTCAGAAGGTCACAGAGCCCACAAAGAATGGAAAGGGCATATTCCACCCAGAGGCTGGGAAGGAGAGGGTATGGGTGGGGCAGACCAGAGGCGGGCCTTGGAGAACAGTGTGTGGGCAGTAGCCTGAGGAGTGGGGACAAGGCGGATGGGAGCAGGCAGGGGCGGGCAGGTGCACGTGTCCCTGCTCCAGCTGACTCGCCCAGCAGGGCTCTGCTCAGGGAGGGTGGAGATCACCGAGTCCCCAGCTTCCTGCTGGGCCGCAACTCCTGAAAGGGGATCCGAGCCCATGATAAGGGGCTCGAGGCAGGTCCTCAGGAAACAATGGGTGGCTTGATGAGACCTGCTCTGTGATACTCCTGAGAAGGGAGAAGCCCCTGCAGCCAGTCCCCACTGGAAAGGAAATTGGGGGTTTCCGTGGAAACCAGCTCCCTGGGCACAAAGGCTGGTCTGTCTGCTGGGAAGGCAGCTGAGGTGTCTCCCTTCAGCAGCCTTTGCTCTGGTGAACAGGGAGATGGAGGGAGGGACTCGGGGTACCCCAGGGGTAAGGGCCCTGGTGCCTCTTAAAGAGCTGACAGTCACGGGGCCACTGGGATGAGTGCAGCCTGCAGATAGGGGGCAAGAGTGGGTGGGCATGGCAGACAGCTGCAGGCACGGAGGTGGAAAGGTCGAATAGTTTATTATTTACATGTACAAAAAATGTTAGGACAAAAGCTGGGGATGAGGCACAGCTGGGAAGGTGACTCCAGCTCAGTCGGTGATGATGAGCTCATCCACCCCCCAGTCTTCATAGCTCCCGTCTGGCAGGTAGCGCCGGATGATGATGGGGATCTTTCGGGCCCTGTGGCAGGAGAGAAGGCACAAGTTCGTGAAGGTTGGAGACACCCACTCTACAGCAGGAGGGGCAGACCGTGTGTAGGATGCATGGGAAGAGGAGTCTTAGGGGCATCCCGCCGGGGCTGAGCGCACTTTGTAGGAAAGGAATTACAACAAAAAAAGGGATTCCCCACATCCCTGAGTGTGGGACAGTGGGTCTGGGAGAGCTCTGCGATCCATGGCTGAAGGGACGAGAAGGAACAGTGGAGGGGAAGATGGCAGGCAGCGGGAAGAGCAGGTTCTGACAACCAAGAGCAGCCCACATTTCATGAGCGCCCTCCGCTTCACCGGCCCTCCCTCCTCCCTCCTGCTGAGCTGACTCCTGAACAAGCTGAGGGCCTGCAGGAGCAAGCACCACTCCCCCAGCCAGCAAAGTGGAGGTCGAGGTGGGCAACAGAGAACCCAGAGGGTGCCTTCCTGGGCTCTGGAGCAGCAAAGCGTGATATGGTGACTTACTTGAGCTCTTTCATGGCGATGAGCAAGGGGTCTGTCTCCCCCTCCAGCTCCACCATCACTGGGGCGCACATCCTGTGGGAACAGGGACAGGTGTTGGGGAGGCTGCAGACGCAGCCAGAAAGGCCAGGCAGGAAGTCAGGGATGGGGCTGGGGCCCATTTCACAAACACGATGGGCACCCCCGTCCTCACCTACAAAGGCAGGCAGGTGTGGCGTGGAGGCACAGACAGCGAGGGTATGTGAGTGGGAGCCAGTAGACCAGATTTAAAATTTGCCTCCAAAGACACAGACTCTCTCCCCAAATCTCAGCATCCTTGTGTGAAAACGAGGACAAAAGGCCCCGCCCCACCTACGATGAGGCTAGGACACTACTGTCTAACAGGCAAAGCCTTGCTAAGCACCACACGCCACTCTCTTATGTAGTTCTTACATAGATTCTTTCACTCGAGGTGAGTGCTAGTGTTACTTCTGTTTTACTCATGAGGAAATGGAGGCACAGAGAGGTCAGTAACTCACCCTAGGTCACACAGCTAGAAAGTGGCAGAGCCAAGATTTGAACCCTACAGGCTCCAACCTACCGAGTAACACCTCCCATTTACAAGCTGAGGATCCACACCTAACAAAGGCACTGGGAACCGAACAAGACTCAGCTTTAACCACAAGGCCACATGACATTCATTGTGTCAGCTCCCCTACCAGGGACCTCCCCAGGGCCTAGGCGGACTCACTCCAGCACAAAGACACAGCTGTGTGCAAAGGCTCCCTCCCAAGGGCTCTACCCAGCCCACCCCTGGCCCTGCCTCAGGGCCTGGCCCGTTTTCCTTTTCCATCTAAGCAACTAGGCAACGCGCCCTCAGCAGTCCAGCACTGCCAGTCTCCACACAGCCTCGGCAGGTGCGCACCACAGCCAGTTAGCAGAACCAGCCTGCCCCTGCTCACCTCTTGAGCACCTCCTCATGCCACTTGCTTGAGTTCACCCCACATTCCCACCACACCAGAGTCCTGAGGCTTCCTGGACAGACACTGTTGTTACCTTTCTGTGTCCTCATTCGAGCTCTTCCTCTCCCTACAGGCCTGGGGGAAACGCAAGTGTCTCTGCCCTGGGGACTGTTTGCTGGACCCTCGGTGCCTGGCTCACTCACACATGCTCTCTGGGCCCCGCCTCCCTGTGCTGTTAACTGCGCGATCCGAGTTGTCCGCATTAGACTGTGAGGAGCGCCTGGTGGCCCAGGACGTGCACCAGCACAGTGCCTGACCCACGCCGGAGGCTCTGAACACAAACAGGTGGGGTGCCAGTTCCCGGCCCACCTCCTCTAGGAAGCCACCCTTGATGATTCCAGCTCAGGTTTGCACTAAAGAGCCCCAAACCTGATGGTCAGAATTACTAGGAGCGTACGCTAAAAACCCAAGATCCCAGGTCCTCTTTCCAGACCCTCTGAACAGACTGTCTAGTGAAGGGGCCTGAGAACCTGCATCTACAAAGCTACCTGGTAACCAACCAGTCTGAGAGCCACCCGTTTGCGCTAAGTCAGTCACTAGTTTTATTACTAAATACTTTGGTTCATGAGGTCTGTCTAGAAGGTATCCAGCCATGCAATATGAAAAACAAAGATGTTTACTGAAGAAGACACAAGATACAAGAAACATTGTACACAGGACAGTGACACCTCAGTCCCCTTCAAAGTGGGCGCCTCGGGCCCTCACACAGTCCTCCCAGTCGCCATCAGCCGCCCCATCGTATTTTCCTGAATCTCACCGACAGTCTGAAATCTCTTCTTTTCAAAGGTGATTTTAGTTTTGGGAAAAGCCAGAAATCACAGGGTGCCAGCTCTGGGCTGTAGGGGGACTGAGTCACCCAGGTGATTTGGTGTTTCACCAGAAAACTCTGCACAAGACATGATGCATGAGTGAGCACGCTGTCGTGATGAAGCTGCCAACCACCAGCTGCCACAGCTGTGGCCTGCTGAATCATCAGAATAGTTTCCACAGAGGAGAGTTCAAGTCTAATGCAAAATATGATGCAGATTCATTGCTCTGCTCACTCAGTCATTTTGAATGCAACAGCCACACAGTACAGGTGCTCACTCAATGGTTTCTACCGCCCCCTCTGACTAGTACAGTGAAGTCGTCATTGCTCATGCATGTGCGTTCCAGTCCACTCTCTTTGGCTGCCAGGTTACATCTATGTCATGCAAACCATTCTCATTATATTAACAGTGGCTGGACTTTTTCAGGACAGGTCTCAGTATTACTCCCAAAAGCCTAAAAATTTCACCAGGGCAGAGAGCAAGCACTTAACTTTCCTCATATCCTCTGTCAATAAGTATTAAAAGTTTAAAGAATGTGTCAAAATGCCTTTCCTGGTCTGCACAGCCTTCTTTCTTTCAAGACATAAATGATCAAAAGCATCCATTTATCCAGCCAGCCCTACTGTGTGTGTGCAAAGTGCCAAGTGTGTGAGGGTGCCCTGCAGTAGTCTGCCTGGCCCGGAGCGACCCCAGCCAGATCCTCAGGAGGCGACTGTGGCACACACCAGCCACTAGGTGGTGGTAGTGAAAGGAGTGAGACTCCATCCAAAAAGTACCCAAGACATGTTTATTTGGCACCTAGACGCAGGGTGCAGGCCTAGTGCTAGGGATAGGTGAGGGACAGGACAACCCCGGTTGCCTGCTGCTCACAGCGGGCAAGGAACTGCCAGACGGTGTGCAAGGCCTTCATCGGAAGGGCCGCTGCAGACCCAGCTAAGTGGGGCCTTGCCTTGTTCCCAGAGAAAAGCAGGCTGCCGGGACCCGGTCGAGTTCTGAATGTCGGCCTCCACACTTTTTAAGTGTTGTGCAGTGCCCACCGATCTTCTGAACTTGTCACTCAAAGCACCAGTGACATCTTTTCCAGTCTTGTGCCCCAAGCCACGTGCCATTTCCACCACAAGCCATGCACCTGACTCCCTCAGACCTGTCCTCACACTGTTTGTGGTCCCCAGGGTCCCATTAAAACCACCTCCCTTTCCCTGACCACCTGCACCCTAACCTCCTCATGGGCCTTCCCGTCACCGCTGCAATGATCCCCTTCTCCCCTTTCTGCACCTTTAAACAGCACCGCAGCTGCCTGCCTTGGGGTCGGGGCATCTGTCAAGGGGTCCAGCACCCGGCGAGGTGGTACACACTGGGGGACGGGGGGCTGTGTTGCATCATCTTCACATCCTCAGCACAGCACCTACTTGGTGTTGGGAAACTCTACCTTGCATACAATTGGTCGACTTGTTTGAAAAAGAATTTGAGAATTACTCTCTTTGCTGGGTCATTTTTAGCAGAGAGGAGCACTAGAGCACCAATACAATGCTTTGCAACTATGAAAACGTCCTCTATCTGCACTGCCCATTATGGAAGCCCCAGCCATGGGTGACCACTGAGCACATGAAATGTGGCTCATGAGACCAACCAGCCGAACTTTCACTTAAGTTAAATGTAAATGGCGGATATAGCTAGTAGCTCCCAGAATCAATGGTTCAGGCTGGAGGACCTGGACCCCAGGGACACCAAAATTGTCACTCGGAACGTGGCTCTGCTTTCTACCAGACCAGCACAGACAGCCGCCAGGCCAGCAAGAGGTCCCTGCTGCAGAACGAGCGGAGAACAGCGCTGCCCAGCTGTGGAACCTTTTACCGAGGAGGACATGGCGGTCCTCTCCACCCACAGGACTGGTGATGAAGTCCGACGCCGACTGACAGGGAGGGGAGTGCACAGACCTGGTGCCAGCACCCCTGCAGCACACCCAACTCCACACACCGGCTGCGGCTGCCTTTCAGTCCGCTTCCCACCACACCACACCCCACCCGAAGCGCCCCGACTCCCAGATAACCACCACTGCCCACACCAGCTGTGGACTCCAGGCAGGGCTCCTCCCCTCGGCCCTGTGTTTCCCTCAGAGACCCCCTGTGACAGCAACAGGACCACCCCTGCCCTCCGTCTCCCGCCTCACTCTGCCCCAGGACGAACAAGTGACTTACCTGACACGGGAACCTGGGGGACAGCCAGCATCTGGGGCCTGTTTTGAGAGTCCCTGCTTTCTCAAAGCCACCCGCCTGCAGACAGGGCGCCGTCACAAGGTCCATGACCTCGGAAGGCAGGCGTGCCCCTGCAGACACAGCCTCTGGATGCCTGCACGCCTGAGTGTGCACTCACCGAAAGTCTGGTCTCTGCCTATCCACTGGCTATCTCCTGGACCTTGTGATTCTCTAACTGGTTCCAAATGTGGAAAAGGAAAAAAGGCTGCCGATTTCAAATCCCCAGAAGTCCACCACTGTTCTGTTTCCATGTCTCTAGCACGGCCTCTGCGTGGAGGGGTCTCCTGTCCTCTGAGCTGGCCACAGCTGACCTCCAATCAAGAACTGCCAGCCCGATGCGGGCTGACACAGCCCCCCAAATAAACTGACTCACGGCAGCCCAGGGCTGTCTGAATCCACAGTTACTTTTCCTTTACTGCCTGAGAGGCAATCATTGAGTTCTGTATTTTGTTGTTATTTGCTCTACTGTTATTTGACTTCCTAGATGTTCAAGTCCTATTCCCCTGTTGGGTCACAGATTCCTGAGGACAAAGGTCTAGTACACAGCCTGGCACACAGGGAGAGAGCCCCCCATTTAGCCTGTGAAAGCGGTGCTGGGCCACACCGGTCACCTGGAAGCGCGCTGTGGCCGGGAGGGTGGAAGAGACAGGGAGGGGCACACTCACGCAATCTGGAGGGCGCGGGTGCCCAGCACGCGGGCTCGCTCGTACTTGGTCATGTACGGGGTGGTGATTCGCTTCTGGTTGGCCTGTGGTCGCTCTCCGGAGGGGAGGATCTCCACGTTCTCCTGGCCCTCCTGGACACCAAGGCAGAAAGAGGCAAAGGTGCAAGCTGCGTTACTGGGTGGGGGAGGGGTGGGGGCAATGACCACAACCACCACCGCCGCCACTGCTTGTTAGTGCCAGTGACCTCGCAGCTGCCCTACAGGCACCTTATTTAGCCCTCACGTGACCTTACGAGGCAGGGATTATGGCGCCACTTTAGAGGCCTGGGGAGCTAGCTGACACGGCCCATGTCTCAGACCCAGTAAAACAAAAGAATCATGATCAGAACTCCAAAGCCAGCTGTCTCATCCAGGAGAGAAGCAGAGGGCGGAGAGGTGGGGTGGCCCAGGAACGACGGCCCCATGTGAAGAAGTCCTTGAGCAGAGACGACAAATCACCCTCAGCAGGAAGCGAGAACAAGCATCTCATCTTCAGAGAGGACAACTGAGTCCAAGGGGCAAGGGGCTGAAGAGTCAGAGTAAAGGCAGAAACACACCAGATATTTTCGTATGTATACATATTCATATATTTAACAATTACTTATTAAGCATCAGTCACATGCCAGACATCAGAAGAGCAAAGAGTTTCTGCTTTCAGAGAACTCACGGTCTGAGAGGAGACAAGAGTAAACGCAACAGCAGGCGCTTTGAAGGTACATGAGTGCACAACAAAGGTACCAAGGAGGAGATGGGGCACCTAAGTCACGCAGGGGGTCGGGAAGACAGTCTGGAGATGAGACTTGAGCTAGTCTAGAAGAATCACCAGGAGTTCCCAAGCCAAGGAGGAAGGGAAGGGCATTCCAGGCAGGTTGAACTGCATGTCGAAAGGAGAGAGAAGGGAGAGAATGTACTAGGTTTGATAACTAATTGTGCAGCCTAAATAGAGCAAAGGTGCACATATGGTTGTAGGCAGAAGAATAAATTCTTTTTATTTATTCTTAGAGAGGGGGAGGAAGAGAAACATCCGTATGTGGTTGCCTCTCGCACACCCCACAATGGGGACCTGGCCTGCAACCCAAGCATGTGCCCTGACTGGGAATCGAACTGGCAACCCTTTGGTTCACAGGCCAGCACTCAACCACTGAGGCACACCAGTCAGGGCTAAACTCTATAATAAAGAGTTAAGTTGGTGAGCTCTCTCTGGAGCACGCCTACACCTTTCTTCCTTCTCAGGTGTACATCTTTAATTTTCTCTCCTAAACTCTTAAGGGTCCCCATGAGACTTGCAACCAGGGGAGCAACGGGCATTAGCGGCTCATCCGCTGAACTGCCTCCAAGGCCCCCCTTTCCCTGACTTTTTGGTGAGCTAAAAGAAGCCCCACCCTGGCTTGCTTCTTTCCTGTAACTTTTCTAGAGAGCCAAAGCAGAGCCCTGCCTAGCCTCTCTCCTGTTGCTTTTTCTACCCTAAACCCTTTCTTTGTTTCACTGTCCCCAGCTTTAATAATTGTACTCTCAAAAAAAAAAAGAATTGTCAAAAAATATTTATTGAGTGCTTACTACATATCAGGTAGACTTCTAGCTGCTTGAGACAGAGCAGTAAGATACAAAATCCTTCCCTTGTATAGCTTATGTGACAATGAGAGAGATAAACAATAAAATTAGTAAATACATTGTATAGTACAATAACAGAGAACACAGAAAGAAGTGCCAGGGCCGTGGTGAGGGAGGAGGGGGAGAATGCTGTCATTATAAATGGGATGGTCACAGAAGGCCAAATTAGGTGACCTGGACAACAACCTGAGGGAGGCGAGAAGCAAGGCATGTGGCGTGTGGGCATCTTGGGGGAAAGTGTCCCCGGCAGAGGGAACGGCATGAACAAAGACCCCAGCAGGAGTCTGCCCGGCACGACAGGGGCGGCAAGAAGAGATGAGGTCGCAGAGCTGAGCAAGCTGCTGGGTCATGGGGAGCCGTGTGCGTCTTCACGGTGTTCACTCTGAATGAGATGGGAAACCACGGGATGAAGATTCTGGGCAGATGAGAGACATGATTTGACTCAACATTTGCAGTGGTCACTCTGGATACTCTGTAGGGGCAAGGGCAGAAGCCAAGAGACCATTTTTAGGAAGACCAGTAGTAATCGATCATGTCGGCAGGTGAGAAAGATGACTCCGGCAGCAGAAAGGCAATCAGAGAGACTGAAGGCAGGAAACCAGGAACACAATTTCCGCAGCAGAACCGGTGAAAAGCAGTAAAGATCTGAACCAGGCTGAGCACGAGGTATGTGGCAAGGGGGAAGGGCTGAACCACACGTTGGAGGCAGAGTTGACAGGACAGAAAGGGAAGGGGAGCAGGATGGAGAAGAGGTTTCTGATACAGCAGATGGGTGCCTGAGAGAGCCATGCAGAAAATTCACAGGGGCTTCAGCTTCCTAGCCTAAAAAATCAAGGGATCACGCCAGGAGACACAAAGCACTTCTTCCACCATCAGTCACACAAGACAGAAAGCCCTATTTTATTCACGAAGCAAATACCCAATCCACATAGTTACTCAAGCCAGAAACCTAGGAGTCGTCCTTGCTGTCTCCCACGTTCTCCTCCCTGTGTTCAACCCACCAAAACACTCCGTCTGTTTCTCATCACTGACACTGGCAGCACCCAAGTCCAAACCACAGGTCTCTCACCTGTGGGTCTATGAGAGTTCCCTCACTGGTCTTTTACTCTTGTTCCTCCCCAATTCACTTTTCACTCTGAGATCAGAATGCTCTTTCTAAAATGCAAGCTAGGCCCTGGCTGGTGTGGCTCAATAGACTGAGTGCTGGCCTGCGAACTGAAAGGCTGCTGGTACAATTCCCAGTCAGGGCACGTGCCTGGGTTGTGGGCCAGGACCCCCGTTGGGGGCGTGCAAGAGGCAACCAATCGATATTTCTCTCGCACGTTGGTGTTTCTCTCCCTCTCTTTCTTCCTCCCTTCCCCTGTCTCTAAAAATAAATAAAAATAAAAATCTTTTTAAAAAAATAAAATGCAAACTGGATCGTGCCACTCCCGAGCTCAAAACTCATGGCTTCCCACTGCATTTGGGCTATGAAAGCTGCCTGACCTGGGCCCTTATCTCCGGATTTACCCCAGGTCACTCTCCCCCTTGCTCCTATGCAGCCCCACCCTGCAGAGTGCCTTGCACATAATAAACGTTCAACACATTTATTGAATGAATGAGGGTGACATTTCACCCACCAGTGAACCGACTGTCCCAGAAGCCATGGGCTGTGATCCAAGTGGACAAAAGCCTGCAAGCCCACCCTACAGGGTTTCTCCACTCCCCGTAACTGAAGTCTGCTCAGTCTCATGGTAGGTGCTTGTGGAGGGGGCTGCTTCTGAAGGGGGTTCTGACCCCAGACAGGAGGCAGAGGCACTTGGACAACTGTCATTGGCCAGTTCATTTGGCAGCCTGGGCAGCAGAGGGAGGAGCCCAAGGCTAAATACTGACCTCCTCGGCATTCTCCAAGTCGTCTAGTCCTTCATCCTCTTCCACGTCATCAAAGTCATCGCCGTCAAAACTGGGCAAGAAGAGGCCAGTAGTTAGAGCACCACTTACTGGAATCAAAGAGGGCAGGGGAGTATCTCATTGATACTCAGGATGTGCTCAGTAAATATCTACTTAATGAGTGAATCGAACTTGTGCTTCATTTTACTCCAACGGACCCCGATCAGCCCCCAAGTGTGCTGGGACTCATTCATCGTCACCGTTCCTTTCCTCTCTCCACAGGACCACTGCCATCAGCATAGAAGAAGGTATTACTGCCCGATCTTTAAAAACAAAACTTCTCCATTCCACAGAGCCCCATTTCCATGCTCCCCTTGGGAGCAAAGTTCATGGAAGAGTTGTCCCACGTCAGTTTCCCACTCTTCTCTTCCCATTCTGCCATAATTTTGCTTCATCAGAAGCACTCCTTCTTTCGAGTCTGTTAATGTTTTCCATGGTGGGGGGCGGGGGGGTGTGCTAATATATGGTGATGGATGATGGTTTGACTTGGGGTGGGCACAGTGTGATACACAGATCACTGTATCATAGAAATGGACATCTGAAACATATGATCCTATTAACCAAAGTCACCTCAAGAAATTTAATTTAAAGATAATTAAATTTGCCCTGGTTGGTGTGGCTCAGCGGATTGAGCACTGGCCCGCAAACTGAGAGGTTGCCAGGTCTAGGTTGTGGACCAGGTGCCGGGTTGGGGGCATGCGGGAGGGAGCTGATCAATGTTTCTCTCTTTCTCCCTCCCTTCCCCTCTCTAAAAGTAAATAAATAAAATCTTAAAAATGAACGAATAAATCAAATGGACTGTTCTTGTCCTCATTTAGCCTGACCTACCAGTTGGCAAACCAGACCACTCCCTCTCCACACACTCTCCTCACTTGACTACAAGGGCACCTCCCTCTCCTGTCCTTCCTCCTCCCTGGCTGCTGCTCCTCCCCTTTGCCAAGCACTCCTCTTCTCACCGAGACTCCCGATGACCTCACCTGTTTCTTAGTTTTGACGATACCCTGACCACGCCTCTATTTTTACCTTTAGAAGAGACCTCTCCCTGGGCCCCCATTTGAAAATCATTTTGGCTCTAGCTTCAAAATAAGTCCAGAATTCAAAACCACTTCTCACTTCCTGTACGACGATCTCCTGAGAGCAAGCCACTACTTTCTCTCCCCAGAGAACCTCCACCCTTCCAGACCGTTCTCCCCTCAAAGTCTCACTAGACCCTCTTCAGGAGAACTTCTTACACAGTAAGGCCTCACTTAACACTGTAGATAGGTTCTGCGACTTTAAGCAAAACAGAGCATAATGAAACCCATTTTACCACTGGCTAACTGATATAAACCGGAGTTAAGTTCCTACAGCATCTCATCAACGCTGGAACAAAATGACGTTATTCGAGGACCTGCTGTAGCACGTGCTTCTATTGCCTAATCTCACACGATGCTGTCTTAACCTGTTTATGGGCCTGTCCGTCTTCTGGAAAGGGAACACGTGGGACTATGCCTAGCACACCTCAATATTCCCAAAACAAGACGCAGCGCCCGGCTCAGGGGACGTTTGCTGGGAGACACCTTTTCCACTGATCCTCTCTGTACCCTCCAGCCTGAGCCCCGCTGTGCCCACGCCCTGGCTATGCTTTTGGCTCCCCGCCCTTCCCTGCTCCCCTTCAGCAGCCCCAGTCCCTTAGATGCCTGGGTCCTCAGCCTCCTTCGACCCAGGCTCCCGCTTCACCCGCCTCTTCCGAGGATCAGCAAAGGCCACTTCGTCCGCACTCACTTGTCCTCGTTGTCTGACATGACGCCCGCTCCGCAGCGACCCGGCTCCGCGCAACGCACCCGCGCGGACGCCCACGAACTACCTCCACCTCGCGCAGGGACTCACCTACTCTGCGCCTGCGCCGTGACCCTGAGGCAATCACTTCCAGGGGGCAGGCCACTGCGGTGAGCGTGCGCAGGAGCCGGGAAGCTAGCGCTCGTTACCATGGTAGCCAGAGCGTTTAGTTACCAGCTCCAGCGCGATGCTGCGGCAGAATACTAGTTACGGTCTACGGGGACCAGCTGCAGCTGTCTGTGGGGCGACCCACCCAGCCGGGATCTTACTTTAGGGTGAGCTTTCAGTTTGGGCGTAACACCCAACGGGCACTGTCGTGACCACGGCTATCTGAAGGTCCCCTTTCTAGGGCTTTCCCTGCCACAAGCACCGGGTCAAGATGAGGTCCCCGTTGGTGAGTGTATCTGCCAGTGCATCTGTTCGGGGTGGAAGGATCGGGCACCGTCGCAATAGTGACGGGTGGCGTCGCTCCCAGACTTTGGTGGTGTTAGGGGCCTGGCGCGGGAGTAGGGATTGGACCTGGGAAACGGGATGCGTCATTGCGTTTTTTCCCTCCGCAGGGGCGTCCCATGTCTTCCCCGGAGAGGGCGGAGGCAGTGTCCAAAGGAACGGGGTTCTTGGGGCGCTGCCCCAAGCAAGCCACTTACACCCCTGAGACCTGCGAGCTCCTCAGAGGTCAGTGCGCTTACAGGACAGGGGAAGAGGGGTGGTAACACTTACCCCCTGAAACTCAGGTCTCCCCGGAGTGACCTGTGGCTTAGCCATTGCTATTTTCGTTTTACAGATGAGAAGCCTTGGGTTCAGGAAGGTTCGGGTCCTACAACTTGCACGTGGCCAAAAATCAAAGAACTAAAGATTTTAGAGCAGAAAGCTCCTGTGCATCTTTAGATCACACTTTGCATTCCCTCGCGGGAAGCCTATCCCCTCCCCACCCACCACCACTGTGGAACCAACTGTTATTTACCTTCACACCACCAAACATGACCTTACTCTTCATCACAGAGAGCATAACCTGTAATCAGCTATCTGGTGTGTCCCATTGGGTCGGGACTTACCCACCCTTATTCCAGGCAGGCAGGACTGTTCCTGCTTTGGCTTCCGATCGTAGCTCCAGTGTCAGACACACGCTTAATGAATACTTGTTCTTTCATTCATTCAATGAAAAAAAATTTAAAAACCCACTATGTGCTTTAGACCTTGTGCTAGGTGCTGAGGATACAGCATAAAAAAGAAGAAAAAACTACAAAAATGTTTTTCTCTCATGGAGCTAATGTTAGTAGAAGGGTAATAAATAATAAATTATTAAAATCCATAGAACTTAGCGATGAGTGCTATAGACAAATAATGAAGCAAGGGAGGAAGAGAGGGGGTACTCAGGTGCAGAATGGGGGTCGAATGGAGGTGACATGATTTTAAGTTGCAGTGGGGTGAGACGAAGGCTTCTGCCTGCAGCCCAGGCAGCCTTATTGGAGTGCTTTCTGTTGCAGTGATGATGAAGGAGTCCAAACTGACTGAATTCCAACAGCGCCACATCATGGACACCATGAAAAGTAAGAGTCTGTCCACAGAGGCTTCCTGGGCAGAGGGATTCTGGGCCACGTTTTTAATGCTCCTCCATATTAAGAAGCAGAAGACGTCATTTTAAAAGGCCAAAACAGTATAGTGTAGCATTTTTTATCTTGCCCCTGGGGAACTGACCTTGCGGGGCCTTTGTTATTTGCCTCCCACACCCCGGCATGGGTGCTGGCATAACCACAAGCCTCCTGCCTAGCCAACCTTCCCAGGAAATCACAGAGTAATCAAAACTTCCTGCCCAGCCAGAGTCATCTCAAAACTGTTCTGTTTGCAATCTGTCCCTTCCTGTTACACACACACCGTATGAGCTCTCAGAGGAAAGGACAGTGTGTGTGTCCTGAGGTTCTATTCATTCATAGCTTAGCTGGCAGAGACAAGAACACTGGCAGAATCCCAACTTGGGAAGCCCGTGCAAAGAAAGCTCTTCCACAGCTCACCTCTGACCACTCATTGTATCATTTAAATAAGAAGTGGAAGTGCATGGGCACGATGTTCTGAAAGCAACCTTACTTTCTGAGATTTCACTGAATCAGCATTTAATGAACAGAGGCCTTTAAGAGAGAGGGAGTGCCAGAGCCAGCCTGTCCAGTTTTAGTGGAATCTACCAAAAGCTATTGTCTTCTCTGAAGAAAGGATGCACCTACCAGGGGGGCATCTGATCCACCACAGAAGCATAGGGAGGGGAGAGTCAGAGAGGCCCATGTTGGCAGAGCCCCTTCAGCTCTGGCTGGCGGAGGGAGGCTCCCTCAGGCCAGGTCAGGAGTCAGATGTCCTTCCTCACTGTGGACAAGGACAGCTCAGGCTGCCAGAGTGTCGTAACACATCCGAATCACAGTGTAGTCTCCATGCCCAGCAATGCACTAACGAACCAGTGTCCCCTGAAGCTCGATCACACAGAGACCATCCTAGAAATTCACTAGGAGTGAACGCCGGGAGAGCACAGACTACGTCTGTCCTGTTCACCGCAGTGGCCCCAGGACCTGGGCACTCGGTATTTAGTGAAGGACGAACTGCACTGGGGGCTGGGCCACCACCAAACACCTGGTAGTGTTTTCCCCTTAGAAGTTTTATTTTTTTTAAATTGCCTCCAAGCATTTGTGTGGAGTCTGCTTTCTTCTAGAATCTCCTCTTAACCAAATCCTACTGTTATTTTGAGCTTTAGTTCAAATTCTGTCACAAGCCACACATTTGTCTCCTTCTCCTGAACTCCCAGAACCACTCAGGCTGTGATTATTTGCTGAGAATGGGCCAAAGGAAGAGACAGCATTGGCCCTGGATGGGCAGCAACAGGGAGTGGAGGAACGGGAGGGACATTCTAGGAGGCACAGCATCTCCTTAGAAACGAAAGATGTGCCAAACCATGGCTCCAGGTGGAAGATGTGGGAAGGGGAAGGTCAATGGGAATTACTATCAGCTCCATCCTTCCAGGTCCACAGGGTGGACACCTCAGCCATGACTCCTCATCTCCCAGACCTCCCATCTGCCCCCTCAGCTAACCCATTGCTTGACCTTCAATCCATACCGATGACTCCGACCACCTCTGCCCTTGGCCCCCACACTGTGATTTCAACAGCAGCCAAGGGGATCCCATCATTCCTCTGCTCAAAACCTTCCAGGTGCTTCCACCTTCACACAAAGAGCAAGCCCATCTCTCCAGAGGCCTACAAGGCCCTGTACTTCTCTTGTCTTCCATGCCCTCTGACCTCTACTCCCACCATACCCCCTTGCTCACTCCTTTCCCCGCACCCCAAACACTCCAGGCACATTCCCACCTCAGGACCTTTCCTCTTGCTGTTCCCCCGGCCTCAGATGCTCTTTGAAGTATCTGCAACGCTGGCCCCCTCACCGCAATTGGGTCTTTTCTCAAATGTTACCCTCTTCATGAGGGCTTCCCTGGCTCCCCAATTTAAATTGTAAACCCTGCGGGGCGAACTCTGCACTCCACCACCTAACATGCTCTAACACGGGTGCTCCATCCTCCTCCACAGCACCGGTGCAGGTGCACCAAGGCAGGACTTCGCCTCCCTTCCCACCGTCCCCCCGGTGTGCTGGGCCGGGGCAGCGGGGAGGGAATCTGTTACCACCCAAACCTTCCCTCCTCACCTTTGGGCCAAGCAGGTTTTAGGAACACACCTATAGAAACAGAAGCATCAGTAGAAGGCTTTGATGTACAGGAATGTTTACTGTAGCATAATTTGAAGCAGTAAAAAATAACGAAAACAGCCTGAATTTCTGAAACTAGGAGACTGGTTGCAGATAGAACGTAGCTATTGTGAGGACCAGCACATGGCTGTGAAAAACCAGCCCCGTTTAAATGGAGTGGTCGGAGAGACATTCAGGGGGAATTGTTAAGTGAATAGAACACAGTATGGTGCGTTGTTTGAAAATCGAGCCTTACATAAGTGCATGTATCTTGTCGACTGTGTTTATACGTGCACCAAAAAGGAGGACCAAGACCACCCAGTTGTTACCATTGCTCATTGTAGAGGGGGCTGGAAGGGAACACTCTGCCGTGCTGTTGGCCTGGTTGTAACAGGCAGGCATTTATAAAAAAAAAAAAAAAAAAAGCCAGTGGATGCCTCTAGTCCAGCCCCCCTTTCCCAGGAGGAGACACGCTGCCCCTCCACTGCAGCCCAACGTCCAGCCAGAGGGTCCTGCCTCCCGAGCAGCCGGACTCAGCCATCCACCTGCCTCCCATCCTGGTGGCCCGGTCCCACCTCCGGCCTGCCAGCCTGTGCCAGGCCAACGGGGCCTACAGCCGGGAGCAGTTCAAGCCTCGAGCCACCCGTAAGTCAGAGAGCCTTGACCAGAGTCCCTCTTCCATGTCCCTTCATGAGGGGTTGGGGATGCAGGAAGGTGACCAGCCCACAGGGCAAATGAGCACATAGCTAATCGAAGTCTCCTGCTTTATACCAGTGCGCTTGAGCCTTGGCGCATCAGCCTGGCACATCGCAGGGGAAGCCAATTAGGCTTTTTCAAAATTTTCCCAGAATGCACCCTGGCTGGTGTGACTCAGTAGATTGAGCACCAGCCTGCAAACCAATGGGTCACAGTTCAGTTCCCTCTTGGGGCACATGCCTAGGTTGTGGGCCTGGTTCCCAGTGGGGGGCGCACGAGAGGCAACCACACATTGATGTTTCTCTCCCTCTTTCTCCCTCCCTTCCCCCTCTCTAAAAATAAATAAATAAACTCTTTAAAAACATAAAAATGGATAAAATCTTAAACAAAAAAAAAATTCCCCAGAATGCTCCTTAACAGTTAACTACATTCTGTCAATCTCTGACGAATGGCCAACTGTCAGATCTCATGATCGCTGCTCTCTTAAGCTAACACGGTACCTCGAATCCAGAGCTTTCTGCATCCCAGCCTACTTCAGAGAGCTGTTCACCCCCTTCCTCCTTGGTACTTGACCTGACTCTCAGCGCAGACCGTCTCACGCTCCACACGGCCTCTCCACGCAGGCTGCCACATGGCCATCACGGAGGTCCCTTAGCCTTGCTCTGTACCACAGCAGTGAGTGGCTTTTGACAAAGGTCTCTTCTTGGTGCTCTCACCCCCTTTTCCTGCCTGTCCTGATGTGACAGGCCCAGGAGCACCCTGGGTAGAAGGTGCTGGGATAGCAGAAGCCCGCCCCATGTTACTCTGGCACCTTGGAGCAAGCATGCATGATTGGGAACAAGGACCATGAAGGGGGTGCCCTTCCCGCCTGAACAAGGCCTTTTCCGGGCCTTACAGGAGATCTGGAGAAGGAGAAGCGAAGACTGCAAAATATCTTTGCCACAGGAAAGGACAAAGGGGAACGGAAAAGGAAGCCCCCTCCTATAAAGCAACAAAACGCCCCAGCCCCTGAGCTGGACCGCTTTGAAGAACGTGAGCCCCTGATGGGCCAGTTATGCTGGGGAGGGGAATGGGTGTGGGGAGGGACCAGCCAACTAGACAGAGCTACCTCCTCTCCCCGAGAGGCCACCCCTGCTCCCACCACCGCTCCCAGGAGCCTGGTGGCCCCCATTGCCCTGCATGATGATGACAACCCTCTCCCTGTCCAGTGGTCAAGGAAATTCAGGAGAGGAAAGAGTTCCTGGCTGACATGGAGGCCCTGGGACAGGGCAGGCAGTACCGAGGGATCATCCTTGCTGAAATCTCCCAGGTAGAAGCAACAGGCCAGTGGGAGGGGACGTGGCCACCTCGATGTGGAGTATGCGGTTCGCGTAGAAATAAATGGTCAGCTGCGGCTGAGGTCCGGGGAGTCCAGCTCAGCCCCTATCTCTGTCGTCTCCTGGAGTTCCTCCCCTGACACCCAGCTCTCTGATGCCCTTTGCAGAAACTACAAGAGATGGAAGACATTGACCGCCAGAGGAGTGAGGAACTCAGGGAGGCTCTTGTCCCTGCCTAATCTGTCTGCTGAGACCAGGATGCAGTAGCCCAGCCTCAACCGGTGGAGCCCATGCCCTTGCCAAGCAGGGTCATTCCCAGGCCCACCGACCGAGCCTGGCCTTCAGCCACGTCAGATTGGACACATGTACCGCCCTGGCCTAGTGTTCTCCGAACACAGGCAGCGCCCCAGAACACAGGCCACGCGAGAGACTGGGCCCTGGGCTGCCTTCGCCCCTGAGACCCAGTCACATACACACACGACTTTCAGTTTTTTCTTGGGGAAAAGCAAAGCTTGAGTACCCCCATCCTAGGCAAATGTCTAAGTGCATCCGAAGGGCCCTCTTCCCACTATTGCCACCCCACTGTGCATCCCCACATTTAGCTTCCTGAGTGTAGGAATGAATATCCCTTTCTTCCTCGGTCTTAGTGCCTGCTTACTCAACTGACAGCCATAGGCAAGTGTTTAACCGCTATGGTTAATTGGCCGATAAAACACATTTAACACAGGTCACTGCACACGCTGCTTTGTTTTCAGAGGGATAAGGCTTATTTGTTCAGGGAGTGAGAATTCTTCAAGCATGTTTCTGGCTGTTTGCATATCTCAGGTGGGAATGGGAACCGACACTTCCTGAGCACCCATGGCTGGACGCTATGGTAGGTGCCGAGTCTCACTCGCAAGTCATTCTCCCAGCAACCCTGGCAGTGGCCCCTCAGCCCCGTGTGGAAACCGAGGCTCACCAAGGCACATGAGCAGGGTCATTTCACTAGCAAGCAGCCTGCTCAGCAACAAGAAGCTTTATGTCTTCCCACTAAACCCACAGCCCATAGGAAGAAATGCAAAGGGTGGGGGAGGATCCAGCCTGTGGGGTGTGAGTGTGGGTGCTCCCCACCTGAGCTCCAACTGCCCAGTTGGGAGGCCCAGCCTCAAGGGGGTGTCTGCCCACGAGGCAGCCCTGGGCCTGGCACATGGCAGTCCCTGGGTCTTCAGGCCACCACGAGCCCTGTATTCTCATGTTCTGTCACTCTCCTGTCTCAAGTCCAAATATTTTGGAAATTTCAACCAATCCTCCCACCTGGAGGGATTCATACAATCCTACAAGTCACATGACCCAAGTTTTCATTTGTAGGGTAAACTCTGCCTGCAGCCTCAAACAGAGAAGGGCCAGTTCAAGAACATTCCAGGGGGAGCCTGTGTCCACACAGCCTCCAGAACCCAAGGCTGCGAAGTGACAAGGACAGCTGTCCTCCACCTCAAAGGCCCCACCACATGGCCCAGGGACAGCAAACTGGAGAACCCCAAGACAAACTCATCTGACCCTTGAGTTCGGGTTAATCACTAACATTTACAAATCACACACACACACACACGATCTGGATTTCTAGCTTCTTTTTAAAACAGGAAGACCTGACCACACAGGGCCACACTCCCACAGGCTGCAGCTGACTGGAGGAAGGACGTCCCCCTTTAGTAGTGGCACAGGCACACCCCAGTCCACTCCAGCCTCCTGACACTGAAACAGCCTCACGGAGCCGCTTCCACCCAGCTTCCACCCAGCCCAGTCCATGCATCCTGGCCCCTGAAAAGTCCTTGAGTCAGTGATGCCAGCTCCGGGTCAACAGGCACATTTGGAAGGAGACTGCCAGGTGCTGCCAGGGCAGGAGCCCCCTCTCCCTGTGGGGCAAGGGAGCCTGATGGCAGGCAGGGGGCCAAGGGCTCCGCTGGTAGGCAGCAAAGATGCCTGGCCCTGAGGTGCAGTGGGGGCAGGAAAGAAGGCAGGCCTGGCCAGGTAAAAGCACCCCAAGTCTGCAGGGCCCTGGCAATGAGGTGGTCTCCATTTATTGTGGGCGAGGCAAACCCCCACGAATTTGTTCAGTGCGATCTTCCCCCAGAGGTGTGCTGAGGGTAGAGGGCCCTCAGGGTGCCCCCAAAATAGCTTATAGCAACAGTGTTTCGACCCAGAGCTGCCAGGCACGGTCACTGGGGAAAAGGCATTGTCCCCATCGGCTCTTCCCAGTGGGGTGTGGCCATCAGTCCTTTGGTGAGATCAAGTCAGAAGGAACAAACAACAGGAGTGTGAGGCGACAGGACAGACCAGTGATGGCCACACACAGCAACTGCCCCCACCGTCCCCCGGGGGCACTTGGCAAGGCGGGAGACTACAGTGTGTCGGAGAACCAGGGTTAGCACCTGCAGAAAGCATACCCCCTCGGTAGGTCAGGGACCGGAGACCCTCGCTGGGAGACTCAGCACTAGGACCCCCGCCCACACTGGGTGGCCACCCCAGCGCCACCCTGGGAGGTTCCCTACACAGCAAGGGCAGAGGAGGGAAGAGCCCCCTGGAACTTGGAGAGACGGGGCGGTTGTGTCCACATGCGTGTTCGTGTCTGAGGGCACAGTCACTGAACAAACTCAGAGACGTCATGAATAGAGCTGCTGAGCAAGGAGAAACAGACCCAGGTCACCAGCCCAGGGCAGGAAGACGGACTCGGGGCCAGGGCAGGAAGAAGCCAGCGCAGCTGAGCCCCACCTGTGGCCTGCCAAGAGGTGCAGAACCGTAGAGGCAGGAGACCCGTGGAAGAACCCTTGGTTCAGAACTTTGGCAGCTAAGAATCCCATCTGGACGTGACAGAGGGAAGGGGGACCAAGGAGCTGCCTGTCATAGCGGTGCTGGGTGGGATAAGGGGCAGGTGTGCTCAGCCATGCCGCTCCATGGACCCAGGCCCCCGCTGGCTCCTTGGGACCGTCACAGCCTCTGGAGTCATCAAAACCAGAGTGACAGGGCTGAGCCAGGAAGGGGTGGGTGGAAGTCCCCTTGCTGTTAGCTCTTGTCCCCCGGGGATTTGCTCTTGGTATCTCGCTTGTTTCCTAGCAGCTTCAGCACCTTCATGGTCTTGAACTTCCCCTTCTTTCTGCTCTCGGATTCAGCCTCCTTCTGGAACTCTGCGGGAGGGAAAGGGGTCTCAACAACATGGAGGAGGGGGGTCCCTCGGGGCAGGCCAGGGGCAGTGACAGAGGCCTAGGAGTGCCAGGCCACAGGGGCTGGGCGCAGCTCCAGCACCTCCTCCTGGGGAACCCTGGGCACGTCACTTCACCTCTCCGAGTCCCTGGCTTTTTGCCATACCCTCTCCCAGGGTTTTGACAAGGATCTGAGATAAAGGAACGTGGGAACAGCCTGGGAACTCTGAGGCACGGCATACATTTATCTCGAACAATCTCGTTCCACAGGCTGGTGCACACAGCCCTGTGGGTTGCAGTATGAACATGGACTATTGGGGTTAGAAGAAACCTCGGAAATCCTCTCTCCGAGCGCCTAATTGTACAGATGAGGAGAATGTGGGTGTGAAATGGACTGACACCCACTGAGCCCTTTGTAGATGCCAGGCCCTGGTGAAGTGCTTTACGCACGTTACCCCAGCAGTCCTCTGCACACACCTGGGAGGCGGGGCCTCCATCACCCCACTCTGCAGACCAGGTGAGTCAGGCCCAGGGGTGAAGCGGCTGACTCACAGCACCTGTGAGGACACACCAGCAGCCACTGGGACTGCAGCCCTGGCAGCAGCCCGACTGGAGGCCAGCCCTAACAGGCCACAGCCTGAGTCACAGGTGGAACCGATGCTACGCCCGGGCCTCCGACTCCCAGCCCGCTGCTCTCTCAACCAACCCGGCAAGGTGTTAGTCCCAGTAGGTCCTGCTCGTTGTGCCCACAGGCTCTTCCACGACCAGCTGCAGGTCTCGAGGAGGAGTGCAGAGCATACAGCAAACCGCGCTGGGAAAACGCTCACTGGCACCCCAGGCCTCCCAGGGCACCAGGGCACCTACACCATCCCCCAAGCCCAGGCCTTGGGCTTCCTGGCTATGGGCTGGCCTGCCTTGCTGCACATGGCCTCCCCAACAAAACAGAAGCTGGGAGCTGGCACACGCCAGGCTGTAGCACCCACTGCAACCCTCTCTGCAACCTGTCCCACCCTCCAGGAGTTCAAATGGGCCTGCGCCCCAGGGCGGCCTCACCTTTCTTCTTGATCATGGCTTCCAACATCTTATCTTCCTCTTCTTCCCTGAAAAGAGAAAGGAAAGCTAAAGGTCCCACAGGAGGAAGGGCCAGAAAGTCTCTCAGTCACACCCAGCCTCCAACTCCACACCAGCTTGCCCTGGGAACACAGGCAGGGAGGGCAGGGCTGGCCTGGCCTGCTCTGCACCCTCCCCACAATGAGTCCCCAGGGGAGCCCCTGGCCCCACCCTGTCACCTCTGCCGGTCCTCATCCAGGCAGTTGACAATGGCATTGCGCTGCTCAATGAGGGTCACAATCTCCTGCATCAGCACCTTCTCCCGGCCCCGGTCTTCCTCGGTCCAGTCTTTTTCTGCCCAGGGGAAAAGCTGGGTTGTGAGTGGCAAGAACGCCCTCCTGCCTTCCCTGGAAGCCAGGAAGCAACACCTAAGCGCTAAGTTCGGAGGACAGTAAGGAGGGTCCCAGATGGGTGGGGATTACAAGTTTTTGGAAAAATGAAGGTTATCATAGAAGAGACCAAGGATACTAGGCTGCCTACCAAAAATACCACCCTTTAAGGGGGGTCAGGGGGACCAGCACAGCACCTATTCTGAGAACAGAGCCCAGCGCACACCAGGTGGTTTCCTGCTATCATTCATTCATTCATTCACTCATTCATTTATCGTTCATGGTGGTTTCCTACAAGAGGCAGGGTTTGGGCTGGACCTCACAAAAGCCTCCAAAGGCAAGCTGGCCAGAGTGGGGCAGGGGTGGGGAAAGAACTGAGGACCCTGGGGATCCTCATGCAGGAGAAGCAATGTCACCCAAGTGGCATATTGGAACATTAATACCACCAAGGAGGGCAGACTAGAGGGGACCCTGGGAGCAGGAAGCCCAGCCAGGAGGTGTCCCTGAGGTCATGCACCTGCAGCTCCTCCAGTCTCCTCTCAAGAATCCTCAAGGACCACCCTTAGGTATCAACCTGCCCCCGGTATCCCTCTTGCACAGCCCACAGGCCCCTCGGGGACGGATGCCTTCACCTGGCCTTCCCTCCACAAGTCTGCCACCACAGGACTCCCTGTTTTGAAATAAGCATCTTGAAGTCCCCTCAGCCATGCCCCTCCCCCCTCACCTTGCCACAACTCGGGAGCAGATGACCCAGTGTGATCTCCATAAGGCCCTGAGGACAGCATGGTCTTCAGAGTCACCACCCCAGTTCAAGTCCCTACTCTGCCACTTCCCAAATGTGGGGCCTAGGTAAATTATGTCACAGATCTACATGTGGAAAAATTGAGGCTCAGGGAAGGTGAGTCCTTGAGCGGCATCACACGGCAAGGATGGGGCCAGTGTTTGGGCCTGGGCAACCCGACACCCCCAAGCTACAGCCCTTAGGCATCCTGCACATCTCCAGCCTGCTGGGGGCCTTGCAAACCCAGTCTCACTCTGCAAAGCAGCCTCTGGGACAAGATGACAAGCCCAGGATGTGCTGCCACCATGCAACCCTCCAGAGGGCTAGAGAAGCAACACAATGAGGCTGGAGCTGGGCTGGCCTGGGCATGCAGATGCTGTGCCCACTCTGGCTACATGGTGTTGTCATGGCTCCCTCTGAGTGGCCGCCAATCCCAGCCTCCCGGGAGATTTGGGAGTGATCAACCACAGCAAGGACTTCCCTCAGCTTCCCCGGGGACACTCTGGCCTCTGGGATTTATCCTACCTCCCATCTTCCCCAGTCAATGGAGAGGCAGGGGCCCTGTCCTGGCTGGCAGGAGGGGCTGTGTCTACAAGGGGGGCCCAGTCAGAGACAAGGGTAGAAGCCCAGGCCCACCACCAACAGGCAGGAATCTCTGGCTCTCCATTTCCCCACCTGCTAAATGGGAACGATGCTGCCCACCACCTGGGGTCCAAGCAGTGGTCACGAGCCCTAGCTCCACAGCCCTGCAGTCTCTCTCGGTCTGCAGCTGCGGCTCACTCCTTGTCGTGGCCACAGACCCCAACTCAGCCACCTAACCATCACCAGCCCTCAGAGGTCACAGAGTGTTTCCACATCCACTGTTTCCTGACCCCAAGAACACCCTGTGAGGTAGGCACCTTCATCCTGTCTTACCCTTGAAGCTACCGCAGCTCCACGAGGCTGAGAAAGCTGCCTTCTTCCCTGACCCTGCCGCCAGCACTTTAGCAGCAAGGCACGGGACTGCCTGGCTCCACACTCGGTCCCTCCAGCCCCTGTCCACCGTGCCGAGCCGGTCAGGCCTGTCCCTCCTTCCCAGAGTCATTCTGAGTCTCGCTGTGTCATTCCCTCCCCCGCCAGTCAGGTCCTGCCATGCTCTGGCCCAAAGGCTGCAAGCCCAGAGCTGCCTCTGGACAGGTGTCTGCTGTCATTGCCTCAAGGGGGCGGCCCTGAGCTCTGATCCCAGCCACCCCTGGGACCCACCCCTCATGTTCCAGGAGCGGATGCATTCACAGGCACTGTGCTCCTGAGCTTGGTGCTTCCTGTGAGCTGGTCACCTCCAGCACCACATGTGTCCACACTTCCTCCATACGGCTCAACCAGACAGCACCCCCAGGCCATCTGTTCCCAGAGTCCGGGTGTCCCCATCCGTTCTGCCGCCACAGCCCCACCTAGAGGGGAGGACCTAAGTCCACTCCCCTGTCCCATCAGGCCTCAGCAGGTGCCCAGGGAGCGCGTATGGCCACACTCACCCGGCTTGTTGAGAAGGCACCGCAGCTCATACTCCACATCGGCCTGACGCTGCTCCAGGTTCTGCTGCTTGAAGCTGTGGAGTGGGAGTAAGCTGACTATTGACTCAGCCCCATGCAAGGCTGCCCTGGTCTGTGCTGTCGGTGATGAGGGAAGAAGGCAGGGCAATCCCTCCGTTCTAAGTCATCTGGCTTCCAGGAAGGGGAACAGGGGCGGAGGGGTGGGAGGACTCACACGTAGATGAGCTCGGACTCCCGCCGCACCAGCAGATGCTTCTCATGGATGAGCTTGAACCAGTCCACCAGCATGTCGTCCTCACGGCCCTCTGGAAGGCAGATGCCCACAAGGCTGGGGTTGGCTGCAGGTCCCACCCTCTGAGGAGGCTCCCCGCAGTGCGGGAGGCTCCGGCCACCCCCAGGGCCCCCGCCAGGCCCTCCCAGCAGCTCTCGAACCATTCACGCCACTGCGTAGCTTCTCCTCCAGCAGAACCCCGCGGAGCTCCAGGGCATCCAGCTGGCGCTCGATGGTGTCCACCTCTCCATGGATGTCCTCCTCAGGGATGTACTGGTCAGCCTGGACCTGCCCAACAGTGCCCAGGTCACCACCACTCCTGCCTGTCTGCTGCCAGGAGCTTCCCCATTTCTCTGGCTAGCAGCAGCCAGCACGAGCCCAGGGCCTGGGCTCTATCCCACACCCTGGGGGCAGAGGCAAGACCCCGGGTGGGGAAGGATCGGTGTGGCACAGCCACAACCCCTCCGTGCCCCAGCCTTTGCGCCAACAGGCACACCCAGAGGGAGGCACAACCTCCTGCCTCTTGTGGCAGCCCTCCCCCTCCTCTGCCCCTCCACAAATGATATCACAGTGTGAGAGAGTGACCTTGTTACGCAGATAAACTTAAGAACACTCTAATCTATTTCACTAGAAGTATACCCTACAAGTGCTTTGATCACTGAACTATTACTGTAACGAGTGAACGCACTACCGGTTGCTCCTGCCTGAGCACAGCTGATCTGCTCAAAATCCCCCAGCTTGCAAGTTGAACCTTCCAGCTGGGCCACCCAAGTGCCCCGTCTTCTACATCTGAGGGCAGCTGCCCCGATGACCCAGCTCCTTGAAGTGTCCCATGGGGCGCCCAAGGCTGCCACAGAGCGTGCCCAGGCCCAGGCTGGCTGGAAGCTCCCAACTGGTACCTTGCGCTTGATGAGTGGGAAGCCATGTCCTGGAGCAGGTGGCCTCACTGGCTTGGATCCCTTGGTGGCTTTCTTTGTAGCTGGGGATGCTGTGGGTGATGCCTTCCGGTTAAAAGGATTCTCCTTGCAGGAAGACTAGAAGCAGGGTGACATGACAGAGGATCAGTCTGGGGAGAGAGCAGCAAGACCTCAGCTGCCTGAGGACCTTGGGCGTGGCGGGAGGAGGGCGGGGGCAGAGGGGATCTCCCAGCACTCAGCCTCTGATCCCCCAGTTACCAAACACACATTCCCACACATTCCCATTTCCCACACCCGCACCCCCCCCCCCGTCCCTCTCCTGCCACACAGCTGCTGCTTGGGGACTCAAATCATCCTTATCTAACTCTCTCAGCCGCCCTGCAAGGTGGGATTGTAATGCCCATTTTACAGCTGGAACTCAAGTTCAGAGAGCTTAAGTGCATGTCCATGCGCTTCCCAAGGGCCCAAGCAAGGGAGAGAACCTGTTTCAGGGCAGGGCAGCCACCCAGCACTGGGGACAGCGGTCAGGACACAGAGTTCAGGGCAAGACAGAGCTGCGGCAGCTCATTCACAGTTCTCATAACTGCCCCTTCCCCGGAGGGGACTCTGGCTCAGAGAGGTGCAGCCCCTTGCCCAGCGTGGCCCAGTCAAGAAGGATGAAAGCATGGGGCCCACCTTCCACTGGGGCAGCAAATGGAGAAGAGCAGCCCTCTCCCTGCCCAGGAGGGACCCCCCTCCTCTGCTGGCCCCCTCATGCACCCAGAGCCCTGCGCCTTTCTGTGGATGATCAGAACCTGGTGGCCCAAAGGGGTGTGGCTGCGAGAGAGACCCCCTCAGGAACAAGGTGCCCAGAGGAACATCTTGATCCCTGGTGACCCCTGTTCTGGGCGTGGGACTGAAACAAGTGTGCAAACAGCCCACACAGGTCATGAGCTCCCTGGGATTGCCGCCTCACACCTACTCTATTTCCGAGAGGAGAGGGCAAGCCTGGGTGGGGGGCCTCTGGCATAAACGGGGCCCCGGTGAGTGGAAGGGTGGACATGAGGGTGTGTGGACAGGTGGGTGGTAGCTATGTGAATGGACCCCAAAGTGGCAAGTGCATGGGACAGGCAGGTAAACAGGTGCCTGAATGCACCGATGCATGGAGGGCCCAGCCAGAGGACAGGGGCAGTGATGGACGGCGGTCTGGCCCCTGGACAGGCTGGCGCATAGACGGGTCTGTGCCTCAGTGAATGGAGTGGTAGATGGGCAGAGGGACGCGGCCACATCAGCCAGGAAGTAAGTGGCCCTGGACATTCCTGCCCTGAGGCCAGACCCCATGCCGTAGGCAGGACTGCAGCTTTTAGCAAGGGTGAGGCACTCACCTTTACCTGGAGCTGCGGGGATGAGGTGCCAGGGGAAGGCACGAGGGTCTTATCCCCCACCAACAAGAGAGGGGTGGGGGCAGCACCACTACAGGGCTTGGCTGGCTGGGGGCCCAAGCTGCCCTTAGTGCTGGGGGCAAGGCCAGGGCTGGCTTCAGGAGGATGGCCCATGGTGGGCTGCACCAGCTCCCCAGAGGAGGACTGTGAGGAGTCAGCAGAGAGGCTGGCGGAGGTCGCAGGGGTGCCAGGGGCATGGACAGCAGGCTCTGAGGAGCTCTTGGGCACCACTGGAGGCTCCAGGAGCTGCCCGCTGGCGGTCTGACTGGAGCCCTCGGATGAAAGGCTCTCCACACTGAGGGCTGGCGACGGGGTGGCCGAGGGTGGCTCCGAGTGCGAGAGGCGGGAGGCGTGGAGAGCTGTGCAAACAGATAAGCAAGTGGACACCACGCCTAACACGGTCCTCTTGTAACAGATCTGCAGGTGGCCTTGGCTGCCCATGTCCTTCCACGTCCAGAGGAAGCCAGGGCCCAGAGTATCCGCCTCTCACGTTCTCTCCCAGCATGGCTGCCATCTGCACTTCCCCTCCCTTATCTGATCTGACCCAAAGCCAAGCCAAATTTAGAAGGCAAACCTTTGGGAGCAGAGAGGAGGACACAAAATCGAAGCTGGCCTCTCATGTGCCTCTGACCAGTAGCAGAGGAGGGAGGGAGGGCAGCAGGAGCGGGGGAAGGGCAGGCAGCCCTGGCAGTGGCCAGCCCTGGGCCAGCCTCTGCCCTGTACCACTTCAGCCCTCACGAGGCAGATACCACACCTGAAAGCATCATCATCTGCGTTTTCCAGACAAGGCAACGGACTCAGACAGAAGGCACTGGACCCAGCAAGGGCTGAAGTTGAACCCAGCTGTGTCTGACTCAGAGCTCATCTCCTTGCTGTGTCTCACACCCACCACCCACCCTCAGCTGGAGGATCTCAGGGTTGCGGCAGGGGCCTGAGTGGGGACCCCAGGCCACTGGAGCACCTGCCTCTGATCATCTCCAACATGCTCTCAGCCCCACAGTCTGAGGGGCTCCCCCTGAGGTCTGGGAGGCACCCGTGGCGGAAGGTGCCTGGGGCCAGGTCCTGAGAAGACTACCAGTTAGTGAGCGCCAAGAACAACATGTGCCTGATGAGAGAGTGTGCTGGGCGGAGGGGACACAGTGCCCTGGAGCTGGCCCACCACTACCTCTTTCCAGATGAGGGGACCAAAGACAGGCCCACGGAAAGAACAGCTCAAAGTCACAAGGGCTGAGTCGCCAGAGCCAGGTCAGAGCCAGGGGCTGTCAGCAACCGGAAGCGGGCAGGGACTAGATAGGCAGGGTGCTGGCTAACCCCGCCACGTGCTCTCCCACCAGCCCAATGCTAAGCACTTCACTGCAGAGCACGGTTAATTCTTACAACATGCCAGTGAAGTGTGCCATGGAGGGTTCAGCGAATGAAGTCTAGAGCCTGGCCTCAAATCTTGCCTGAAGTGCTTAAGGGCTATGAGACCCTGGGCAAAGCACTTTCTCTGTGCCTCAGTTTCCCCACCTGCAAAGGGGGCTGCGATACTGACTTCACAGGTCAGCTCCAGGGTTCAATGAGAGGACACATGTGAAACACCCGGTGTCTGGACTGGAGGGGATCCCACGGAACCCCACGCCCTCCCGGCCCCAACCTCGGGGTTCCCACCATCAGGAGTGCTTCTGGACAGCACTCACCTAGTGGGGATGCACTGGGCGCTCGGGGGGCAGGACGCTTCTTTGTCTTGGGGCTGCTGGTGGGAGTGATGCCGTACCAGGGGTGCAGGGACTTGGGTGTGCACTCCTGGAGGGCCTGGGCGGGGCCAGTGGCCAGGCTGGGTGCAGCAGGGTGCTCTCCCACCTCCTCCTCCTCTTCAAAGGGGTTGTAGGGCTTGGGCTCTAGACCAGCCTCTGCAGGGCTCCTCGGGGCCACCTCTTCCACGCCTCCATTCTCCACCTGCCCACCGTCCCGGCCCGGCAGCCGGGGACTGCTGCTCGGGGGCAGCGGGGCTGGCTTCTTCTTGGGTTCTGCCTGTACCAGCGTGATCCAAGGAGGATCCTTCCTGGGGGCTGGAGTCCTGGAGGGTGGCAGGAGGAGGCAGAAACCATTAGGAGGCAAGGCGGACAGCGTCCTTCTCTCTCTGGGTAGTGCAGGGTCCACTTCTGAGAGGAAGGACGAGAAACTGCACCGTCCTCCTCTCCCAACCCCAGAGTGGCAGGGCCCATCTGGGCCTGAGGCTGAAACAGACTTACAGTCATACCCCCACCGGGCCCAGGAAAGGACCCACAGGGGCACCCTCTGTGACAGTGAGAAAGTCACCTGGCCTCTCTGTCTCAGTCTCCCACCGGTGAGATGGGGACAATAACAACCCTCACCTCTCAAGGTCACTGTAAGAGCCCAATGGGCACAGCACCTGGCACACAGCAAGTGCTCACTGAGTCCCAACCACCACCCCTGCTGCGGCCCACCTCTCTCCTCCCAGGCCACACAGGGACGCAGAGCTCCAAAGAACAGCGGGAAACAGGTGCCCTTGCCTGGGACGTGGGGTCCCAGGTGGAAGACCTGAGCCGGGTATGCAGCTGAGCTGTTTGGAGCTTTTCTATACCTGGCTGCTACTTCTCCCAAGTCGATGAGCCAGGCCTAGGCCTCCCAGGTTACAGAGGCAGTGGAGGCTCCAGGAGGTGAAGGACGCCGTAGGTGGCTGTCCCCACCAGGCATGCCGCCCTCAGGAGCCTCAGGGAAGGGGATGTGGCACAGCACTCCTTCCCCACCCAGAGACAGGGAGCACACCACAGGCCCACAGGAAGCCTTGTCCCCACCCCAAGCAGGCCCCAGGGGCCCCTCATTCCCACCACCAGGACCCTGAAAGCCTCTCAGAGCCAGCGTACCTCTCTGACAGCTTGGGTGTCCCTCTTGGCTTGGGGACGGGGGGCTCGTGCAGCCTTCCTAGATGGGAAAGAAGAGTGAAACAGGCTTTCATGGGACAGGTGGCTGTGCACCAGGCAGCCCAGCGGCGCGCTCGGGGACCCAGCCGGAATGCCTGCCTTGCCAGGGAGTGCCCTTCCTTCCTACCCCACAGGCCAAGGACGCCAGGTGGCCCTGGCAACCTCGCCCGCATGCTTGCCTTCCCCACCCCAGGACTCAAGATTAGATAAGCACCAGAGGGGACAGGCAGAGGAGGTCAAGGGGACAAGGCAGGGCATCTGAGGCCCCGTATGTATTTCAGCTGAGAGGGGGGGACCCGAGCGCCCCTCAGACACTTCCCCAGCATGGACAGGAGACACCATCTCGGCGCAGCCCTGGTGCCGCCGACTCCTGTAAGCCTCCTGACTCCCAAGGGTCCCCCAGAAATCCCACAGCAGCCTCTCCTTCCCCCAACTTAACAGACTTCCAGTTCTACAGAAATCCTAGAGTCTGTGTTTGTCTGTCCCTGGAGACTGGCAGTGCCTCAAAGGCAAATACATCTGAACCGCATCTCTGCCCCCGGTGCCCAGCTCAGGGCTGGGCTCAGAGCAGGCCTGGAGGAGTAGGGACCAGAACTGAATAGCCCGGGGAGTTTCTAACCGCCCCGGCCCCCAGGGTCTTTCCCAACTGAACCGCCTTCCCCAACCCAATGCTGAGGGCGGCCCAGCACATCGGCAGGCTATAAGAGCCTTGTCTGCACAAGCGCATGGAAGCCAGGGAGGTCACCTGGGAAGGTCCTATGATGGGGGGTGGGACAGGGGCCCCTGCTAGTTTTGACGAGCCTGAGGGCCCCCAGACCCACCTGACCAGGGACACGCCCGAGCCTGTCCCTGGCCCCCGGCCCCTGAGAGCTCCCCTGCCAGACATCCGGACAGGAACTAGTACAAGAGCTGGGCGTGAGAGGGGAGGTCATCTGGGGCGTGCCAACTGGCCAGGCACACAGAGTCCCAGACACAGCCGGGACACCGGCACACAAAGGGTGCCCTTCCTACACGCCCCAAAGCCGAAGCACACACACACCCTGACGTGCACCGCACAGGGCAGCGGGGGCACAGTCTGTGCGTGTCTGTCCGAGCTGCCCCCACAGCATGGGGCACAGACCCGGCACCAAGGCCACACTCACAACTTGCTGTGTGAACCGATCACCTCAGAAAGAGTCATCCCCACATGGACACACAGGCACAGAGCGTGGACCCACCTGCCCTCCCAATGCTCATGTCGTTCGAATGCCAGACACTCCCCAGCCAGCTGGACCCTGCTCACCATTCACTAGGCCGCCACCACCACTGGGCTCCACATTATCAGGCTGCAGGCTGGGCCGGGGCCGGGGCGTGGGGGGCGTCTGGGCTGTGCTCTCCAAGGCCTTCCTGGGGGCGGGCATGGGGCGGCCGGTCTGGGGGCTGGCCAGGTCCTGCGGTCGGTCTGGCACACAAGGCTTGGTGGGGATCTGGGGCCGGGCCTCAGCCCCTGCAGCCGCGCCAGGGCTGCCTCCCTCCACATCCTTGGCTTCTTCTGCTGCTTCTTTTGCATCTTCTTGCTGTTGCTTTGGCTGTGGGGGGGACTGGGGCTTGGCCCCTGACCGGCCTCCTGGGCCCAGCCGGGCACAGGTCTCTGCACACACGAAGGTGCCCTCCTCAGGCCCGCTCCTGTAAGCCCCGGGGACCAGGGTGCTGGAGCACTGCTGGCACCTGCCAGGGAGGGCGGGGATGGGCATTCAATTCGGCCAGGCAGCGGGGCCCACCATGCTGGCTACCTCCCTCCCAACTGCCCATCTGGATCCTGTCTCAATACCCTGGACTTCCCAGAGGGAAGGGAAAGGGCAACTGTCAGGAAACTGTGAAACACGTGTTCAGTGTGTGCTGCAAGAGGAAGCAAAGGTCCTCCCACCCCCAGGGCACAGTGACCACAGTCTGGTGCCTGTGGCAACTGCCAGTCACCAGTTCTCTGGCTCTTTGGTATTTTGTTTCCCGATTTCTTTTTTATAACACATATTTTCTACATTATTTGTATTTTTCTTGCCTCTTATTCCATTTTCCTTGAACCTGGCTTCCCCTGAGAGCCACACACAGGCAGAAAGTGAATTGCTATTGTGATTTTTTTTAAATCCCCCCCCCCACCCCCAGTAGCTTTCAAAGTGCACTGTACTCCTTTAAACATCACCGGGAAGTTTGCCTCACAGAGTGCCGGCGCTGGAAGCAGAACCCTGAGCTCCAGCCCCATTTCTGTCTCTGGCTGTGTGGCTGGGCAAGCTTCCCCCTAGGCCTCCCTTTACTCCTCAGTAAAACAGGGACAGGCAGGAGGTTCCGGCACTCGGAGCCCTCAGCACCGTGGTGCTGGGGTCAAGGCCCTGCCCCCAGGCTCCCACAGCCACTCACCGGAAGCAGTGCCGGTGGTACAGCTTGCCCTCGGCCAGGTACCGCTGCACCAGGTGCACGTGCTGCCTGCAGGCCGCGCAAGTGCTGCTGGGCGTCCGGTGGGTGCCCTGCTCCGACAGGCAACCAGAGGAGAGTGCCCCGCCCTGCAGGGAACAGGGTGGGCAGGTTGGGGTGGGCACGTGGTCTCCCCTTTCATGGCCACTGGCCCTTCTCACAGGTGAGGAAACTAAAGCCACAGAAGGCAAAAGACGCAAGGTCACTGAGCCAGGAGGGAACACAAGTCCTGACTTCCAGTTTCTGGGCTGACCCCACCAGAAAGGCAGGCCCTGGCTGTACGACTCCTCCCACTAGGTGCTCTTACCTGTGTCCTGTCCCTGCAGGTTGCCCCCCATAGGTGACTGTCCATTTAGGCCCACCTCATCCCCTTTCTCTGCCCCTCCTAGAGCCCCAGCAGATCTAAATCCCAGCTTTTCTACTTCTAAGCACCATGACCTTGAACAAGCTGCTGGCAGCACTGGGTCTTGGGTTCCCACCTGCAAATCGGAATGCTGCATCCCTGCCTATCTTGGCCCCGCACATGCTCACTGACACCCGCCCTGGGCCAAGTGCCCTGTCCCTCCGGAGCTCCAGCAAGTAGCAAATGGGAGCAGGTGGGCCAGCCCTCTGCACACTGCAAAGTGCTGTCTGAACGTGAAGGGCTGGTGTCACCCCTCAAGGCACCCTGGAGCAGGGGACTGACAGTGTGGTCCCCAGTTCCTGGCTGAGAGACCCTGGACCCGTGACCCAGCCTGTCTGAGGCTCAGTTTTCTCATCTGTGCATCAGGACACCTGATTCTGACCTCCCAGGGCTGCTAGGGGCTCAATCACCCAGGGAACCCACAAGCTCTGTCTCAACAGAAATGAAGGCCAGTATTTGTTATATTACTGCTGGGTAAATCCTGTCGGGCCCAGGATGGCAGAGTCAGTGTTGTGACTTATGTCCCCTTCCCAGGCCTGGCATGTCCTACTTCTGATCCCTGTCCTGGCTTGTGAGACTACTTCCAAGCCAGTGGGAAAAGGAGCAAGGGCCACCTGAACATGGCAGTACCAGCTGTCCCTGCCCCACTCCACCCTCCTCACCCACACCTGCCCCGCCCACCCCAGGCACCTGCCTACCTGAGCCCTATCTCCTGGCTCCGCTGGAGAAGATGGTGGGGAGGAGGGTGCCAGGCCCTTTCCAGGTGGTGAGATGCCGGCTGCCAAGAGACAGGAGAGAGACCTGAGGCAGGTGGAGAGCCTGGAGTCCCAGGAGGCCCCAACCTGGCCTAAGATTTGAGCTCTGAAGCCATCACCTTTGGCCCCAGTGCAGTGCGGTGGCCCACACAGGCCAGGGGACAGGACACCTCCACTTCCACGCTAAGAGCCAAATGCAAGCTACTTCACCTCGCGGGGCCTCCGGGAAGGGGGGCGGTGTGAACAGGAGGCAGCAGTGCGGTCCCAGAGCTAATGGCGCCTGTGTGGGGCAGGACGGGGAGCTTCCCTCCCACCAGGGTGAGGGGCTTGAAGGAAAGGAAAGGAAAAGGGACCACATGGTGCTGGCCCAAGGTTCAGGAAGGTGGGCTGGCTCCTTGGGGCCGACAAGGAGCTGCCCCACCTGTGAGCAGGTAGGCAGCTGTGGCCCAGAACCCCTCCTGCATTCCCTCGAACCAGAAGAAACCCACCCACCCCACCCAGCCTTCTCCAGCCCCCCGCTTCATTCCCTTGGCGAATATTCACTAAGCACCTACTTTATGATTAAAATAAAACACCCCAATTCAGAGAACTGTATACCAAAAAATCCACTTTACTGTATGACAATTTAAAAAATAAAACGCAAGTCCCCAGCCGTGGTGTAGAACAGCGTTCACCAAACTCCAGGTCACAACCCACTGAGGGACCCTCGGATCCACGGGGCAAGCGCAACCAGCACCCTCAAAAGGTGAAAGAGAAAATTTCTGCGCACATCACGTGTGGTAAGGGGAGGAACCATTTCCTGAAACTGGTTTGTTTCATACGTGTGCGTGACCTTGGATTGCGTTGGGACCTGTATTTGCTACCATGAATCATGACCCAAAACTTTGGAAGCCTAGCCACCTAATCAAGTCCCTGCCTCTCGGCCCCATCTGTCCTCTCCTCCTCCCCCCTCACCCACTGCAGCACACAGACCCCCTGCTGCCCTCTTGCCAGGAACATTCCTCCCCAGGTCTTCTCGTGGCCTCCTGCTCCTCCTTGCTCAGGGCTGAACTCAAACATCACCTCCTCGGGGAGGCCCTCCCTGACCACTCACCTGTAGTAACCACTTCCTCTTCCCATTGCTTTTCCTCCCATTACCATATTTTGTTTTCTTATTGGATTCTCCTGAAATTATATCACTTTTTACTTTGTTCTCTCTCTCTCCCCTCCTTGTGATTCTAGATAAGTAAGCTCAGCTCCAACCAATGGAATAAAGGCATCATAACAATACTAACCCTGAGTCCTAAATGAGAGCCAGACAGGGGTTTATACCTCCTCGTTTACGCCTCGCACCAGCCCTGTGAGACGGGCACTATTCTTGTCCCCACTGCAAAGGGGAAACTGAGGCAGAGAGGTGCCATGGCGGCCCACTGTCACCCAGATAGTAAATGGCAGAGAAAAAATTCTGAGTCCACTCTATTAACTTCTACCCTACTGCCCCTCACCAAAGACTCCATGGCTGAGAAATCCTTTTAATTGGATTTCTATTAAAATATATATATAATGGTATTTGTTCAAATACAACATTAATCCCTAGCAATACCTCAGGGAGGGAGGAGTAACAGATTATTTGAATCTTTATGCTTTTTTCTGTGTTCTAATTCGCCTACATTAAGTATGTTTTACTTTTAAAAAGGAAAACAAAGACCTGACTTCACAGAACATTTTTTTAAAGAGATGGGTTGGGACTGTCCACATGGAGGGACAGGAGACTGACTGAAATGGGGCAAGGAAGGGGCAAGGTGCCCACCTCCTCGGGACCCAAGGGCAGCAGTGACCCGGAGCAGGAGCCAGGGTACCTGTCTTCTCAAAGCCTTTCTGCTTTCCTGCTGTGTGACCTCGAGCTCCGTGCCTCCCCTCTCTGCGCCTGCTTCTCTGCAGGAGAGGCCCAGCTGCGCCCAGGATATTTCTGCATGGGGGTTCTGCAGGCAGGAGACTCTGCAGCCCCCCGGGACTAGACTCAGCAGAGAAGTACCCTAGTACCCAGGGGCCCCCTCACCCCGAACTCCCCAGCCTCTCAGTTCTCAGGCCTTGAAGGTCACCTCTGGGGAAGGCACTGCACCACTGCTGCATGGAGCCCTTCCCTGCTGGAGGACAACCCCAGGGAAGTGTCTGCAAGCAGGAAGTGAGGGCGGGTACAGAGAGGTGACCTCACAGATGGCAGGTACTGTCCCGCTTTGTCTCCCTCATGTTATTTTGTTGGCTGTCTGTCCCCCCGCCCCCACCACAGGACCGGGCGCTCCAGGAGAGCAGCGACATGTTCACAGCTACACCTCCGCACAGCGCTGTTTTGCTCAATAAAGAGCATCTCGATGAGTGAATGAATGATCCAGTGAATGAACGACGTGCCTCCCCAGCTGGAGGTTTGCAGCTCAGGAAAGTACCACCTGTCCCCAGCCTCACCCCCAGGGCCAGTCTCCCTGAAGGGCTGGCCCCCTCTCACCTTGGCCAGGGCTGGAGAAGTGGTTGTAATACTGGGACACGTAGGTCATGATGCTGAGGCAGTCGGGGACACTCATGGAGACCATGTCATTGGGGTCCAGGAGAGCAGGGATGCCCAGCTCCTTCTCAGCCACTTCGAAGGCCTGGGGTCGGGGGCAGGGGCAGGGGCCGGGGCAAAGAGCAGCCACAGCAGGAAGAGGGGGAAGAGGCAGGGTCAGTGGGCGCCCCTCAGCTGAGGCCCAGCTTAGCTCCCCTCAGAGGGATGAGGGGTCAAGGGCAAGGGTGGCTGTGGGCAACCCTCAGCTCTGATCCCACAGGATGACCTGGAGAAGGGGAGGTGTTCCAGGGACAAGGGGCCAGAGGGAAGCAGGGGACAGGGAAAGGAGCAACCCTACCCAACCCCCACCCCCATACACAGCCCCTTGAGCTCCCATCTGTCTGCAACTCACCAAACGGTTATTCTCGAACACATTGTCCTTGGAAAGTGAATCAAAATCTCTGCAAGAGGCAAAGGGAAGGAGGTGCATGGAGGGGGTGGCCCCAGGCAAGGGCATTTGTCCTGACAGAGCCAGGTGGAGGGGACTACCCTAACTGGAGGGGTCTCCGGGCTGTCAGGGAGGAAACTGAGGCAACAAGCACACGTTTGTAAGCTGGGCCTGCCCAGTGGGGGCACAGGGTGAGCTCAAGGCCCTCAGAGGCCTGCAAGCAGAGGCTGCAAAGCTCTCGGAAGCCATAGGGCTCAAGTTCAAGCTTTCAGGCTTAAGATCCCTCAACTGGCTACGAATCTAGACACCCTTCCCCGGGGAAGCCACATCCTGAATCAGTAGAAAGATAAAACTGAGACAAAGACAAATGCTTGTAAAAACAGGGACATCCGCGGACCGAAGACCTCACACTGGCGCTGTGCTGAGCTCCCATCTTGAATTTACATTATTTTTAACTCTCTCTGCCAGGCATTCACCCCATGTTACAGACAAGAACACTGAGGCCCAGAGAGGGGAAACAGTCAGCCCTTGGAATCCACATTTTGGGTCCTTCTACTGCACGTCTCAAACCTGGAGAAGCCACACCAACGTGCGCAATCCCAACGCAGCCCGAAGACGAACGTTTTCTTTACCGGGGCCAGGAGCAGAACAGGCCTGGACTAGCCTGGAAACCACACAGACTCCAGAGCTGCTGGCAGGCTCTGAACACGGGCTGCCCTGCCTGGGCCACTCCTGGGGGCGCCTTCTCTTGGTGGAGCAATGAAGGCTTTCCCAGCTTCTAAGCTGGGACAGGTGAGAGGTAGCAGGGCCGGCCTGGGGCACCCGGGGAGGGGACAGCTGGCCAGCTTGCTGCCTTGCTTTATCCCCTGTCTCCGCCCCTGTTTTAGGCTGCTAGCATGGCTGAAACCGGTGGAGGCAGCCCAGCCTTCTTGGTTGAAGCCTCCTGGGGGCCCCCCTCCCCCCGCCCAACACCTCTCCTTCTATGGCTGAAAACTGCAGCCTGTCTGCCCCATGCAGTGGGCCCAGAGGCCAGAGCAGGCAGCACGTCCTCCAAGGCTGGGATCCCAGGCCCTGCTTTCCCAGGCTGGGCTGTGTGACCTTGAGCAGGGCAGCAGTCTCTGCAGCCTGCACCTTCCCATCTGCAAATGAGGGGAAGCTCTGGTGTCGCCTCCCTGGCTGGTGGGGAAGACTGGTTAAGTGTGCACTTGGTGAAAGGCTGGCCTCACAGACAAGGGACAGGGCAAGCACGCCCCCTCCCTGCAGAATCCAGGTTCAGGGAACTGAGAACCCCAGGAGAAGTTGCCTCAAGGTGGATTGCAGAGAGGGGAGGTGACCATGTATGAGCTTGAGTCCCCTTTTGTCAGTGCCTGGCCACTTCCTCCTCCCTTCAGCTGGGTCCCTAGCTCTCCTTGCTTTGCCATTACCTAAGAGCAGGACACTCAGCAAGCCACAGAACCTCCTAAACCTCAGCCTACTTGTCCATGACTCTGAAAGAGGTGAGGGGACACCCACATCAACCCCGGACAAAGACTTGTCCCCAGACCAAACCAGGCGAGGCAACTTGTCCTGCCATTTGTCTCAGTCTCCCCAACAGTGTCCCTGGAAGGCTGGAGTTACACATCGTTCACCCTGTGCCCTGGACGCCCCACCTAGTTCCCAGCACTTAGGAGGCGCTCAATAAAGGCGTACTCAGTGAAGAAAGGCTGAGAACGGTGTGAAAACTGTAAAGGCCCCCAAGACGCTACAATTCCTACTCCTCATGAACATCTGGGCTTTCGTAGCAGAGATTTTCCAAGAGTTTCAAAGCCCAGTAAGTTCTATTTGGCTCTGAGAGAGATGAAGAGCACAAAGATGAGGCTCAAAAAAAAAAAAAAAAGAAAGAAAGAAAAGAAACCCAGATGGTGTCTCCTTGAAGACTAGGAGACACCTGGGAGGCCTCCCCAGCCCACCCCTCCGCGACAGCACTGCCCACATGGAGGCTCCATCCCTGCTCCCACATGTCACCACCACAGCAGGGGCGGGGGGGGGGGGCCCCCCGCTGTGTGCGGCTGGGCTCCCTGCTGGCTGGCTACTCATCTCCATTACCAGGCAGAGCCCAGCGCGGAGCAGAGACTCTATACTTGTTGAACAGATGAAGGAGACACTATCATCACCCCCCACCACCACCACCTCGTAACACTGCGGATACAAACTGATGCTAATTGAATGCTCATAGCCTCATTTAACCCTCACAACAGCCCCAGGAGGTCAGTCTCATTCTCAGACCACTTTTCAGATGAGGGAACTGATGCCTGGCAGGATCCAGTGATGTCCCCAAGGTCGCACATTTGGGGTACGGAGGCGCTGACCACACACCAAGCAGCCTGATCTTCGATGGTGGCAGGCTCAGGTCCACCAAGTGGTTTAGTTTGATACCCAAGTCCCTTCATACACTGGCCCCGTCCCTGCCTCCCGCCTCCCTACCTGCCCCTCTGCCAAACAGCAGAGCCCTCCATCCCTCCATTCCTTTCTGCGTGCCCTTCTCCGTCCTCAGGCCCCCACTCCCGAGCCCTCCCCCCACCTCTATTAGCGCAGTTGTCACATGCTCACAGCAGGCAGGGCACTACCATGTCTGTCAGCATTTCATCTTGTTCACTGCTACATCGACACCCCCAAAACTCTCTCCTCCAGGGCCCAACCCAGCACCCACAGACATTGTACCATGTGACTCAGAGTAAGTGAAGTGCCCTGTGCCATCAAATCCTTGAGGCATCCTTTCCCTCCTTCCTCAAAGCCCTCCCAGGTCCGTCCCTGGGGAGGCAGGTATGTAGGTGGAACAGACACAGAGACCCCAGACCCTGCCAGGCTCAGGGCCCGGTGCTGTTGGGGCACTGTCAGCACAAGAAACAGCAGGAATGGAGAAGATTTCGCTCATTGTTTTTATGAATGAATGGAGGGATGGCTGGCAGAGGTGCCAGGGCCCAAGGCAGAGTCAGTTGCTCCAGGAGTCTGAATCAAGTTTCCCATGAGAACCTCTCTGGGCAGCTGGGGACAAGAAGGGGGTGTTTCATACCCTGGAGCAGCCCACTGGTGGCTGTCATATCAGACACTATGAGTCTTCATTTGGCCTTCCTGCCCCACTGAGGACCGCAGGACCCTGGGGCATACACCTGGGGAGGCAGGTCTGTGTCCTGATGGGTGTTGTGGGGGCTTCACATCCATTTGTCCCAGCACTGTTAACCTAGGGTCTCCTCTGAGCCAGGCACTAGCGCCCGGGACACAAGATCACGTGGGGGAATCAGAGAAGTGAGGTTCACTATACTTAGAGCAAGGGGGCCCATCACGGAGGGAAGAGGCCTCACTGCCTCGCCGGGTGGGGGTGCTCAAGTGTGTCGGTGTGCCCAAGCGCAGTTTAGTGCGGGGAAGTCCCAGGTGTCAAAAAGGGCTCCGTGCCCCTTCAAACAGCGTGGGCGGGGGGGAGGGGGTGCCTTTTGAGTGCCTTGGGCGGAAATCAGTGCCTTGTGGATGGGGCCACTCCCACCCCCCCGCCGCGGCCGAGGAGGTGCCAGCGCACTGGCCGGGTCCGGGTCTCAGTGGGTGGGGTCAGAGGCCTAGTGCGGTAGGATTGGGCCCCGGGTTGGGGTCTCCGTGATCCTCCAGGCATCAGGGCTTATGGGTAGGGTCGGCGTCCGGATCTCCGGGGGGGATCTCCGGGGGGCGGCGCCTGCCACCCACAGGGCCCCGCGTCACTGAGGGGGGCGGGGGTCCCCAGCCAGAGCCGCGCCGCCCCGCTCCGCTCCCCGGCCCACGCGCCTTCCTGGCACTCACAGCAGGTCGGGCCGGTGCCGGTGCAGGATGGCGCAGAAGGCCAGGCCATCCCGGAAGGAGCTGCTCAGGTTGCGGATGTCCACGCCGCGGTAGCCCTCGCACTGAAGGCGGCACCAGGCCAGCAGTGCGCCCCGCGGCCCCGCCATGAGCCGCGCGGGGCGCCGCCCGGCTCCGGGCGCCGCCCGGCTGAGGCTTCACCCTCGGGCCGACCTCAAGCCGAGTACCGGCGGCGGCTTCGGCTCGGCCCTGCCCGACGCTGCTCAGAACTCCCGGCGCCGACCGGCTGGCGCGGGGCGGGCAGGAGGCGGGGCCGCGGCCTGGTGTACTCGCCCAGGCGCGGGGTCCGGGCCCGGCAGTGTGCTCCCCGCCCGGACCTGCCCGGACCAGCCCGGCCGGCCGCCGCCTACTCACCGCCTCCCTCTCTCCTTGCTGTAGGCCGGCCGCGGGCGCCTCGGTCCCCGCCCGCCGCAGCCCGGGATCGGGGAGGGGGCGGTGGCCTGGTGCCCCACCCAGCGGCGGCTCCGCCCCCAGACGCGGACCCCCCACCCCCCACCTGCCCGGTACCCCTCAGCCCCTCACCTCAGCGATCCCGTCACCGCTTCCACGTGGTGACTCCTCGGGGAACTCTGGGGCGGACCCCTCACCCCTCACCCACTGCAAACTAAGCTTTCCCCACAACTTCCTCTACCACGCAGCCCACCAGGAACTCGCCTCTTCCTCCCACCCTGAGTCCTTCTCATTCTTTGGCCTAAAACCCTGCAAATTCCCCACATGGATGTCTCTAAACCCACCTAGCTACCCTGGCCTGAAACTTTGGGAGACTTTCCCCCGATCTCAGGCCAATCAGGCAGTTCTCCTGCGGGCTCCAAAGCACCCCCAAAAGGCCACCAGCTTCGTTCACCCTGTCTCACCACTCCAAAACGCCCCTGACCTCCAGGTAGTTCTGTCTTCCACCATTCCCCGGCCCCACAGCCTGCCAGGGAGACTCCATGGTATATGAAACCTGACCACCTGTCCGGAGTTCTGACCCTCTGTGCCCAAGGATCACCCCCTCTCCGCTGGGGCCCTGGGCCTCCCCTGATTTGCGTGTTGGTGTTTTGGACTCCTAGGGGAGGGACCCATGGGAAGCAGGCTTCTGTCTGGCAGGGCATTAGGTTTCAGGCCTGGAACCATTCACTGCTCCCCTTCGGTGGGGACCCCTTCCCAAAGGCCTATCCTGCGGAGATGAATCAGCCTCCCACTGGCTGGCTGCCAGCTGCTAGGGCAGTGATGTAACTCTGACCAGTGCACTGGATGGGTCTGTGGCTCCACCCCATCCCCCACCACCAAGGAAAGGAGCAGGGTCTTAGTCATCTCTCACCGCTAGGCTCTGGGTGGGTGGAGAGTGGGGAATGGAAAGAACAGGGATTTGGGAGTCATACCACCCCAGGCTCAGATCTGGGCTTTTCCCATGCACCCAGCCATGTGATCCTGAGCCACCCTGAATGTCAGTTTCTACATCTTAAAAATGGGGATAATTTCTCATTCACAAGGTGGCTGGGCATGTTGAGATGTGCCTCCCCTTTAGTCATCACTCAGAAATGCTAACTATTGATTCCTGGTACCTGGTAAACATGTGGTAAAATGAGCTGAAAACCTTTTGTACCTAGCTTGTCACCTGGGCCTGGAGTAAATTATTGAGCAGAGAGGGTCACTTGGGGAATCCTACCTTCTCCAAGGTCTACTGAGTCCCAGCCCAGGAGACAACGGTGACCGAGGGCAGGGGGCCCCAACTTGCCACCTTGGACCAGCCTCACAGCCTGGGTCTGTCTGAGGCTGCTAGGCCACCATCTTGGCCTGGAACGGGGACTCTGAGGCTACTTAGGAAGGGGCTGCCTGGCCAGCCGTCCTGGCCCTTTACCTGTCCGCACTGTCACCTCCTACCTTCCTTGACTTCTCTGGGAAAGCAAATCCAGGAAAGGAAGCTTCCAGGTGTTCTCGTTAAATCGGGGACCCAGCCTCGGGACCCCCATACCAGCACCCACCATGACTTCCATTAAAACCCTGTCCTCACCAGCCTCAGGGGCTCCCGTCAGTCCCCCAAAAGAGCTCCAGATATGACCTTGATCCCATTGCCATAATAGCTTATGTGGCACAGCCCTCTGGGCCCCCATGAACCATTTGTGGGTTTTATGGGTTTGTTATTTTAGTCAGCCCACCATGATAGGAAGTAAGGGTCTGTGTGCCCACAGCTGTGCGACCACAGGCCAGACGGCTCACCTCCACGAACCCCAGTGTCATAGCCTGAGACACTGAGATAATCATCTTTGTTTGGCCTGTGTGTCAGGGTTGTGGGGAGTCAGGTGAGACAATGGATGGAAAAATGCTGCATGGACCGTAAACCCGGCTTCAGGTGGGAGGAGAGACCACGACTACAGGTGAGGTCAGAAGCCGCAGACGGCTCAGCAAGTCAGATCACTGGCCCCAAACCAGGCCCTCATTTCGGGGTTAGGACAAAGGGCTTTGGGTCCTTCATTCAGTGCTTTGCTTTATTTTTCACACTCAATTTAGAATTGAATACCTTTTCCTTGCCCAAAATTTAAAAATAAAATAAAGCTAAAGTTCTGCCCTGGCTGGTGTAGCTCAGTGGATTGAGCACAGGCCTGCGAACTAAAGGGTTGCTGGTTTGATTCCCAGTCAGGGCACATGCCTGGGTTGCAGGCCAGGTTCCCAGTACATGGTGTGTGGGAGGCAACCACACATTGATGTTTCTCTCCCTCTCTTTCTCCTTTCCTTCCCCTCTCTCTAAAAATAAATAAATATAATCTTTAAAAAAAAAAAAAAGCTAAAGTTCCTACCAGTCTCCCTCAATCCCAGTCCCCTCCTAAGATCTTGGAGAGTGAGATCTGGCTCCCCAGCCTATGTCTCAAAGAAACTCATAAAATAACTTTTTTTTAAAAAGTAGCCATGGTTGTCAGTCTGAAAGTTCGCCTTCCAGACCTTGTGCAGGCATTTCTGTTCAAACATGGATGCAACAGATACTTACAAGCACCTGAGCCCAAGGGGAGATGGGGGCGAACAAGACAGGGCTCCTGTCCTCACAGAATTAACACTCTGGTTGGGAAGATGAGCAGTAAACAAGTAAACAAACCAAGGAAGATGGCTTCCGACGGTGAGAGGTGCTCAGAAGAAAAAGCGAGGGGCTGTGTTCAAGACCACGGGGACAGACAGGGTGGCCTTCGTAACAGCCGCAGGCATCCAGGTAGTGGGGCAGGATCCTGGCAGGGAAGTGCTGGCTAGTCTGGCTGGCGAGACAGGCTCAGCAGTGCTTTTGTCCAGCATGATAAGGGAAGGAAACAGGAAGTCCAAGGAACAGCGGGCATCCAGGGGAGGCCTCTGACTAGTTTGGGTCAAAGTGGACCATTCTTCTGGCCAACCTGCTTTGTAGGAGAGCTGTGAAGGGGGGAGGTGCAAAAGGTGAATGGAAAAAAACGAAAACCTCCCTGACCAGCTCACTCAGTTAGCTGGAGGGTCATCCCACACACCAAAAGGTGGCAAGTTCAACTGTCATGCCTGTCAGGGCACACACCTAGGATTGGGGTCTGACCCCTGGTCAAGGTGCGTAGGGGACGCAACCGATCAATGTTTTTTTCTCTGTCTTTATTTCAAATCAATAAAAACATATCCTCAGGCAAGGATTTAAAAACAGAAAGGAAAAAACACAGAGGCACTGGGGAGGGAGAAGTTCACCTAGAATGAGCACTGGGAATGAATGAGTGAGTGAACAGCCAGGACCTATGCTTCACATGATTTTCACAGAGATCTCCAGGTAAGTTTATCAGAAAGATGGAAGGGGTCGAACCGCCATGGAGGGACCTGCAGACGCCGTGGGGAAAATGACTTTCATCGTTGCCCTGAGAACCTCTGGCTGTGGAGTTCTGATTCTGCACCTGTTCGGAGGCCAGGGGGCAGCCTCTCTCTCTGAGCCAGAGGTCCACGTGTGCACGCGTGCTCCTGGGGGTGGGAAGCGGTGCCTGGCTGGCCCCCTTTCACCCTCCACCTGCTCCCTATGCCACTGCCTTGGTGGAAGACCCCAGACAAGGATGTCACCTGTCTAAGATTTAGCGTCAACATCTCTAAAAGGTAGGGATTTGCCACCCTGCCACACAGTGGCCTGTTTCTAGGATTCTGTCCTCCAGAAACACTATGTGAAGGGCACTGAGATGTGTGGACACACACAAAGATGTTCGTTGTTTGTTCACAGCAGATCACAGGACACAGCCCAAGGGCTCATTAGTAAGGGATCCAGCACAGCTGGACAACAGAACAACACACAGCAGTTAAAAAGAATGTCATGGAAATACATCTTTCAAAGAAGCGAGGGAGCAAGCTACAGAATAATAAGTACAATAGGGTCCCATTTTTGCAGAATATTACATAACTATATACCATACATATTTATGTCTCTAAACATTTTATTTTATTTTATTTTGTAGGGGTTTTTTTTGTTTTCTGTTTTAAAAATATTTTATTCAGCCCTGGCTGGTGTGGCTCAGTGGATTGAGTGCTGGCCTGCAAATGGAAGGGTTGCCGGTTTGATTCCCAGTCAGGGCACATGCCTGGGTTGTGGGCCAGGTCCCCAGTTGGGGGCACATGAAAGGCAACCACACATTGATGCTTCTCTCCCTCTCTTTCTCCTTCCTTTCCTCTCTCTCAAAAAGTGAATGAATAATATCTTAAAAAAAAAAGAAAAATATTTTATTCATTTATTTTTAGAGAGAGGGGAAAGGAGAGAGAGAGGAACATCAATCATTGCCTCTCACACACCTCCAAATGGGGACAGGCTTGCAACCCAGGCCTGTGCCCCGACAGGGAATTGAACTGGCAACCTTTCAGTCCACAGGCCAGTGCTCAATCCACCAAGCCACATCAGCCAGGGCTGTTTCTTGCTTTCTCTTTTGTTTTTGTTTCACAGTTAGCCTCCAGGAAGGAAGGATACTTGCCCAGATGCTGGCAGTGGTTCGCTCTGAGACTGAGATCGGTGTGGCCAACTCACTGTTTACAAGTCACTACGGTTGGATTGGATAACAACAGATAACTTTTTAAAAGAATTCACACACCATAAAATTCACTCTTTGAAAGCATACAGTTCAGTGGTTTTCATGTGTCCACAGCGTTGTGCAGCATCACCACTGCTTCAGCTAGAACATTTTCATCGCCCCACACTCTGTACCCGTTGGCATGACGCTCACTCCCAATCACCCTCCCCCTCCCCCTCCCCCACACCCCAGCCCCTGGCAACCACCACCCCGCTCCCCATCTCTGTGTGTTTGACTATTCCAGGTGCCGCATGTAAGTGGAGTCACTGTATTGATTGCTAATTAATGTTTAAACTGCTGCTCCATCACAGTGTTAACCAGGCACCTGTAACTCTCTCATACCAACACACGCTGTTTGTGCTTTCATGTTGGTAGAAGCAAATCAGGCTCCAGTTCTAAAACAAAACCAGCCCCAAATCAACAAGAGGAAATCTGTCCACACAGCACCAGGGCCCCGGCTGATCACTGCAAGACGAGAATAAGACAGGTGAAGCAAATGTAGCTTTATAATGAGAGAAATAACAGATGAGGGAGGGGGCTTCGTGGACTGGCCCATCCCTTCAATCCCTGCAGCCTGGAGCCTCTGCAGGCTGAGGCACCTGCAGTCTTCCAACCCTAGGATTTTGTTTTTCTAAGCTTTCCTGACTCTCCAACCCCAGGATTCTCCAGCTTCCACGTGGGTCTGCCCACTGTGCTTTTCTACCTGTCCCGATTTAGAGCCTTCTTCTGGCCCTGGACTCTGAGCTGCTCCCTGGGGAGCAACCTGGCAGAGCCATGGACCAGGAGCATTGTGAGACCTCCAGTGGGGCTAGGGTGCAGCAGGAGGCCTGTACGAGGCTTCGGTAGCAGAAGTAGAAGCTGTTTCGAAGCTCCCCTCCGTCCTCGCTGGGCCAGAGGCATGCCCTGAGCAAGCCAGGACGTCCTGAGCCCCAGCCTGCCTAGATGAGGTCTGGGGCCGCATGCATTTTGGAGACATGCTGATTTGAGGAGATATTAAATTTAACATTAAAAATGTGAGGTTCTGGCTGGTGTGGCTCAGTGGATTGAATCCCAGCCTGCAAACCAAAGGGTTGCCAGTTTGATTCCCAGTCAGGGCACATGCCTGGGTTGCAGGCCAGGTTCCCAGGGCGGGGTACATGGGAGGTGACCACACCTTGATGCTTCTCTCCTCTTTCTACCTCCCTTCCCCTCTCTAAAAATAAATAAATAAAATATTTAAAAGAAATTTTTTGTTCAATTATATTGTGACAGCTGTCACATCAGCATGCATTTAAAAAAAAACATCAGAATTGGTAAATTTTGGTGCAGCCATTTTAATACTGAAGATGGAAGAAGATACACATTTTCAGAGTATTATGCTTTATTATTTCAAGAAAGGTAAAAACACAACTGAAACACAAAATAAGAATTGTGCAGTGAATGGAGAAGGTATGGTGACTGATCGAATGCGTCAAAAGCAGTTTGTGAAGTTTCTTGGTACTATGGACATTTTGGCCAAATAATTCTTTGCTGTGGGGCTGTCTTACACATTGGAAGATGTTTGGCAGCAGCCCTGGCCTCTACCCACTAAAACTCAATAGTGGGAGAGAGCCAACCTACTCAAAATACCCAAATCATTATCCAAGTTATTGGTGAAAATGAAAATGTGTCTTTTATTTCATGGGAAAAATCTAAGCGGACTTTTTGGCCAGCCCCGTACAGCCCCATACATACTGGTGAGCTTGGTGAGCCTGGTGAGAACAATCCTCCCAGGAGCCCCAGCCCCACAGCCCCTAGCACCCCACACACAGGCCGGCTCACTTGCAGCTGCAATCGAAGTGCCAGCTCCTGGGACCCCCCAGCAGGCCAGCAGGGTCCTGCTGGGGTGCTGAAATAGTATTCAGGGCTCAGAGCTCTTGCTGCCCCACAGTGAGGCAGGGACAGAAGTGTGGCAGGAAGGACGGGAGGGAGACAGGGGCACCTGACTCAGGGTTGGGTCTGCAAAACCAGCCCATTAATTCATTGACACTCTGGGGGTGACTAGGGATTAGGGTGGAGATCACAGGGGCTAGAGCCCCCGCACCAAAGCCCCCTCAGTATCAACCTGACCATCTTTGCATGTCTCAGTAGGCAGAGTGGGAAATGGTTTCTGAGCCTCCCTGGCTCCTCTCGTCTGCAAAGTGTCAGGCAGGAGAGAGTTTGGCTAGCCGGAAGGGAGGGTCTGTGACAAGACTGTCATTCACGAGAAAGGGACGGTTTGTGTCCCACTTACCTGAGTGTGCCAGCAGGATGGGGAGTAAGGCAGCTCTTCCTGTCCGAAACAGAAAGTGAGACTTGCTTGGAGAAGCTCTGGGAGGGAGCCGCTTTTTTCCCCTAAATAGAACAGAGGTTCGAGAGGGTGCACCGCACCGCTGGGTAACATGGTACAGCCAGGATGGATACGAGGAGCGCCAAATACAAATCACAATCACAGCTTTATATGCTGAGACTTAGAAGGGCCAGGAACTGGCCTGTGGGGGAGAATTACTGATGAGGAAGTAGAGGCTCGGAGAATTTAAGCAACGCGCCTGAAATCTCCCAGCTGCTAAGGGGGCAGCATTGGCTGAACCTAAGTTCCCTGCCACTTTCCAACCGTGACCAGAAAGTGAAGTCCACTCTCCAGGTCCAATGGCCCCAGGGAACTTTATGGAGGGTGGAGGTGGGGGTAGAAGGGAGGTACCTTGACCTTGATCAAATGGCTGGAAAGGAACAGGGTGGGGCCAGAAATAAGGAAAAGTTTGGATTTCCAGCTACAGGCTTGACAAGAATGTGGAGCCACGGGAACCTGGATGAATTGCTGCTTCCCCTGCCCCCCTCTTTCCGGAAAGCAGGAAATTGCTGGTCAGCCTTTGGATCTTCAAATCCCACCTGCTCCCCAGCCTCTTCTGCTGTCCTTCTCCCAAACCAGAGGCTAGCTCCTGACCCCCAGCCACAGCGTGTGCCACAGCCCTTCGCCTGTCCCCAGGGCAGGCTGGGGGTGGGGACAAAAGGCCACTGGGAGGAAGAGCCAGGGACAGCAAGGTGACTTCCGTTTGCTGAAAGGCTGTGCAGGACACAGCACACCTTCTTTGCTTACTCATTCTGTGCCTCTCTCTATGTGCTAGAAAGGCACACTGTCACTTACTCATACAGTGAGTCTTCACGTCGTTGACAGGCTCTGGGAATCTGAGTGAGATGAGGCACAACGAAACCAGTTTTACTTACCCTCAGCTATTTGATAGAAATGAGAGCTAAGTTCCTACAGCCTGTTTCTGGTCACGGACACATCACCAAACTTCTAAATAAGTATCCCAAACACTTGTAATATTAAGCATTGAAATAAATGTAAGCTATGCATAAATTTAAGAGAGATTAATAATAACAACTAAGAATTATTTTCCAGCGCTTATTCTAATTCAGGAACACGGGCAGCCTCTCCCAGCAGCTCAAGGACCCACTGCCCTGAACCAGGTACGTTCCCATCGCAGGGTGCACTCATGCTCACCTCCACTCGCTCAGACGGGCACAGTGCAGACAGGCCGACTCCCCCACCACGCTCACCTCTGGGGTGTGGGAGGAGCTTGCAGTCCCTGAAGAAAACCTGCACAGACGAGAGAGAATGTACAAACTGCACGTAGGCCGTGGCTCCCACTGGGAGTTGTATTTTTTTAGAAAACAAAAATGGGACACTTAAACTAAAAAAAATTGAAGTTTTTTTATAACTGGAAAAAAAAAAAAAAAACCCAAACCACTAAACAACTGGGTAAGACATTAAATATAACCAGTGAGTTCCACCCCAGCCCTATTTCTCCAAAGCTGCATGGTTGAGTGGAGTCTCTGGAGGGGACATCTGCACAACAGGGGCCTCTGTCTGGACTCCTGCTGCATCTTCAGTCACCTCTCCTCTCACCCTTGGGTGGACCCCAAACAAAACACCAGAGCAGCCCTGGTATGGCTCACTGCAAACCAAAGGGTGCCAGCCTGCAAACCAAAGGGTCACTGGTTCAATTCCCAGTCAGGGCACATGCCTGGGTTGAGGGCCAGGTCCCTAGTAGGGGCAACCACACATTGATGTTTCTCTCCCTTTCTTTCATCCTCCCTCCCCCTCTCTCTAAAAGTAAATAAATAAAATTAAAAAAAAAAAACCCAACAGCAACACACCAGTGCACGCTGATCGGCTATCCTATCAAACCCCAGGGGGTGCCATTGCGTCCCCCCATAGCAGCCTGGGCCTCCTTGTATGTTTCTTACTCAACTAGAGAACACCCTGTCGGGTATCCTGCATGCCTATCCAGGTTGAGGTGGATGTTTTTTATTTCCCCACACTCTGCAAATTTGTCATGGATGTCTTCTTTGGTTGGCTTCCTCATGGACTGCAGTGACAAAGAGAATCCGACCTTCAGCAGACCTCCATCGTGCTCCACGCTGCCATATCCTCACACACCCACGGGTGAGACCCCTCTGCAGAGCCACAGCGGCAGACCTTCCATTTTTCGCTCCCTTCAGTTTGTGGGTGCTCTTGTCCCCCTCCTCATCCACGGGGAAACCCTCACCTTGGCCTCATAAAGATCAAGCACGTTCACCATCTTGCCTTTGTTGTCAGGAATTGATTTTGTTTTCTCATCAACTTTATACCAAAATGATGATGAATGAAACGTTATTCAGGACCTGCTGTACAGTTTTATTCTTTCATTCAATTCTGGCTCACTCACCTCCTCATGCATTCATCATTCATTCACACAACAAATTCTTTTCACTATAAAGGCCATCAATCCTGGGTGCTGCCTCTTTTCTCAGGTGGTCAGGGGATCCTGGCCCAGTCCTGGCTGTGGCCCAGAATTCTGGAACTGAAGGGCTACAGCCCTTGGTCAGCTAGCTGCCTTGTTTTGCAGATGAGAAGGTTATTTTGCAGATAAGGTCAAGGCCATACTCAAGAGAAACCCCATCTTGGGCTCGCAGACAGCATATGAGGAGGCAGAGGAAGAGACTGTGAGAGCAAGCTGAGGCCACCGGAGGCGGGCCTGTGTGGCACGAAACCTGCTCGGAGCTCTGGGGTCTGAAGACCAGCAGCTTCAGCCCCAGCAGCTCACTGCTTCTGCCCAAAGCCTTATGCCCTGGGCATCTCCACCGGGTATCTAGTAAGTGCCTCAAACTCACATGCAAACCCAGTTCTCTACCCACCTGCATTTGCAGCCTGTTCCGAACCTGCCCCACCCACCCCATCTTCTCATGGCTCCACTACCTCCCCAGCTGCAAACGCACGATGCCTGGGCATCCCCCTCCCCCACCCACTCCCACTTGGCCAACTGCCAAGTCCTGTCCCCTGTAACCTCCCAGGTTGCTTGTGTCCCCTGCCTTCCTCAGGCCTGCTGTCCCACTGCGTGCAGCCCAGCCCCTGTGCAGCTGGAACACTGTAGACAGGTGCCTCTGCCTCTCCGTGAGCAGGTCTCCACTGTCTGTCTCTACACAGACCTGTCTCAGGCCCCTGGAGGAACCAGGGCTGGAAAAAACCCCTAGGCAAGAGTCTGCAGGCTGAGTCCCATCCCTGATCCACAGCAAGGCGGCCATGCAGATCCACACATGACCTTTCTATTTCTATATGACTGACTTCCAAGGTCACAGACAGCTAATAATAATGGCCTTTACCCCCTAATCACACCCCATGGCCAGGTGCTATGCTAGCACTTTACCTGAGGCAGTTTAATCCCCATTTTATAGATGAGGAAAGTGGGAAGTGATGCAGCTTGGCCCCTGGTTACACAGCTAGTACATGGGATTCAACCCAGGTCTGACCAAGCCCCAGCCTGCACACTGCTGTACTACCTTCTGCTGGTGCAGGAACTTCAGGTAGCTGGGACCACCCAGTGCTCACCGTTCCGCAACTGACAAAACCCTCACACTGTTATGCATGGGAGGACTCTGAACCTACTTCCTCCACTCTGGGCAGCAAGAATAAAAACCCGGCGAGTTGGCTACAGCTGCTGAATGCCCTGCATTCCTCGAGCAGCGAGTACCAGGCAGAGTCCAGCCGTGCCTCTCCCCTCGCAAGGGCTGCTGGTGCCCAGCACTGCCGCTGGACCTGAACCAAGCCATTGGAAACAGCCCCACACTGGGCACACACATACTGTCTGTGACCCTGGGCTCCTGAAACTGCCCGTCGCCCGGCAAGACGAGAAGAGCACCGAGAGTCTGTGTCAGATGCAGCATGCCTTGACCTGGCATAATTTTCACAACGGGGACAGGCTGGCTGCTCAGGTGGGTCTGAACTCCTGTGAGCCACCATCGCCAAATGCCAGGATGGGCAGTGGGGACAGCAAACGGAAGAAATGGCACTGGAGAGGCCGCTCTTTAGGAGGCCAGAGAACCAGGCAGTAAGGCGCTGCGGCAGGCAGGGGCAAGGGGACCTGGCTGGCACTGGCCACCTGGCAATCAAAACCGTTGGCAGGGTCCCTACTCTGCACTCAGTAGGACCCAGCAGGGTTACAAATGAAGTGCTGGGGAAGCTACAAAGGGCACTGGAATGTTTGGACTTATTCCTTATTCATAGAGAGGCTGCTTGTTTTTCCTTTGAGGGGTGGGGTGGGGCTGAGCTGCAGGCTGGTTTCGGGGAGACAGCACAGACTTCGCAACTGCACTGACCCCTGTTTGGCTCCTCCTTAGCTCTGGGAACTCTGACAAACCCCTAACCTCCCTGGTCAGGAGCAGCTCCCCACCTCAGTCAGACTTGGTCGTGGTCCTTACAGCCATCTACAGGGCCCCATATATACGGCTGGAGCTCCCCCAGTCTCTGGCCCCTCATCCTCCTCCCCTCTACCCACTCTGCTCCAACTGACCTTTTCACTATAGCCCCTCCACACACAAACTCCCCTCCGCACACGAAGGGGCCTCTGCCGTCAGCTCCTGGGCATACGCAGTGTTGCTTCCGAGCCCTCGTCAAGTCCCTGCCCAGAGGACACCAATCGGCGTGCTGTTTCCGAACTGCCCTCCTCGAAGCAGCACCTCCTACCCTTGACTTCTCTCCGTAACATGCGTCTCCATCCCGCGTACAGAATATGGCTTATCACCTGTCTCCACCCACTAACATTTAAACCCATGAGGACAAGGACTTAGTTTTAATTAGTTTTTTTTTATTAGTTTTTTTTTTAGAGATTTTGTCTTTGATGTATGTGGATTTCCCCCTTGCCTAGAGGCACCTGGCAGGCTCACTTGGAGGCAAAGGATCAGCCTCTGCACAAAGCCCTAAACCCTGCCTGACACACAGCAGGCGCCGTGTCAGAGTCCTGGGGCTGTAGCAAACTGCCGTGAACTTGTCCTCGCAGCCCTGGAGGCCAAGGGCCCCAAATCAAGGTGTCAACCCCAGGGGAGGGCCGTCCTCGCCTCTTCCAGCCTCTGGCGGGCCCAGCATGCGGAAGTTCAGTCTCTGCCTCTGTCTTCATGTGGCCTTCTCCATGTGTCTCTTATAATGACACTTGTCACTGGATTTAGGGGCCACCTGGCTCATCCAGAATGATCTCGAGATCCGTAACTTACACCCGTGAAGACCGTTTTCCAAATGTCACATTGACAGGATCCAGGTGTTAGGACATACATGGACATGTCTGTCTTTTCGGAGATGGGCATTCAGCCCATCACAGCACTGGACGGTAACGCCCACATGAATGGGGAGATTTAGAACAGCTTTGAAGTCTGCTTGTGAGGGAGCAGCAGGAACAGCGCATGCACCGCTTACAGCCCAGGCATTGCTCCGGGCACTCACGCGTCGTCTCACTTATCCCTCACAACCACCCAGTACGGCCCAGTCCACACCCTCCTTTACAAACAAGGAGCAGGGCTGACGGGCGCAGTGATATGCAGGGGGGGCACCTCCACCCCAAAGCCACGCTGGTGCCCACCTTGGGACAGGTGCAGCACTAACCCCCAGGATACAGGAAGCCATTTCACCCAACTCCCACACCGCCTCCAGTTGGGCTCTCAGGGACAAGCCCCTGGAGCAGGCCCAGCCCTGGAGGGCAGCAGGCACTAGCTAAGGCCCCCCAGGCATGCTGCACACCAGTGGGTGACAGGGCCCCTGCGCACCCATTACATCTTACAACCTGGGGACACAGAGCTTTCAGCTTCAGACAAGGCTACCAGCCCAGAGACCACAGAGCAAATCCGTGACACAATTCAGACTTGAATCTGGGTGGCATGCCTTCAAGTCAACGGTTCTTTCCCTGCTCTCAAGCTCCCTTCCTACCAGAGCACTCAGGAGACTGACCACAAACCAGGCAAGTGCAAAGCCTCGCTCGGGAAGTCACAGTAGCCCTGGCTCTGGGAGGCAGGGGTGGTTACCTGTTGCTATTTCACCTATTGTGCCAGTCTTATGTAGCACTTTCTAAACTAACACCACAGGTTCGGGCAACAAAAGACCCGTCTTTACTACCTACTACCCTGACCTTGGACGGACAAGCTATGCAATTACTCCAGGCCTCACCTTCCTCAATAAGGTAAGGATAGTGAGCCACCTATTGTCAGAGTTGGATGGTACATAAACTGTGCAGACCGTACGGCTCCAAGCACTTCATCTTGGCCGGGTAGTAGGGCAACACTGCCTGAGACAACCAGCGTCAGTCAAGTTTTTAACGGTCATGGATCGGCATTATCTGTGTTTTGCCAGAAAAGCTTAAAAATTGGCTCTGACGGTAAACAGTGTGGGCTACTAGGTTTTGAGGTTCAGAAGATGCCATCTCAGGGAAGTCGCCAAGATGGCAGGTCCCATCAGGGCGTTGAGGGGAGGGAAGGCAGTGAAAGTGGAGACAGACACTCATTGGGACTGGCTGTGAAGGTGACGGCAGGCGGCCGGAGGACTGAAGTCACTGAGGGGGCAAGAGGCTGCCCACGGGGAAGGAGTCAGAAGACCCGGCCGGCGGAAGACAGTAGAAAAATATAGTTGGTTGGAGCCAACTCTTGGCTTTTACAACTACATGATCATGACTGAGTCCCTCCACCCCTGAGTCTGTTCCCTCGTCAAGCAGAAAGGCGCACTACCACTGAACCTGAATGCAGACAGCCGCAGGTCATCCAATGCACACAGGTTCCGGTGAGGTGCAAGTGCGACACTGAACGTGCGAGTGTCCCGAGAACTGTACGGCACCACGTGAACACAGGGATCGGGTAATTCCGTGCCAGCACCAGCAACCGATGCGCTGGGAGAGAGCATCGCACACACAGGAAATGACCTGCTGCTGCCCTCATCCACAGGTGCTCCCCACCAATAATGAGAGGACAGATCTGGCTCCAAAGAAGATCCTTTACTGAGACTTATTTCAAACATTTCAGTCTTTGACATGAATAAACTTCAACTCGGCTGATAGGCTGATGGCCAAGCTATGTCAGGGCTTTGCAGTGGCCAAAAGCACTCCCCACCGATGACAACAGTGACACAAGCTCCCGACTAATGCAGGCGTGAATGACTCAGGGTCTCTGTCCCATCTTCTTCAGGGTTCGATTGAGCTAGAAGAGAAAGAAAAGCGAAGTCACATGGGGGGCTTGCACCAAATCTTTCCTACAGCGCGCGTGATGGCCAGGTCAGAGACTTCAGGCCAGCCCCATGAAGTCAGGGAGGGGGACTCTGATGTGAGTGTGGGCGGACCCCTTGTGTAAAGCCCCGTTAGGCCCTCCATCAGGCAGTCAGAGGGCCTCTCACGGTCCTTGCAGACTGCTGGTCCACCCGCACTCTCACTCAACGAACGCACCCTACACTGCTCTGCCCACTGTAGACACGGGAAAGGGATTTGGAGCGGCTAGACTTGGGAGAACTGCATTACAACCTCAGGAGGGGCCTGGTGGCTTGGACCACAGCACTGCAGTGACCTCTGCTGGAGGACTCAAAGCGCCAGGACACAGTGGCTCCAGCTACGGCCACAAAAAGAGGCTCAGTACCCTTGTAGTGTTTGGCCTGACCCACAAGACCTCTCGTAGGGCAAGACGTAGAAGGCGCCAAGTCTGTAGAAACAGAGCTGCTCCCTGTGCTCTGCCTGCAGGAGCTGGCCAGACCTGTCTGAGCTGCTGAGTAACCGCCGAACGGGGAGGGATGAGAGCAGGCAGTGAATCTGCCCATATTAGGAAATAGTAGGGAGGGAGAGAAGGCTCCTGGCCATCCACAGAGGGAGATCTTGGAAAGAGATGCTCCAGAGAAGGCTGACACAGCAACTCCTGAAGGCCCAACCCCTTTCCCCAAACCCCAAGCAGCCAGCCAGTCCAGCTCTGAAACTTGAAGGGTCAATTTTGGGCTTGCTTTCTTTGGCCCGCAACCCAGGCATGTGCCCTGACCAGGAATCAAACCAACGACCCTCTGGTTTGTAGCCCAGCATTCAATCCACTGAGCCACACCAGCCAGGGCAAGTTTGGACTTTCTTAAAGATAAAAATGAAAACTCCTCACCCAGTCCTCAACCTCTGTCCCCAGGCCACACACCCCTCTCTCTCAGACCTCTTACCTCCTCAAATTTGTGAATCTGCCGGATGAAAAAATCCCCATAGCGCCTGGCAACTTTGGTGTCTGCGATGTGGATCATGTCCTGTGGGAAAAGCACAGTCAGATGACAGCTGTGAGGTGGAGCCACTGACGGGCTCACAGATGATCATGATGCTAATTGCTACCCAGAAAGCGCCTTCCCAGTTCATGGCAGCGCTTTCTTTCTGGATGACTGACTTTATTTTCTTCTTGTTAACTCATTATTATTTTCTGGCCATTTTCAACGAATGTGAATCTTGCAGCAATAAAAACATTTAAAACAGCACTTTATTCTCACACACAGACCGCAAATTAGGCCAGATTTTACATTTTGTTCTTTAGCTCAGAATATTTTGTTGAACACCATTTTGCTTGTAAATTCCTACGTAATCCAAGTTAAGACCCAAGAACTTTCTGAATCATTGACAGGAATTTTTTTTTCAAGTCAGGGATGAAAAAACAAAGCACCCTACCCCCAGTGCAATGAAGAAAGCGGCATTTTGCCAAAGATAAACCTGACCCAGGAAGCGGAACAGTAATAAAAACAAAACATGCAACTAAACCTTTTCCATGCAGGGACTGTGAACGTATTATTGTTATCAATTTAACTTAAATATAATTTCATAGCAAAATTTTATTCATTATAATCAAGCTGCTAATTCTTGGGAGAAGTAGACCATCTAGATATCTGGCACTAGTTTATCTGGGTCGCTAGGATGTAGGAGAGCAGCAGGTCACTGATGTGGCGAGAGAGAGAAAGAGAGAGAGAGAGAGAGAGAGAGAGAGAGAGAGTGAGTGTGTGTGTGTGTGTGTGTGTGTGTGTGTGTGTAAGATGCCAGGAACAAATGGAGTGCCGGCAGCTGGTGTAATACCACAGGGACAGACAGTTCTGTTTGATTTTTAAAAGCATGATTTAATACACTGAAAAACTTCCACTACTGATGTGTTTCTTCTTTTGTTGAGACTGTTCACATCAAGGACAATTCTGACAAATACCACGTCTTCCAAAAGCCATCAAGTCTAAACAAGAGGGTCAGGTCTAACAGGATGAGCTTCCAGAAACAGACGCCCCAAACCGACCTGGCAACCAGGTATATGCCCAAGAGAGCGTGTTCACACGAAAATGGTGTGCAAGTATTCCCAACAGCATTACCCACAAGAGCCAGTGGGTCGCTTAGCCGCCAACAGGACTTGGGCAGTGACACACACTGCAACCCAATGAAACATGCAAATGTGCATGATGGAGGGAGTCAAGTGCAAAGGCCACGTGTTTTATGATTCCACTTATATGAAATATCAGGGACAGACAAGTCCAGAGACAGAAAGCAGATTACTGGTTTGCGGAGATTAGGGGAAGGGGGACTGGGAAGGCCTGCTAACGAGCAGGGAGTTCATTTTGGGGGTGACAGAAATGCTGTGGAATTAGATACCAGAGACAGCTACACAACACTGTGAACACACTAACAGTCATCTAAAAAACTATCAAAAAAAGTTACGATGTTTACATCAACACACTTCCTGAAAACAGCTACAAATGCAGGATAAATTATTTTTTTAAATCTCCTTATAGCATTGAAGAATTGAAAAGGGAATGAAGAACTATTTGAGAGAAAACAGGAACTGTTCTAAGCAAGCACAGAAGCCCCATCTGTGCTGAGGGCATTGCTAATCCTAGAAACTTGGACACAAGGGACAGACCAAGGCTAGGGCCATGCTTAACATAAGACCCTCCTCATAATGCTGGGATCCCACAGGGCTCCATCCTCAAGTTCACAGTAAACCAGAAGAGACCTGCCATCCCACCCCTGACACCAAGCAATGCTTGCCAAGTGCGGGGAGGGGAATAAAAGAAACAAAGACCCACCCCTGAGATGTTAGAAACGCAGGCTGACTCTGGACAATCTGGAGCCCGGGCTTGTCTCCTGGCTGGTCCAGGGGGCCACAGGCTGTGAGCTCAGTCCATGGTGGTCTCATACCAATGGCATTCCCAGGCACCTTTAAGAGGCAAAAGCAAATACCCCCTAGAGAAATGAGTATCCTCCCTAGTCTTCAAAGAATGCCAACAGATTGTATTTCATTGACAACAAACCCTCCGCAGTAAAAAATACCCAGACACACAAGGACTCACTGCACCATGAGTAAAAAAGTATTAGAGAAAGAAACAGAGCTGAAGAGATTAATCAGGGATACAATGATCAAAGGAAAGTTATCCAGAATAAAGAAAACAAAAAGATGGAAGACGGGTTTCAGAGACATAAAGAACAGAGTGACATCTACACACATTAAATAAAAACTCCAGAAGAAAAAAAGAGCAGAGAAAATATGGAGGAAATATTGACAAAGGATATACTAGAAGAGATGACAGATACTAGTCCACTAACTTTAACAGATTGTTATTAAGCCCTTATCAGGGTTCCTAGTATGTCTAAATAGAATATTTTCTATACTTATGAGTGTAGACATTGGGTTGGTCAAGAAGTTCATTTGTTTTTTTTCTGTGTGATGGCTCTATTAGAGCTTAGCTGTCTTTAATTTCACTGGAAACAATTTTGTTCTGTTTTAGTTGTTCGCTTAGTTTGTTTTTATTCTTTAGAGTCAGTTGTTGATAGTTTCTGAGTTTGTTGTCATTTTACTGTCCATAGTTTTGATTATCTTCTTTTTCTAAGTCCTTTTAACATTTCATACAACAAGGGCTTGGTGATGATGAACTCCTTGAACTTGACCTTATCTGGGAAGTACTTTATCTGCCCTTCCATTCTAAATGAAAATTTTGCTGGATAAAGCAATCTTGGATGTAGGTCCTTGCCTTTCATGACTTTGAATACTTCTTCCACCCCCTTCTTGCCTGTAAGGTTACTTTTGAGAAATCAGCTGACAGTCTGATGGGAACTCCTTTGTAGGTAACTGTCTCCTTTTCTCTTGCTGCTTTTAAGATTCTTTCCTTATCTTTAATCTTGGCTAATGAAATTATGATGTGCCTTGGTGTGTTCCTCCTTGGGTCCAACTTCTTTGGGACTCTGAGCTTCCTGGACTTCCTGGAAGTCTATTTCCTTTGCCAGACTGGGGAAGTTCTCCTTCATTACTTGTTCAAATAAGTTTTCAATTTCTTGCTTTTCTTATTCTCCTTCTGGCACACCTATGATTCAAATGTTGTAATGTTTAAATTTGTCCTGGAGGTTCCTAAGCCTCCTCTCATTTTTTAAAAAATTCTTGTTTCTTCATTCTGTTTTGGCTGAATGTTTATTTCTTCCTTCTGCTCCAAACTATTGATTTGAGTCCCCGTTTCCTTTCCGTCACTGTTGGTTCCCTGAACATTTTTCTTTATTTCACTTTTCATAGCCTTCACTTTTCCCTCTATTTTGCAACCATACTCAACCATTTCTGTGAGGATCCCAATCACCAGTGTTTTGAACTGTGCATCTGATAGGCTGGCTACTTCTTCATCACCTAGTTGTATTTTTTCTGGAGCTTTGATCTGTTCTTTCATTTGGGCCATTTTTTTGTCTCTGCACCAAAACAATTTTGTTAGATTGTATTGTGACAGCTGTCATATCAGTGTGCAATTAAAAAAAATCAAAATTGGTGAATTTTTGTGTAGCCATTTTAATATTGAAGATGGAAGAAAATATGCAACACTTTGGCATATTATGCCTTATTATTTCAAGAAAGGTAAAAATGGAACTGCAACGCAAAAACAAATGAACAAACAAAAAAACTTGTTCAGTGTATGAAGATGGTGCTGTGACTGATCGATCAAACGTGTCAAAAGTGGTTTGTAAAATTTTGTGCTGAAGATTTTGCGCTGGATGATGCTCCATGATTGGGTGTACCAGTTGAGGTTGACAGTGATCAAATAGAGACGTTAACTGAGAATAATCAACATTATACCAGACAGGAAATAGCCAACATACTCAAAATATCCAAATCAATAAAGTTATTGGTGAAAATGGAAAAAAAAGTGCCCTTTAAGGAAAAAAACCATACGGATTTGGCTAACCCAATACATGGGGGAAACAAAGAGTGGAGATAATATTTCATGGGAAGAGCAATCCTAGGAGTCTGGCATATTTTAGGTCTGAAAAAAAACTCAAGAAAACAAAACGACTTACTTCTTTAAAAAAAGTTCACAAGGACTTCCGGCCAAGATGGAGGCATAGGTGGACACACTGTGCCCCCTCTCAGAACCAAAATTAAGGACAACAAAAACTTAGAACCAAAACCACACCAGAACAGATAGAAAACTGAATTGTACAGCAGTCCAAAAACAATTCACCAAGACCTATAAGAGCGGCAGAGACGGTGGAGAGGGATCGAGGCAGAAAAAAGCAGTGGCTAGTGGTCCCGGACACACAGGCGCAGTTATTGGGAGCAGGAAGGCAACAAGCAGACCAAGCAAGGCGCACAAGGAGGCTGACCATGGTCACACATTTGCGCACAGATAAGCCAGGTGAAAACTGGCAGCAAGACAGACTGTGCAACCCAGGGCTGCAGTGCCAGGAAATAAAGCCTAAAAGCACCGATTGAAAATACTTGTGGGGGTTGAAGTGCCGGGAGAGACCCAAAGAGTCCTAGAAGGGTTTGTTGGAGAGACCCACAGGGTCCTAGAACATACACAAGCCCACCCACACGAAAATCAGCACCAGAAGGGCCCAATTTGCTTGGGGAAAGTGGCGGAAGGAACTGGAATCTGAGAGAGTGAGGAGCAAGCACCATTGCTCCCTCTTGGACCCCATCCCCACATACAGCGTCACAACCCAGAGACTGGGCTGCCTCACCCTGGGCAACACCTAAGGCTCTGCCCCTCACCGCATAACAGCCTCGACCAGAACCCCCCCTGCCAAAAAAAAAAAATGGCTCAAATGGAAGAAAAGATCGAAGCCCCAGAGCCAACTCATCTAAGCGACAAAGAGCCAACCTATCAGATGCACAGTTCAAAGCACTGGTGATCAGGAGGCTCACAGAATTGGTTGATTTTGCTCACAAATTAGATGAACAAATGAAGGCTACACTAAGTGAAATGAAGGAAAATGCACAGGGAACGAATAGTGATGGGAGAAAAACTGGAACTCAAATCAATGGAGTGGACCAGAAGGAAGAAAGAAACAAACAGAACAGAATGAAGAAACAAGGATTCAAAAAAATGAGCAGAGGCTTAGGAACCTTCAGGACATCTTTAAACATCCCAACATCTGAATTATAGGCGTACCAAGAGGGGAAGAGAAAGAGCAACAAGTGGAAAACTTATTTGAACAAATAATAAAGGAGAACTTCCCCAATCTGGCAAAGGAAAAAGACTTCCAAAAGTCCAGGAAGCTCAGAGAGTCCCAACGAAGGTGGACCCAAGGAGGAACACACCAAGGCACATCATAATTACATCAGCCAAGATTAAAATGAAGAAGAGAATTCTAAAAGCAGCAAGGGATAAGGGCACAGTCACCTACAAAGGAGTTCCCATCAGACTGTCAGCTGATTTCTCAAAAGAGACCTTCCAGGCAAGAAGGGGCTGGAAATGAAGTATTCAAAGTCATGAAAGTCAAGGACCTACATCCAAGATTGCTCTATCCAGTGAAGCTGTCATTTAGAATAGAAGGGAAGATAAAGCAGTTCTCAGATAAGGTCAAGTTCAAGGAATTCATCATCACCAAGCCCTTATTATATGAAATGTTAAAGGGATTATCTAAGAAAAAGAAGATAAAAAATAGCACAGTAAAAAGACAGCAAACTCACAGATATTAACAACCACACCTAAAACAAAAGCAAACTAAGCAAACAGCTAGAACAGGAGCAGAAACACAGAAATGGAGATCACATAGAGGGTTAGCAACAGGGGAGTGGGAGGAGGAGGGGGGGAAGGTACAGAGAATAAGTAGCATGGATGGTGGGTAGAAAATAGACAGGGGGGAGGGCAAGAATAGTGTGGGAAATGTAGAAGCTAAAGAACTTAAGCCCTGGCTGGTATAGCTCAGTGGATAGAGCGTGGGGTGCAAACCAAAAGGTTGCCTGTTCGATTCCCGGTCAGGGCACATGCCTGAGTTGCAGGCTAGGTCCCCAGTGGGGCCACATGAGAAGCAACCGCACACTGCTGTTTCTCTCCCTCTGTTTCTTACTCTCTTCCCCTCTGTCTAAAAATAAATGAATAAAATTTTTTTAAAAAAGTTACTCTTTAAAGAAAAAACTTATGACACGTGGACATGAACTAAAGGGAGGAATGTGGGTGGAGGGGGTGTGGAGGGGAATGATGGGGGAAAAATGGTACAACTGTAATAGCAAAATCAATAAAATCTATTTTAAAAAAAAAGCTCACTAGGACATTAAAATGTCCAACTTGAACTTAAAATCCCAACAGTGAAAAGCAATACTACTCCTCAACCCGCCTCTCCCCTGGGGAGGAAACCACTACTATACTGATTGTGCATCCTTCCAGAAATAACTCTTTGCATACACAAGCCTATACATTATCTAAAAAAGAAAAAAAAAAAAAAACAAATGGACCATGGACGGCTACCCAATAAAGCCATCCGTGTACTTTCCGTAATAGCCTAGCCACCCAAACGCCCACTAGCAGCGGAAGGCAAAGCAGCAGGCAGCAATTGCAGCAGATGGCAGACTCTCACGGAGCAGTGAGCACGCATGAGCTATCATGACACAAAGCCACACCGGATGTCCGTCTCTCAAATATACCGCTGAACAAAGGAGGCTAGATGCAAAAACAGCACACACTGTACAATTCCATTGCAAGGTGCTCGAAACCAGGCAGCGCTGATCCAGGACGCTGATCCGGGACGGGACAAGTCAGGACGATGGCTTTCCACTCGCTAAGGGCTTCCAAGTCAGCCTACACAGCACCCGCCCCCTTCTTCTCTCTGCCTCACCTCCAGTCACGGGGGCCTCCCAGGCCTCTCTCCACACACTGCGCCATCCCTCAGACACACCACACACACCCAGACACTCCTGCCCCAGGGCCTGTGCTCTCACTGCTCCCTGTCTGGAATGCCCCTCCCACAAACATGTGCTTGGCTAAGTGCCTCACCTCCTGCAAACCTTAGCTTCAATTTCACTTTCTCAAAAAAGCTTACCCTGAGTACCTTATCTAATACTCGCCCTGTGCCTTCCACCACCACAACCCTGACTCCACAGCACTGGCAACTTCTAACCTAGATGGTTTGCTTAATTACAACATTTATGCCTATTTCTAGAAACTAGCACATCAGCAAAAGGGCTGAAATCTTTGTTGATCGGGTTCACTGATACATCCCAAAGTCCCAGAACAGTGACTGGAAGACAAGGGTAGTTTAATACATATTTACTGCTAATAGATGGACAGAGTGTGCCCCAGAGAACCTAGCCCGGGGCGGCCATACCTTATCGATGTAGAAATCAACCTCAGAGGCTGACTGAAATTCGCCATCCAGGGCGGAGATGCCACTGGTCCACACCAAGTTCTTCATTTTGTGCTTAAAGACGAGAAGCTGGATCCGGAACTCCTGCTCGCTGAGGTCCAGGAAGCCGGCCAGCTTGGCCACAGGCATGGTGGTATAGAGCTTCAGGAAGCTGCGGATGGTTGAGAGCTGGGCCTGCTGCTGCACTTCATCAGAAAACACCTTCAGCTGCTGCAAGAAGGGCTCCTTGTGGTAGTTGGGGTGCACATTGTCATAGTTGGGAACCACGGGAGACAAGAATTTGGGGCAGGAATAGCTGAAAAGTTCCTCGTAGACCTGTGGGTCACCTTTCTGCATGCGCAGCATCTTATCCCCATATTTCTCCCGCAGCTGGAGGTGAATACTCTCATCAATGCGCATGGGGTACATGGTGAGGGCGATGGCCAGCAGCGCGTGCATCTGCTCGTTCTGCTTGTTAATCTGAGCGTAGGGGTGAGATTGGCACCGCATCAAACGAAGCAAAATTCTGAGGCCCCACCACCCTCTTAAGCACACTGCCCAGATCTCTGACTTCTCCCCAGGCCTTGCACCAGTCAGTTAACTTTTCCAACGTCTCTCCCAAGCCTCCCTCTAGCTCCATTCGATCCTAGGCTAGTTCTGGGCCCTCTCCAGTTGGATTCTTCACTGGTAAGGCTTAGTCTCTCCACACACGTCACTGGCAGGTCACGCCTGACACACCGGTTATGATTGAGTTATCCAGAAGCCTTTGCCAGCACCTCAATGCCTAAAGACTAAAATACTTCAGCTGGGTAATGAAGGCTGCCCCAGAACCCCCCCCCCCCCCAAGTTAACTACTCTTCTGCTCTCCGGCCAAAAGGGTTCATTGCACTGCTACACCACCATACACTCCTAAGTCTCAACAGCTCCGCTATGCCTGAAGGTTCTATGCATGCCTTGGATCCACCCTCCTCCACGGCAAACAGCCTGAGCACAACACCCACATCCAACTCATTTGTAAACACCCGCAGCCCACAGAACACGCAGCAAATTGTTGCTGAGTAAATAAATGTAGGCACTGCCCTGGCTGGTGTGGCTTAGTGGATTGAGCACTGGCACGTGAACCAAGCGGTCGCTAGTTCCATTTCTGGTCAGGGCACATGCTTGGGTTGTGGGCCAGGTCCCCAGTGTGGGGGTGGTGAAGCAACCACACACTAATGTTTTTCTCCCTCTCCTTCTCCCTCCTTCCCCTCTCTCTAAAAACAAACAAAATATAAATAAATAAATAAATAAATAAATAAATAAATGTAGGCACCAGTGGAGGATAGGCCAGGATTAAAAGATACTATCATCAAGGTATTAATATCCGAGGTAATAGATACAACAAAAAACTCCTAGAGGAGGCCAGCCATGAAGAAATAATTGTGTAGGAAAAGCGTACTAAAAGAGCAAAAGTTTAGATGGTGTTTACCAAGAACTGTGGGCATAGACGCTAAGGGGTCAGGTGTTCAAAGGCCCCTTACCATCTCATACTTGTATGTGGTCCTCTGGAACATGCTCTTGGTCCTCTGGATGTAGAGGAGGATATTGGCAAAGACCCGGATGGCATCCTGGTAGCGACGCATCATCAGATATGCAAAGCCAACGTAATAGTACGTGGTGACCTGGCACTCGGGCACACGGGAGTACATGCTCTGTGGAAAGAGAGGGAAGAAGCCTCTGTGAGGCCCAGACCAAGTCATCACAGATGGGACCTGACGTTGGTGGGACCGGTGGGGCCTACCCTCAGCTGGGATCGGAGGCCCTGGGCACAGACTGTACTGCTCTCCAACTGCGTTGCATGACTCAAGGCCCTGTTTTCACAGCTGCCAACAAAGGGACCGGCCCAGGTGACCCTAACACCTTTCAGCTCTAAACCCTCTACACCTCAGTGTTTTCTCTTCCTTGCTTTATACTACTTGCTTTTGTAAATAAGCCCTACAAGGAAACACACAGAGAAGAAGACAGACACATACAAGTCAAACACAAAGGTACCGGCATTTACATGGCTAGGAAAAACAACCTCGTTAATCATATCACTACTTAAACCATCTTAGAACGAAATCCTTTTGTTAATTAAGACTAATGAAACCTGAACAGTAAAAATCTGCCGTTATCATTCTGTTTTGGAAACAGAATCAAAAGACAACTGAATATTTCAGGCAATCATCAGCAAGAGACCCCCTTGTCCAAGGTCAGGTGTCCACTGCCGTGGTTTCCCAGTTCCTCTGGCCTGGGGAAGGGGAGTCCTCTTTCACTCCCCGACACTTGTCCCAACAGATGCAGATGGACTTTCCAGCCCTGGGGAGATGGGCAGAGGAGACAGGTGATTGATTACCTTCTTGTTCAGCTCAATGTTCTCCAGCACCTTGATGGCTTGGTAGTAATCCCCCAACAGCGAGTGCAGGCGCAGCAGCCCCACCAGGCTGAAGTAGCCGAGCATCTTGTAGAGGGAGTGCCGTCCATACTCCCCAGCCACACTCTCCGGGTCCCCTGAGAGAGACAGACACCGAACGCTACACCTGGGACGGGCGAAGGCAGGCGAGTTTGGCTCTGACTGTCACTCTGTAAACTCCTCGCTCACTCACTGCCAGCCTCTCCAGCCTCCTCCGCTGCTGTGGGGAATAACTCTGCCTTCAAAGGGCTACCAAGGAATAGTGTGCCTGGCCCTCTGCTAATCTTGTGTTTACCTACAGTTGGGTGGAGGGCAGCCGTTCTTTTACTTTTTGATTCCAATACACCAGAGAACATGAGAGGTCCCTCTCGTCAGTAAGTGACTCGTCAAGGCTCCTCCTTTCAGGAAGCTCACAAGGTCAAAACTATCTCCTAATAACACGAAGACGCTATGTGCCTTTCCTGCTCAGCTGAAACTGGCACCAGTGATGCAAAAACAAGGCTGGGAAACACCACTGACCACTTGGCATCAACCAGGTGGTGGTGGCAGCTGTACCAGCAGTCACTGAATTCTTCCCTGCCATGCACTTGCAGTAAAACACTAGCCACTTTTTCACAAATCATCATTTTTACTTCAAAGAACAATGGACACACAAACTATGGTTACTTAGATTTGGGTATTTAGCAGCCATTTTCTCGAAAATGAATAAAGGCCAGCCTGTTACACTCCAGTGAGAGCAACTGATAATGTCTGCTGCCAAAGAAAAAATGAGACTTTTATAAAATTTGTATCTGCCACCATGAGCTCAACCACTTGCAAACAGACTCATCAGACAAGGCTGACGGCAGAAGCAGCCGAGCGGTCATAAGAAGTAGCACACGGCACGTGTCAGTCCTGGAAATTCCTCACAGCCCAGTGACCCAGCATCTCACGAAGGCGTGCATGCATGAAAGGCCCACTCAAGCTGCAGGAGGAGCCAGAAAACTTTAATGCGCCAAAGTAAAAGCTCACTGCTAGGGCTTCGCGCCCCCCCTGCCACTGGCCTGTAGGGCACCACCAGCGGGGTCAGGCTCTGCTGTGGCATCAGAGCTGATCTGCGCCCCCTAGAAAGGCTGCTGAAAGCTCCCCACTTCGTGGGCCAAGAACCCCTGTAAAGCCAGATTCCCCTCACCTACTTCAGGCAAAACAGCAAATCGCAACAGATTGGAAAGAGGAATAGAAATAAGAACCCATTCTCTTCTGGAAGCCAGACACTACAGAGACTTGAAAAAAATGCCACTGGTCTCACTGAAAAATTTACACAGACACTTTGTGATTCTCTCAATCTACTAAGAGTATAAAATGGTCCCGACACCAGAGTCAGGAAGGGGCATGCTCTACACAAAGGCCTGAAGAGCCAGCAGGAGCGTCTGAATGCAAGGATCAGAAGCGCTGCTTCGGTCCGCCAGCCAACACCTGCTGAGCGCACTGCCCCTGACGCTGGCAGTCGGCCCCCCGCTCACACCCGAACACTGAGGGGGAGCCACAGCCACTGCCCAGGGGGCAGTGACTCCTCCGGGAACAGATGGCAGGCAGCACTCACCGCCGCTCGTGTACACCTCCAGCTGCCGGTTGATGTTGGACTTGTCTACTAGGGAGTGGAGGACGTTGAGGACACTGTGAACATTCCAGATCTTGGGGTTGGAACGAAGGAAGTCGATCTCCTCCTCCGACTTCTTGGCAGTCTTACAGCGGTACTGACTGAACGACTGAAACTGGGGAGGAAGAAGGGAAAGACTCAGCAGTGGCAGAAAACCCACGCGACAGCCCCAGGGCATGACAACTACCGCCACTCTGCACACTGCTTGTGCTTTCAGAGCCACCTTTGTTTACGCTGTGAATTTTGCTCATTACTAAATGTGTTAGCTGTTCCACGACTAAGTAAAAATCTCTAAGGTCAGAGGTAGTTTGTGGGGGAAAAAACAATCATTTTGGAGTCAGACACAGCCCAACATCATTTAGTGTCTCTGAGCTTCACAGTGCACTCAACCTGGCCACCAGAACCAGGTGGTTTCCGACAGACCTTTGCCCACAGGCAGCTCCACACATGAGCGGTGGTGCGGTGGGGCTGGGGCCGCTCTCCGTGTGTGGGTCTGCTCCACTGGAACTGACCATTAATTCACCTGGAACAGGAACCCATCCAAGCCACCTCTGTGTCAACCACAGGGCCTAGCCAAATGTACGACACGTGCCAGGAACACGCCCCAGGCATTCGTGTGGGGTAGTGCTTCTATTGGATCGGTATGGGGAGAACAGCACCAGATCACCTGCTCGATCGGAATTTTTGAAAAGTGCCCTGGCTGACACTGGTGCACACTCAGGTTTGGAAACCAGCGACCTGGAAAGCTCTGTCCTGGATGGCCTAAGATTGTGCTTCAACTCTGAAGTACTATCTTCTTCCATGAGTGTAGGATAAAAGGTTGTCAAATTTACAATAAACAAAGAATAGTATCCAGGATATGTGAGGAATTCTCATAAATTAGTAAGATAATCCAACAGAAAAAATAGGCAAAGGATACTGATAACCACTTCAAAGAAAAACAGGATTAGTCTATTACAGGGGGAAGTGCTCAGTCTCTCTGCTTATCAGCAAAATGTAAATTAAATTGAGAGTAACATCTTCTCCATCAAACTGACAAAAATTAGACAGCCCAATAACATCCAGTACAGAAAGCATGCTCCCCAAAGGCTGCTGGCAGCAAAATTTGATACAGCCTTCGAGAGGGAAATGTATTACTCTGCTAAAATTCAAACTGACTGCAACGTTCTGTATCTTGGTTGTAGTTGTATGTAATCTCGTCATATTTCATCAATTACACCCCCAAATTGGTATACTTTATTGTATGCAAATTATACCTCTATAAAGTCAACTTCTTAAAATTTTAAAAGCAAATATCCTTCAACCAACAATCTCATGTTTAATAGTCCCCTGAGATGTGCCTGCATGTTACACACACAAGGACGCGCACTGTTCCAGTGTCTGGGACTGTGAGAACCAAACACCCAAACGCCTGCCATCGCAGCGGGGCCCCCGCATCAGGCGCACTGCACCACAGGACCAGGCAGGTCTCTGTGCAGATATGCTAAGTGTTCCACATCGTAGCAAAACATATGACATAGTGGGGCACCTTTTAAGTGACATATTTTATCCATGCACAGTAAAGTCAACACCAGAGAAACGTTAATGTGGGCCTGTCTCTCAGGCAGTAACCTCTGCTCTGCAAAGACAAGGAAGACACTTTCCTCGTATCTGCAGTTTGAAAACACACAGGTTGTTTAAAACACTATGAACACATTCAAAACAAATAGAGGGTGGCGGGAAGAGCCACCCCCCTCACGGGGCATCCACCTGGCTGGGAAGAACCGCCAGGACTTCATTGGTCAGTCTCGGTGAGACAGGGAGCACCTGAAGCCCCTTGGGAAGAGAACGCCAGCTAAACCGAGGGAATCATGATGATCTTAAGAGGGATGAAGAAGCCTAGCACAGATGACCCCCCTGGCTTGCTGCAAACCAACAGGGCTGCCAGCCTTCTGCAATTCTGCTAAATCAGGGGCTCACACAAGCCAAGGAGCCAGAGAGAAACAAGGCTGGTGTGGTTTGTGGCCTACACCGCACAAAGGTGCCGAAGCCTCACCTGAGCAGGAAGCGTCCTTCCATTTTTTTTTTTTTTAATTAAAGGAAGCTTCTTTCTCAAACAGCCCCCAGAAGGTTTCCTCGGCTCACCAACCACAACTTAGCAGCACTTTGGTCCATGAAGTTCAAACGACATCTTTAAGAAGCTGATTCCCCTGTGTGAGCTATACTGTCCCCATAAAACACATGGAAAACAGGTATTTTCCCCAATTCAATTATTTTACTTTTTCATCTGTGACATTTTAAAGAATAGAACTGGCTAAAAGAAGGTGAAGAACAGTGACACTGAGCACACCGCATGACACACAGCAGTGGTTACACCGTGACAGGTACTGCGAGGACTTCACATCTAACCCTCAGTCACCCCCCAACCCCGTTTTATGGAAACCAAGGCACAGTGTGGTCAGTAATGTGCCCAAGGTCCAGCGCTTGTGAACAGCAAAACCGGCCAGTTTGCCCCAGGCCCCACAGCCGCAGCACTCCACATCAGCTACCATTCTCAGGGGGACCTCAGCACAGCGCCCCAAGTGGGTGAGGTTTCCACTTTGATAAAATGTTCTATTTTACTCTGACCTAGCATGTACCTAAGCAACCACTATCAGGATGTAGAAGACTTCTGTTTCTGAAGGCAAGGAAAGTTAAGACTTGGAATGCTTAACTAGCATTTCACCGTTACAGAGCTACCCAGTGGCACCTGGCCTCCAAACCTGGAAGGCCCGTGTTCTTCCTGCCACACCACCTCTCAAGGTCAGGTAAAAGCTCAACTCTCCTGACTCCCGAGTTCCTCCCTGGAGCTCTGAGGCCTCAATGACTCTTCAGAAAACCACGACAGAGGAGCCCACCTTCATAGGCTATTTCAAACCGCAATGGGCATGTTTCCCTACTATGTGCCTTTTTAACAGCATGAGCAATGGTAACAGCACCCTTTGCTCTACTCAGTTATTCCACACTAGGCCAAGGACTGACCAGATACCTGGTAGATGAACTCATCGATGATGTCCCAGAGCCACTGGTTGGGTAGTTCAAGGGGAGCAGGACCATCAGCATCTATGCAGAAAATCACAGAAAAGTCAGACTAGAAGCAAGGACTATGCCCACTCAGTAAGGCCCCAGAACACACTTTGCAATTTCTCTTAAAAAGACTGGCCCTGACTGGGGTGGCTCAGTGGGTTGGGCATCATCCTGCCTGAAAGGTCACAGGTTAGATTCCTGATCAGGGCACACGCCTGGGTTTCAGGCCAGGTCCCCAGTTGGGGGCGTGCAAGAGGCAACTGATGGATGTTTCTTTCATATGCTGATGTTTCTCTCCCTCTCTTTTGCCCTCCTTCCCCCTCTTGAGGCATGCACCCCCCTTCTGCACATTAAATCCTGCTAAATTGAGCTGTACCAGGCTTTATCATACCCTCCCCAACTTGGCTAAACCCTAGACTCACTGAGAATGTAGTTGAAGAGATTGCAGTAGTTATAATAGGATTCAAACCTCTGCTCCAAGGAAGGTCCCCCCTGTAAATAAAAAAAGCAAAGACATCAGGACATACATAATACATTTAAATGTCACTCATGGCCTACCATGATGGCTGAACACAAATGCAGGCAAGCTGACATCTGCTCTCTCCTTAGTATGCAGAGGGCACTGAAGTGAGAGGGAAGACGGCGCCCGCGGTAGCAATTCAAAGGGGCACTGAATGCCAGTTTTCACGGTAACAATCCTAACCAAACATTAGGGAGCAGGCATGCAGACCTGGCGAAGCAGAGGAGGGAAGGTGTTCCAGCAAAGACAGTACTAACAAAGGCAAAGCAGTAAAGCGGAGGCTGGAGTAAGAGGAGACAGTGCTGCGAGGCCACAGCAAACTACAGTGAACTGCACCGGCCCAGCGAGGGAGAGGTCTGCAAGGGCCAGATAAGAATCCAGGCCAGCGGGTGAGCAAATCCACCACCCCGTTCCTGCAAATAAAAAGTTTTACTGTAACACAGCCATGAGTGCTCCCTGGTTATGGCCGCTCAAAAGGCATAGCTGGATAAACCCGACAGAGACCACTGGGCCCTTAAGAGTCTGAAACACTCTCTCGCACTTCACACAGACAGCCCCTGACCCCCAATTGAGACTTGAATGGTGCAGGTGCCTGAGAACCACTGAAGGTTTCTGAGATGGGAAACACGATGAATGATGCATCTGTATGGAGTTCAGAGAACACCGCCTTGCTGCCTTAGCCCTACCGCTTACAAAGGCAGCGTTCCAACAAGGCATGCCGTCTCTGTAACAGGAGACCATGTGGTGCCCAAGATGGGACATGCTCTCCTGATGAAAAGCCTCCCTCCAGGGATTGCAAACTGGTCATGTACTTGGTACCTAGCCAAGAGGTTAGGGGCCAACAAACCTCTGCTGAATCTTCACCTACAAACCAGAGGAAAGATCAGAGGTGGTCAGACCAGCTACACTGTGCACTCCAATGCCATGGTCTTCCCCAAACAGCCGTATCATACAGGCTGGCTAGGCTCTCAGCCTAGCCCTCCAAGTACCTGCCCCACAGCATCAGTGGTAGGAGGGCCTCCCCCGTCTCAGATAAGGTACTCGGAGATCTCACTGGGATACCAGAAGAACATGGCGCCCTGTGTTACTCTGGCAACAGAACTCCCCCAGCTACCACTACTGATGGCGGCTCCTGCCACGGCAGGAGTCTAATCAGGCCAAGTGGTCCTCAGGGACAAGAGATGAGCAACTGTGAATAGCTGGGACCTCATTTCTAGGGAGAGTGATCACAGTGCCAGTTGCCTTCCCTCACACAGCCACACACACACTCCAACAATTAACGTGTTGCCCTCAAGGATCAGGCATCAGATTAGAGCAGAGAACAAGACAAGGCCCTTGCCCTGGTGGAGCTTACCCCTTCCAGGCGGAAGCACACAAAAACCACATAAACAAATTATGAAATATCAGCTAGTGACACGTGCTCTGAACTGCCACAGAGTAGGGCTAGAAGCCCTGGGAAAGTTTTAGGAAATGAAACTGGCAAGTTGAGTCAGGGGCCAGTTCAAGCAGGACCCTAAGACTTGGGATTGTATTCTAAGCACGATGGGAAGTCATGGTAGGATGGAGGAAGGGGATTCAGTGAGGAGACTGTGATTCAAAGCATCACGGTGGTTACCAGGCTGAGAACATACCGAAGCATACAAGGGGGGAAAGTGACACCAGCTGAGAGGCCCCACAGTAGTTCAGATATGAGGCGATCGTGCCTCGAACTAAGGCAGCAGAAGTGGTGGCGGAAAGTAGTTGGTTTAAAGAAGTGTGTTAAAGGTACAGCTGAACAGGATTTCCTGAAAGATTGGTCTCAAGTGAGAGAAAAGTCCGGAATGGCACCAAGTGACTGAGTGAACGGCAGCATCGTTCACTGAGCCCGTCAACACAGGACAGGCAGGTTCAGAGAGAAAACAGAGCCGGTTCTGGCCCCGTTAAACCTGAGATGACATCAGATGGCCATAGGCAGGTGCCGGTACCCGGACAGACGAGTCCGGATCTGGAGAGACTGGGCCTCAAGACAGAGATCTTTTAAGTCATGGGGGTATGTAAGCAGTGCAGACGGTATCTGAAGAGGCTGCAGGCACTCTAAAATTTCGAAATTAGGAAGAGAAGAATCAAACGAGTGCCCGAAGTTGAGGTAGGGTGGTAAAAAACACCAGTATCACAGTGAAACAGGTCTAAGTTCAAGTTCTGTCACTGGACTAACGCTGGGAATTGGAGAAAAAGCAACCTCTTTGCACCTCAGTCTACCGACCTCGCCCACCACTGTGAGAGTTCGAGGTGCAGGTGTGCGCCAGGTGCCCACCGCTGTGCCTGGCAAGCCCAGCTTGTTTCAGGTGATGGACGCTCAGTGGCGATCCATGGAGGGGCAAAAGAAGACAGCCCAAGCAGAGGCGGCACAAGGTACTGTGACACCCTGCAACCCAGTGCACGGCAACGTGCGCCCAGCCAAGGGGAGCGGGCGTGGGGAAGTGAAAGAGGATGCACAGGCCCCGTAGTGTCCCAGTCTGTCTGGGACACATGGCTAGCCTTCCAGGTTCGGTCGTCCCACTACCACTTCTTACAAGAAAACACGCCCACTGCTTCTGGACACCGAACCAGTTATTAACTGGTAGCCATGTTTGGGGAGCAAAATGGCATGAAGTTTAAATAACTGCCAGCAACACTGAGATACTCACGCTGACTTTGGCGTATATGTGCCTGTAGTAGAGCTCTTTGTATAAAATCAGGAAGACGGCATCTGAAAGAGATGGCAGAGGGGGACTCAGTGACTCACAGAACAACTATGGTCTTCTGGCAGTTTCAGCTGTCTGGGGGCAGTAAAGGAATAAATGCGATTTCAGAGAACACAACAGCCACACTCTTAACACTTCCACCTAAGAACACATGCAACGAGAAAATTTGTTTCTTGAGGGAAAGAGACTAGACTTCAGGTGGTGAGCATACAACAGCCAAACAGATGTCTTAAAGCAGCAGATGCCACCCACCAGCACTGTAGACACGTGGTGTCACTGACCTAGCTGGACCTCGGCTGGCACCTGGACACCTAGATTTCAGGGGGGCTCCCACCACCCTGGTAAGGGCACTCTCTCTGTTGTGCCAACAACAAGGTTTATTTTGAATGCCTCCTTTTCCTTCAGGGAGTCTGGGATTTTGGTACCTGTTAGGCAGGGTGTGTGCTCACATGACGAGTCCCCAACAAAATCCCTGGACACTGAGTTTGTAACAAGCTTCTCAGGTGGACGGCCTGTCACGCATGTAGATACAATGCCCTGCTTGAGGAATTAAGCACTCCTGAGCGACTACATAGGAGTGGACCATGGGAAATGTGCACCTGGTTTCCTTTGGACTTCAGGGCACGCACTTTTCCCTTGGCTGAATTTGCTCTGTGTCCTTTTGCTGTAAGCCCTAACAGCTTAGGGACCGCTGCATGCGGACTACTGAGTCCTAGCACATCATCAGACCTGGAGGTGGTCTTAGGAATCCTGGAGAAGGAGAATCCTCTCCCAAAATACAACAAATAAAAAAATGGAACAGGACATTCAGTCTATGTAAAGAAAGGAACAAACGAGTTACAGGTGAGCCTTGAACGACATGGGTTTGAACTGTGCAGGTTCACTTACATGTGGAACTTTTTCAGTGAATGCTTGTACTGTTTCCATTCTGGCTGGGAGTCCGCAGGTGAAAAGAACTGACTACACACAAGGATCTACGCCATTTGACACAGGGGACCTGAGCATTCGTGGATTTTGGTATTTCCAGGGGGTGCCAGAACCAACCCTCTGCAGATACAAAGGGACAACTGAAGTTTCTGGAGAAGAAGTTACAGGCACCCCTGGCCAATGTGACTCAGTTGGTTGGAGTGCTGTCCCATACACCAAAAGGTCACAGGTTCACTTTCTGGTCAGGGCATAAGCCTCAGTTGCAGATTTGGACCCTGGTGGGGACACGGATGAGGCTAACAAACGCTCGATGTTTCTCTCCCCCTCCCTTCCCCTCTCTCTAAAATCAATAAGCATGTCCTAGGCTGAGGATAAGAAAAAAGTAAAGTTATATGCAGCTTTGTCTGTATGCAGGGTCAGCATGCCTAACCCCTGCATTGCTTAACAATCAACTATGTTCTTATTTGCACATGTATGTGTACAGTATCACAGGAAGGACACACAAAAAGAATGATAATACTAGATGGTTCCAGAGAATAAAACCAAAGACAGGGACAGAAGTGGGGGTGGTGGTATGGGGGGATGGGTGGTTATACCAAATCTCCTTTTATACTCTAAAGTACTGTGAATCCTTACCTGTTTAACAGCACATTATGAGGCCTGGCTGGTGTGGTTCAGTGGACTGAGCACCAGCCTGCAAACTGAAAGGCTGCTGGTTTGACTCCCAGGCAGGGCACATGCCTGGGTTGCGGGCCAGGTCCCCAGTGGAGGGTGCTCAAGAAGCAACCACACATCTATGTTTCTCTCCCTCTCTTTCTCCCTCCCTTCCCCTCTCATGAAAAATTAATTTAAAAAAATATTTTTAAAAAATAGTGAACAAAACAGACACAGATCATCCTAAGCTTCTGATGACCCCGTCACAGGATGCCATCCAGACCCAGGACAAAGACTCACTCATACCTACCGTTGCCAACCTGGGGGGCAATGGCTTCAGCCTCAGGCCAAGGTGTATTCTTGAAGAATCTTTCTGTCAGCTTCGTCCAGCTGAAAGCCAAGCAGAAAAATTCTAGAACCCAAAAACAAGGACCAGAGAGAGGCAACCCTCACATTTTACAGACAAGGACCTAAGCTCCAAAAAGAGAAGATGTCACAGGAACAGAGCAGGGCTGAGCCTTCCAAGCCCACAACTCTTCTCAACCCAACTCTGCCTCAGACCATCTTTCTCAACACAGTACAACACCCCCTTTCCATCAGTGAGGCGCCTGCTGCACTCTTCAAGGTCATCTCCTGCCTCTGCACGCGAACTCCTGCGCTCGCTATTCCGATTTGAGAACTGCTCTTCAGAGGCTCCCACGCCCTCCCTTAGCAATACCAGTTCCACTTCTGGAGCATCGTGCCTCCTCCCCTCTGGACTGAGCACTGGACTGTGAACCAAAGGGTTACCAGTTCAATCCCCAGTCAGGGCACATGTCTGGGTCCCCAGTGGGGGCACATGAGAGGCAACCACACACTGATGTTTCTCTTTCTCCTTCCCTTCTCCTCTCTCTAAAAATAAATAAATAAAATCTTTATTAAAGAAAAAAAAAAAAAAAAACACTTAGCTCAGTTATTGGAAAACTTTCCAGTTTTGGAACAATCATATGAATTTACTTTTCTAACTGTGAATGTTATGAAATCTGAACAGAGATCAAGTATTTCTATCGCACACAAACTGAGATATGCTATAAATGTAAAAGATGGGTTTTAAAACACCTAGTACAAAGAAAAATATCTTAATAGTTTAATGACTATGTATAGAAATATTTTAGCTATACTAGATTAAATTATTTAAATTATTAAAATTAATTTCACCTTATCTTTTTTATTTTCTAAAATGTAACTGATGAGGCCCTGGCCATGTAGCTCATTGGTTAGAGCATCGCCCCATTACAAAGCTGCGAGTTCAATTTCCAGACAGGACACATGCAAGAATCAATATGCATAAATAAGTGTAACAACAAATACATGTTTCTCTCTAAAAATCAATAAATAAAATCTAAAATTACACATGTGGCTAGCACTGTATTTCTACCGGACAGCAATGGTCTATACATTTCTACCAGAAAGACCCAGGGGATGAATGAAATACAGGTCAGGGATTAACCCCTATTCACTGATCCAACAGGTCTCTGGCTACTTGATTTCTAACCATCCTTATAGTAACTGCTTAAATTCTACTTCCTGGGTAAAGTCTTTACTGACTTATCCCAACCCCACTGCCCTGTCTCATCTCTAATGCCCAGCACACAAGGGCAGGCCCCTCACAACCAGAAGCAACCAACCACTCAAAGCTTGGCTCACCCTGTTATGCACTGAGAAGATATATGACACAGTTTAGAAATTAGGCTCTAGCCCTGGCTGGTGTAGCTCAGTGGATTGAGCACCGGCCTACGAACAAAAGGGTCACGGTTCGAATCCCAGTCAGCGCACATGCCTGGGTTGCAGGCCAGGTCCCCTACAAGGGACATGTGAGAGGCAACCACACATTGATGTCTCTCTCCCTCTCTTTCTCCTTCCCTTCCTCTCTAAAAATAAATAAATAAAATCTTAAAAAAAAAAAAAAGAAATTAGGCTCTAGAATCAAATGGTGCAGGTTCAAATTTCAGCCAATCAGTTAACTATGTGACTTATCCTTTCTGTGCCATTTCCTCATCTGTAAAATGAGGAAAACAACAGTATCCACTTCATGGCGTAACTGGGAAAGGTCAATGGGTAAATACAGGAAAAGCACTCTGAACACTGCTTGATCTGTACTGATCATACACGCTAATTGCTATTATAACTATTGAGAGTGATGATGTTTTTGGCCTTGTACAAATTCTGGGGATACAGAGTCCAATACGATAACATGTCCCTAGCCCTCAGGAATCACAGAAAAGATTCTCTTTACAGAAAAATGGTTCAACTGCACCCCCTTTTTCCAGGTTGTGACACTAAGCCAGTCCTACCCACCCAAAAAGAGGTCATTTCAGCCAGCAGCCCATACCTGTTCTCATAGATGTCCTGGATCTCATACACTTTCTGGTCAATGACATCGCTGGAGACACGACTTGCCTGTAGCTCATACACCTTCTGGTCAATCAAATCGGAGACAGTTTTGTGGAAATACTGGATAAAGTTTTTGATCACTTCGGGGATCACCTGATAGGTCTGCTGTTCATACTGACGCTCGTAAGCCAGATCCTGCTTTGGATCTCCTAGAGGTTGGATGTGACAAACACTTTACAAACCGCTTTCAAACCCACATACACGATATCACCAAAGGGAAAAACCAACCCCAAACTAAGCTCAAACCTATCAAATTGGACATAATTCCTCTTTAAAATGCTCATATATAATCCTCCCAAAGGCATTTGCAATACCATCGCCCCATTTCTCCAAATATTTACCACTAAAGTCATTCATTTATTGCCTGTTTCTCCCACTGGAACCTAAAGTCTACAAGGGAAAGAACCTTGTCTATTTTGTGCCCAGATGTACCCTCAGGTCCTAGAAGAACTGTGTGCGATGTAGGGGGAAGACTGGGCAGGAACAGAAAGCAGTAGGGACTTAATAGTATTTGAATGAATAAACTACTGCCATCTTCTACCTATGTGACTTGGTATAAGTAACTAAATTTCTCTGACCTAAGTTCTCTCATCTGTAAAACGGAGAAAACATTTGTTTACATAACTTCACAGAACTGCTATAAGGACTAAATGAGAAGTTTCACACAAAGTATACAGAACAATGCATGGCACTCACTAAGTATGAAGTCAAATCAAGTCACTATGACATTGCAGAAAACCTCAAAAACCTTCCAAAAACATTTTATTTTGGGCCCTGGACAGAGAAACTCAGTTGGTCAGTGCAGCATCCCAATATATCAAGTTTGTGGGTTCCATCCCTGGTAAGGGCACATACAAGAATCAGCTAATGAATACATAAACAAGTAAAAAGAAAGTGATGTCTCTCTCTCGCAAATAAAATTTTTAAAATATTTTATTTATTTATTTATTTATTTATTTAATAGAGAGGGGAAGGGAGGGAGAAAGAGGGAGCGAAACATCAATGTATGGTTGCTTCTCACACACCCCCTACTGGGGACCTGGCCTGCAACCCAGGCATGTGCCCTGACTGGGAATCAAACTGGCGACCCTTTGGTTCACGGGCTGGCACTCAATCCACAGAGCCAAACCAGCCAGGACTCAAATCAATTTTTTAAAAACAAATTTCATTTAGGCTTGGTTTGAATCACTTTAATTTTTTATAAACAAAAATTACAGCTAGGATAAGTATCCTTCCCTTCTGCGATGTTTCGGTGGACCACAAAAAAGGCTTGGTATATTAGACTCCATATCACCTCCTGCTGAGAGCTAATAACAGACTCCAGCCCTCGACCATCAAGAAGCAGTTTTAAAGAAGTTCCCGGCAGCGCTGCTCAGACACTGAGGGGCGAGTCCCTGCTGGTACCCAGCTCACCCGACAAACTCGCAGACTCACCAGTGTGCATATCATAGTCGCCTGGGTAAGAATAGGGATCATATGCCGCCTGTTAACGAAACAGAGAGCAAGTCACTAATTTGTGGATCCAAAATGCTGGTTCTACGGCTTAGGAGCCGAGCAGGGTCCTAATGATACAAAGTTGGATCCAGCATAGTCCTGCCTTTGAGGAACTCACACGCTTGTGAAGAAAGACAGTAAGGAGACAATGACAGCAACGTTTGGGTGTGTAAGGCAGAGCACAGCACCGGAGACTGAAGACTCCGCGGGCTTCGACGACACTGGGCCCAAACCGTACGAGCTCAGCTACAGTAGCTCGAAACCCACAATCAGGCTTGGACAAGGAAAGGCCAGGGGACCAGACACGGGAAGTGGGCGGGCAGACAGGGCTAAGCAGGAGCCGAGAGGAGTGGCAGCGGCATGCGGGCCGCGCCGGCCAGAAGCCAGGATGAAGCTGGTCGCAGCCCCCGAGGACTCCCACAGGCCCGAGATCGGCTCACCGCGGGCGCAGGGTCCAAAGAGCCCCGCCCCCAACGCGAAGCCCTGCGCCTTCTTAGTCCCAGGTTACCTCGGACTCGTAATCATCCGCGGGGTAAGACATGGCTGCGAGGCCCGTGAGCACAGCCGGCGAGCGTGAAAAGAGCGGCCTGCGCCTGCGTCGTGGGGCCGGAAGTTCAGCCCCGCTGGGGCCACGAGGGAAAGCGGAAGCTTCTCTGGGGCCGCCGGCAATCTGAGACAGCCATATTAGGAAGGGCAAAATCTGCAAACACCTAAGGTTTTCTTTCTTCAATAGAGGCTTTACAAAGAAGGTGATGCAGAAGTACTCGCGTAAATTCAGAAATAAGGACGTGAAATCGTTCAGCATAATAAACTATGGGCAAGGAAACACAAAGTGTTGCCACATGAAAGATGGCTGACAGGTTCTTTGGGTCGATTTCTCGCGTTAAGTGAAAATCCGGTAGGAGAGGACTTGATGTTGAATTTAGGTGTAAGCAGTTTGCCTGCCACGACAAATGTCTTCAAGCGTTCTGGCCTCAAAAGACTAAACTTACTGGGTGTAAACGTTGAGATTTGATCCATGCAGTGAGAGGGCATGAAGAAAAGTGTCCTCCCGACTTCGGACGTTAAGGTTGGAGCAGGCAAAGATGAGGGCAGCTCTGGCGTGAGGCCGAGAGGGAGTCCTGGCACACACGTGCAGCGTTGAAGGCTGGGGCTGTGGGCGGGTCGGAACTACCCCGTAGTGTGGGTTTGTGACCTGGGGAAGCCCTTAAGTTGGGGACCAGGTTATAAAGCCCCAGAAACGGATCTGTGGGTCAAGGGCCTTAGCTCAGTCGTCCGCCCATCCATACCTAGTGGAAATCTATTCCAGTCCCTACTCCCCCACTAATTTGCTGCGTGCCCCCAGAGCACCCTCTTCTCACACAGGCCTCCTTGCTTTTCCCAGCATAGCACACTCTGCCTGGGCCTTTTGGATTCACAGTTACCTGGTCCACATCCTAGAATGCAGTCCTCCCAGATGTACGCAAGGCTGGCTCCATCACGTTCAGTTGTTTGCTCTGATGCCAGCGACCCAGAGCATCTTGTTTAAGGGGTTAGCCAAAAAGTCCGTATGGTTTTTTTCCGTAAAATAAAAGACACATTTTTCATTTTCACTAATAACTTTATTCATTTAGATGTTTTGAGTATGTCAGCTATCTCCCACTACTGGCTTCTAGTGGGTAGAGGCCAGGGGTGCTGCTAAACATCTTCCAATGCATAAGATAGCCCCACAGCAAGGAATTACTTGGCCAAAATGTCCATAGTACCAAGAAGCTTTGCAAACCACTTTTGGCACATTCGATTAGTCACAGCACCTTCTCCATACACTGCACAAATCATTTATTTTTGCATTTCAGTTGCATTTTTACCATTCTTGAAATAATAAAAGCATATGCCAAAAAGGTTGCTTATTTTCTTCCATCGGCATTAAAATGGCTGCACAAAAATTCACCAATTTTTATAGGTGTTTTTAAATCTATGCTCACATCACAGCTGTTGCAATACAATCTAACAAAATTGTTTTGAATGAAGTTAAAAGGCAGCCAAGGACTACTGGGGCCATTGTACAGGAAAAACTAAACGAACTTTTGGTTCAGAATTGCGCGCCAGGCCACAATTCTCCGAGTTGTGTTTCCCTTTTGCATTCTCTCCACTCTATCACAAAGAGTGGTACCATCACGGAACTAAAGCTTAAACTTTAGTGCTCCTCGATTCCCCCAACTCTTCCATGGTCCATGAAGGGACCCCAGGCATTGGCTCCTGTGAGCCCGTGGTTTTGTAAAACGTGCAAAATATTTTTACCACAATCCCTTAAAAACTCTATTTGATTTCCCCTCTGTAATACTTTCCTTTGTATTTAGTGGCATTGGGATCCAGCTAGAAGAAATCCAACTGGGAACCTTTCAGTTTAACAGAATACATTATATGTACAGTTAAGTTATCGCTGGCCTCTGGCATGGAAGCTATACCCACCATGTACTGTGAGCAATGAGCATCCTCAATGAAATGGATATTTAAGGTTCATTGAGACTGGAAAGCTTGAAATTACCTGACATCTTACAGTTCGTGTCAGACAACAATTTGCTATGTGTTGCCTCAACTCTGACAATTCTCAAAATGTTTGTAACATTACTGAAAAGGAATTGTGAAGTCAGAAGGTTTTCCAAATTACCAATAAGAAATAGATCTAACACGCTAGAACAATGATTTTCAACCTTCTCCATCTCATGGCACACAGAAACTAATTACTAAAATTCTACAGCACACCAAAACATGTATTTTTTGCTGAGCTGACAAAAAATAGGTAGAATTTTCATTCCTTCACAGCAGACAGCTGTTGTGTTGGTTATCATCATTTTTTCTTTTGACAGTCTAAGGGAAAAGAGGTCAGTGCCCCTGACTATATAGGTACTGCATGTTCTAAAAATTCTTGTGGCACATGGGTTGAAAATAGCTGTTCTAGAGAAAAAGCTTAGTTATTAATTTTTCATTATGGAAAATGATAACACAAAATTGTCATAAAAAGAGGCAATCAAAGCATATTCAGCCTAAAATAGGAAAAAAATATTATGGAGGTGTTTAAAAATGTTAACAAATGTGTTTCTTTTCTGGATTTAACAAATGTGTTTCTTTTCTGGATTTTTCTGGTGTTTAAGCTATTTGTCAGCTTTTTAAAATTGCAAATTGCAATTCATGATTGCACGATTTCTCCCGTGATTTGTGTTGCAATTCCTTGTACTAAATGTTCTCCTCCCTACCAAGCTTTGATTTTGAAACTTTCTATTCTCTACTCTTCACGTAAGCTTCGGTCACCAGAAACTTGGAGTCCTTGTTTATAGCCGTCTTACACACATTTTATTTATTTATGACTTTCTAACTCTCCCAGAATGTACACCCTAACTAAAAGCATAGTAAAGGCTCGGAGAGGACCTTCCTCACTGCCTGCTCTTTCTGCCTTTCCTTTGTGGATTCCTCCTCACCTCTCCAATCACTAAATAGCAGGCTGCCCCTTCACTCTGGGCTTGGTCTCTTCTCGCTCCGCCTTCACTCTCAGGGTGGCATAGCCAGTCCACCAGGTTTAAATATCATCCATATGCTGTTGACTCCCCACACGTCTCCATCCCAGACCCCACCCCTGAAGTGGGCTCAATGGCCCAAGTGAGTACCTGGAAATCTAACAGCCACCTCAACCTCAACCTGTCCCAACCGAGCTTCTGATTTTCTGCCTCAACCACAGTTCTCCCCATCTTAGTAAAGGGCAACTTCATTCTTTCAGCTGCTCAGGCCCACGCCCTCAGCACCACCCTTGACTTGACTCCCTTACGCCACACCTTTGATGCACCTGCAGTTTGTTGGCTCTACCTTCTCAGTATTCCCGGACTGAATTCTCACCGCCACGTCTCCATCATTCCTGTCTCAGCCTCCATCACCTTGTCTGCATTGTATTGGCTACTCATCCTTCCTGCATCCAATGTTCAATCCATGTTTGCTAGAATTCCATTTGAACTGAAACAGGCCATTGCTTCGCAGGATATTAGTCTGCTCAAAAATACAACTTTGAACTGAAATCAGCTGGAACTCTGTTACAGACTTGGAACTTCTGATCACGGGGTGGTTTTGCAAGGCTCCCTTGCTGACAGAAAAACAGTACTTCAAAGGGAAACAAAGTACAGATGAAGCTCCTGGAATTTTACCTGGGAGAGTTGTCGAGAGAATTTAGCAGCTGAAAAACTGCCCTGATGCTCTTCAGCTTCTTTTGCCTGGGCTTTGAGGCAGGAACTTCTCTGACTTAGAAGAGCCATTAGTTATAGTTTAGAGTCGACCCGGGCTCTTTAGCTGGGTTCATTTCAAGCTTCACTTCCTGAGAGCCTCGTAGTTGTAGTTCACTCACCGTCCTGTTTGATTCACTCTCCTGAGCACCATCTGCCTCACGAGCACCTGCCCACCCCTTTACCACAATAATCTGTGGGCCCTGGGAGGGCAGTAGCTCAGTCTTTATAAATCAGAACTGGAAGCATCCTTAAGGATCTTTGGGTACAGGAGCCTGTAGACAGAAAGAAGGGAAAAAAACATGCAGTAGCAGGATCGTTCCTGACCACAGGTTAGACTGGATCCCTTCTCTCACCATAGACGTTGAAGACTATTGTTCTTGCCCACAAATAAATATTCACTTACCCTCCTGAAAACACAAGGCCTCTATAGCCTAAAAGAATAGTTCTCAAAAAAACCCCACTCTCTATAAAAGAAAACACTCTCTATAGCCTAAAAGAACAGTCCTCAAATTGTTAAAAACTATAGCCCTGGCTGGTGTGGCTCAGTGGATTGAGTACTGGCCTTCGAACTGAAAGGCTGCCGGGTTCCATTCCCAGTCAGAGCACAGGCCTGGTTTGCCAGCCAGGGCCCCAGTTGGGGACCTGCAAGTTGTTTCTCTCCCTCTCTTTCTCCTTCCCTTCTCCTCCCCCACTTATTAAGTTTTGGTTTTTTTTTAAAAGATTTTATTTATTTATTTACTTACTTACTTATAGAGAGAGGGGAAAGGAGGGAGAAAGAGAGAGAGAAAAAAACATCGATGTGTGAGAGTTACATCAATTGGCCTGCAACCCAGGCATGTGCCCTGCCTGACAAGGAATTGAACCAGCAACCTTTTGGTTCTCAGGCCAGGACTCAATCCACTGAGCTACATCAACCAGGGCCCTTCCCCTCTCCCTTAAAATAAATAAAAAAAATATTTTTAAAAATCAGCAGTCTTGTACACTTACTGTGGAATTTTACTGTATGTAATTTCTACCTCAATAAATTTGATTTTAAAATTATAGGTAAAATTAATAAAAAATGCTAACCAAAAATTTTTTGGAACTTACACGATGACAAAAGATTAATACCATAATTCCCATATCAATAAAGAGTCATCTTATTTCATCGTTAATGAAAGAACCAACAGTATGACAGAGCTGGTTTGAAAAGGCTTTGACGATCGTTACTGGGCAGAGGACTGCTGAAATGTGATTGCTAGGCTAGGGCCTAACATCTTCCATGCCCTACAGGATAACTGTTTAAAAATAGTCACCTTTGGGGTTGGCTATCCTCTCCCTTGGACATACAAAAGCTATGGCACCTTATCAGTTTCCTGCAAGTTAAGCTCTAATTCTACAGCATCATAAAACATTGTCAGTCAAAGTTAAATTTCCCCAGAACATCAGCTGTTCCTTATGTGGGTTTATTAGAAATTCTCTAGCACGATATTAAAAGGTCACATAATCATCACGTCATATTTTCAGGTACTCCACACATTTTCATTATTTGATGTTTGAAAACAACAAGAAATATATTAATATCCTGTTAACTCTACCTAAGAACGACAACAGCACCAGCACGACAGTAAGTGGCAACTGCCTTTCGGCCTCGATGTGGAGGTAACAGTGAGCAGCTGGATGGACCGTGGCAACTGGAGCACCATTCCCCCTCCACAGGGGAAGCTGCTGGGCAGCTCTAGCCGATTGTCGCCGTGTGACAGAGCTGGTCCTGTACTGCCACACTTTCCCATTTTTAAGAGCATCTGGAAATAGAATATTTTATAGGAAAGCTCTCAATTGTTAAATGTTGGCAACCAGTTCAAATCGCTCTAAAATATTGTAAAGGCCAACATGATGAGGCAAAGAATGGAAGGAAAACCAGCCTGCTGAATCTAGCCTGAGCCAGGGTCATTGGAATCTGAACAAAAATTTCTCATGGGAAGACTGAGGCCCAAAGAAGGGAGACACCCCCAAACCACAGGGTAAGTTTGGGCTGGACAGGACTCAGAGCCCAAGTCCTGGATTCCCAGGCAGAAGCTTTTCCCACAAGGCAAACAGAGGTATTTTCTTTGTCTCCCATCGGATGCTTCATGTTTTATTTGCTGACTGATCAAATATAAATGACTTGTGTATGAAAGCTTGCAGTAGCAGTAGGTCAAGTTCAAGCCAGCGTGCTATGTGCATTGTTGTGTAGGTTTTACATGCATCCTACCCTTATTTATATTAATAACTATGTGCCCTGCTCAATATTCACATCACATCACTTGGTCCTGTGGTAAGCAAATGCTATAGGCACCACTGTTACCCATCTTACAGATGAGGAAACTGAGGCTCAGAAAGGTAAAGTCACTTGCTCAAAGCCACAGCCCACAGATTCATGGCTCCAAAGTTGATGGTCTGAACCACCAGGCCATCTTTACTCATTCATTCATTCCATCAATTAGTCAGCCAAATAGCTACAATGTGCTGGTGCCAGTTGCTGAGCAAAGAATTATGGGGGAAAACAACTTCAAGCTCCAGTCTAAAACCCTGAAGCTGAGGTTAACTGGGTCCACATCTAACCTGCATCCTGTTCTTCTAATCCAAAATAACCAATGGTTCCTGAAACACACAGAAGGTTGGGCTGTGTAATTTATATTTCAACAAAGTTGATTTAAAAATTAGAAGTAACAACTACTCTAGATGGTTAGGGGTCCTATTCAAATTAAAAGATTTCTGACAGTGCAAACACATTCATAGACCAGGCTTCTTGAAGACCAGACGCGCTGGTGGGAGGAAGACAGTGGTCTTCCCCACTAGGATGAAGGGTTTGGAGGTTACCTGAGCTCAGTGGGTGCACAGATCCTAGAGATGTGAAGAGAATCGAGCTTTAGGCAGCAAGGGCCCCTTCTATTCCATAAAGAGTGACTGGAGGGATGAAGACTACCTTGGAGGTTATTACACGGAAAAAAGAAGGGATGAATAATAAAGTTATTTCAGGGTCAATTCAGCAGGCATGAGGTATAAATACACAGATGTCACTTCAAATCTCTAGGCTCTTCATAAAAAAAAGCCACGTGGCCCTGGCTGGCTAGTTCAGTTGGTTAGAGCACTGTCCTGATACGCCAAGCTATTGGGTTTGATCCCTGGTCAGGGCATACATACGAAACAACCAATGAATGCATCAATAAGCAGAACAACAAAGCGATGTTTCTCTCTCTCTCCCTTTCTCAAATCAATCAATAAATTTTTTAAATAAAAAAGGCAGTGTGATGGAAAATCCCAGTTCTTCAACTTGCTAGCCTTATACCCTTGGGCAATTCACACAACATCTCAAGATCTCAATTTACTGACTTGCAAAATGGGTGTAATAATATCTACCTTCTAAGGCCCTTGTAAGGGAGAACTAAATGGTGTAATATTCACATATCAAGCACTTGGTAACTGGCACATGTTCAATGGTTATTTCTTCCCTTTGTTTCCTTCTGTGATTAGTGGAGTTGGCATACGATCTTTGGTTATGGGGCAGAGGACTTCAAATAACATTTTCCTTTATATAGTACAGTGGTACACCTCACAATGGTATTCTGAGGGCACTGCAAATTCTGAAATTGCTTCTTAACTGTCAGAGAAAAATTACATTTAACTGGGTTGAATGAGATGGAAGAAGATTTGCCTGGACACAAGCCCCAGTCCTAAGAAAGCTGGGCATGCACGAACAAGTCCCTTATCTCTCTGGTTTCCACTTCTCATCTGTAAGGTAGGGATGGCCCTCCTTGTCCACCTTATATAATTGTTTGTGAGGTATGTTGGACAAAATTAAAAAGTCTTGAGGCTTTGGCTAGAAACAAATGATAAAGATTTATTTAAGGGTCTTAGAATATACAAACTGGGAACAGAGCTAGGCAAAAACCAAGAAGTGTTCCATAGAAGAAAGAGAAGTTCTTACAATAGCCCTGGCTGGGTGGCTTAGTTGGTTGGAGCATCATCCGGTACATGAAAAAGTTGTGGGTTCCATCCCTGGTCAGGGGGCCGATGGGAGGCAACCAACCAGTTGATGTTTCTTCCCCATACCGATGTCTCTCTCTCTCTCTCTTCCTCTCTCTCTAAAATCAATAAACATATCTTCTGATGAAGATTTTTAAAAAGCTCTTATAGTAAAAAAGTACATTCTTGAGAATTATCAGTCCAGCATTCTTAGCCCTAGGATTGGTCTGGGACACTTATCAGCTACATGCCAGGAGGTCTGGGTATGTGAGTCCTGGGGCAACGGGGTAATCAGAGGGTTACCCAAACATCTGGTTTACATCCAGATATACGTTCAGGCAAGTTAAAGAGTTAACTGGAGAGTTAAAGAGTAAGTTACCAGGCTAGTTAGAACAAGAAGAGTCTTTCCTCATGTCTCAACTTCCATACTATTCATTTTAGCAACTTGAAGTGACTCCATTTTATACATTCCTTATCCTCACTCTTTCCTCGGGTACAGGGTCGTGAAGATTCTTACAAAACAGTGCGCCCAGTTGCATTTTTGCTAACCTTAACATTACCTGTCTGCGCAATTCGTCAGACTTCTCCCATAGGACTATGAGCATCTCAGCGGGAATGGAGTCTGATCCTGCGTCCAGAGCTTAACACCTGGCTCAGTGACCAGCTTTCGGACTGCAGCGTCGCTCTGGTGTAACCACGTTGAATTAAAATTCTTTGTAAATCAGTGATCAACGCCGGGGTTACCGAGAGAACCCTGAATAAAAGGATCTTTCGCATTCAGAGGCTATTACTCCTCGATTCGTGGTGACAGACAAAATTTTAACATATTCTCATTTTCCTACTTACACTATGCAGTTGTAGGAAGTATTTTCCCACGTTCATTGATTTAAAATCTATGTTTATGTCTCCCTCAAGTTTGGCTTCTCAACAGTCCTTTCCGATTGGCTGCATATCATCTTAATGTGATTGGATAACGTATTTGCCCGTTACCTTTATCCTGAGCCGATAGAGGAAATGGAAAAAAAAAATGTCTTAAGTTCATCTGTTTTATTGGCTCCGGTGTTGGGCACTTCAAAAATATGATTGGTTGTCATGTCCGCCAGTCACTCTACCGGAAACCAATTCTATTGCCCGAGCTTACCGGGTTGAAGGGAAGGTCTTAGGATAGAAGAGTTTTCATTGGTTTGGAGCGCTCCAGCTCGCGACCAGAGATCCGCGCCCGCCCCGTTGCCGTGGTTGCGGGCAGTCCCTCCAGCTCGCCCGCTGACAGCGAGGCTTAGGGCGGAGGCAAGTGGGTCGGTTGGTCGGTCCGGAACGAGGCTCCAGTGGCCAGGCCCGAGCGGAACTGTTGCCATGGCAGCCGCCGCCGGGGCCGCGGACAACGAGCCGCGATCGGGCCGCTCGAGCTCAGATGGAGAGTGCGCGGTGGCGCCGGAGCCGCTGACGGGCCCCGAGGGCCTCTTCTCCTTCGCAGACTTCGGGTCTGCGCTTGACTGCAGCGTGAGCCTACCGGGCCGGGGGTCCAGCGGGGCTCAGTCCCCGCTGCGCTACCTCCACGTCCTGTGGCAGAAAGACTCGGAGCCCCGCGATGAGCTGCTCTGTAAGATCCCAGCCGGCCGACTGAGGCGGGCCGCCAGGCCCCACCGCCGGTTCGGGCCCATGGGCAAGGAGGTGCACGGTGAGGAGCGCGCGGGAGACGGGCCCGGCCCTCCGCGGGGATCCAGGCGGAGTCAGTCTGGAGCCCTCCGACGTCCAATCTAAGGGCCCAGAGTGACCCCTGAGTCTCCTTTCGGTGGAAGCAATTACTACGTATAACTGCTAAGGACCATGAATGGAAAGAAAAAAAGTCTTCACACTTGGCAATTCCTGAATAGAAACTTTTCATGAGCGCAGATGTTTATTAATAGATAATAAAATGGGGCACTGGGAATACTTTTACTGTGGGGGTGGGGAGCAGGCTAGAGCCCGTCGCCAAGTACTACTACCAACTTGTTTCAATGCGCAGACCAGGACTGCGCTCCTCTACCTCGTTTCCGCCAGAGGCAAACTGTAGAACCTTTCAGCCTTAGTTTTCTCACTTGAAAATGAGTACAATACCTGGGTTACAGAGATTTTTATGAGAGTTTAAGTAAGCTAATGCATATGTAATTATTAACCTGCTTCTGTTGTGCACCAAACACTGTTGTGATCATTTCTAATTCTCACAATAATAACACATTGAGATGCAGATACGGATCCCATTTTAGGGAAGGGAAACAGGCCCAGAGAAAATGCCTTGCTCGGAGTCACGGAGTCACTTAGCCAGAACGTGGCTGTGCGAGCATTAGACTCAGGTCTGTAAACTCAGGCTCCTGCTCTAATACGTCTGCCGTATTGTTCTTACAATCTGTGGCTGACGTGGAAAGCAACTCGGGAACAAATACAAGAATGGGGACTAAATTTAGAGTCCCTTCTAGTACTGTGTGTGTGACCACACCCACGCCTTAGTGGTGTTACAAAGATTAAGTAAGAATTTGAGAGTAGGGTGCTGTATAATCCATCAAGTACTCTGCAAATGTGAGGAATCATTGTGTATATGAGTTGCACATTTTGACCATTTTTCTGAGGACGAAGGCCTTGGCTTTCTATTAGCCTCTAATACAGAGGTAGTGCCATTGTAGGAGAAAATGTTTCTGCTGAGGGATTACCAAACTTAAATCATTTGGGAGTGGCCTGTTTTAAAGGAGAATGTAAGATTATCTGTGTAACCTGTTCACAGAGAACTTCATGTAAATATCTCATGTCATCTGGCAATAACTCAGGGCTGTCAGGATAGAGCTCAGCCTTGTTTTGCAGGTGCTAGACCGGAGGCCCAGGAGGGCCAACTAACTTGCTCAAGCCGCCCAGCGACTACAAGTGGCAGATTCAAGGTCTGGCTCCAGTGACCTTGGCGGATTTGCTACAGAATGGGGCTTTTGCACTAGTTGTGCCACATTTCAAGTTTCTCCTTGTCCCCGGGCCATAGTGACTCTTTTATCCCAGCAACTTTCTTTCTCTTTAGATGCTACTGTGGCAGAATGGTGGATTGACTAGGAAGCCATCCACTTTCTGCTTCATCATGGCTACTGCTGTTGTTGTTTTTTAAACTGGCACTTGTGTGGCTCAGTGGGTTGAGCACTGGCTTGCAAACCAAAGGGTCGCAGGTTTGATTCCCAGTTGGGATATGTGCCTGGGTTGCAGGCCAAGTCCCCAGTTGGGGGGGGTATGAGAGGCATCCAATCAGTGTTTCTCTTTCTTTCTCTTACCCTCTCTCTAAACATAAGTAAATAAAATCTTAAATGAAATAATTAAAAAAAAATAAACTGGCACTCTCTTACTCTCTTCACAGCTCTGAAGAGGCTAAGGGACTCGGCCAATGCCAATGACGTGGAAACAGGTGAGTGTGCAAAGTGGATCCAGCTCCATGGGCAGGTTAGGGGAGGGGAGATCCCCGTAATGGAAACCTGGGAAGACAGTGAGTGAATTCATTGAGTCTGACAGCTCATCCCACGGATCGTGCTCACTGCAGTGAGCAGAGTCCCCTTGCAGAAGTTATGCCTGGCTTAGGTGCTCGCTCCCCTGTCCCCATGGAATTCCCAATGTCTTAGTATTTATCACCCTGTGGTCGGTTTCCTTTTTTTTTTTTTTTTTTTTACATTTTATTTATTTATCTTTAGAGGGGAAGGGAAGGAGAGAGGGAGAGAAATATCAGTGTATGGTTGCCTCTCATGTGTCCCTTGCTGGGAACTGGCCTGCAACCCACGCATGTGCCCTGACTGGGAATCAAACCGCGATTCTTTGGTTCACAGGCCCACGCTCAATCCACTGAGCTACACCAGCCAGGGCGGTCGGTTTCCTTGATGGTGGGGACCATGTCTCCCTTTGTATCCCTGACATCTGTCAGATTAGGAACTTTTGGGAACTTCTGGGCAATGGGATTGGACTGTCAATTTCAGCTGTCAGCAGAGCTGCCATCTGCACAGAGCAGCCACCTTCAACTGCTCACTGAGGCTTAGTGGTAATTGGGTCACTGGTTCTCAAACTTGCTTTTTGGCAGAACATCTGGAAGGCTTGGGAGGGGCTCCCGCAGGACTCCACTCTGTTTTGGGGGATTTTTTTTTTTTTGTCATTGCTCTCCAGCACTCACTAGGTGATGGGGCAGTAGCAGTATCAAAGGGAGAAGGACAAAGTAGAGGAAAACAGTTTTAATTTTATCCACAGACTTAATTCTTTCTGTAAATCAGGGAAAAGTGGTATATTCATTTCTATGGCTACTGTAACAACTACCACAAACACGGTGGTATAATACAACACAAATGTATTATGGCACAGTTCCATAGGTCAGGAGTTCAGCACAGCTCCCACCAGGCTGAAACCAAGGTGTCTGCAGGGCCGTATTTCTTTCCGGAGGCTCTAGGCGAGCCTCTGTTTCCCTGCCTTTATCATCTTCGAGAGGCCACCCTTCTCCGTTTTCACATTCAGCAATAGTGGACTGAATTCTCACACTGCCATTCTCTGGACCTCCTAGCAGGGAAAGGTTCTCTGATATTAGGGACTCATGTGATTAAATGGGGCCTGAATATCCAGGATAATGTTCCTAGCTCAAGGTCCCTAACCTTAATCACATCTGCAAAGTCCCTTTTGGGTGTGTAAGGTAACGCATCCATAAATTCCGGGGATTAGGGCATGGCATCTTCGGGAGCCCTTACTCTGCCTACCTCAAGGGGACATTCTGTTTTTGTGGCAGGATGCTGTGGTCAACAGAGGAAATGTGAGCATAGATTGAGGGCCTTGGGATAGGCAATCATGTGCACAGCAGGCTTGGAGAGCAGGTTGTGCAGCTCAGGAGCTGGGGTATTGCACTGTGGGCCTCCAAGTGGCGCCCTTATCCCTGGCGTAGCCTAGTGAGCAGGCCTGGAAACTGGAGCGCTTTTCAGCTCTACACTTTGGTCTCTTTTCTGTGAAGTTTAATATTTTGGAATATTTGAGTAGTTTTTCAAGGAAAAATGATAAGTGTTCTCTTTTTACTATCTCTAGTGTGTGACCAGAGAATATTTTAACTAAACTTCCCTTCCACAGAAAGTCTAGTTCATCTTGAATGAGGTGTTCACATGACAGTTTTATTATTTGGACAGAAAGGATATACTTTTCCATTCAGAACCTCTAACACACCCATCTTCAAATCAAAGGGCTGTTAGATTTACCAGCGCTCACAGGGCCCTGATGGCGAAACTGGCCGCAGGGTTGGCCTCTCCACTCCTTTTCTTTTATGGTTGGCAATTTGTTTCTTTTGTGCACATTTATTGTTGTGTTTTTTTTTATAGTTTAGCAATTACAGTGGACACAGAATTTATCCCCTGCTATTGTTAAATCATAAGTGCTATTCTATGAATTCATAATCATTGAAAATATTTTAAGTATGGAAATAATATATGCATTTAGAATGCTTTGGAAATTGACAAGTAAAACATCCATAATGTCAGCAAAGAATTGAATCTCTTAATGTTTTGGTGAATATCCTTCTAGTTCTTCCTATGCAGAGAAATTTTTTTAAAAATTTTATTTATTGATGTTAGAGAGAGAGAATGTCGGTATTATTGTTCCACTTAGTTGTGCATTCATTGGTTGACTCTTATATGTGCCCTGACCAGAAATCGAGCCCACAGCCTTGGCGTATCTGGACGATGCTCTAATCAACTAAGCCACTTGGCCAGGGTTCTGCACAGAGGAATATTCCTTATGGGCTTGCACATTGTGTCCAGTTCTGTAGCCCGCATAATTTTTTGTGTATCATACATATTTTTCATAGTCTTTGCAACTGTTTGTTTTTCAAAATGGAAGCGTTTTTCCTATTTATAGAATAGAGACGTGACTGTATGATTTTTCTAAAGCTTATAAAGTAAAAAGCAAAAAACCCTTTATACAGTAACTCCATTCCCCAATTACAGTCGCGATATTTAATGGCTGCATGCACACAATGGCTTTAAAGGGACAAAGGAAGAGTGCTTTAGTCAGTTACATATTTGCACATTGGCATTTCACTTTTAAGCTAACTGCCTGGGTATGGGACTATAACATCAAAGCTATGTGTGTTTTGATGGCTTCTGTGTTGCACAAAACCATAGAGTAAAACTGGCTGCTTTAGCATTCTGTGTCTCCTCGGGACTGGCTCTTTTGGTGACTGGACTGGTGAATGCTGGGATGTCCCATGTTCTTATTTCTGCTCTTCTGTCGTGAACCTTCTCCCTCATTGATGTATTCAGTCAGCCAGCCATCTTCACCGCACAAGACAAGTAATATCTCAGTCCAAGGTATTAAGATAAAACAGAAACCCAACAATATAGTTGGAGAAGAGAATAGTAAAGCAATAGCATATCTACGATAACCCCCCCGAAAACCTGAGTTATGAATTTAGTTGGAGAGGTGTAAGTTCTGGAGCCAGCGAAGTGTGGGTTCATGCCCCAGCTTGGCCTCCTGTCAGCTGTGTGAACGTGGCTTGGGCATGTCATGTGACTTCTCTGGGCTGGAGTCACTGGGTCTGTGAAATGGGCCTGATACATTGCTGGGTGGCCAAGGGGCCTGGCAGTCAGCCACCTGACATCTGGCGGGGGCTCATTGTACTGTCACAGTTACTCTGAAATTGCATAGCACATTAATGTGAGAGCAGCAGGCTGAACTTGGGTGCAGGAGAGCCAGTGGCTAACTCAGCTTGAGGAGACAGGAAAGGTTCATGGAGGAGATTTCTGGGCCTTGTCTGGAAGGACTCAAGTCCTTGAGAGGTTTCCTGAAGCAAACGCAAATGTTCCTTGCCCTAAAATGCTGTTGGCAGCAATTTCTGCATTTTAGTTGGACATGTACATGCAATAGCTAATGCCTTGCATTTTATGATGGTTCTGTACTTTTCAGAGAAGGAAATTCACCTCCATTATTCTCATCACAGCAGCTCTGGTTTGTGGGGCAGCAATTACTGCCATTTGCTGGTGAATTGGGGCCCAAATCTGGGTCCTCTCACTCCAAGCCCAGCTCTTTCCAGTGCCCTACGCCATTGGCAATGTGCTCCTTCCTTGTTAGCTTAGCTTAGCCCGGGGTTTCTTGTGTGTGTGGCTCCGGAACCTGTGCTCTGTCCACTCGAAAGGGCTGCCTCCTGGGAGCAAAGCAAGCGCCAACCAACAGCTTGGGCAGCTGTGTCCAGCTGGAGTGGATGTGTATCCAAGTTTAGGTAGTGGCATGGGGCCAGGTCCGTGATGGGGATTTCTGTGACTCTAGCAGTCCTGACTCCGAGGGTCAGGATCCTTCTATCACTAGACAAGGAGTCTGAGTGCCCAGAATCCGTGGCTGTAGCTGTGCCCTCAGGAAAACAAGCCCCTTGACATGGCAGTCCCCGTGGGGCAAGCATCCAGGAGGGACTAGCTGTCCTGTGCATTGGTAGTGCCTTGCCTGGAAGGGCCCCCGAGCACCCCTCTCCACCCCCTGGGGACTGCAGCTCAGCTAATACTGTCACTCTGTCCCCACTGCTTCCCTCTGCCTTGGTGGTGTCAGTGCAGCAGCTGCTGGAAGATGGCGCGGATCCCTGTGCAGCAGATGACAAGGGCCGCACGGCTCTGCACTTCGCCTCCTGCAATGGCAACGACCAGATTGGTGAGTCCTGCAGCAGAGGGGCGGGGCGGGGCTGGGGAAGTGCTGCTGCCTGCACAGCCAGGGCATTGCCCACTCCTCTCACTCCCCGAGCCTGTGGACCTGGCGCTGCCCGACTGGGGAAGGGGTAAGCCTAGGGGAAGAACCTGATCACCTAGAGGCTGGGGCCAGGCCCTCCAGACACGCAGGCCACCTTTACTCAGTACCAAGGCTGCAGCTGGACAGCCCTTGTTTTTAGGAGTCTTTTTTTGGTGTGGTATTACTTATAAACGGTGACCTTTCTGTACGCTACACTGTTGTAACCATTCCCCAGATCAAGACATTGGTGTTTCCGGGACCCCACAGCCCCGCCCAGCCCTCACGCTGCTGCGGACCTGCTCACCCCTGCACTGGTTCCGCCTGTGTGTGAATCTCATGCGAATGCAGGCGCACTTGTAGAGTTCGCACTCTTTTGTACCTCGACTTCTTTCACTCAAACTTAAATCCTTGAGATGCGTTTCTGAAGGCTGCGTGTCCTGTCTCCTTGCTGGGTAGTATTTCACTGTGTGACTTGTGACATCTCACCCTTCCCACCATGGATGGGCATCCATGTTGTTTCCAGGTTTGGGCTACGAATGAATACAATTGCTGTGAACATTCTTACACGTGTGGCCGGGTGGATATAAGCACTTACCTACATTAGATGTAAACCCAGGGACGGAATTGTGGGGTCACCAGGCGCACGTATATTCAGCTTTAGTAGGTACTACCGAACTTCCCCCGGTGGTTGGACCAATATGTGCTCCTACCCAGCATTGTAAGAGTTCCAGATATTTGCATATCCTCAGTATTGTACTTGGTATTGTCCCTTTTTAATTTTAGCCATTTTGGTATGGTGGTATCTCATTGTGGTTTCGTTTGTGTTTCTCTGACAGCCAACATTGTTGAGCAGATCTTTCTATATTTGTTGGCCATTTTATATCCTCTTTTGTGGAGTATCTGTTTAAGTCTTTTGTCCATTTTTTAGTTTTTAAAATACTTAATTTTATTTATTTATTTTTTAGAGAGGGGGAAAGGAGGGAGAAAGAGAGTGAGAGAAACATCAATGTGTGGTTGCCTCTCATGCATTTGCTACTGGGGACCTGCAACCCAGGCATTCATCCTGACCCAGAATCGAACCAGCAACCCCTTGGATCACAAGCCAGCGCTAAATCCACTGAGCCACACCAGCCAGGGCTGTCCATTTTTTAAACATGTGCCTATCTTTTATTGATTATTCTGGTTACAAATCATTTAGCAAATATAAATGACTTACCTTCCCTGAGCTTGCCTTTTTATTCTCTGAATGGTTTCTTTTGATGACTACACATTCTTTTAAATTTTAATGAATTTGTCAGTCTTTTTTTTTTGGTGAGTATTTTTGTGACCTATTTAAGAAATCTTTGCCTCTCCCAAGATCATGAAGACAGTGTCCTCTTTTCCTCCACAAGCCGGACCAAGCTTTCACGCTTAGGTCTGTGGGCCTCTAGAATTAGTTTCTGCGTGCGGTGCGACACTCAGCCTGGCCCTTGCTGTGAGTCAGCCTGCCCGTACGGGTAATTGAGGAGCTCTGGTGATGCCACAGCCCACTCTTAAGGTGGCCTACAGCACCGTGTCTTGTCCGATTCCCACTGTGGCGCTTGGCTGTGAATGGGGCAGGGCGTGCTCCTGAGGACCTTCATGGGCCGCGACTGCTATTGGAAGAGCTGTCTTTGACCCATAAAATCTCAGCCCCGTAACACCTGCATAGGCCAGAAGGGCTTCCTGGAATCTTCGGTTCCTGGCCCTTAGGGTCCTGCACATGAACTCTGGGAAGAAGGGAGGGAGGGAGGGAAACGACATAGGGAACCTTGCTGAGTCTCTGTGTCCACACTTTGAGTGGGTCTCTTTAGCCAGGTTAGGGGTGGGGGTGAGGGTCCAGGCCTCAGAAGCCTCTGACAGCTCCTCTTGGGTTTTTCCATTTCCAGTGCAGCTGCTGCTGGACCATGGGGCCGACCCCAACCAGCGAGATGGGCTGGGGAACACGCCACTGCACCTGGGTAAGTGCCTGGAAAGCTGCCAAGACACCCGTGTCTGCAGCACAGACAGGCTCCTGTGGTGACGAGCCTGGGACCTCCTGTCATCCAGGGAGAGCCTCGGCCCCCAGTCTGTGTGCCATGGACTTCCCTGTCTGTCACTAGTTGGCTGTGCCCTGAGCAGAACTGACTTAGCAACGTAAATTGACAGTGGCAGCTCTGCTAGGGACAGTGAGGCCTGCAGCTGGCTCCTGCCATGTGGCTGACTCACGCCGGGGGTGGGTCACGGGGGGGGCAGGCACCATCTCCAAGCCTCAGTTTCCCCAGTGGGACAGGGAGGGAGCTGGACTTGACTGCTGAGTCCCACCAAGTTGCTGCCTTGCCGATGCCTTCTCAGGAGGCGTGACCTGACACAGGCATACTCAGAGACACGGTGCCACTCCCCTCAGTGGGCAGCTGGGGCCAAACCCTGGTGGCCCTGCTCTCTCAAGTCCCTGTTCTTCTTTCTCAGCGGCCTGCACCAACCATGTCCCTGTCATCACCACGCTGCTGCGAGGAGGTATGTGGCACCTTCCTCTCCTCCCTCCTCTCTTACCCTCAGCCCCAGCACACTCACCTGTGCCGCTCCCACAGGGGCCCGTGTAGACGCCCTGGACCGAGCTGGCCGCACGCCCCTGCACCTGGCCAAGTCGAAGCTGAACATCCTGCAGGAAGGCCACTCCCAGTGCTTAGAGGCCGTGCGGCTGGAGGTGAAGCAGGTGAGTGCCCCTCTCCTGCCGAGCCCATGGTGCCGGGCAGGTGCTGCCCTCACCATAGACACCCCGCCTCCAGTGTCAGTGCTCCCGGGTCACTTCCCTCTACCCGGGTTGGTCTCTGCTCCCCTGTGCCTCTGCACAGCAGCAGCAGGCCTCTCTGTGCCTCCTACTGGGACCCCCAGCCCAGCCTGCCCTCTCCTTCTAGATCATCCAGATGCTGAGGGAGTACCTGGAGCGCCTGGGGCGGCACGAGCAGCGGGAACGGCTGGATGACCTGTGCACCCGCCTGCAGATGACAAGCACCAGAGAGCAGGTGAGCCGTGGCCGCAGGTCCGGACCCAGGGGTTGGTGGCGCCGCAGGGCCGCTCCACCCCTGCTCGGAGGCAGCCAGACCCTCCTTGGAGAAGGAGGCCCCGTCCTTCTAAACCCGGCCGTGGGTTTGCAGCCTCCTGTGGACCCCAAAGTCTCTGCTCGATTCCTGGGAAGCTGCCAGTGGCCCTCCTCTCCAGGGTGGTCTGAGACCGCCTGCTGTCAAGGGTTAGCCCTCGGCCAGCTGCTCCGTAGTCACAGTGAAGCCAGCACATGCCGTGGGAGGAGAGACACCTGCCTTCCGGGCCTGTGCTATCAAGAAGGGGACCTGGGAGCCCAGGTACCTAGGCCTGTCCTGACACCCAGTGACAGAGCCTGACTTTTGTCCCGCAGGTGGATGAGGTGACAGACCTCCTGGCAAGCTTTACCTCCCTCAGCTTGCAGATGCAGGACATGGAGAAGAGGTAGCAACAGGGGCTCCCTGCCTTCCTGGCCTGCCCCTGCCCACCCTGCCCACCTGCTCTCTCATTACCAAGAAGGCCTGAGGGCTGGGACTTTGGAGCTGCGCTTGTCGGGGAGGCCCTCGGCCTCACCCCCAGATGCCATGGGCCAGAGATGCTCTCTCACCGACCTGAGAGCCTCTTCCTGTCACCATCCCTCTCGTCTCTGTGGGCCTGGACCGTGCCCCCGGCTTCTCCCTCTGACCCGTGCAGCATGGCAGCCACACCTCGCCCTGGCAACGTGCGCTGTCTTCACAGGGCCCGCTCGTCTCGTGGTCTCCCTGGCACCCTCAGCAGGCTCAGGACCCCTCTCTGGGCCCTTTCCCAGTGCTGGGCTTGTCGCAGCCAGCAGGCACCCTCGGGCCCAGGGCCAACACGGTGGCCCTGCGCCTCTCACCAGCACTTAGAGTCAGACTTGGCTCTTGCCTTCCTAGGAGGCACCTCAGCAGGTTTCCCCGGTTGGACAGAACTGGCTGGTGCTCCTGGACCTTAGGAATACATGGTTAGGGAGGACCCTGTGCAGCCCAAAGCAGGAAACCCCCAATTCTTTTCCCTCCCAATCACTGAAGCGCCGGGAGGGCACAGTGACTGCAGCCTAGTTGTAGTGGGGTGAACAGTGGGCCCCAAAACGGCCACGTTCTAATCCCCGGAATCTGTGAATGTGACCTCAGTGTGGCACAAAGGGATTTTGCAGGCATCATAAGGATCAAGGTGGTTATCCCTGCAGCCCAACATGATACAGAGACCCTTCTGAGAGGGAAGCAGATCTGGGAGGAAGTAGGGGGCACACTGCTGGAGCAGGGAGCAGGCAGGAGCTGAGGAAGGGTCACAAGCTAAGGAATAAAGGGTGACCCCAGAAGCTAGAAGAGGCCGGTTCTCCCTCAGAGGTTCCAGATGGAGCCAGCCCCGCCGACACTGACGGCAGCCCAGTCAGACTGATGTTAGAAGTCTGACTGTCTGAACTGTAAGAATAAATTTGTGTTGTTTTAAGCCACTAAGTCTGTGGCCATTTGTTGCAGCAGCAACGGGAAACTAAGGCACTAGAAAAGGCTCACAGCTCCCCAGAGAGGAGGCAGCCACTCCCAGCCCCGCTCCTGTGGACCCTTCCTGGGTTGTGGGTCACTGACTCAGATAGGCAGCAGCGCCCCCACCCCCACAGCAGGGGTCTGCCCCAGGGGTGCGGGGGGGGGGGGGTGGCAGAGGGAAGGTGCTGCCTGGCCCAGCCCTGTCCAAGGAATGTCTGACCCCAGAGTGAAGGCAGGCTTGTTCTAGGCCATTGGCCGTGTCCACTCGCGTTGTGCCCCACTTCCTCTCCCACCCATCAGAGAAGGGAGCTTACTCCCCAAACCCCAGCTTGGTCAGATCTGAGTTAAACTTATGCAACCCAGCTGCTCCCTAGACCCTGAAGACAAAGGGCATCTCTGTGGGTGTGAGATACTGCCCTGCTCCCTCGGGGACTCAGAGAGGGGAAGCCCAGAGCTCACCAGGTGGGCAGGGTGAGGAAGGGAAAGTGTGGCAGTGGCCCCAAGCTGGGGAGAGCGAGGGGCAGAGGAAGAGCAATAAGCTGTTTCCATGGAACTTCAGCGGCTGCTGCTCTGAGTGAGGTGGCTGCCCGCCTGCTGTGGGGGAGGGGTGAGAAGCCAGCAGGGGAGGTGCAGCGGTTGGGAGGCTTTTACTGAATCCCTCCTGGTGAGCCCACTCAGGCCTGGGGGCCTCCGCAGAGCTGCCCTTCCTACAGTGCTGTGTCGGTGGGGCCGGGCAGATGCAGGAGCTGGAAGGAGTGGATGTCAAACAGGTGGGCCACTTGGCCTGGGGCCTGCCTCTCACTGGGCCTTCCCCCCGCCGCCCCCCCCCCCGCCCCCCACCAGGGCCAGTCACTCTACTAGAAACACTTGAGGCCAGGTTTCTCCATCTCAGGCCTAAGTGGTTCAAGGAACAGGCGGCCCTTGGCTGTGAACCCTGACACAATGCAAAGTTTCGTGTGGAATACATGTGTGTATTTGGGGTACGAAGGCCCATAGCTTGCATCCTCAGCAGAGTGCATACTCAGGAAAGGTTGGGAACTCTTGCTGTAGACCTTTGGGAGCAGACAGGTGAGGGACCTGCCAAGAATATCCAGGGGGACTGCCTGGACCCTTTCGGGACTGTTGTCCCCTAGGGCAGGCTGCTTTGTCCTGGCAGAGCTGAGACTTTGTGGAGCTGCCCGCCAGAGACCGTGTTTGTTCCCGAGACACCTGAATTGGAGACTCCCGGCCAACTCCCAAGTCCTTGGCCTGGACCAACCCGCCTCCTTGAAAACCAGCACCCTCCATCCTGGTGGTGCCCCACCTACCCATGTTTGGCCCTGTAGCCAAGTGATCATGAGAAAGGCCACCAGGGCAAGTGAAGGGGTCCCTGTCAACTCCCTTCGTGGCCGTGTGGACCATGAACAAGGGGCTGGGCAGATGAAGTCTTGGCAGCCTCATCAAATACTTCCCAAACAGTGAGGCAGCCAGCCCCATGGCCTTGCCCGTTTCTGAACAGGATTTTTCCTGTAGCCCCAAATCTGTGAAGAGCCCCACAGTTCGTGTCAGCCCCAGACACTGGAGTGAGTCAGAAAACCTGTAAGTCGACCCTGAGGCAGCTGGGAGAGGCTGGGCAGGGGGCAGGAGGAGGACTCCACAGAGGTTGCCTGCACAACCAATTAGCTGTTAACCAGCTGCTCCACTGAGTTTGTGGGGGAAGCAGGGAGGGGGGTGGGGGCAGGAAGAAGAAGTCCGTCTTGTTGATTTCGCCTACTGGGTGGGTCCTCTGCTTTCTACCACACACTGTTCCTGTTAGAAATACCGAGCCCTTGCAGCGCGCTCAGCCCTGTTCTAGGTGGGGATGCAGCAGTGAACAGAAGGATGGAATCGCCGCTGGCGTGGCCTGGGGCAGGCGAATGTGGGAAGTGCTCAGAGAAGAATATTCACAGGTTCTCACGACTGATAGCTGAGAAAATGCAGGTGTGCCAGGGTGACTGACCCGGCAGAAAGGCTGGGACCTGGATCCCGCCCCCCACCAGCTGCTGCAGTTTCCACCAGGCCTGGCATGAAAGCCTTCTCAGACGCAGTGTCCTGAAAGGAAGGGCGGCAACATTCGCTGAGCTCCCTCTGTGCACTGGCTGGCCCTTGGTACAAGTCCTTTGATTCAGCATTTGCTGTAGAATATGAGGTACCCAACATTTCGGCTCCCACTGTTTTTTACAGATGCAGAAAATTGAGGCTTGGCGAAAGAAAGTAACTTGCTTGAGATCAGAGAGCTGGCGCGTAGGGCCCAGCCCGGGTCTAGAGTGACCTCTGCCAGGGTTTCCAAAGTGCCCACGTCTCCAGTGCCCCTGGTACCCAGGGTGGGAATCCGCAGGCCTTACCGAGTGAGCCTCTCTCTCCGTGGCCACCTCAGGCACAGGAGGGTGCGGCCCTTTCCTCACTTAGCACAGGATACAGCGGGCTTGGTGGATGAGGCATGTACCTGGCCCCCCGGGAGAAGAGAAAGGACAGCACGAGGCGACGGGGCTGAGCTGAGTCTGGAAGGGTCCTGGCTGATCTTTGCTGGCTGCCGCCACTGTCACAGGCCTCCCGAGGTGGTCTCCAAGCTGGCTGTGGGACCTGAAGGGTGACTGCCTGGCCAGAGAGGGCAGCGGGACCAGGCTGCAGGGGTCCTGAGGTCTGAAGGTGGTGGATACCAGGTGAGGCAGGCTGTCACCTCCATCTGGAGGAGGGATGTGACCTCACCAGAGCAAGCAGCACCCACTCTGGGGGAAAGCCCCAGTCCCCACCAGGGTAGCCTGCTCCCCAGACTGCTTCAGGTGCTGAGCCCAAGCCAGGGCAAGGAGGTCAGGAAGCTGGATGGGGCCTGGGCAATCCCAACAAAGGCCCTGGCCCCCCACCAGCTATGGGGCACAAAGGGCATTACAGCCCGAACGCCCTGCTGCTGGCTCACCAGCTGACACCAAGGCCTCAGTGCCTGCAGGGATGCATGGTCACCCAGCTTTATAGGTGAGGAAATAGACTTAGGGAAGCAAAAGACCAGGGACCAGAGTGTCCTCTTGTTCCTGTGACTGGCCCATGCTAGCTCGGTGACTCTCCTGCTTTGGGAGCCAGGAGGGTGCCACATGCTGTAGAAGCACTTGCCAGTCAGCACGTGCCGGGGGCAGAGGTGGGCGAGTCATGCCTCCTTCCTTGGAGACCAGGACCTGCCCAGGGGAGCCCTGGGAATGTCACGTACGGCTGGCAGCCACGGTGAGCAGCATGAGGCAGCCTGCTTCCGCAGGGACCCAGCTCAGGCAGAGAGCCCAGGCCTGCGGCTCACTGAAGCGCAGAGAGGTCAGGGCTAGAAAGTGCAGCAGCCAAAGTCCAACCGATGGTGTGGCTCCACGTCCACTCCTTGACCCCTGCACTATGCTGCCTCTGAGTGGACCTGGCAGGTCCAGTCAGTGCCCAGGCCAGTGCCCTCCCCAGTACCCACTGCCTTCCACAATACCCCCAGGCACTCCAAGCTGGCACTGTGTCCCTCAACCCCTCCGCACCACCCTTCCTCCTACTCCCGTCTCACCCCTCCACTGAGACTGGGCTGCCAAAACAACGTGGCACCTGGCAGATGCCTCAATAAATCAGTCTTATCCTTGCACCAGAAACAGTTCCAGCCAGCACAGCCTGGCCTGCTGGCTTCAGGCCATCTTGGACCCGATGGGCAGCCTGCAAATGAGCCCTGCATCAGGGCTGAGGAACTGATGTTCATTAATAGGGAACCTTGGGTCCTTAATTGGTATTGACGTCCCCAGGTACGCACTTGGAAGCTGATAGATGATGCTGTGCCTGCCAACCTGCAGTGGGGAGGGCAGCTGATTAACCGGCCATGCCAGGGTCCTTGCTTTGCTCACCCTCCCCAGGACTGAGTTTGAGCCCTGACTATGGTTGCTATACGGGGCGGAGGAGTCACCTTTGTACATCCTAGCTCCTCCCTCTCCCTTGACCCACTCCTTCCTGCCTCTACTCTTGCCCAAACACCATGGAACCATAATCAGACAAACCCAAACTAAAGATTGCAGCTCTGGTTTTGGCCAGCTCTGGGATCTCGGGTGCGTCTCTCAATCTCTCTGAACCTCTGTCTTTCTTCTTCCAACTCTCAAGCAGATGAGACACACGTTCCGGGCCCAGCCCAGGACCTAGAAGGTAGTAGGTGTCCAGGGCTTCAGGGCCCTGTGGACTCCCTCACCACATGCCACAGGCCCCTCAGCCTCAGCATGTTCCAGCCGAGCTCCCCTCAAACCTGACCCTCCTCGTCCCCACAGCCACCCCCACCAGCCCAAGGTGGGAGTCTGGGGTGTCATCTGGGACACCTCTCTCCTCCCCCCACGTGTTCAATCACCAGTCCTGACAACTGTACCTCCTAAGTGGTGCCCATCTGTCTCGCCACATCTGCCCACCCACTGTCAGTGCCGGCTAGCATCCTCTCCGGGTTCTCGCAGCAGCCTCTGAGCAGCAGCGCCCTCCCGCTCTCCCTCTGCAGGAAAGCCTGCCTCATGCCGGAAAGTGTTCCCTAAAGACTGAATCTCGTCAGGTTGTTCTTGTATTTACAACTTTTCAGTGACTCACCATTGTCCTCTGGACAAACTACAGTCTCAGTTTCAGGGAAGAATTTACAGGCCCCCAGCGCCCTGCGCTGCGCCCGACTCCAGGCCGCCTTGCACATGCTGCTCTGTCTCCCTGCCCGTCCACCCTGATTAAGTCCCACTTCAGGACTTGGCGTGGGCACCAGCCTGTCAGGAAATCTTCTCGGCCTCTCCAGGCTGGCTCAGGGCCCTTCGCTGGGCTCCCACCATCCCCCAGGCCTCTTTCTTTTCTGCAGGAGAACCTTGTACCCACTACATGCTCAGACATGAGTGCTGCAGGCCCACCCCTAAGAGGTTTGCATAAACAAGTAGGAGGATGACAAGGATGCAGAAATTAACTCTCCCTCCAACTAATAGGGTTCCTTCCCAGGCCTTGCAGGGGGCTGCGGTCAGGAGGCTTCTCCTGGGCCCTGGAGGCAGCAGACAGGGCTCATTCGGGGCAGCCTTTACTCTGCCCCCCCCCCCATGCCCCCTTGCCTGCCTCTGGTCCTACAGGACACACAGCTCTCTCCTAACCAAAGTACAGCAAGTTCTCACTGAACATCATCCATAGGTTCGGTGACTTGAAGCAAAATGATGTGCAATGAAAGCAGTTTTATTATAGGCTGATACAAACTAGAGTTATGTTCCCATGGCACCTCATCAACGTTCTAGCAAAATGACATAAAATGAAAAGATATTATTCAAGAACCTGCTGTATTGAGACCATCTGCTCTTCCGAGCATTTCATCAGCCCCCTGAGGCAGACCCAGGCATCTCTGGGGCCCCCGCCGAGCCCAGCAGCTGGCCGTCAATCTTCCTGCCAAATCCACAGGAAAAGCCATTTCCTAGCCCCAGGCCAGGCCAGGCCCTCGGAGCAGCTCGCCACCAGCCTGCCAGCTCCACCCAGCCCCAGGGTGCGGCAACTCCAGGGCCCTGGTGACCTCAGCCCACCCTCCTGGCCTCCCTGGACCCCACCTACTTCAGTGACATGAGCCGCTTATTGCTCTCACTTCTGCCCCGCCTTGGTTGCTCTACCTTGCAGACTCTTCCTACCTTTTCCAGGAGAATGGGTTTGAATCCTTTCCTTCTCTGGGACTCCTGCCTGGATGGCCCAGGAAGGCAGGAGTGCCCTCTGTGTCCCTTCAGAACCTCACTTGCACCGTTACGGCCCATCCCACAGTGCTGTCCGTTCTTCTTTCGGTGTCTGGCCCTCCTGTTGGGCTGAGAGCTGCTGGAAGGGAGAGGCCAGGTCAGACGCGTGCCATCTCTGTCTTCCTGGATTGGCCTCGCCTGGTGCACGCTCTCGGATGTTTGGGGCATAAGGAAAGAAGGGTGGGATGGGTAATGTCTGTCCTTCCCTGGTACCTCTGTCCTCATGTATTGAATATCTGTGCGTCTACTCTGGGCCAGGCCATACTGCCCTCCCTTGACCAGGGCCTCTGGCTTCTTTATTTGGCTCCGATGGTCCAGCCAGACCTACTGGCAGAGGAAAAGGCCTCCAAGTCTGGCCACAGCCTGGGACTGGACAACTGTCTGCTGGATGAGCAGGGACCCTCCCCAGGGGCCTGGGGGTTCGTACAGGCTTGGACTCTGCCTGTCCTAGATGGAGGCTGTCCCCAGCGGGTCCCCTGTCCATGCCTACAGAGGTGACTGTGGAGGAGCAGCAGCCCAGCTGGGAGATTTTGTTCCCTTCTTTCACTTTGCAGGCATTCACCGTCGTCAAATGGCAAACTTTGTCAGATGCGCCGGGCCGCCCCAAGAGGCACCCCTAGGGCTCAGTTAGGGTACCAGCTCTGCCTCGAATCAGCCATTTGGCTCTGGTCAAGCTACCTCACCTCCTTGAGCCTCAGCTTTTGCCTCTGAGAATGGAGGTGATATTCCTCGCCTGCCAGGTTTGGTGCGAGACCCGAATAAGCCAGTGGAGGTGTGAGTGAGGCCACAGTGAGATAGAGGCCATGCTGGGTAGTGTGGAAGTGGGCAGCATCACCCCCTTGGCCCTCTGGAAGCAGCCCCACTGCTGTGGCCAGAGTCAGCCGTGAACACCTGGGCAGAAGCGTGCTGTGCTGGGTCCCTGAAGCAGTTGCTCCCCAGCTGGGTCTCAGCCTTCCCCTGTGAAGGGTGACTGCCATTCTGACCCCAGGGTCTGTGGCAGGTGGCAGGTGGCAGGTGGCAGGCAGTGACCAGGACTCAGCAGCTGCCTCTGTCAGGGAGGGCCCCTCCCAGGGTGCCCAGCAGCCAGCAGGCGTGCTGGGGAGACACGGAGGCCAACAGGTCTCAGGCCCGGACCAGAAGCTGATGAGCGTTATTGGCGTGTGGTGAGGGGGGGAAGGAAGCGGTAAGCTCTGCAACCGCTTAAACTGATTTATTGGTTAATTAGGAGGTTTCCGCAGCCACAGATGACCCCAGCTGTGTGCAAGAACAGGGAAAGAGGGCTCCACAGGGCAGCCATGGCTGCCAGGCAGCCAGCTGGGCCCTGGGCATGGCTCCGTGTTTCTCCTGAGCTAGGAGGGCCGAACAGCCGAGGACTGATGCGAGGGGGTTTGGGCTAGGCAGTGGCCGGAGGACTGAGGCCCATCAGGACCTGCTGGCCTGAGTATCTGAACAGAACTCTTTTGAGGAAGAGGACTGGGAGCCCTCTCAGGTTTCCAAGGCATCCGACTGGGGTGTGGGGAGCTACAGGTTCCGGGAAGAAGGCTGATGCAGAATCAGGAAGAACCAAAGGAAAACCTTGGAAACCACTGAAACCCGGAGCAGTGGCCTCGGAGGTGGAGGAGGGGGTTCCACAGAGAAGTGAGACTGCTGTGGGTTTGAATCCAGCCTCTGCCAGACACTACAAGACTTTAGGCCAGCAATTTTCATGGTGTGCTGCGAGAATTTCTAAAATATGCAATACCTGACCGTTTAGTCAGGGGCACTGACCTCTTTTCTTTCAGATTGTCGAAATAAAACAAAAAAACAAACCCTGACAATGCCAACACAACAATAGCCATCTGGTGTGAACGAATCAAAGTTATACCCACTTTTTTTTTTTTTGTCAGAGCAGCAAAAAATATATATTTTTAGTGTGCTGCAAAATTTTAGTAATTAGTTTGTGTGCTATGAGATGGAAAAGGTGAAAATCGCTGCCTTAGGCAAATCACTAAACCTCTGATTCTTGATTTCTTCATCTGTAAAACAGAACAAGTTACATGGACCTTGCAGAGCTGTTCTGATAATTAGATTGAAGAATGTAGCACATAAGATACATAGTAACTGCTTAATGGATATTTGCCACATTAGCTGCTGGAATTAAATAGCCCAGAACAGGACGTGGAGAGGAGAAGGGGCTTGGTGAAGGCTTGCGGAGGAAGCAGGGCTTAGATGCTGCAGACGGATTTGGAGGGATGGGCAGAGGACTTGCCCTCCTGTCAGACCAGCTATGGACACAGTCTGGGGGCAGCCTGTCTCAGAAGCTGCTCTGAGCTGTACCCACCCATTTTCACCGCCGGGGGTGTCCACTGGGCTGGGGCCCCAGCACAGCCACTGCTCCTCACAGGGCTTCTGGCTTTGGACCCATCCCCTACAAGCGTCCGGCCCTTGGGGCAGGGGAATGACAGACAGAGGACACCCAGCAGAGTGGAGGTGGACAAGGTTTATTTCGGTCCTCTAGCAGACGGGGCCGGTCCAGCCTCTCTGTCACCAGCAGCCTCCACCCCGGGTTCCCCGCCCCAGCCGCCACCTGCCGGCAGCCTCCCGCGAGGCCGGGCGTCCCCGGGGCAGTCAACAGGACCCAAGGACGCCGGGCGAATGCGACGGACGGTGCGGTGGGCGCCAAAGGAGCAGCAGGCGCGGTGGCGGCGGCGGCGGCCAGAGGGCCACAGGCGGCGGAGACGCGCGCGGAAGTGGCGCGAGGCAAGAGCGTAGACCAGCGGGTTGAGGCAGGAGTTGGCATAGGCAAGGCAATGAGAGGCCAGGCGACAGGCGTAGGTGGCCGGGCTGAAGGCGAAGCGGCCGTACCAGAAGCAGAGGATGAGCGCGTGGTGCGGTCCCCAGCAGAGCGCGTAGAGCGCCGCCACCGCCAGCATGACACGCCCCGCGCGCCCCGTGGCCCTGCGCCTGGCCTCGGCCGCCGCCACGCCCGCGGGGCCCACGGCCGCCCACAGGAAGCGCAGCGTGCGCGCGTAAGCCAGGCTCACCACAGCCACTGGCAGCAGGTAGCCGACGGCGAAGGTGGCCACGTCCAGGGCGCGCCGGCGCGCATCCTCCCAGGCTGGCACGCAGAGCTCCAGCGCGCCGTAGCGCACCGTGCCGTAGTAGCTGAGGTACGGCGCCGAGAAGAGCGCCGCCAGCAGCCAGACCAGGCCCACAGCGGCGCGGGCGTTGCGCGGGGTGCGCAAGGCCCGCGAACGCAGCGGGTGCCGCACAGCCAGGTACCTGCGGGCGGGTGCGGTGTGAGCGCGGCGGGCGGGCGGTTGGCAGCCCGCATCTGCGCCCCCACGGAAACCCTGCGATGGGACCTGGGGGCTGGCGGCCTTTATCTCAGCTCTGAGGGTGACCCGCTCGACCTGCTTCCCAGGTGGTGGTGATTCAGGGGGTTAAAGGCAAAGTCATTAGTGCGGTGCCTGAAAGCACAGAGAAAAATGACTTGGTCGAGGTTAGAGCTAGAGAGCAGGCCTGGATTTGAACCCAACTTTCAAGCCATGAAAGCAGGTATGACCACAACCTGGGCCAGGAGTGGGCAGTGATAAAGTATCTGAATATATCGGTGTGTTGCGTTTGCCATTCATTTCACATTAGCGAACACCCACCATGTTCCAGGCCCTGTGCCCACACTTGAGACAAGAAGATGTTTTGGGGAAGCTCAAGTGGAGTTGGGGGAGGGCAGGATGGTCCCTGCAAATACGCCCTTGCAGGCGACCAGAGACTGGATGGTGGTGGCCAGAGAGCTGTTCCTCTCCCCTCTCCCATCGCCCTTTGCCATCCCCCCTTCTCTTTCCTAAGGCCACTGTGCATCTGTTCAGGTCCTCCCTCCCCAGCCAAACCCCACCAGGTCCCAGGCACAGCACACCTGTCCACTGAGACAGCGGCCAGCGTGAAGCTGCTGGCATACATGGTGAGATAGATAAGCAGATGCACAGCCTTGCAGACAAGGGCCCCAAAGAGCCAGGCGTCCAGCGTGTAGATGGTAGCCTGGAAAGGCACGCAGCACAGGATGAAGCAGAGGTCGGCCACGGCCAGGTTGAGAATGAACAGATCCGTCGTGCTGCCCGGCTCCCGCCACACGCTCGGCCCGGGCCGCAGCAGCACCGCCAGCACCAGCCCGTTGCCCACCGTGCCCAGGAGGAAGATGAGGGCGAAGACCACAGGCACTGCCACAGCCCCCACGTTCCCCGGGCTGTCTAGGGACATGTTCTGAGCATCAGACATCTCTCCAACAGATGGCCACCTGGGAAAGACAAGCTAGGGTTCTCAGGCAGGGGCTCCCAACCGCGGTCACCAGACCCCGGGACCTAGTCCCCTCGGCTGTGGCCCAGCTAGGTCTCCTGGGCTAGAAGCTACTAGGGATGGGAGTAGGCAACAGAGCCGGAACTTATCACTGAGACCTACTGTGCAAGTTCTGGGCGTGGTCACATTGGTGTCTGAGGCAGGTTTCTCAGTTTCCCAGGGGACACCCCATAGCATAGTGCGGAGTGTGAGGGGCTGGTTAGGGAGAGGATGGACCTCCAAACAGTGATGCAGGTAAAGACACAGGCAAAGTTGGGTGAGGACCTGGTGGTGGGTGAGGGGAGGGGCACTCCAACCTCAGGAGCAGGTATATTTTTTTCTCAATGAGGGTCCGAAGCTCAGGGAAGACACCTGGACAGGGGTCAAAGTCAGCAAAACGAAGGTGACACCCCTGCGTCATTGGAGAGCCCAGCTTAGGGAGAGCCCTGCAGCAGCACAGCTGGAAAACCATACAGGTCACTCTCTGGCCCCTTTTAGCACTTGAGAGGAAAACGAGGCTCAGAGAGGGGACGTGGGAGGCTGAAGATCACACTCCGAGGGGCAGACTGGGGCCGTTGCCACCCTGGCACTGACTCCCGGCTGGAGTCCTCATCTGAGAGCCTGTGTGTAACAGGTGGTGCTGTGTTAAGCTGCTTGTGTGTGTGTGTGCGTGTGTGTGCATCTGTGAAAGCTGCATCCACCCTTGCCCCTGCCCCACCCCACAGCCCACATCAGCTGCCACCTGTGGGTCCTCTGAAACCTGGGACCTCTAGGTTGGTGGGACAAATTCAGGGCAAGGGGGTCAGGCAAGGCTGAAGGAAGAAAGGAGGTATCTGCTCCCCTCCCCCAGCACCCAGCACCCAGCGCTCAGAGACCTTCCCAAGTGCAAGATTGGCAACACCCACCTTAGTCCTGGGCACTGGGCCGCCTGCTTGATCCTGGGTAAACCGTCAGGACGAGGCTGCCTCCTGGCTCAGCAGCTGCCCCTTGGCGCCTCCCTGTAGGTCTGCCTCTCGCTTGTCCCTCTTCTCCTTTAAGGCCCCTCCTCTGCCGAGCTGGACTCGGGCAGTCCCTCCAAAGCGCCCACTGGCCACCTCCTCCTCAGCCCCTGATTTCCCCCAGGTGGCATGCTCTTCTGCCTGGCTCTTCTCTGCCTCTCTGCGTTGCTTCTGCCTCTTTCTGCAGTGAGTAACCCATTGATCTCTCTGAGATTTGCTTTGTAGTTAACCCTTCTGTGCCCGGGGCCCATCCCGTCCTTGGCACTCCCACCTCCTGTGGCCCTGCCCATCCTCCCCTCTCCCGCTCCAATCCAAATTCAGAAAAGATGTCTAGCTCTGGCTGGTGTGGTTCAGTGGATTGAGTGCTGGCCTGTGAACTGAAAGGTTGCCAGTTCAATTCCCAGTCAGAACACATGCCTGGGTTGCGGGTCAGGTCTCCAACTGGGGGTGTGCGAGAGGCAACTAAACTGATGTACTTCTTAACATCGATGTTTCTCTCCCTCTTTCCCTCCCTTTTCCTCTCTAAAAATAAGTAAAACACTTTAATTTTTTTAGAAGAAAGAATTGCTAGTCTTGAATGCGGTGCCCTAGGCTAGGAAACCAGGATATGAGTCCTTTTGCTGCAGACTTTATACAGCACCCCTCTCCCAGGCCCTGATAGCCCTTAGACCTATCAGCTTCCCTAAGCTTTGCCCATGGCTTCAGCCTGGCTGGACAATGGAGAGCTTCTGTATTCACGCAGAGTCTGGCTTTAGACCAAGGACAATGGGGGACTAGTGAATGTTCTAGAGCAGAGACAGGACCTGCCCATTTATTTTGGAATTAGTTTATTATGACTTGGGGTGGACCGATTTAACGAGTGACTATCGGAAGCCTCTTTTCCAGGTAACAGCCAAAGAGCTGTTGATGAACGGCTGATTAGATCAGGGGGTTCTGACCTGACCACTTGGAGGAGTGGGCCACACGGCCAAAGGGTTGGAGGCAAACACCTAGGAGGCCAGGTGCACTGGATTTAGCAACAAATGTCGAGGGGGCAGGAGGCAGACTGCAAGGAATTAAGGGAGAAAAGAGGTGCTAGGGACTGCATGTGGAGTCCTTCTAGAAGCTGGGAGAGTGGAAAGAATGTCAAAGGGGAAGTCTGGGGAAGTGAAAATAGTTGAGGGGACGCTGATGAAGCCAAGACTTGCATGTGAGGCCAGAGGAGCTAGCAAACTCTCCAGGGCCGGCCCCTCACAGGCTCCTGGGACCTCCACCAGTGTGCAGAAGCACTCTTCTGAAGCCTGGTGCCACCCACCCCAGGCGCAGAGCATCCTCTGTCTTTGGAAACAGAGACTCACTAAAGGCTCACACCTAGACTCTCCAAATCTGAATTCAGAGCTATCAGATCTATCAGATTGGATGAAGGAATCAGAACGACAGAATCTTATGATCACTGAAAGGCAGAATTGTAGGTGTGGTGGGATTTCAGAATCATTGTCAGACGCCCACCATTTATGAAAATACTACACCGGCAGACTACCAGAGGCCCGGACACACGAACGTGTCATCCTTGCACCCTGAAAGCCTCTGAGGTCTCTAACATCCTGTCCCACCTCCCCATGGGGGCCCCAGCCCAAGAGGCCCCTCCTCTCCCATGGCTGGGTTCTGGCATTACTAGAGGAACTCCCAGTAGCCATAGGCTAAGCAGCTCTGAGAGCAGATGCAGAGGGAAGGATGTGACCCCAGAAGGCCCAACTGTGGGACGGGCAGAAAGGGTGTGTGGTTATGTCCCAGGGGCCCCCTCCTCCCTTTGCTCCAAATGCTGCTCCCGGTGGCCACGGCTTGAACCCTGTGCCCAATGCAGGAGATATGGGTTGTGCTCAGAGAACAGTACGTACGCCCCTGCCCCTGGTCCCACAGCATCCAGAAGTGTAGCTGATCCATGGCCAGCCCTCAAGTCTGTCATGGGTATCGACAACTACCAGTATGCGCCCAAGCCCAGGCACGTGCAACCGGAACTGCTGCTGCTCCGGATGGCACCTCCTAGCACCCCTTCTGGGTGGCCACAGACCAGGGCCAGCTCCACTCCATACCTGGTCTACTATGCAGGGCACTACCATGGCCAGGCCCAGGATGTTGCATCACTGCCTGCCGGAGAGTGCTATGCCAGCGGCAGCACACACTCTGTGACACTGCCCGGTAGGCCTGGGCCAGGTGCTCTGGCTCTGCTGGATGGGGCACACTGACTGTGATCGTGGCTGCTGGGTGTGATCTGCTGGCCTGTGCAGCCCTCACACATCAAGCTGCTTGCTGCGCTTGGTACTGGTGTCAGGCTGTGCGCCCTCGCCACTGCCACGGTGTGTCTGGCACCAGGGGTCCCACCTCTGTGGTGGCTACATGCAAGTGTTCCTGCGGCTGATGTGGCCACAGCAGCCCCCTCCTCCTGGCGGCATCCCCCAGCACCCTGGGCTCCTGGCCCCCAGCCTCAAGCTCTTCCAGATCAAAGGTGAGGACATCCAGAATCCCTGAGTCAAGATCCTGTAGGACTGGCCCTGACTGGTGGGCTGGCCATCATCCTGCAGACTGAGAGGCTGCAGCTTCGATTCTGGTCAGGGCACATGCTGGGTTGCAGGTGAGGTCCCAGGTTGGGGCGTTCAAGATAAAACCTCACACATCAATGTTTCTCTCCCTCCCTTCCCCTCTCTCTAAAAATAAAATCTTTTTCATTTGCAAGATTGGGCTGGAGCTCAACCAGATTGTTCACCCAAGATTCCCAGGGAAGGAGGAAGGCTGGGGATACAGGTGCTGGAGACCTTGTCCTAGTTCCCCATTGTTAGTAAGGGCCTTTTTCATCCTCCCTGCTCTACCGCCAGCAACCTGAGAGAGCTCCCCAAGGCCACCCTGCTGAGGCTGGGGGTATGGTGATTCAGAAGCTGCCCCCTACCCCCACCCAGTGCCTGTAAGACTAAGTGGGAAGGGCAGTGGAGAAAGGATAGGGAATCGACTGTGGGAAGGGTGTTGCCACCTCCAGTAGAGGTGCAGCAAGTAGTCGTGGAGGACAAGGGTGGATGGGGCTTTCACAGCAGCCAATCAGCCCTCCAGGCCATGGCGGCAGAGCTGCTCAAACGGCCCAGTCCAAGGCCAGAAGTCTGGAGGGGTGGGGCCGGAGTGGCCAGAGCCTGAGTTCGCTGCGCCCCCTGGTGGCTTGCCATCAGGCCAGCAGGCCTGGGGTTTTGCGAGCTGGAAAAGCCCCAGACATTAAGAAAACATCCAGGCTTGGTACAGCATGGCACACGCTGAGGTACACACTAGGGATAGCCACAGAGTTAGGGACAAAGTGGGATAGAACACAGGTTTCCAGACTGGCAGGGGCCTCTCCAAGAGTGACCCACAGTTTCCTTTGGGGCCTGAATCCCCTGCCTCTCCTCCAAACATGGGTATGAGTGCCCAGCCCCTTCTTATCTGGGAGGCTGTAGACCATCCTTTGGTTAGGGAGTAGGGGACAAGGTGTTCACCAGGGCTAGACTCTGGAGGCAGCAGAGTGGGGGGTTGGGGTGGTGAGGGACAGGCCTGCAGAGCTGGTGCTCAGCTCCCTCTGCAGCACCACAGGCTCTAGTCAAGCCAGACAGAGGCCCTGCTATATCAGCCCCGCAGCCTGGGTCTCATCTTAATTTGAAGGAGGTAGTCAGCTCTAAGGTCTGCCATAGCTCTTGGGAGCCTGCCCACATGGCTGCAGCTCCTGCCTGCTTTTTCAGCCGATCACAGAGCAGGCCAACTGCTCAGAGAATGAAGCAATGCATCACAGCCAATTTCCAGTTGTTTCACATTCATGGTCACAGGCATAGGCCTTGCCATGGCCCTGCCTTAGGACTCTGACAGGGCTCAAAGCCTCTGGCCTGGGCCGATGACCAAAGGCCCCCTGTGTCATCATGGAGAGAGGGGGTCCTTGGCTCTGCTTGTCACTATCCAGTACTCAGGGCAATGCGCTGTGCAGCCGCCCCACCTCCACGAAGGCCTCCACGCAGCGGTCGATGTCCTCCTCACTGTGCACTGCTGAGATCTGTACCCGGATCCGGGCCTTGCCCCTGGGGACCACGGGGTAGCTGAACCCGATGACGAAGATGCCTGGGAAGGTAGAGAGGGTCAACCTGGGGCCCATCAGAGCCAAGCAGGCTTTGGGCGTGACACACAGCCTCCACTTCCTGAGGGTCATGGAGGCCAAGGGGGGTGCCTGTGGCCTCTCAGACATGGGTGGTCTCTCAGACATGGACTGCCTTGTGGCCCGGGCCTCTCAGGGTAGACAGCTGGTCTAAGAAGGGCAGTGGGGGTATGTTCTGTCTTGAGGGGTGTTTGCTGGTTTCTGTTCTTAAAGAGCTGCATTTAATATCAGTCTTTGCAGAGGACATTCCTCAGGAACCCCAGTACTCAAAGTGATCGCCACGGGGCCTGGTTTTGAAGAACAATGCAGAAAGGATATTAAGTGGGATCTGCAGACGTTTCATGATTATTTCTCATCGTTCATAAGCTGATGGTCATTTATGAAAGATACCGGGAGTCAGAGGAAATCACTGCAACCCAACTGGAAGAATTACCAGGGTGTTTCATTAACAAGGGTCAAGTTAACACCTTAGAAATGGAGGAACCAAAAGACACGTCCTCAATGTGATCTTATATTAAACTGGGACATCTTTGGGCCTTTTTAAGGTCTCTTGAGCATTTTTAAATAGAAATAAATTTTGGCTTTAAAAACTTAAAAAACAATAAAATGAAATAAAAATTGTAGAGGAGAGATAAGGGGGAGTATTCACAGTCTAGGGGTTCCCCACAATTTTCTCTTAGGCCACACAGCCAGTCCCTTTGTCCTGGCCTCCTCACCTCTCTTTAGCATGTCATCCGCCATGCAAGAGGCCAGCCGGGCATCACCCAGCATCACAGGGCAGATGGGGTGACTGGCTCCTGAGATGGTGAAGCCAGCAGCCTCCATCTTACTGCGGAACCTGTTGGCACAAGCTGAGTGTCACAGGTGGCTGGGGGGCTGTGGACCATTCACACTTGCTCCTGATGGACATATGACCCAAGATCCGTGCCCAAATCTGCAGAAGGAACCAACCAAGACAGAGATGCAGACCCAGAAAGTCAGGCGGAGGAACAAGTAGACCAAAACGAGAGGTGGAAAGACAGGAGAGACGGGGAGACACAGGGTCATTCGCAGAGAAATGTGCCAGGAAATGGAAGGAAGAGCCCGAGCTGAGTCCCAGAGCAGCCTGCTGGGCATGTGAACGGGCAGAGGCAGAACCTGTAGGCCTGGGCTAGGCAGCCACACAGGGATGGGCCGAGGCAGCTCCCCTCACCCCAGCCTTTCCCACCCCTGCCAGGGACTGCACCGCTGGGTCTTGGCTGCCATAGACTGAACGATGGCGTTGCTCTCCATGAGCAGGTCCAGGGCCTTGGAGGCACAGCCAACAACGGCAGGTGGCAGGCTATTGGAGAAGAGGTAGGGCCGGGCACGCTGCCGCAACAGGGACACCAGGGGCCCAGGCCCCGTTGTGTAGCCCCCTAAGAACAAGATGGGGGGTAGGGGTAGTCAGCAGTCAGAGCCCATCCTACACCCCTCCTGAGAGTACACAGCACACACTGCCCTCTTGTCTGTGGTCCCAGGTCCCCACCTTCCCTGACACTCCTCCCAGGCCCTGCGTGTGGGAAAGGGGACCCCAGGAGCACAACCCAGCAGGCACCTGACGCTCCGCCCAGCGCCTTCCCCAGTGTGGAGTTGATGATGGTGACCTGGTCCATCACGCCCAGCAGCTCATCCGTGCCCCTGCAAGGAAAGCTGCCACTGCCACCACTGGCCGCCTGGGCATCCTACAGTCATGGGTTGAGCTGCGGCTGGCCTCCTGGTTTCCCACCCGCCCTTAGCAGCCCAACCCAAGGCCTCAGGTGCCACATGCTCCCACCGTCCTGTGGCCCCCAGGAAGCCAGTGGCATGACATTCATCCACAAAGACCAGGGCACCATATCGAGATGCAAGGCAGCAGATCTCCTGCAGGGGTGCAATGTCACCATCCATGGAAAAGGCCCCATCAGTAGCCACCAGGCGTAGTCGATGCTTCTGCAGGGGAGGCAAGGACCGGTGGTGTTCAGTGTGACACACTGGCACAGTCACCCACCTTCTGTGCTGTTTGGGGCTCTAAGAGCTCCTCTTGCCCAGTGCCAGGCACAGGGGTGGGCACATAAGCGCTACTGTATTGGGACTGGAACATCTTCTGCCTCATCCCTGACCTTCTGAGCCTTACCCATCTCTTCCAGGGCAGTCTGGAGCTGCACTTAGCCCTGGGTAGTGAGGATGCTCTCAGTGTCCCCTTCAGAGGGCAGCGTGGGGTGGGGCCTGTTCTTTCCATAAGTGAATCCTGCCACTATGCCTACCAGGAGTCTGCCCACACATAAGGTGCCCAAGGCAGCATGGTGAAATGAAAAAAACCTCTGGGTCTGAGGGATCTATGTTCAAATCTTGGCTGTTTCAAACTCTCGGGCTATTTGTCTGTGAGTGCAGAGTTGGCCTCGGGAGGCTGAGGATAAACCCAGTCCTTGCCCCACCTGGGCCTCCTGCAGCTTGGTCTCTAGATCAGCCATGTCCAGGTGGCGGTAGCGGTACTTGTGGGCTTTGCAAAGACGGATGCCATCGATGATAGAGGCATGGTTCAGCTCATCTGACAGAACTGCGTCCTCTGGGGTCAGCAGGGCCTGGAGGAAGGCAGTTGGAGTAGAGCCATCAGCCAAACACCTGGGGGTTCTCCCTCTTTTATGACTCAGCCTGAGTCCAAATTTCACTACCAACGAGGACATTCCCTGGGCAGGGAGGCAAGGAGCCCTCTACCTATACCTGGGTCCCCAGAGCCCCAGGGCTGGGCTGAGCCAGGGCCCTGCTCTCATGAGAACAGGAAAGGATGTGTTTGGGGAATGCCTAGCCCCTGCCACTCCCAGCCATCCAGGTGAGGTGGGTTACCCTCCAATACCCGGGAAGATGGCCTCCTTGTAAGCCTCAGGATTCCTTCTGGAGCACCTACCTGGCCCAACCTGACATCTGTAAGAAATGATCACTAGAGCCTCGAGCCATGGTGCTGGCATCCTGCCAGGCTCTCCTGACTGCCCACTCCTCCTGCAGCCTAGCAGGCTTCACCAGCTCCCGCCCACGGCCCCACACACCTCAAAGAGGCCAGCATTGGCATCAAAACAGCTGGGATAAAGAACAGCATCCTCCCGCTGGTGGAAGCAGGCTATCTTTGCTTCTAGATCCTTGTGGATGCTCTGAAGAAAACGAGTGGGACAGGTGTTAATATCTGCAGAGTCACATGGGACAAGTCCTGGGGACAGAGGCTTAGAAGGCCACAGATACACCCAGCTGAGAAGGCCTGTAGCCTTGGCCTTTCCCTTCTTTCTTCCCCACAAGGGTTCCTCAGAGCCAGCGGGAACCTGGCAGACGGTTGTCACTGAAGAACTAGGGGCTTTCTAGCTGTCCCTTCCTGGTTGGCTCTTCTTTTTGTGATGGGGGGTCAGAGAGTGAAATTATGGGTACTGATGGCAAAGGAAGGCATGTCTTCCTGATATCACACTGAGGGTCTTTTTTGACTGCTTGATGGCAGAGGGTTACAGAAGTAACTCTGAGTGGACTCCAGATTCTTAGATTTGAAAGCTGTCCAGTCTGGGTGAGGATTTTGCTGGGAAGTGCCCTGGCTGGCAGTCAGCAGTTCCACCATTTATTTCATCCTCACATTTCTGTGTCAAGCACTGTTCTAAGCATTTTTACATGTACTGACTCTGCCCTGGGATGGGATGGGCCAAGCTGGCTAAGGCCGCCCTGCTGACTGTGGGAAGCAGACAGCTGGGGTTGGCACCCAGTGCTGGGGATGAGTCCCCACTCTATCCACCCCCATCCCTGCACAGCACCCGCCGGGTACCTGGGTCCCGCAGATGAAGCGGACAGAGCTAAGGCCCGCTCCGAACTCCTCCAGGGCCTGCAGGCCTGCCTGGATGACCTCGGGGTGGCTGCTCAGGCCCAGGTAGTTGTTGGCACAGAAGTTAAGGATTCCTGAGGTGGAGAACAGGGAACAGACACAGCAGCTCAAGACCCTAAGGAAAGGCTTGGAAAGGTGCCAGGCCCTGGTGACCCAGCAAATAAATGAACCTGGATGCACCCTTGAGGAGGCAACGAACACACAGAATGATCCATTCTGGGGCAGAGGCCAGGACGGAGATCTGGGGGCCCCTAGGAGGTGCCAAATCCACCAGCTACAGGAGAGGAAAGGTCTCTCAGGGTGGCGCCTTGAAGGATAAGAAAATTAAACTCTGGCTCTGAGTCATGTTCCTCCGTAAGGAAGAACCCCGCCCTGCTTCACAGGCCTGAGGACCACCAGCAGCCCACTGTCTGGGCCTTAGTTTCTCCCTGGGTAAGAGGGTTTTCCCCTGGGTCAGATGCTCACTGTGGTCCTCGAACTTCACAGCTAACTCTGCTGCCTGGTACAGAATCACAGGCCCCAAAGTGGGGGGCCTCTGAGACCTGGACCCTGAATTATAAAGCCTAAAGAAAACACAACTGACCCAAGAAGGAAACAGAGGCCTGAGAAGGGAAGTTTACTCAGCCCAGGAGAGGCAAAAGCAGGATAAGTACTGGGGTCTCCTAATTTCCCATCTTTTGACCCGCTCCAAGCTTCCCTGAGGGGAGGTAGAAATTTCCTGGGACTTCCGTTTTACAATTGAGTGCCACAGCACCAAGGATTCCATGCCTATTTCCTGGGCAGAAGGCAGTGGTGGGCGCCTTTGTAACCATTACCCATTTGGGACCTGGCACAGACAGAGGGGCAGTGACTGCTGGTTAGATAGGAATGAGAGACAAGGTGTGCCAGTTCATGGCGTGATTCCTGCAGCACTCCACGAGCCCCTTGCTCACTGTGATGTTGGCTTCTCCGGCCCATTAGTTGACCTTCCAGCTCCAATACACCAGAGACCTGCACCAAAGCCCAGCTCTGCCTGCAGCTAGGCTTTGGGGCTGCTCACTTCACATCTATGAGCTTTTTCGTTTGTAAAGTGCAATTAGTTATTCCAACGTTTGGAAGTTTGCAAGAGTCCACGTGCAGCAATTAGGGGCGTACACGAAACAGCAGCTCCAAAAATGTGGGGTTTCTTGCTGCATCTTCCCATCACCCTTCTTGAAGGGACCCAGCTGGGTTTGCCTCTTTTTTTCACGTTCTCCCACGGTTGGGCCTCTCCCTCCCTGCCGTCTGAGGCAAACAGGTGCTCAAGGGCAAATCACCTCCCTTCAGCGAAACGGGTTTAACCAGGTTAGCAACCCGTGTGGTAGGCCTGCTAGCTGAAAAAGGGGCCAGGAGCTACGTGTGCAGGAGGTCTCGCCTCCCACTGCTTCCAGGACCTCTATTCAGCTACAGCCTCAGAACGGCCCTCTAACACCCGGCCACGTCCGACGACTCCCGGGAGGGGGAGTTACCTCCGGAGACGCCGTCAACGTGGATGCGCGGCCCCTGACGCGACGTGATGACCCGCTCGCTCTTCCAGGTGCCAGCCCCGCGGATCCCTTCCAGCTCCTCCTCCAATATGCCACGCAGCTGCGCTAGCGCTGAGTGCGCGCGGCGGCCGCCGGGGGCCCGGGAGAGCGCGGCGCGAACGGAGCCGGCCCACATCGCGCTCACCTCGCCTACCTCGCGCGAGGGCGACTGCTTGTCCCGCAGCCCCGCGCACCGCGGCCTGGTCACGTGGCCGGGGGCTGGGTCCCGCCAGCCAATCAGAGCAAGAGGAACTCCCTGTTAGGGGCACAAAGGCGGGCCCAGGGGCAGGTGGGCGGGGCCGGGCAGGAAGCGCAGCGAACGAAAGTGGATTGATTTGTAAATTGAGACTGGAGAGGTCCGTGAAGGGGAAAGGGAGGCAACGCGGCGGGGCCCAGCCCATCAGACCCCACAGCCCATTCCCATCCCCTGCCTACACACCCATCCCTTGGAAAGGGTGCTCTGGGTCCCTAAGGCAGCAGCCAGAGGCACGTTCTATCCCCTCCAGCCCTAAGGTTTGTTTCTGCAGAGCTCTTGGAACGTTCTCTCCCTTCTCAGATGCAAACGCCCCCAGATTTCCCCCTACTACTCACCCAATTGTTCTGCCTTCTACAGTCTTAGAAGTGAGGAAAAACACGGCCCAGATTTTGTCCTTTTTCAGTTTTTATTTTAAAGTTTTAAAATTACAAAGACAGCAAATTCTTCCCGGCACAAATAACACTTTTTTTTTTTTTTTTTTACAAAAAAAAGGGGGGAGGGTTACAACGCGCAATTGCGCGTTTTTCTATATTATGAGAAAGACGACTGTACAGGTTTTTTTCTCCCAGCTCCCGGGTGTGAAACGTAAGTGCTAGCTCTAGACAGGTATATACACATTTACACGCACATACACAGACCTAGCTCTGTAAAACTACTAAGCGATTGAAAAACGACTGCAGTATGTCTTACTGTCCACTCCCCGCCCACTACCCCTCCCCCACCTACCACTACTTAGAAAATACTCAGAAATAAGAGGTCGGGAAGTTTTTAAGTGGCGGTGGCAGGGCTGGAAACTCACCAGACCACCAGAGCCACCTCTTGTATAGGAGGAACCAAAAATCAGGGGAATACAATCCAATTGTGTGGAAAACCCAAGTTTCAATAGGGCTCACTGAGGCACTTGGCTGACTGACTCCCCACCCTTCCCCCAAAGTTTCCACTCCCATAACAGGAGACTTTCCGAAGCCACAAAGACCCCCCCCCCCACCCCATGGCTAGTTTCCAGCTGAGAGAAGCCATAGCTTCTCAGACCAGCTGTCATTTTAACACCCCCCCCCCCCCCGCCTTTTCCCCAGGACAATAGGGAGGCCACAGGGACTAACAGAAGTGAGAAGAAAACTGGACTTGGATCCCCCCTCCACTGCTCACTCCATTGGGAGGTGGAAGTCAGCCCAGTGGGTGTATTCCACCTCCCTACTTGGTGTCCAGCTGCTGCCACCCCTCTCTTCCCCAATGAGGTTCTGAAACTCACAAGGGCTGCTCAACTTAAAGCTCACTTGTCTTAAAAGATACTCCTCCAAACCTTACAATTCCTGGGCTCCCTCTCAACTAGCCAGAACAAGCTGCCTTCTGGGTTTTCCCCACTCCCCACTTTCACCTTCATATAGACAAACCATCCAACAAAACATACCAACCCACCCCAAACCCTAAGTAGATTAATAACAAATTACCAGAACAAAATATTTCTCATCACTACAAAGATGAGATTGTTTCTGCTGTCCTTGCACAACTGGTTAAAGAAAAATGAACTATTCCCTAATTTCTGAGGAATCCAAATTCTGTTTCCCATACAGTCAGAATACAAAGGGGCAAGGGGCTGCAGATGAGAATAAGAGAAGGAAAAAAGTATTTACAGAAAATAAGGAGACAGGCAGGAGTGTCCACAAGAAAAGCTTCACTGTCACTTCTTCTTGCTGGACCTCTTGGCACTGGACTTGGCTTTGGGTTTCACTGGTTTGGCCTTCTTAGGCTTGGATGCCTTGACTGGCTTGGCTTTCACAGTCTTGGGTTTTTTGGTTTTCTTGGGCGTGGCAGCCGGCTTCTTCTTGGCCTTCTTGACTGGGGTGGCTTTGGGCTTCTTGCTGGGGGCTTTGGAGGCTGCCTTCTTGGGCTTGGCTGCCTTCTTTGGCGTGGCCACCTTCTTGACTTCCTTCTTCGTCTTTTTGAAGGCCACTGACCTTTTAGGCTCATCACTCTTGGCCAGACGGAAGGACCCCGAAGCACCCACTCCTTTGGTCTGCTTGAGGACCCCGGTGGTAACTAGGCGCTTGATGGACAACTTGATCTGCGAGTCAGCGTTCTCGCCCACCTTGTAGTGGCTCTTGATGTACTTCTGGATGGACTGGCGCGAGGAACCAGCGCGGTTCTTCTCCGCCTGGATGGCAGCCACAATCATGTCTGAGTACTTGGGGTGGTCTGTGGACTTCTTGGAAGCCTTGGCCCGCTTGGGCTTGGCTGCAGGAGTAGACGTGGAGTTTTCGGTCATGGTGGGCTGCTTGCTCTTGCTGTTGAAGAAGGTGCCTTCAAAAGGGCCAGTCCCCGTCGGAGGCCGAGCAAAGCCTGACGCGAGATCGGCTTTCGCGTCCCTGACTCTCAGGCCAGTCCAAAGCCTGGCTCTCTGGGACCTGGCTCGCGTCGCGGGAAGATTCGCTGGACCGGTCCTGCGTGCCCAGCCCCGCCGATCGGTCTGTTTCTGTGTGCGGCTGCGACTCTGGCCCTGGCTTTGGTTCTGGCTTTGGCTCTGGCTCTGACACCGCCTCCGCTGCCTCTCTTTTCCCAGCTCCGCGTCTGGCGCTCAGGCGGCGCATCCGGGTATTTAGCGGCGGCGGGCGGACCGCGGTGAGGACAGGGCTGCTGGCTGCCTGCTCCCGGCCCGGAATGGCGCTGCGCCGCCGCCATCTGTGTTTCTTCCGCCGAGCAAATCCGACCTTTCTCCCCGCCCCGGGCCTTCCCGCTCCCCGCCGCCGCCCGGGGTCGCTGCCCGGCTCTCTGGGCTCCCCCGCCAGGCGGCCTGCCGGCCGGACCGCCGCCCCCCGAGCCCGCCAGGCTCCCCAAACGGCGCTGAGGACCGCTGGGGTGCCGGCACATTTCCCCTTTGCTGGGGGCTGGCTCTGTGGGGCCGGGGAGCCCAGGTGCGGGAAACCCCCCGTAGCAAAGCTCCCCCCTTGGTGCTGCCGGGGACACCGCTCCTAGCCCCCTGCGGGGTCCCCCAGCCCGGCGGAGTGGCCAGAAAGCGGCCCCAACTAACACACGCGGCCCCGAGCCGGGCGACTCCCAGCCGGGCCGAGCCGGGACAGGGGGGAGGGGTCGCTCCCCCAGGGTCCGGTCACCTCTGGGGGGTCATCCCGCTACCGGGCTCCCCACACCTCTAACCCCTTTCTGCCCATTGGGCCCCTAAGCAAACTTTCCTTGGAAGAGTTGGAAGGGCACTTTCAAACTTTGTCCCTTCCCCCTCCTCTATGGGCTCTCCCCCAGCGGGCCCCCTGACCTCTGCGGTGGAGATTCTCTCCTGAGGCCGAATCCCCAGTGCTTCCAGGGTCCCCTGAGGCAGTGAGGAGGGGTCTCCCGAGTCTCCTGCTCTCCTTAGAGACCCCCACATCTCCCATATATCCTAACAGGGAATTCATTTATATGCCTTCCTCAGCCTAGGAGTTTGGGGGTGTCAGAGACAAAGATCGCTGCCCCCGCCCCTGAGGCCCAGCCTGGGGGTCCAGACGCCCTCCCAAGGACCCTCCAAGGCAGGGGTCTCAGGGGCGGAAGGACCACAATGGAGGAACTGCCCCACAGGCTCTAACCAGAGGCTGTCCTGGGGGCCCCTGGGATGAGGAAAGCTCTGAGTGCCTTAGAATTTAGGAAAACGGGGCTTTGGGGGAGAGGTCGAGGAAGGGGGTCTCCTTCCTTGGACACTAACTAATCCTCCGAAAGTGTGCGGTTGTTAAGGGAACCGGGGCTGGGACCACCGCCATTTTGCTGGGAGGATGCAATGTCTTTGTTAAAATGTGTACATCTTTTCCTGTACTTGGCAGGTATAGATGAGGCAAACAAGGGGCGCCACCGTCTTTAGGGAGTCTGAAGGGGCTTTGATGGGATTTAGGGGCCCTCAGGCCAGTGGAAGGGACCCCAGAACTCCTGGGACAGAGCACCTTGTTTGCGACACATCCTACTTACATGCAGAGTCCCGCTTGGCAGGGGCCCTGGTTTGAGATTCTGGGATGCTGTTCCCTAAACCACATCCCACAACAAACCCACTTTTATTGCCTAAGCAGAAGCCCATCACTCTTCACTCAAAACAATACCCTGGGAGCCGGGGGCGGTACGCGGGGGGGGGGGGGCGGCGGGAGTGGTGTGGGGAGGTTCATAGCTGGTGAAAATGATGAACGTGTCTCCTGTACTGCCCGGGAGCTGTTTGCAGGCACTTGCTGCAGAGGTTGGAGTTTAGATGCGGGACAGGGTCTTTGTAGGGATATGGGGGAGGGGGGAAAGGGCTCATACTGGACTTGGGTGTCTCTGAGGCCAGGGAAATAAATGGGTTCCCCCACCCCCACCCCAAGGGATGGATTAATCCAAATGATTGGGGGAAGGAGGGGGAAGACCTGAGACTTGGTATCAGATGCCTTCTCTCTGGGCTTCTCTTGGTGGCACAGGTGGGGAAGGGAAGCATGAAGGGCCAGGTTAGTGCAAAAGGTTAAGTTCTTATTTGGTTGATATCAGTTACCCAGAAGTTTCCTGATTTGAAAACACAACATTCTGGTGGGTTTGTTTTGGTTAGTTTCAAAGAAAATTCTCCAGTTCCCACTAAGGTCTGGATGGGGAAATTGGTATCCAAATAGACAAGCCCAAGTCCGAGATGTTCTACCCTGCGCTTTCAGAGACGTGTCACGCCCCGCACCCTCCACCTCTTAGAATCGGTACTGGATGAATCCAATGACACAATGACCAAATAATTTTATTTACACGGCGCATTACAGTTTGCAAAGTGCTCTCCACACGTTTCTTGATCCTTTGCGCCTCCAGCCTGGGGTGGCAAGCAATGATTACTACCCCCATGACCCGCCCCTTTCCCATGGAGGCCGAGGAACTCGTTAGGATGCACAGGGATCTCACTGTGAGGTTCAACTCCGGCGCCCCCAGGCTTTTTGCGGTCACATCCCTATCCCCGCCCATCCCAACGACCTGTACATTCTCTCCCGGAACTAAAGCCAGAAACGGAGGGAGGGGTCGCGGTGCCTCCCGCCTGACGGGAGAATTCGTCACCCCTGTTCAGGAAAATTGAGGGGAGGGGTGGGGAGGGTCCGGAAGAGGTTCCTCCAGAGTTGGGTGCAGAGTCCGAAGCCGAGGAGGGCAAGGTGAGGAGAGGCTGCCTCCAGATTAGCTTGGCCGCACCTCGCCTCTGCAGAGCCGGGGGCTCCTTGATTCAGGCCGGGCCGCACTCCGGCACCTGGAAGGCTACTCTTCGGACACTATTTACGGATCCAAGAGCCGGCAGACGGCGGAACTCCCTACGCCCCCTTCAACGCGAGCCCTTTAAAATCCCGGAGCCTCAGAGATGCGGGCAACTCCTCCTGGGAAATGTAGTCTCCTGGCGGGGCCGAGCCCCGAACTGTGCCCCTAGCCCGGGACCCTTGCGAAGCTCGGAACCGCTGGCCGCCCCGGCCCCGGCTTGGGGAGGAGGTCCGACATATTCCATCCAGTCGCGGGCAGAGAGGCCCAGGGCTCCTTGCTGGTTTTTTTCCACCTGTCAAAAAGGGGGCTCTACCTATTTGTGGGGTTGGGGTGAGGGTGAAATGAAGTCCTGTATGGAAAAGTGCAAATCGCCTTAGAATGCCAGGGGTCGTGTTTTTACTAATGTGTGTGCGTGCAGGCGCTGGCATTTATTGAGCCCTCGATCCGGAACATCTTCGTGTTTCAGGCAGGGGGTCTAGAAGAGCAGAAGGACTTGTCGGAGGGTGGGGGGCAGCCTGGAGGAGGGTGACTACCGACAGGCACCCAAGCCCTGACTCTCCCACTGCGCAACCTGTGCTGTCCTAGACCTTGGAAAACAGCACTTATTCTGGGTTTTGGAACCCTAAGGAATTCATCTGATACGTGCCAGGCATTGCATAGGACCTCTTAAAGTTAACCAACCTTAAGTAGTCCTTATGCCAAGGAAACGTATGTTGAGGTGACAAATTCTGTTCCCCCACAGCTCCTAGGTTACTGTTACTGTACTGAATAATGTAGGCAACTGCAACACAGCGATAAGTATTTGTGTAACATTTTACACATTACTGGCATGCTGCGGAGGCACTAGGGGAGGGTTTTTCCGATCCATTATAATCCATGGGGTCGCTGTTGTATTTGCCATCCCCTCAATGGCTGCAGGGCTGTTATACGACCCAGGACTGTATTCAGGCATCTTCTAAGAGTAGAGAAAATTTCGCCTTGCAGCACCCCAGATGAAGTCAGAGAGCTGTGGCTGGCCTCTGCCTTTTACTCTGAGGAGAGGTAGGAGAGAATTAAATCGCCCCATGTATGTACAGTCTCCTGCTGCTGCTGTAATAAATTACCCCAAATTCGGTGGTTTAAAACAGCACATATTTATTATCTTACAGTTCCAGAGGTCAGTAGTCCAAAATAGGTCTCCTTGGGCTAAAATCAAGGAGTAGACAGGTGTGCCTTCCTTCTGGAAGGTCTAGGGGAGGATCTGTTTTGTGCCTTTTCCAGCTTCCAGAGGCAGCCTGCATTCCTTGGTGTGCGGGCCCTTTCCATTGTAAAAGTTGTTGCCAATCGGCTGAGTCTTTTTCATGCTGCCATCTTTCTGGCTCTGACTCTTTCACCGCCCACTTCCCTCATGTAAGGGCCTTTGAGATTCCACGGGACCACCAGGGTGATCCAGGGTAATCTCCCGGCTCAGGGGTCCGCTGGTGCATGGCCTTAATTCCCCACTGCCGTGTGGCATAGCATATTAACAGGTTCCAGGGATCAGGTCACAGCATCTTCAGGGACCATTGCTCTATTTCCTGCATGCAATGATCCACATGCATCACCGGGCAGGGGCTGGGGACGTGAGCAGCATCCCCCCACACCCACTGTGACCCCAAGTGAGGCCCAGCGCCCAGCCAGGGCTGTCCCCGTGCTCCGAGAGATCCCTGGCTGGGCAGAGAGCTGCAGGCAGGGTGGGCACTTTCCAGTCATCTTGCAGCAGCATAACTGGTAGGGAAGGGGGGGACGTTGTGAAAACCCTTTGGCTGGACTCTGTTGTATTCCTTGTGTCCCTAAATACCCATCGATTTTCAACTTAAATAGTGTAAGCGACACCTAGCCAGGTAGGGGTAGGGGGTAGCCCCCAGGCAAAGAGTAACCCCAGGACCTTGTTGAGAGGGGAAACCCAGCCTTCCAGGGCATAGTGGCCATCCCTCCCGAGTAGTGAGGAGATTACTCTGCTGGCCTCTCCCTCTCCCACATCCCCATCCCTCCATTTCCAGGTCTTGCCCCCTTTCCCTCTGGAAGCCCTGTTCTCCTGTCTGCCTCGTTTTCGCATTGGCCTCACCCCCCTCACAGAATGTGAGCCTCAGCTCACACTGTACAACTCAAAGCCCTTCAGAAGTGGAGGAGGCTCAGGCGGGCACCAGAATGGACCAGGCACTTGGCCTCCAGGGCTCAGAGTTCAGTGGGGAGTATGGACGGCATCGATACCGTTGCAAATCATGATTGTTTCAAGTTCTGAGAACGAAAGTAACAGGGGGTTCTGAGAGGACATGACAGGCAGGCTTGTGCAGATCGGGTGCCGGGGTGGGTTTTGTGGCTGGGTGCGGACAGGGAAGGGGAGTGTGGCATGAGATACCCTCAGAGAAGTGAGCCCACCTGAGCGCGTAGCAACTTCAGCTGCCGCAGTGAGGGGTGTGGATTTTGTGAGTGTGCTGAGAAGCCACTGCAGCATTTTAAGCTCAAACTTTTAAGTTTCTTTCAAAACTTAATCCAGTTATTTTAAGTTAAAAATTTAAGTTATGAAAATATCACTCATGCTACAGATCATGCAACATATTTATGATTCTAAGACGACCACGGAGACAAACAGCTGTGCTCCCGTTGTGCAAGTTAATGCCATAAACTTTGCCAGTCCCTCAGACGCCCTCTTTGTGCCTCTCCCTAGTCAAATCTCTGTGACCTTCACTCCCAAATTATGTAAACCGTTCTCTCATTTTTCTGTCTAATTCTCCTGTTTGGACTTGTCCTCGTACACTATACATCTTAGTGTTGCCTGGTTTTGGGTTACATACAAATGGAATCACGTGTGGGTTTTTGTGCGTGTGTTTTTTTATGTTTTACAGTCGTTCCAGTTATTTCCCCCATTGTGGGTATCTTTTCCTGTGGCTTGCTGCTTTTACTCAGTGTTACATATTTTGAGAGTCGCCCGCATTGGTGCAAGAAGGTGAGACTCATTTCTTTTCACTGCTATGGTCAGAGAACACACTGATTTTGGGGGGTCCCTTTAAAAATATACGAAATTTAATAAAATATTAGGTAAAAACTGAATTTATATTTATGCCGAGAAAAGTACTCACAAGTTGTAGATTTTAAAAAACTGATAAATATTACAAGCACCATGAAATCCAGAAATGTATAATTTTTACTAATTGACTATCTGACCCACATGGTTAGGGTCCCCCTCAGAGCCTTCCAAAGGGACATGGGGATTCCTCTCAGGGCTTTACAAGGGGCTTGAGCAAGGGAGCAACCCTAAGACTTCATTGAGGTCCACTTCACAGTGAATCCACCCCAGAATGTGCCTCCATTACAGGAAGAGGCGACAGTTTGTCTCCGTCCTACTTGTGATGATAGAGCAGCTCCCAGAGATGTCCCTGTAAGTCCTGGAACCCTCGAACATGCTCTATTACCCAGCAAGGAGGAAAGAAGTTTGCAGATGGAATTAAAGTTGCCAATCTTGAGAGAGAAGACTACCCTGGATTATTTGGGTGGCCCAGCATGATCACAAAGGCCCTTACCTGGGGAAGGGGACCAAGAGGTGGCAGCATGAGAGAGGCTTGACCCACTGTTGCTGGCTTTTAAGATAGAAAGAACCCACAATCCAAGGGATGCCACTGCCTCTGGACGTGGAAAAGGCAGATAACAGGTCTTGCCCCCTAGATCCTCCAGAAGGAGCACACACCTTCCAACACCTTGATCTCAGCCCAGGGAGACCTGTTTTGGGCTCCTTCACTACAAGGGGATTCATTTGTGTCCTTGTGAGCTGCCACAGTCGAGACAATGCATCACAGCAGCCTTAGGAAATGGGTACACCGCCATATTGGTTGGAGAGCTGGGCTGTTTCCATTTTCCTGCTCTCCAGTTTGCTGTGAATTTTCTGCCGTAAGGACCCGGTGCCAACAGGAAGGAGCTGCAATGTGCGTGGCTTCAGCTTTTCCAGGTCAGGCCTGTGCTGTTTGCAGGCTGCAGTGCGGATGGTGGGTAGGGGAAGGCAGAGCGAGGGTGGCCAGACCAGGAGGGGCTGTCTTAGCTATGCGGATGCTGAACTAAAGAGATAGCAGGGGAGGGGGAAAGAAGGAGCAGATGTGCGCAATATTTAGGACGAGTCTGCCGGACATGTTGAAGCGTTTGTTGTTGGGGATTTAGGGAGAAACCGGAAAGACTCCCTCGTTCCTGGAATAAAAGCAAGGATAGGGGTTGGTCCAGAGGGGTTCATGGCCAGGGAGTCTGGCCCCAGGACCTTTTCTCAGTGGGCCTCCCCCTTTCCCGCCCCAACCAAAGGCTCTACCAGTCCCTCCTTAGCCTCAGACCAGGGAAGCTGCCCCCTCACCTGCTTCCCCCAAGTTAGGGAAACAGTTGCCACCACACTTGGATTGGAAGTCAAAGGATGGACAAACAAATGCACTCTCCTGGGACAAAGGAATGAGCATGCAGGTGATAGCGTCACAGTTAAACTTTAACTCATTTACCTGAACAAACTTTAACTGATTTTCTGAGATTTAAAGCAACAGAAGACATCACCAAGACAAAGCGGGAAGGTTTTGACCCTTAGCAATAGTTTAATCTCATGCATGGACAATGTCCTTTGGGAGGCATGTGGCTGTCACACAGGAGAGGAGGCGGCGCATGCAGACGGGGGAAAAGTCTGTGGCATGCTGAGAAAAGCAAGCTAAGACAAATGTGTGTGGAGGATCTCATTTTATAAAATCGGGATATTCGAGAGCTCCCTACAGGTATACAATAATAGTGCACATTTATTGTGTGGCTACTATGTGCCTGGCTGGCACTATGCTAGATATGGGCAGGTGACCCCAGCTCAGAGCCAGGGGCTGGGCATTGTGAGGGGCAGATGCTGTGTGTGGTTTGCGCTGGAATTGTTGCTGGGCCCACCCATTCTGGCACCATTCCCACAGCCGGAGCAAGGCCCGAACTGTGGTGTGAAGGGGAGGGCTGTGACCTTGGGGCCCACCTAAAGGGAGGCCTGGCCCTCTGTGGAAGTGGGACTGGCCTCCTCAGATGGAGCGAGCCTCTGGGATTCTCAGACTATTCTAGGAGAGACCTCAAGAGGGAGATGCTGGGCTTTGTACCAATAAATGTATGAGGGTGAATCGAGGTTGGTTAAAAAAACAGTCCCGTGGCACCGTGACTTGCTCGTTCTCCAGCTGGGTAAACAGGTCATGCATGTGTGTGTGGGTCCACTCCACATCGTCACTCACTGTTTTCTGTGAGGAGTGAAATTGGGTTGTGGCAGGCTGTTATTCTTTGCTTTAGGCCCTGAGAGCAGTGGTTTTCAACCAGTGCTCCATGAGAATCTTTGAAACAAGCAATACCTGGCTATTCAGTCAGGGGCACTGACCTCTTTCCTTGTTGGCTGTCAAATAAAAAAAAAATGCCAGCCCAACAATAGCTGTGCGGTGTGAATGAATCACAATTGTACCTATATTTTCTGGTGTGCCACAGAATTTTAGTGATCAGTTTATGAGTGCCGTGAGATGAAAAGGGTTGAAAATCACTGCCTAAAAGTGTTTTAATTTTATATACTAGTATAATTTTATTACATACTAGTTTTTATATACCAGTATTATTTTAAATTATAAATAATAAGCATGTATTACTTTTGTAATAAAGAAGCTTGATTATGTGAAAAACATACATATGATGAAAAAGACAAAAATAATATAGAAAAAACCTTCCAAATAAATATGATGAATGGTATATGCCTTTAGCACATACCGACCCTGTTACAGACCCTGAAGAGAAAACTGGTCACACCCCAATGGGAAAGTTCATAAACAGATTATTTCTAGACGATAAAGCCAGTAGCTACTCTGATCTCATAAGCAGGCGCGGCTGAGCAGCTGGGAAACAACAGCAATGCTTGTTTGCCACCTGGCACGTTCAGGGAGGCTTTCAGAAAGGAGAACAGCGCTGGGATGAGGTGGGCGCTCCCTGGCCCGTTCACAAAGGACACAGGATGTGAGACTGACAAGTTTGGGTAACAATTTGCCTCCAGGAACCAAGAGACTTAAACTGTTCAAACTCAGCCTGGATATAATCATGAGAGAGAATTGGACAGACCCAAACTAGGGACATTTTACAAGATGATTGGCCCGAATCCTTAAAAAAAGACGTAAAGACACAAAAGATGACAACAGCAGGAGACACGTGCCAGGTGAAAGGGGACAAAGAGACCTGACAACTGAATGCAGCACAGAGCCCTGGATGGGACCTGGAAGCTGAAGAAGAATGAACTCTGAAAGACGTGACTGCCTGGCCGGTGTGTCTCAGTGGGTTGGAGCCTCATCCCTCAACCGGAAGGTTGTGGTCTGATCCCCGGTTAGGGCCCGCACCTTGTTTGTAGGAGGACCCTGGTCCTGGTCCAGGTGTCTGTGATCCCTGGTCCAGGTGCATAAGGGAGGCAGCCAATCAACGGTTCTCTCTCACATTGATGTTTCTCTCGATCTTTCTCTAAAAGCAGTGAACAAATGTCCTCGGGTGAGGCTAAAATTTTTTTTAACATAAATAAAAGACATCATTGAAACAATTAAGGAAATTGGATATGGATTGTACAGTAGGTAACATTGTACTGATGTTCCCTTTCCTGTTCATTGGTGACAGAGGTGACTGCCCTTCAATTTCGAGCCAGACGCTGGAGGCCTGAGTGTCAGGATGTCTGCAGCTCCGACCGTTCAGCAAACTGTTCATGCTCAGACAGAGAAACAGCCCAACAGATCCGTGTACATGTAGGTGCAGGTGCCAACAGACAGAACCAGAGGGCAAGCAAAGGTGGCAAAAGGGTGACAATCGGTGAGCGTGGGCAAAGGATGTGTGAGTATTCCTCCTTCTAGTCTTCCAGCTCATCTGTAGATTTGAAATGTACAGAATACTAAGTTGGAGGAAAGGTACTCGAGGCCAAGTGAGTGCAACAGCAAGGCCCACTCTCAGCCCTGCCCCTGAGAGAGGCAGAGCGTGCCAGCCTGGTGAGGCTGACCCTGGCTCTGGTCCCAGTCCCTAGAGCCCCCCTTCCGCCACTCCCAGAGCCTCCAGGCTGGAGACCCTTTACAGGCCTGTCTTTGGGCTCACACTGCAAGCCGCCTCCAGTTCCCTGAGCCAGTCTCTCCCACTCAACTCCTCACCCTGCAGCAGGCCCGGGATGGGCCCGACCCTGCCCTGGTCCCAGGTTTGGCACTCACACCTGGGCTATGTCAGGTAGACTGTGTCCCAGTCCTTTTTCTACCTGTGGATAGCCCGAGCCCCCCACCCCCACCCCCTTAACCCTGCTCTGGGACCATTTTCTCGCTGGACTTGCCCATCCATCATCCCAAACACACAGAGTTTGTCTTTTCTAGCCTTGGGCAACTGTTGGGGGTGGGTGCTCAGCCAGGAAGGTCGGAAGCCCCTGGAGGTGGGGAACTCCCAGGAGAGGCCCTCGAGCGCCCCATCCTAAAGCTGAGGCCCTCAAGCCCCGAGAACGAGAAAGGGTTTTTTTGTGTTTCTTTTTCCAAAGAGCAGTGACGCCCAACATCAGCACCAGCTGCTTTCCTAACCTCTTGGGACAGGTGCCCTGCTATGGAAGAGGTCAGCTGAGCTTGACCTTGGGGCCCCTTCTGTGAGCAAGAGCCCACCTGGAGGAGGAGGTGGTAAGGAGGGGTCCCTGGGTGGGGGAACTAGGGCATCCTGGGACCAACACACAAAACAAGACCAGATCAGAGGTTCCAGGAAAAGATGGCAAAGCACATGGGTTGTGGCCCCTTGCCTGCCTGTAAGAGACCAGAACCAGCTGCCCAGCAACGCTGACGGCCTCTGGGCAGCCCACGTCCTGACTGCTCCGAGGAAGGAACAATGGCCCACCTTGGCCCCAGCTTTTGGGAATAAAAGACAGCCCTGGCTGGTGTGGGGCAGTGGATTTAGTGCCAACCTGCAAACCAAAGGGTCACCAGTTCAATTCCCAGTCAGGGCACATGCCTGGGTTGTGTGCCAGCTCCCCAGTAGGGAGCGTTCAAGAGGCAACCACACATGTATGCTTCTTTCCCTCTCTTCCTCCCTTCCCTCTTTCTAAAAATAAATAAATAAAATCTTAAAAAAAAAAAAGACAAAGGCATCCAGAATCAAAGAATTCTGAATAATCAAATTATGGAGGCTGAGAATTCCGTACTCACATAGAATTTTCACTTAGGCTGGAAATGTGAAATATAAAATACTGGAATCACAATCTCTTATATCTGGAAAGTGCACAAACACTGCTTTTCTCCTCCGTGCACCACACCCTCAATTGCACTCACTGGTGCCCTGACCAGCACCAGCAGCCAAAGGGCTCTGGAGCTGAGACCGGGACGCCCAGGATGGCAGGGAGGCTCACCTGTCCAGCCTGGCTGCTGTCTGGCAAGGGCCATGCCCAACTGGGGCCTAAATTTAGCTGGCATCACTCCCTGCAGATGTTCAAAACAGGCCTTAGTGCTGTCTGGGAGCAGAGAGTGACTGCCAGGGAGCAGTGGGCATAAACTCTCAGTCACTGTGGCTGTTTTAGAAAGGTTTAGGTCCCTTTGCTTATCTATTTTTAGAGAGGGGGAAGGGAGGGAGAAAGAGGAGAGAAACATCAACGTGTGGTTGCCTCTTGCGCACCCCCTACTGGGGACCTGGCCAGCAACCCAGGTATGCACCCTGACTGGGAATCCAACCAGCAACCTTTTCAGTTCGCAGGCTGGCACTCAATCCACTGAGCCACACCAGCCAGGGCCCACCTGGGTTTAAATCACAGCCCTACCACTTAACGGTGTGAGACTCTTGCCAGGCTACCCTCTCTGGACCTCAATTTCCTCCCCTGTAAACTGGGGATAATAATGGCACCTACCTTATAGAGATTTCACGAAGACTAAACGTGTATGTATGTATATAAATGTAGGTGTATGTGATATGCGTATAATAAATGATTTGCGTAGAAGAGTGTCTGACACATGATCAGTGAGGTTTAAGTACCAGATATCCCCACCACTGCTGGTGTTTCAGACCCCGGGGCAGGAACGATGTGTTCACCCACAATAAGGCAGCAGAGACTCACAAATGTGTTAAGCATCTTTACTATTGTCCCATATTCATGTCAATTCAATATGGGAACAGTGGATTTTCTCCTGCTGATCCACAGCTTCGACTGGTAGTTCCATATGGCTTTGCTCCATATTTGAAAAAATGGGAATCTCTTATTCTTGAATGTAGTTTGTTTGAGAGACCAAAAGCTTTCAAACATAGACAAGGCCCACTGATAGGAGTCTAGCCTCAGGAAATAACTAGAAAGCCATGCAAATATCTGTGTATGAGGATGTTAACTTCAGCATTATTTTTAATCCTAGAAAAATTGGGGACAACTTCTATGTGGAACAGTCAGAGCGGGCCTCGTGGAGCCCACATGGGACTCAGGAGGCCAGGACACACGGCAGGGCTCTCCAGTTTGGTGGCACCGAGAGACATTGGTCTGTCCAGAGGTGGGAAAGTTACATTTCAACAGGGTCATTTTTAGCATGTTGAGGTTTTCAAGTAGCCTATGTGTAGTGGATCCCATGAAAAGTATATAAACGTTACATTAATAGAGGTGCGTGAGTGTGCATAGTTGTGTGGGTATGTGCGTGTGTGTGTACACAGGGTTACAGAAGTCTGACAGGATATCCAACACATGAGTGTGGTTTAGGTGGTTGCTATATTGATGACTTAAAAAAAATTAGTTCATCTGCTATTTCTCACTGCCAAAAATTAACATACCTCAATTTTATAGTAAATAACACTTTTTAAAATTTTTATTTATTGATTTTAGAGAGAGGAAAGGAGAGTCAGAGAGAGAGAAAAACAGAGGAAAAAACATTGATTTGTTGTTCCACTTATTTATGCATTCCATGGGTGATTCTTGTACGTGCCCTGACTGAGGATCAAACCCCCAACCTTGGCCCATCGGAACCGTGCTCTAACCAACAGAAATACCTGGCCAGAGCCATGCTAGTGTCTTCTTAATAGAGTGTGGCATAGGCTCTTTGCCTCCTCTTCCTTTCCCTTTTCCTCCCTGCTGACTGGGATGAAGGTATGTTGACTGGAGCTAGAGCAGCCGTCTTGGACCATGTGGTGCCTTTATGAATGGAGGCGTGTATGATGGAGTCCAGGTCCTGGGCATAAAGATATAAGGAGTCTGGATCCCACATTCTGTGGCTCAGCCTGGGATGCCTCCCTCCAGATTTTTCTGGATGAGATAAAGAAATGCCTTTCTTGTTTAAACTACTGTTATTGCCACTTGCAGCCAAATGCACCCTAATTCGCTCACTGATGATCACTCTTTGCCAGAATCAGGTGCCAGGAACAAAGACAAACCAGACAGGAGCCTGATCCTCATGAAACTCCAAGGCCAGAGGGGAGATGAAGGAGAAACAAACAACCACAAGACAATTCTATTTGAAATGTTCTGACAAGAGGCAGCCACTCGTTCACACTGTTGTCAACTCTCGCTAGGAGCCAGACCTCCTGCCTGACACCAGGCACCGTGCTGGGTACAGGGACACCATCAGAGCTGGCCCTGACGGGGCTCCCAGGTTGTGACCCCGCACCATACCCCTGGGGCCTTCTGTCCATCCAGAGCAGCTGGCCTATGACCCAGTGGCTCTAGCATAACGATGAAAATCTTTCAAACAGTGCTCTCAGAACCCTATGGGAACTGCCTGGTGTAATCTTCACCATGTCCCCATGCAGCTGGCACTGTGACCCCAGGAAACTGAAGCACAGAGAGAGTAAGTGACTTGTCTGAGGTTACACAGGCGGGTCAGCAGTCCGTCCCCAGCCTGCACTCCTAACCCCCAGGCTGCCTTGCCCTGCATGCTCAACCAGGCCTGCAGGCCCCGAGCATGTACAAACACGTGGGCTGTGTATGTGAGCAGGTGAGCGTATATAGGATGGGGTGGATGTGCACACAGGTATTCATGATCACATGTGCCTACAACTCTGTTTATGTGACGCGGCTGTAGGTGTGCTCAGCCTGCTCCTCCGGCCCGGAGCACCCTTCCTGACCTCCGTGTCCTGATCGCCCCCACTTATCTTGGGAGACTCAGCGGGGCGTCGTCTCCTCTGCGGGCGACCTGCCAGGGCTCCTGGGCCAGTCAGCTGCGTCATCAGTCTTCCCTGGTTGTTGTTGTCTGGGGGTGGGAGGGGATGAGGGTGTGTCCCTTCACAACTGTGTCATGCAGATGCCTGCAACAGGCCTGCCCAGGACTCTAAATTGATAACATGGGCATGGCTGCCGGGGCAGGCGTGTGCCAGAGCGGCACCCTCGTGACCTCACTCTAATCCCACTTATTAATCTCAGGTGAGGAAACGAGGTCTTGGAGGGTGATTGGCTGGAACAGATACACGGCAGAACTGGAACGTGAACCCCACGCTGAGCTCCAGCCCTGTGGTCTCCATACCTCGCTCCCTTCAGGGCTACCCCCTTCTTTGTTAAACTTTTACTTGCTTTGGAACAGAGCTCACATGCACCTGGGAAATGATTCAGAACGTGTGGAAGAGTATAATGTCAAAGCAAATGTCACCCTGTCCCTGCCCCCCAGCTTTCCTGCCTCCTGTCGGGGGCTGCCACTGTTCCAGGTTCTTGCGTGTACAGGGCCCCCTTCACACTGGGTTTTCTCATGCTAGGTGTGTGCGTGTGCACGCACGTGTGTGTGTGTGTGTGTGTGTGTGTGTGGGTGCAGCTCCTTCCAGGGAGGTTTTAAGCACGCACGTACACGCACACACACAAAAGCCACGTTCGGCCCCGCACCTGGCTCCGTTTACTTCACAGCATGCCGTGGCAATGTCTCCGTGTCAGCATGCAGAGACTGTCCTCCCTGCCTTTAGTAAGTGCTTGGCACTGGTGGCGAATTCACTTAAACACTTCCTGCTTCCAGTGCTGTGATGGACACTCTTGTACAGCCTAGACTGTCATGGAGCGAACGGGTCAGCGAATGGCGGTGTGAGTAAAGAGGTGAGAGCGTGCATGGGGCTGGGCCCTGGGTGTGGAGCTGGAGGCGCCTGCCCTTCGGTCTTCTAAGGACACAGGAGGACCTGAGCCTCTGCTGGAGTCCGGAGGGTCGCTGCCCTGCCACCCCTGCTGCCTGCAGGTCTCTGGGCAACACCCCCTCAGCCGCTCCTTCTCCACCCAGTCCCGTCACGCTCCTGGTGAGGTGTGCCCGCCATTAGTCACCTTCGAGACTCACTAGGCCAGTGCGGCCAGCTGCCCCACTCCTGAGGCCGGGACCTTGCTCTGGAGATGCCTTAGCTGAGGTCACAGGGCTAGTGGGTGACCACACCAGGGCCCAGGCCCAGGCCCAGGTGACAGCCTTTGGGATGCACACCCTCACCTCTACTGACAGGGGAGGTGGAGGAACAGAAGAGGCTGCTGGCCTCGTTGAGCCACGGCCTCGAGGAGCGGCCAACTGGGTTCAGGGTGGCCAAGCTGGGGAGGCCTGGCTTGGGAGCCCAGGGAGTAGGAATGAAGGTCTAGACAGTGAGCAGTGCTGCCAGAGCTTTGGGAGGACGGCGGTCGGTGCCTCCATAACGCAGGGGGAGCCTGGAGCTGCAGGACAGTGAAGGGGTGAGGGCCAGCCAATGACGCAGGAACCCCTGGGATGCCTTCCTGCTGTTTCCAGGGGGGCCTCCAGCCTTCCCGGCCCCCTGAGGAGGAAGCTTTTGTTCTGCTTTACTAGGGAAACTGGGGCAGGAGTGTGGAGGTGGCCCAGCAGAGGTGCCCCCAGATGTCTCCCCACACCAACAGCCCACATGGGGACCCAAGGCACCTGGTCTCCAGGTGGTCTCCAATGAGAGAGACCCTGGGTCAGCTCAGGAAGCAATCTCATGTGAGCCCCATGGCCCTGGACTGCAGCTTGGCAACCATGTGGCTGCGCAGCTCCGAGTGCTGGCCCTTCACCCAGGCCGTGGTACATTTGCACCTCCCTTGCTGGGCTGTGCTGGGATGCAAGGGGCTAACGAACATGCATGCTCGCTGCCAGGCTCAGAACACAGTAGGGCTCAGCAGAAGGGGCGTTTTTCCTGTTAGGATGGGCAGCCTGAGTAAAGGGGTTTGGACTCAGAGCCCTATGTGCCGAGAGCTGAGTCACTTGATGATTGACCTCGGTGAGTCCGGTCCCTTCCCTGAGCCTCAGTGTCCTCCTCTGTAAATGGGGACCGCAATGGGTGCTTCAAAGGGTGATAATGAGCATTACAGGGATGGTGTCTGTAAAGTTTACTCACTACCGAAACTCCATCAAAGCGAGTTTCTCCCTCCCTGGGCCCGAGAGCCCACGGGCCCTTGTAAAGCCCAGCTGAGACGCTGGATGATAGGGCTGACTCACAGCTGCAGCCTGGCCCCTTCATGCGCCGGAAACTGCCCTCAGTTCCCACCCTCTCAGGCTGGCGGCTGGGCTTCCCAACTGGTTTATGGGGAGATCAGGCCCTTTGCCATTTGGCATGAGGGTGGGGCTGAAGCTGTGCCCTTCCCAGAGGGTGCCTGGCTAGATAGTCATTCACTTCCTGTTACTAAGTCAGTCAGTCAGTCAGTCAGTCAGCAAACACACTTCCCACTGAGACTCCATGTGCTCTCTGTGGGGGCCCTGGGAAAACAGCAGTGAGTCAGAATGGGCCCCTTACCCCAGGGGGCTCAAAGTCTGGGGGGAGAGCTATGTGGGGACAACATGTCGAGTGGAGGGGCTGTGAAAGAGCAGTTACCTGGCCCCATCTGAAAGATCTTGGAGGGCTGCCTGGAGGTGGCAGATGATGACTAATTGGAGTCCCAATACCACCTGGCGAGGCGCAGGGAGTGGGCAGGTGCATAAGGAGGAGAGCAGTGAGGACAAATGAGCTCATGGTTGGGTACCCTCTGGAGCTGCTGGTGGAAGCCTGGAGCCCAGGGAGCCTGAAGGAGCAGGGAGAAGGGGCCGGACAGGCTGAGGGGCTCCTGTGCCAAGACCAAAGGCAGCAGCAGATAGGCAGGGCTCTGTGAAGGAAACGACCACCAGCCCTCTGCTTTAGAAAGTTCATGCTGGTGATGATATGCCAATGGGACAGGAGAGAAAAAAACTGGAGTCTGGGCCCTGGGGAAGAGGCAGAACGTGGCCACAGGAGCCAGGATAAGCAGCTCCATCCAAGAACAGGAAAGGGCAGCTGGCCGGGGTTTGCGGGGAGGAGGCGCTGGGCAGTTCCTGGGGGCCAGGCTGGATCTTCCCAGACTGCCTGGGGCCCCCCCCACAAGCCAGGAGTCCAGATGGTGCAAGGCGCAAGATGTGGAAGGACTCCTGAAGGGTCTGGTTTTGTACCTGGAAACACATCCCACCCCAGGGAAAGGAAGTCTCAGGAAAAGTGACAGGTGGGCACCTGCCAAAGTGGAAGGAAGGGGCCTAGATTCTCACAGGCTGCGGGTTTGGGGTTTGGACCAAGTTTAACCAGGTCTCCTGGGGGTGGTAGGAGCAGGGGCATCCAGCTGACTCCTGACTAAACACATGGCTCCTGTATTCCTGGAGCTGGGCCACACATTTTACTTCCACAATTTCATTTAATCCTCCTAACTGCCGCATGACGACTGCCACCACAGCGATGACAGGCAACACTTGCCTGGCCCTGATGGGTCCTAGGCATTCTTCTCGGCATCTTCCATCTGTGAGCTCATTTCCAATCTTCACTACGTTTCTGTGAGGCACGCGCTGTGATGCCCATTTTACAGAAGGGGAAACAGAGGCACAGAAAGCCACACAACGTGCCCAAATCTGCAGAGTGAGGGCGAGGACGCAGATGGAGAGTTGTCTGTCCCCAGCCCTGAGCTCCTGCTCCTCCCTCATCCTGCTCCCCATGGCACCTGTGCCTGGTGAGGGAGGGGTGTCCAGGGTCTGGGCAGAGGCGGGGTATAAACAAGGGCATCTGGGAGGAAAGGGGGTGGGGGTCTGCATTAGCAATGCTTTCTGAGGGGGAGCTGCTATGGGGTGACATTATCCCCTACCCACCCGGAGGCTCTGCAGGTCCCCGGGGCTGAGAGGGGTGAGTGGTCAGGGAGCCCCCGGATAGGGTAGGGCTGGGGTGACTGGAGCTCTAGGCTGGAGAAAAGGGAGGCAGAGTAAAATCTGACTCACTGGTGATAAGGAGGAAATGACAATTTCCTCCTTATGCTTCTCTGGCCTCCCCCAGCCCCTCTGTGGCTCAAGGACATTCAGTGGACCTGTGGGCCTTTTCTTCCGGCCCCTGCTGGCCATTCCTCTCCTGAAGCATTCCTCCCTCCAGCTTCTGTGAACCCACCTCTACTCCTCCTTGGAGTCCTGTCCTCCTCTCCACGTCCCACCCCGGAGCCCGAGGCTCAGGGCCTTCACTGATGACAGTCAAACTCCTATCCCTGGACCATGTCCTGAGCCAGGCCGTGCCTGCTACAGCTCTCCAGTGGCTGTGCACTGGGTTCAGAATGAAGCCAGAGCTTGGATAGACAAATGGTCCCCACCTCTTTGCGGGTCAGAATCTAGCTCCAGCCTGCCTCCCTGGCCTCATTTCGGACCCCTCTATACTCTCCAAACTGTCGCCAAACCCAGCTACTCTGTTCCTGAAAGGGCTTTACTGTCCCATCATAGTGACTTTGAATGTGATACTCATTCAACCTGCAATACGCTCTCCAGCCTCCTAGCCCAGCTAGTTCCTGCTCAGCTCCAGCACCTGCTCCTCCAGGAAGCCTCCCCTGACCTCCCAGGAGGGGGTCGCTGCCTGGTCTGTGCTGATTGTGGCTTCTTATAACGGAAGAGGAGCAGGTTGAAGGGGAAACAGGGCCTTGATAGTGAACTTGAGACTGACTGAGACTGCCCAGACCTGGGGTTCCTGAGAAAGATCTGGGCCAGAGACAGAAAAAAGCCAAGGACAAGATCACAGGAGAACATGTAGGAGACAGGAGAGCTGAAGACACCCCGTGGGCAGCCCCAACATTAGAGGCCTGGCAGGAGGAAAGTATTCTGGAAGGAGGATGGGGAGGAGGAGTAGGGGAGGGAGCAGCAGAAGCAGGAGCGCAGAGGAGCAAGATGGCCCCCAGCATTCTTGCCCTGCTGCTGTCCCCTCCCCTTGATTCTGGTCTGGCCCTGTGACCTGCTTTTGACTAATGAAATGAAAGTGATGCCACAGCACTTCCCAGCCTGTCATCAGAAGCTGGTAATTCTAGCTGGGTCTCCAGAGACTCACCTCCTCTGGGTGGTCAACCACCAGGTAAGAAGTCAGACTTGAGGCTGACTGCCAGGCTGTGCGGGAGCCCAAGCTAGCCAACAAAGTGGCCTCGTGGAGAAGGAGACCTCCAGGTGTCCCTGTCATAGTCATCCCAGCTGAGGTACCAACATGAGTGAAGAAACCATCTTGAATGTCCAACCCAGCGCAGCCTTCAGAGGACTCTAGCTGCCATGTAACAGCGAGGGCAAAAAAACAAACAAACAAAAAAAACCAAACCCCACCAAGAAAATTGCCTATTTGCGTGCATGACAGCACCATGCGTGAGAATCAAGGACTTGTTCTAAGGCACTAAGTTTGGGGCAGTTGGTCACACAGCAGTAATGTTGAAATGTTTGGTAATTCAACACCTAGACCCCCTCTGTGGCAGACGTTGCAGTCCCCACTTACCAGATACGGAAATACAGCCCAGCGAGGGATGTGACTGTGAAGTTCAAGGAGCCGGCTGGAGGCAGCAGTTGGGGCTTGAACCCAGGCTGGTTCATCTGATACCCCAGCCTACGCTCTTTCCATGGGACATGCCTGGCTGCCCGAGACCTGGCAGCCACACCATGCGGTTTTGGCCAAATTCCCTGGGTGACAGGTTACTGGGGCTTTCCCCAGGTGGCTCACTGGGCACCTGCTGGAACCCTAGCTTTTTTTTTGAAAGATGATTCACAAATGAACAAATCATTAAGTGTACAGCATGGTACATTTTTACATGTGTGTACACCCATGTGACTGCTACCCAGATCAGGGAACATCTCACTCGGAAAGTTCCCCTGCGCCCTCTGCTAGTCAATGTGAGTCCCTCTGCCCAGCCCAGAGGCACCCACTGTTCTGATGACCATCCCCATGGTGATGGTTTCACCTGTCCTTAAACTTCACATAAGCAGAATTGTACAGCATGTGCCCTTCGCGGCTGGCTTCTTGCTCCCAACACGACGCCTGAAGACGCATCGCGATGCCACGTGCAGCAGTGATTCTGTTCTGTAGCCATACAGTGTGTTTCTACAATGTGAGTGTAGCGCCGCTTCTTCATTCATTCTACTGTTGATGGGCACCTGTACTGTGTCCAGATTTGGGCAGCTACGCACAGGGCTGATAAGAACAGTATTATTCTAGTCATTTCGTGGCCCGGAGCACTCCTTGCTCGTGGGTGTATATGCCTGAGTGGAAATCTGGGTCACAGGGTAGACGTGTTTCACTTCCTCAGAAACTGCGGAACCGCTGCCCATGGTGGTGGCACGAAGAGCACTCTGCCAGCACCTCACGAGAATCCCAGGTCCCCATGTCCTTGCGGACGTGTGGGGTTGCCACTCTTTTTCATTTGAGCTGTTCTAGTAGGTGGGGAGCGGTATCTCAAAGTGAAGCACCTTCACATTGGCCTGATTTTTTCACCTGGTCCAGGTGGCCCTGGGGAGGGTGGGAGAGAGCTGGTGAGGAGGGCAGTGCCTTAGCCCAGGTCCCGAGCTGGCTGAGGGAGTGACGGAGGCAGAGCGTGGCACAGGGCTGCCCAGGAGAGCTGGTGGGAGGCAAGAGAGCACAGCGAGGCTAGGCAAGGGTCTGCTCACCTCTCCGGATACTGAGGCTGCCAGTGGCAGGCACCCCATCTACGAGTGGCTCCGGGATGCTCCTTATCTCACAAGTCCTAAGGCAGGGTAGCAGCAACTCTGGGTGACTTGTTGGCTCAGGGATCCTGGCTTTCTGCTTAACCATCGGTAGCATATTTGATGAGGCAAGATGACGGCAGTGTGGGGGCTCCACCCAGCAGTCCAAAGGCCAGGATAGAAGCCTGCTTTCCTTGTGACCCTTTTTTAAGGGCCAGAAAGTCCTCCCAGATGACTCCCTCTGGCCCTCCAGCTCCAAACAAGACTGCCCCTGGCATCTCAGTGGCAGGAACTGCACCCCATGCCCACTCTTAAAACCATCGCTGGCAAAAGAATCAGGCCCTTTCCCCACCCCCCGCAGGGGGCTCCCCTGTGGGTCCTTCCCTGAACACACTAGAATGTTCGCAGTGCATTTGCTCGTGTTGTTGTCTCACTTGGAGTGCACTTCCTGATTTTTCATCTGGAAGTCTTATCTCAAAGCCACCTCCAAAAGCCCTTCTGACCTGCAGGCTGGGTCAAGGTCTCCTCCCAGTTCCCTCAGCCTCTTAGGATCCAACCTCATGTGGCCGATTTTAGTGGCCTCGGGGTGTTGGGGGGTAGGGCCAGTCCTTGATCACCTCATGCACCCAGCGCCTGACCCAGGAGCCCAAGTATCAATCGGAACAACCAGGAGGGTGAGGCAGGCTCAAGGTGCCCTTCTGTCTTCATCACCTCAGCCACAGCTCTGAAATCAGACAGCCGGCCTGTGTCTGGTGCAGCTCATGAAGGGGTTTTTCCCAACCCCACACGTGGCCACCAAGTGGCCATGACGAGGCCTCCCACATCCACTGCCCCCACTCCAGAGCTGAACACGACCTCTGGGCACAGCCTTAATATACAGCTGGGGCTAAAAGGCACCCATTTGATGGAGGCTTGGCGAGGGGAAGCAACATGCCCAGGGACAGTCAGGGGCAGTCTCAGCTCCAGCCGGCGCACCCTGGCCCCAGGGTTCCCAGCCCTCAAGGCGCATTCGAACCACCAGGGACTGTATTGGAATGCTGACTCTCAGCCAGCAGGGTGGGCGGGCCCTGGACTCCGTGCTTCTGACAGGCTGCCATACGGAGGTGGTGGTGCCCGCCTGTAAACCCCAGGAGCTGCAAAGCATTGCCTGGTGGAGAAACTAGATTCTCAGCCCTGCCCTCAGAGCCCCACACGCTGCCCTCCAGGAACGGTGGAGTGCTTGGGGCAGGGGGTTAAGAAACCCTAACCTCCAAACCCACCCTGACCAGCCATCCAGAACACCAGAGCTGCAGGAACATTTTATTAAGTTAAGAGGGCTGAGGGAGTGGGAAAGAAACGTCTTCACAAAGCAGCTCCAGCAGTTCCATGCCCAGCACCCCACTGGGGGAATAGTGGGGCGTGGAGACGGGCTGGCTCCCTCTGTCCATCTGTCCCTCTGTCCATCATCCCAGGGTGTGGGGCCCCCGGGGCAGGAAGTAATTAGTGGGAGGTAGGGTAGGAGGAGGCTGGCTGGCTCCTTGCCTGTCCCACCAGAGTCAAACTTGGCCATTGCCACTGCCAGACCCCAGGGCAGGGCCCCAGGCCCAGAGCCCGGGCAGGAGGCTGGGGACAGAGGAGAGCCAGTGTGGGAGGCGCACGGCCACTGGGAATTGTTTTTTAAAAAGTACAAAGTGTTTTTGGAGAAAAAAAAAAAAAAGAAAAAGTCTATATATAAAAATCTCTTCACATATAAAATCCTGAAGAAGGTGCAAAGTAAGACCCAGTGCGAGGGGCGCGCTCAGATACGCAGAGTGTGTGCGTGCATCTGTGTGTGTGGTGTGTGCATGCTGGTGTACCTGTGCCATGCCTGTGTGTGTGCCTGTGCATGTGGTGTATGCCTTGCCATGCCTGTGTGTCTGTGTGCATGTTGGTGTGTGGTGTACATGCCTGTGCATGTGCTGTGTGGTGTACATGCCTGTGTGCATGCCTGTGTGGTGTGTGTGCCTGTCTGTGTGCGGTGTGCATGCCTGTGCATGTGGTGTGTGCCCATGTAGTGCCCGAGTGGTGGGTGTGCATGTGTGGTGTGTGCCTGTGTGTGATAGTTGTGAGTGCACGTGTGGCCCACAGAGGGTGGGGAGAAAGCTTGGCTTCTGACTTCCATCCAGCAGGGAAGGAGGGCAACTGGTCCCCTTGGGCTTGGGGTCTGCAGCTGGCGGGACCCCAAGGACCTGAAAGACAAGTGTGGGGAGCTGAGGGCTGGGAAGCCTCAGCCTTGGCCCTGGGCTCCAGGGTGCCTCAGCCAGGCAAGGCTGGCCTGGAGGTCCTTCTCGGCCCTGGAGGCTGGGCCTGACCTGCTCCTCCAGGCTTCTCCCCAAACAGCCTGGCGCACAGGGTGGCCTTTCCCTATTGCCTTAGACATCCACAAGGGCTTGTCAGAAAGAGGGTGCTGTCCTCCATCAGGGACTTGAGAGCTGGGCTTGGTGGAAGACACGCTACCAGTGACTGATTAGTTCTGTGTGCCCTGCTGCTGGTCTGAAGGGGGGCGGGCGGGCACCCTGGATTTGACACCCAGCCTAGGCAGATCAGCCAGGGTCACTGTTGGCGTGTGCCCCTGACGGAGCATGTGGACTGACCAGGCTGTACCTGTGACACAGTCCCTGTTTATAGAAAGGGAAGTAGAGGCCATAGAAGGGAGTGGCCCAGACCAGGCGGCACAGCCTGGAGTGCACACCTCCAGGCCATGCACCTGGCAGGCCTCGCCCGGCCCCACCCTGAGGCACCCACCTCTACTCCGCCACGCTGTTGCGCACGGCCTCCTTCTCCTGCAGGGCCGCCATGGCGAGGCGCAAGTGTTCCTTCAGCTGCTCGATCTCCCGCTCTGAGCGTGTCTTGATGTGGTTCAGCTCCACGTAAACGTCCTGGTACTTTCCTGAGGTGAAGCGCTTGTCCTGGGGGGTAGGCAGGGGCTATGAGGGGACAAGCCTACCCTACCGGCCTATGTCCACCACACTCTGCACTGGCTGGCACAAAGTAGCCAGGCCCCTGTACGGTCTCCATGGCCCTGGCCCTCCAGCTGGCCCCCCTTGGTGGCCCTTGGCCCTGGACAGACCATTCCCAGCACCACCCAGTGACACAGGTTTCAACTTCATTCACATCCTGCTCCGGCTCAGGGAGGTGAAGCTTTTGCCCAAGACCACATAACAACCCATGGCTGAGATGAGAACCTGGTCGTCCTGGCCCAGTTCCCCAAGTCTGAGTCACTCCCAGAGCCACTAACACAGAGAGGGTGTCAAAGACACAGGGACACGGCACCAGGCAAGCCACAGACTCACAGACCTGGGCCTGAACTCCAGTCCTTCCAGCTGCTAGCAACATAGTTTATTCCTCATTGCAACACACGCTCAGCAGGGATTTTGGTCTTTTTTGTTCATAGCTATGTCCCTAGCACCCAGCATGGTACCTAGCACATAGCAGGTGCTCAATAAATATTTGCTGAATACATAAAAGCAAATGCGGACTTGAGCAAGTCACTTACCCTTTCTTAGCCTCAGTTTCTCTGTAAATGGGGACAATGACTCCTCTGTGAGAGAGGCACAAGGACTGCCTGGCACAAAGCAGGCACTCACAGGATGGGGCATCCAGGTAGATTCAGAGGTTCCCACCCCGACACCCTGCTTCAGCCAGCAGGACCTACCTTCTGCAGCATCTGGAGCTCATCCCGGAGGCAGTGCACCTCCTTCTTCAGGTACTGAAGTTCATTCTCCTTCACGCGCAGCAGCACCTGGGATCATGGGTGCCAGGCTCACCTGGGGCCAGAGCCACCTGGCCCAGAGCACACCGCAGCCTGCCCTCTCTCTGCCTCAGGCCCCTAGACTGCAGCTCCCAACCTGCACCAGGACCCACTGCTTCCCAGGGGCACACTCCTGCAGGGAGCCCCCTCTCCCCCTTGTCCACATCAGAGCACCAGGTTCTCAACTTGAGGGCAAAGAAGACAAAAAGGAGACAAAAGGAGGCCACAGCATGGCCCTACTCTGAACTGAGAGGCTGGGGATCCCCACAAATTATCTCATTAACCCCTCCCCAAGCCCCGAGGGGCAGGTGTTGCTATCCTGACTTGACCAAGGAGGAGACAGTTTCAGCCAGACTGGGGAGGCTTCGAAGCATAGAACTAGACTGCCAGGTTAAAATCCCGGCTCCCACTCCAACTAGTTGTGCGGCCTTGGGCAAGGTACTTGACCTTCCTTCCTGTGTCTCAGTTTCTTTGTCTGTAAAATGGGGATAGTAATAGCACATACCTCATAGGGCTGTTAGGAAGATTTGGTGAGTTAAGAACTTCAGCTTACTGAAGTTCCAGGCACAGAATAAAGCCATGTATAAATGTGTGTAACAGGAAACACCAGGGTAATCTTGGAACCATGCCCACATCTCTTTGCTGCAACTTCTCCCAGTAAGAAAGGTGCTATTCCTGTCTAACAGATGAACTACTGGGGCTTAGAAAGGTGAGGCAACTGCCCTAGTCACACAGCAGGTAGGGGCAGGGCCTGGGTGGGCGGGCTGGACTCTGCAGCACTGCCGCACACGCAGCAGGTGTCCTTCTTAGCCCAGCTAGCGTCTCCTTGCTGGGGCCCAGCCCCTCAGGCACCCTCCCCCCACCCGAGCCCTGAGGACTAGCTGGGCTGCCTGGTGTGCCAACAGGCACTCACCTCCAGCTCACAGGAGCTCCGCTCACTGCGCCCACAGCCATTGCCTGTGCCCTGTGAGGCGACGAAGCCGCGCAGCCGATCAATCTCCTCGGACAGGCGGGCATGCAGCTCCTGGAGAGGCAAGGTGGTCAGTGCGGGGCTTCGGGGTGCCTGTGCCCCCAGCCCGCCGGGGCCAGGCTCACCTGGTTGTGGCGCAGCAGCTCCTGGCCCTCCTGCTGGCAGCACCTCAGTGTGTGCTCACGCTCCTCGGCCTGCCGAGTGAGGGCGCCGATCTCCAGGCACTTCTGTGAGTATTGCTCTGACAGCACCTGCAGCTCCCGTTTCAGTGCCTCCATGTCGGACCTGCCCAGGGCACCAGAGGGGAAGGGGGGTGTGGGCTCGCCTGCCCTCCACCAAGCATGGTGTCGTGTTGTGGCAGACTTAATGCAGCTCAGGCCTCCTGATCTCCCACCCAGCTTTGCTTTCAGCCCAGCTGGGGGGCTGTGAACGGGTGACAGCCTCTTGTGGTTACAGGTGTCTCCTCTGTGAGGGGTGGGTTGGAAGAGCCCATCTCTAAAGCTGCTGCAGCCTCAACATTCCAGACCCGTGCCCTGTAGAGCAGGGAGGGGGGACAGCTGGCCGAGGGCAATACTGCAGCCCAGCTCTAGGAGAAACGAATGAGGGGAAGGGGAGGGTGGAGGCTGCAACCAGCCAGACAGAAATGGGCCTGAAAAACTGTCTATGTGGATGGCATGGGGGTGTGGCATCCCTGTGCCACAACGATAGCAGTAGGAGTCTCAGGTGGGGACACAATGACGTGTCCTCTGCCAAAGGGTCTCAACACAGGTCCCTGACTCATGAATAGCAGTGTAGGCAGCTGGGCCCCTAGCTCACAGGGAGCCTAGCCTGAAGACCCCCGGCCCGAGTGCCATCGTACTGATGCTGCTTCCGGAGGCCATCTGGGCCCTGCTGGAGACTCCGGGTCTTGCTCAGCTCCCGGCTCAGTTCCTCCTGGTAGGCCTTCTTCATGGCTTCGATGGCTGGAAGCAGGGCAGAAAAGTGATGGGGAGATTGGGAAGGGCTCAGCAGCACCCAACTCTACACCCTCTGAGATCCCACATGCACTGCGGAGACAGTAGCAGGAGTGGTGTGCACAGAGTGCTTGACCAGGCTGTGTCATAAACTGAGTGGCTTTGGATAAGTTGCTCGACCTTTCTAAGCCTGTCTAGCAAGAGGGGATACCAATCCCTGTCTGGTGGACCCTGCTGGGGAGACACTTCAGTGCTGACCACTGGTACCTCTTGTTAGTGATGGCTAGGTAGGGCCCCACACAGGCCACTGTCCCTGCACCACCTGGAGGGTCCTTTAACAAGAGCCATCGGCTCTGCTCAGCTCAGTGGCCAAGAGTACAGGCTCAGCAGTTGGTAAAAATCTAGGTGACTGTGCTCAGGGGACTTAACCCCTCTGTGCCCCAGGTCCCATCTCTGGGTTCAAACAGCACCCTCTCCCACGCGGTAGCAGCAGACATGTGTAAAGCATCCAGAACAATGTGCAGCTCAGATACGAGCTCCTGGTTTATCTTTCAGACTGAGAGCTCCCGAGGACCAAGTCTCTTCACACTCACCCCTTGTCTCATCCATAATTCCAAACCCAAAGCTCTGAACACTGGAAGTTTTTCATAACTTTTTTGGAGTTGCGACAATGCCTGACCTGAACGGACATGAGGCTATTTAAAGTCATTATTATCCCACTTAAGGGTGACAATCAGAATATTTCACTGCAAAAACCTTAGTGTGAGCTTTCAGGGGGAAATCCAGACCCTGCTGGGGGTGGGGAGACACCTAATACATGCACTGGGCTATCTTCCTAAAATGCAAAACGCACCGGCCCCGGGGCCTGGCATGAGGACTATGGGCTTGAGTGTGTGAAGCAAGTAGCAGGTGGTAAGTCCTAGGTCATTCGATCTCTCATAGTCTCCATCATTCTACGACCCCCTGGAGGAACACGGGCTGCACCAGGTACACGAGGCAGTTGGGCAGTTGACAGAGAGGGAGGAAGCTGCCTGGCACCATGGTCAGGCATTCCTGTTTCTGATCTGGTGGAGCAGAGGGTGACTTCAGACATAGCTTTGCAGTCAGGGTGCTCTGGGCTCCAACTCCAGCTTCTGCCACCTCTAAGCTGTGACACCTGGGACAAATCCCTAGCCTCTCTGAGCTCTCGTTTATGGTCTGTAAACTGGGCCACTCCCTTGGGCACTGCAAGGACTAGGACTGAGTAACAAGGCTTGGTAAGTGCTCACACTTTGCCCTGCTCTCCCAGGATCCAGCTGTGTACCCAGCTTGAGCCCCCAATGAGAACGGGCTCTGAGGCTGAGCAGTGTTTCCCCCTCCGTGTGTGGCACAGGCCTGGGCATGGAGTTGCGGCTCAGTGTACGTGTGGCTCAAGGAGGACCTTCCAGAGACTGCAGGGCCCGAGGGACAGCGCTCACAACTGATGGGGAAGTGTCTTTATATTGCCTTACTTTCTCCTTAAGTAGGGTGAGAGGCCAGTTCTGGGGGCTTCTAAGTCCTCCTGATCCCTTACCCCATGTCTGGCACCAAGACCCCAGACTCTTATTTAAACACCTCCTGAATCCAGTGAGGAGGAGCCTCAGCTTCGAGGTTGGAGGGGCCCTGTTGTGCCATGCCCATCCAGGGTTCTCACCTGAGGCCGTGGCGGCCGTCTCCTCTGCCAGGAGCCACTCCTTCTCCTGCTGTAGCCTCTGAAGCTCCCGCTCGTGGTGTCGCTGCAGCTCCTCCATCACCTGCTGGTGCGAGGACTCCATCTCTGCCAAGCTGCGCTCCCACGCCTCCTGCAAGTGGAAGGACAGCGGGTCACGTGGCTGCCCCCACTGCCTGGGACAGGGGCCCCACTCTAGTCTCAGGAGCAGGCCTACCCTGAGGGCCAGGCTCCACCTGGACCCCGGCATCACCAGCCTGCATCTGCCCCCATCCACCCTCTACTTCCCCATCTACAAACCTCACCCCATCATTCTTCTGCTTCAAACCCTTCTGAGGCCCCTGTCCCACGGGGTCAGGTACCCGTTCCCAGTTCTGACCCTTGTAGCCTCATCCCTGGCCCTTCCCAACCAAGAAAACTCAGTTACAAAAACCAGATCACAGCATGTCACACCTGAGCTGCAGCTCATGCTATTTCCACTACCTGGAACATTCTTTGGCATCTTTCTCTCCCTGGGTAATTCACCTGACCTGCAGCCCACCTTAAATGCCCTCTGTCTCTGGAAAACCTCTCCCCTGCCACCAAAGACCTTGCTTCTTTCTGCCAGATCGCAAGTTCCCCGAAGAGAGGGAAGATCAGACCCCGCTCAGACTCCCCGGGGTCCAGGTTGGGGCCTGATCTGCAGACCAGACTGGGAGAGTCGCAGTGACGGGGTTCGTGGAGGGTAGTTTGACAGCAATGATGCATTTTTAATGATGCCATCCCGTGACCCAGCAGGTCCACTCGTAGGGATGGCCCCACAGAAAGTCACATGTGCACAGAGACTCTTGGAGAAGGGTATTCCCTATGGTAAGATGGCAATAGGCAGGAAGTGGAAACAATCTAAACAAACAACTCTTAAATAAATGATGAGACCGAGCCTTACAAAGGACAGGCGGCTGTTAAAAGACAGGGCTGCCCACGTGGGTTGTGGGGGAAAGGAATCTGCAGAGTTAGGTGGTAAAAGCTGGCTTCTGGCAACAGCCCTGGGAACCCCAGTCAGGGAGACAAGCGCATAGAGCCTGACCCAGGGCGCATATATGCAAAAACTCAGAAAAGTCAGGGAAAGACAGGGGGAGGCACAGTGCTGGCCCCCACAGATGTCCGGGTTCTGCGCCCTGGAACCTGCGCATGTCACCTTACACGGCGGTGGCGGTGAACTGAGCTTGCTGATCACGTGACCTTAAAAGAGGGAGGCCATCCTAGAAGACGCGCAGGCGCAGTGTGGCCATGTGGTCTGCAGGTGTGGAAGAGGCAGGAGAGCAAAGGGAGAGGGAGCGGTGACAGTGCAAGGTCAGAGTGGAGTGGGCAGGACCCGACTCCGTACACTTTGAAGATGAAGAAGGGGCCACGAGCCACGGAAGGTGGGCAGCCTCTAGCTGCTGAAAAAGGCAAGAAACTGGATCCTGCCCAGAGTTCGCAGTAAGAGACGCAGTCTTTCGGCCGCCTGGATTTTAGCCCGTCCACAGCCATGCTCGACTCCTGTGCTCCCAAACTGTGAGATGATGAACAGGACACTACACAGAGGTGCTCAGGTGGGACTCTAGGTGACCCCTGGGGCAGGGGGAAGGGGAGCAGGGGAAGGAGAATCCATGTGTTTATTGCTACCCTCCTGTTTGAATTATTTATGGAAATGTACACCTATTTCTTGTATAATTAAAAAATATTTAAGATCATTAAAAAGGGAAGGGGAAGAGGCAGGAAGAACCAAGGCACAGAGGAACACAGATAAGAAACTATACTCCCCATGGCACAGGGCACTCACAGTGATGGGGATGACACCCACCCCTCTAGCAGCCACACCTCGAAGGCCGCTTTGGGGGAAGGGCAAGGGCAAGGACACCGGGGTCCAGGTGTTCTAGGTAGTGAGAAAGGTGTCTGTCCCACTGGGACTTGGTGCCTGTCCTCTGCGTCCTGAGTTAGGATAAGAGAACACTGCTTTGGAGCCCCAATCCTGGCTGTGGCCTGGAGTGAACTTTCATAAGCCTCTTTGATTTTCTGAGCCTCCGTCTCATCTGTAAAACAGGGCCCAGAAAACCAACTCCCAAGGGTCCCCAAGGTAAGCTAGCACCCACCCGCAGAGTGCACCCACCTGTAGAGATCAGAGAAATATGGGGGTGGAGACCTGTTCTCAAAGGGCCAGGTCAGGCAGGCAGAGCCAGCTGCTGGCCAACAGGGGCTCAGGAGGCTCTTATCAGGAGATGCGAACTCGCTGACATGCATCAAAGTGGACAAAGAAAGCCCGTGGCCCCCACTGCAAAAACATGGAAAGGTCCTCTTTGCTAGAGAGGCATTATGGCCCCAGACCCCCAGCTGCTGAGCTGTGGTGGCAAGCCCCATCAACTAAAAGAGGGATGTCCATTTGATCTAGGATACCAGGTTGGGGACTCCCTCCCCAAGCTGTCACCTCTCCAGGGTCCACTGAATCACCAGCCGCGTGCACCAGTGCGTGAGGGGGACACATGCTGAGCGCCTCTTCTCTGGCACCCTCTGCATCTCAGGCCACTCCTCCACTCCCGTCTTCTGCTCTCTACTTCCCCTTTGGTCCCTCTCACGGCCCCCAACACTTCTGCCTGTTCCCTTTACCCACCTAACCTAGCAAGACAAGCTGCTGACAGCCCTGGGGGTATCCAGTGGGGTCTCCGGGGGCCAGGAGGCCTGGACTGCAGGCACAGACCTGCCTCCAGCTCAAAGGTCTCGCCTCCCATCTGGGCTTCAGTTTCCCCATCGGTAAGCTGAGAAGTTGAAGTGCTTTTCAAGCTTCATTTTAGTGACAGAAGCCGTTTTCCAAAGGAAATTGAATGCACGTTCTAATAGTATGGGTAAAGAGGGAGCTGCACTGATCCCCGGGGGACGTGAATGGACCCACTGGAAAAGCCATCCCTGGGAGACCCCGGCTCCGCAGAGCACGGCTGCGGCCCTCGGGGTGGGGCCCCAGGCCCGGTGTTGGGCCCCACCCTGCCTGGGGATGCCCACCCACACCTTCCTTTCGCCTCAGGGGAGCCTTGGACAATACTGGTCCCTACCCTCTTCCCCTTCCCCTTATCGGGTGACTCCCAAGCTAGCCCTTCAAGTCAGGTCGGAATTCCCCTAGGCCCTGGTCTTCCTTCAGCTGAACCACTCAGCCCCAGACAGGCCTCCAGGCCTCGGCAGCAGCCCTAGCCTTAGGGCTCCTAGTTCCCCACTGCCCTCCTTGGGCCTAGTCACCCAGTCCTAAACCCTCCTCCCTCCACATACTCTCCTCCATCCCTCTCTCCCTCAGTTATCATCTTAGCTCCTGACAGTGGCCTTGGCCCTGCCCCTCCAAAACCGCCTTCCCAATGTCACTATCAGACCCCAAACCTCCTCAGGTGTTGGGGACAAGATCCCAACTCCTTGGCCTGGCAGTCGAGGTCTCCAGGATAGGCACCCACCAGCCTTCCACCACAGCCCATGCCCCCACCCCACCAAGGGCTCAGCTCCGTGCCCACCCCCAGGAAGGCTTTCCGAGAGCCCCGCACAGCAACCTCTCCCCTCAGAAGTTCCAGAAGGCCCCTCTGCTCACAGCCTGGGGTCCCAGCATCCTTTTCTGCTTCAGGCAACGGTGTGCGGACTAGAGGCAGCTGATTATCAAACTTTTAGGAATTTGGTGGCGCAGTTGTTAAGTACTGGCAATTATTAAAAATTATAAAAACTTATAATTAATTACACTAAAAACAAAGCTGATACTCAAAATTCATCACTTCTTAATTAGTTCACTGTATTTTATTATTGTTTGTGCTGGAGACTATTGGTCTTCTGCGTCTGTGGCGGAAATGCTCTATCGTGGTGTGCACACATCTTCCCAACTCCGCGTCCAGGGCCTCCAGCCCCAGTGGGAAAGCTCACACCACGGACACTGGTAAACGTTACAGATCGGGACTCAATGTATTGTCCTGTTGATAGTCTAGACTTAAGTGAGTGGTGAGAAAATGATAACAATGCAGATTAAAGTTAAAAGTGTGCCACATCTACAACCACCACACTGTAACTAGAACACACACCTGAGGAAATGCTTGTGAGAAAATATTCTCAACAGAGAACTATTATCCAGTTCAACCAAAAAATCGCGCATGACATTGACCAAGGAAAGTTTCAACACGTTTCTCATCTCACTCATTAACATAAGCAAAAACATTCACCAACACTCATGCCAGAGTGACACCCGTTTGTCAGCTGCGGATACAAGTGCTTAGAAAAACCAAAGACAGTGTTCTGAGAAAACTCAACCTGCTATATGAAAGTTACAATAAAAATACGATGGATTTTTTATTTGTAAGCTGTGTGCTATAAACATCCTTTGCATCAGTAAAACTTACAATCAATATATACTGTGTATATATATATAGTGCATACTTAAGTATGTGTGTACACATGCATGTATTTTTTCTGGAAAGCTAGTTGTCCACATGGTGACAATCAAAACTGTCTCCAGACATGGCCAAAGGTCCCCAGGGGAACAAAGTCAGTCTCAGTCGAGCCCTTCTATCGAAGGGAGCCTGTGTGTCCCCCCGAGGGCCCCTGGAGGCCTCTGAGCCCTGCAGGGCTCTCATAAGGGCCCAATCTGGCAGGCGGGGTTCTGGGGGCCCCCACTGCCTCCCCGCCCCTGCAGGGTGGTGTGGGGAAAGCAGTCTAAGTGTGGTGTCATCTGAGGGCGGATGTCAGACCCGAGCTCTGACGTCTGCAGGCCGGCTGACCTTGGGCAAGTCACATGACCTCTCATAGCTCAGAGGCCTTGTCTATAAACAGGTAGGGAGCTCATGTCCACCCGCCGGAGAGATTCAATGAGTCAATGCATGTCAAATGCCGCCCACGGTGCTGGTGCACAAGAAGGGCTTCCAAAGTACTAGGTATTCTCCGAAAACATGGCAACCAGAAACTTGCCCCCCTCCCCCAGAAAACAGCTCTTCAGCCTCACCTGTGAGATGTAGCCTGGGGGGATGTGGCCATCCTCCTGGGGCCTGGGTGCACTCGCAGGAGCCTCCCCTTGGACGCGCCACGCCTCCAGCTGGGCACGAAGAGACTGGACCTGTGAAGAGGGGAGAAGAGGTCAGCGGGAGACTGGGAGTGGGGACAGCACTGGCGAGAGGCAGCAAGGAGGAGCTCTGGATTTGAGCAGTGGCCCTGGTGGGAGGTGCAGGCAAGGGGCACGTTCTGGCTGTTTCCCGGATGGCAGGGTCACAGAGCCAGAAGAGCTCTGGCCTAGCAAAGAGCAGACAGGGCTGGGAACAGACCAGGGCAGTCGCAGGTCTGTGCATCATGTAGGTGGCAGGGGAACCCTCTGTGCACCTCAGCGTCCCGTCAGTGAGGCTGTGATGAGATCTACCCTAGGGGACCCCAAGGCTGCTGTGAACAAGTATGAGCCTCTACTGGTCAATAGGGCCCAAGACAAAACACCCCATAAATGGTCTCTCTTTCCTCTTCCCTTCTCTGTGGTTGCTGAGGACAGAACTAAGAAGGAAAAAGAAAAATAAACAAATAAGCAAACAAACAAAAACCCCAAGGTCTAGAGAAGAAGATCCCAGCTTACGAGGACGCTGGGGTGTCAGACACTGGATCAGGGGTGAGCTCCCCATCACTGTAGGTATGCATGATAAATGCCATAGCGCGACGCTAGAGACAGGAGGAGTGTTGATGGGGTGAGGGGGCTCCCACAGGCCAGCCGTGATGTCTACCTCCTTCTCCAGCGCCTCATGGCTGTCACTCGGCGGGCCCCGGCGTTCCCCACGGCTCTGGTTGAGCAGGGCAGTGAGAGGCACCCGCTTGTTTTCCCGCAGGGGCAGCTTCTCCAGCTCCTGCCACTTCTTCTCAATCTCCTCACTGAGCCGACTCTGCTGGTCCTCGGTCAGGGGGGCTCCCAGGCCCCGGCGTGGGCCCTCGCCAGCTGGTGTCTCTGTGGTCCTGCTGTCAACGGCCTCGAACCACCTGCGTCGCTCCTCAGAGCGCTGGGCCAGGTCCCGCTCCAGCTCCTCCTGCTTGGCGGGGCGGTCGAGAGTGCGAGCTGGGGTGCGGGCCCGCTGTGGGGAGCCCTGAGTCAGCGGGGAGAGCTCCACGTAGTCCAGGGACGACCGCTGTCCATCTGCCTTCCGAGGGCCGCCCCGGCTGATGACCTCGGAGCCCATGCGCTGCTCCCCCGCCTTCAGGGAGCCCTTCTGGGTGCTGTAGCTGTGCAGTGTGTTCTCCTTATTGCAGTCGGAGAGCCTAGGGTGCCAGCAGAGCCGTGTCAGGCAGGATCTTGCCCACCCAGTCCCAGAACAAGCACTCATGGAGTGCCCCGGCCTGGGGACGAACCCCAGCCGAGGAGACAGCCCGACCCAGAGGTAACAACTAGAGCTTCACCGTTAACTCACCCTGGGAGCCACCCCACCCCCACTGCTGACCAGCAGAGGACCAGGCTGCCTGGCTTCCCTCTGCGCCCCAGTCACTCATCTGCGACAGGGGACAAGAATGCCTCTCACAGGATGAGTGTGAAGACAAGGTGGATGAATGTGTGCAGAGCAACCAGGAAGCCCGTGCTGAATGGTGATCAGAGGGTTATCATTAAAGTACGGTTTGAGACAAGGTCCTGAGTTCAAGGGACTCACAGTGGGACAGGGTAGATGCCCGTGGCCACTGCTGAGTAGGTAACACTGCGGAGACGTGAGAGCTGTGGCAGTGCTCCCCCTCTTCTGTAAACAACAGCTGGGTGTTTGGTCACCCAGAATCCCTTGCAGCGATGTGTGGCCATGTGCCCACATCCTGCCCAGTGGAAGTGACAGGTGGCGCCCTTTACAGGACTGGGTGTGCCCTCGCCTGGCTCCTGCCTGCGGCTCCAGGAGAACCAGGCAGCTTCCTGAGCCACAGGCAGAGCTGTGAGTCGAGGGCCACAGAGCTGCCCGTCAGGTGCCTCTGCACTGTTCTGGAGAGAAAAATGAACCTCTCCTGGTTTAAGCCACCGTGCTTGGGGTCCCCTCTGTTACAGCAGCTGAGTGCACATACTAAATAACAGTTCGGCTGCACCGCGCTTCGGTTTGCAAAGGGCTTCTGTACACCTTCTCACGACACATAGCCTGACAGATGAAAAATCTGAAACTCAGACAAGAAAGCCTCTGGCCTGAGGGCTGAACAGGCAGGCTGTGGGACAACAGGCGTACTCGCACTTGATGCCCCTCAATACGACGTCTCCACGCCTGCTGCCTAGCAGCCCCGAGCCCCAGCCCCATGGGCATCTGGGGTTTACATGGTATGGGGGCTCTACCACCAGGTAACTGAGCTGTCCCCCTACTCTACCCACGGGGAGCTCCAAAGGGAGTGAGCTCCCCTCCCAGATGGCCCAGCCACCCCTTCTCCCCAACACAAGATAAGACACAGGTCCCACAGCCACCTACAGGGGCCTCTGACTCACTGGCATCTTCTCCAAAGACCTGAGGCCTCTCCTCACCCTTTCAGGATGGACAAAGGGGACAGCACTCAACCCCCAAATCCTCAATGTACTTCTGGAGGACTGCCAGGAAGGCTCACTGCCCTCTCCCCATTTTGTTGCTAGAGAAACTGAGTCCCAGAGGGTACAGCGGGAGGGCCTGCAGGTGAGTGCCAGAACATCATTCAAGGGTGTAGGGTAAGTGCCTCCCCAGAACCTTGGTCCAACCCAGCACATACTTGGTGACATCCGGGGCTGAGGTGGGACGCACGGTCTTCCTTAGAGCTTCAATCCAGTTCCTCCGGATGCCCGAGGTCATGGCCGACAAGGTATAGACAGCATCCTTAGTCTGCAAGTCCACCCCATAGGTAGGTTGCCACATGGCCAGCACCACTGCTCCCTCCCCACTATGGACCCCAGGGAGGGTGGCCCTTCCCTCCGAAGAGAGTGCCTAAGGTCTTGAGCCTGGAGGTGAGCAGAGGGTGCAAACGCAATATCGCCCTTCTACCACCCAGCCTTGGAAGAGCCCCACTGGCTCCAAGGACTCCCCAGCATTTGAACCACCCCTGCCAATGACACCCGGGGTCTCCCCAAATGTGCTGTCGGCAGCAGAGCTCCTGCCTGGCTCTGAGGATGGGGTCACTGTGCGAATGAATGACAGAGCCAGTCTCCGACGGAGAGCCATGCTCCACCCAACCCCCTCCTCTGGGGGACCATGCAGTCACGCCACCCTCTCCCACCGCACACAGACTCACATGAATCTGGAAGCCATAGTTGCGCTGCACTGCATACTCGGTGACATCGGTGCAGGAGCGCAGGTCAATCTCGCCATCCAGCTCATCGGCCTGCAGCAGGAAGGCCACGGCAGTCCATGAACTCCAGTGATCCCACCCAAGTCCTCCAAGCCCCTTCCAGGGGCCCCCCAGCACCTGATGGGGGAGGGAGCCCTCCTGCCCCACTGTCTCACCTCCTCAGCGGTGGAGTCTCTGTAGTACTTGAGGCTTGAATCGGTCAGCACAAACCAATGCTTCTTCCACTGCGAAGGAGGGATGGTGGTGAGTGGGGAAGGAGGGCCAGGGGGATGAGAGAGTATGTGTGTGCCACTCTGCAGGTACCCTGGGTGCTGCCAGGTCACCTATTCTGGGCACAGCAGGGGCCCAGCACCTTCTTGCACCCTGCTGAAGGGGTGGGGGGCAAGGACAGGGCAGAGTGAGAAAACCCACAGCGGAAGCCTGGCCCTCCGTTTCCTCTCTGAGCTGCAGGGGCACATCCATGAAACGAGTCAGCGTCTCCTCAGTAACCACGCCCTTCCTCCCCTTTTGGGAGCCCCCTTGGAGCTGTGAGCCAGTACTGCCATACCTTTCCACCGAGATCGCTAAGGCTCCTACAAGCACACACCCCCAGTGCAGACCAGGAAGGGTTCGTGACCTGTGTGAAGCCATCTGCCTAGCAGACCAGGGACCAGAACTTCCCAGGTCTTTTTGCACCTGCCCCTCTGGGTCTCCCAGGCCTCCCAGAGAGCAGGGCAGGTAGGTGGCCCTGAGGGGGCGGCCGTCATATTCTGCTTCTGGATCTGGGGGCTAGTTACCTGCACGCTCACCTTGTGAGGTGTGTCACCTGAAGGTATATGATTGGGGCACCTGTCTGTAGTGCCTTTCTCTGCTCCAGCTTGGGTCAGACTGGCAGAACACATCAGAGAGGAGAGGGGTGGGAGCACGGGATGGCCTGATATCGAGTGCACCAAGCTCAGCCCTCCTTGGCTTTTGGCCACTCACTGGAATGCTGGTCAGGGTCCACCCACTGTCAAGGTCAGTGCACGTCACCCAGTCTCTGGTGTCTCCTGGGGCTCCCACATGCCACCAACCCACCCATACTGTTCATTATTTCAAGTACTTAGGGGTTTTTTTCCCTCAAGAAAATGGTAAGTTTTCAAGGACAGGACGGGATGACATTTTCTACTTCTTTCCACGCTGCCTCCCCATGGCATTCAAGAGGCCTAGGTTCCAACCATGTTATCCCTTGCCAGCTGAGTGTCTTTAGTTAAATATCTTGACCTCTCTGAGCTTTGGTCTCCTAACCTGTAAAGTGGGGCTAAGAGGAAGTCCGTAAGCCTTCTTGTGAGGTTGGACGTTCCTACCCCACCCTTGTATGTCTCTCATGGATGGCACTTGGCATAGGGTTGGCATTACACAGCTGGGACTGCTTTAAAAGGCTGGTCCACTTAGAGCCACCTGCTCTTACTAAGTGACCTGGGCTGCTGCTCAGGACCTCCACTGTCCCTCTGTAACGTGGGGCGGGGGTTCTGTGCCAAATGATGTCCCTGGCACTCCCAGGCCTAGTCTATGACTGCCTGAGGTGGGAACTAGGCAGAGCTCCATGGGCCTCAGGTACCCCGAGTCCCAGGCCTGGGTCTGTCCAAGGTGCTGCTAGGACCGGTACTGCTAGGACGGGAACAGATCAAAACCCTCGTGGTCCTGTCTCCTGTCTGTGCACATGGGGCTGGCTGGCTGAGCTCCCAGGGCCCTTCCAGCTTGGACATTCCAAAACCCCATGCAAGAGAATGAGTAGCGGCCAGTTCTGGCTGGGGCCCATCATCTCTGCCCTCTAGAGACCCGGGGTGGGGAGGCCAGGATGGGTCACTGGCAAGGTGCCAGGCCTTGTATGAGGCTGGAGCCCAGCCACCAGAGGACGGTGAGCAGGCAGCAGGCACAAAAGGCTGTGGGCTGGAGGGAATAAAGCATGTGGGTTGGAAACACAATGCGATTCGCTTTGGCTCCAAGCCTCCTGGCATGTGGGCTGCATACAGACCCAAGCCATGAGCGCGTGCAGGGCAGGGGCGGGAAGACGTCCCCTCCCAAGGTAGGTGGGCATAAAGCCAGCACCAGCTCTGGCCTGGAAACTGAAAGGGCAGAGCTGGTAAGAGGCCACTGTCCCTTCTGGTTCTAAGGATAGATGCATCAGAGAAGGGGAAGGACTATGACTGAGGCCCTAGCAGACACTGGGGCTATGTGGGACCCTTCACATGCTTGACATCTGTGACTTTATCCACCCTGGAAGGAATCATCATTACCTATTATGCCCATTGCACAGATGTGGCCATTGAGGCCAGAGAAAGCTGTGATTTGACCAACAGGGCCCCAGGCCTGTGGGACTTTAAGAAATGACTCTGAGCACCCCCGCCACCCCACAGTGTGGGGGCTGCTGCACAACCTAGTTGCTGGAAATCTGCACATGCCTCAGGCCAGATGATCTCTGTGATCCCTCCTACCCCAGACCCTTGGATACCCAGCAGGGTCAGTGAGAGGTGGGAGACCAAGGGGTTCTTGGTGAGAGGAGGGGATGAGGTATAGAGCCGGAGGGGCCAGGAGGTCCCCCCACCCCTGGGGACTCTTATACACTGCAGACTGCTCCAGGAAGCCTCTGCCTTCCCACTCCCACAGCCCGAGGCTGGACAAGAAACACCCTGCCACCAGAGCTCCCACGTCTGGCCCCCAACCTGGACCCCCTCTACCTAGAGGCCAGGGTCTCTACAAGGCTGGACAGGCCAGGGAAGCAGCTCAGCCTCCTGCGCTGCCCGCAAGGACCTTACAAAGCCCTGCAGCAGGCCACCGCCCCTCCTCTCCACATCAGCCCTCCTACCTCTCCAGGCTCGTCCAAGATCGACATCCATCCCTTCTTGAAGTTAAGCAGATCGGGCTATGGGGAAATGAGGAAGCAGATGAGTCAGGCCAAGAGGAGAACTCAGTGGAGCTGGGGAGGAAGGGATGCTGCATCCATCCTGACCCTGAGCCCTGTAAGACTAAGGGCCTGGGAAGCCAGGAGAAAGAGCTGAGGGTCCAGGTAACCCCTCAAATCCAGACAGGCTTCCCAGTGATGCAGCCTTGGCCCCTTTCCCCAACATCCAGCAATCACTGATTGCCAAGAGGGTGGACCAGGTGACTGGCGCCCCCCAGAGATGTTCAAGCTCCCTCCCACCTGCCAATTTTCTCATCCAAGAATGGGGAAGTGGGGAGGGGGGAGGCAAGAGAACGCTGTCTGTAGAGAGACCCTCGGAGAGCTCAGAGAACAGGCTGGACCAGCCGGGTGAGCAAACCATCCAGCTCCCTTACCGACAAGCCCCAGGCCGCCCACCAGGAAAACACCTACTACTGCCACCCAACCCCAGCCCACTAGCCCTCCAAGGGTCCGACCAGCCCTGCCCTTCCCTTGTCTCCTGGAGACCCTGAAAAGTAGAACCAAGCACAAGCTGGGGTCAGAGATCCTCTGGTCCCCCCCGCCAGATCTCTGGATAGGCCATTTCTGGCAAGTCCTACCTGCTGAGTGCTGCCCAGGGGGGCACGGCCCCGGGGTCTGGGGGCTCCTGGATGCAGCATATTCCACAGGGGCCTGTGAACTACGCACCCCCATCTAGGCCTAGATAAAGAAGCTGCTCATTCTGGCATTTTCTCTGGCCAGGTCCATCTGGTGGGTGCCAAATACCAGACCCTCCGTGACTGCTGGGGAGACTCTCTAGTCTAAGTCCTGGTCCCTCTGCAGAGTCTCAGCTCCTGCCCACTGGGAGGAGAGTAGGGCGGGCCAAGCTGGTGGGCAGGAGAGAGGCATCCACCTGTTGCCATGGCTCTGAGCCCACCTATCAGCATCCGCATCGCAGCCTCACCAGGCCAAGGTGTCTGGTTGCGTGACTGGAGCGGGTGGCATGGCTCAAGTGGGGTGGGTGGCAAGGAAGGCAGCTGGAAACCTGGAAACCAGAGCCACCTGACCTAACCACCTCCACTGACCTGCCTTCCTCCTAGGGAGCCCCCTTCTCCTCTTCATCAGCTGGAGGAAGTTGTCTGAGGAGCTTGGCCCAGGAGCCTGCACGTACATTGAGAGTCCTGCATAGTCACAGCCAGCCCCTGGGTCTCAGCAGGCTGACAGCTCCACCCCTGCACTGAAGCCCCTCCCTGCATACTTGTCTGAGGGAAGGGACGCAGGCTCTGTTCAGACCTGAGAAACTTCTGGATGGTGTTCATCCTATCTGCTCTACATTTCTCCCCGCCCTGTTCCCCAAATGTGCAGGCATCTCGAGCTAAGACTGAATAAAGACTGGTAGCCCCGCTCCCGGCCACCAAGTCATTTGGGTTCACCTGCATTCAGTATGGGCCCTCCCATGGCCCCAGGACTAGGTATGCTGTGGCCAGACCCCAGGAGAAACCTGCTGCACACATATCCACCATCCCTCACCCCCTGTCTGATTTCTGTGCTTTGGAGACAGTCTCCATTCCCACCCTCTGGCCCTGAGGAGCAAGGCTTTCTGGGATGGCCCTAAGTGATCAGCCATGGACTTTCAGAGAGTGAGAAAGAGCTCCCCAGCAGGAATGACAGGCTGGGACCCCAAGGGCTGCCTGGGAAGTGGGGCCACAGTCATATCCCCTCCTTGAGCCCATGGGGTAAATGATATAGGGTCCTGCCCTCCCTCAAGTTTCATGAGACCTGAATGTGCCACCCATGGAAAAGCCCAGGGACTCTCTGGAAGCTGGTACAAACATGTGGCACACCATATGAGGCACAGGATGGCACAGTGACTTTGGGAGAGGAGGCCGCCAATTCGAGCTTTTAAACTGCTGGCAGGGGGCGGTCCTACAGTCACCCTGGAGCCCACCCTGCCAGGGTCAAAAGTCTGATAATCTAAATCTCTTCACCTTCACACAAGGTCCTCCAGGCCCCAGCCGCCTTTGCTCCACCTGCAAGAGGTTCACTTTGTCCTTCTTAAAGGAGCACCCACCACTCCCACAGCCCACCCACAGCCCTCTGGCTACAGGTCTGCACTGCTTCCCGCCCACCTGGACCTTTGGCATGGCCTCCTCCAAGCACCCTCTGGCAGAGGAACCCACTCAAAAAGGCCTAGTTGTTACAAGTCTGCTTAACACCTCTGGGGATGGCTCCAGGTGGCTTCAAAACAAAATCCAGTACTCATGAAACTAATATAATAATGTACGTCAAGTGTGATTAAAAAATGAAAATGATTTAAATATGGGAAACAAGCAAACAAAATCCAGCTGCCTTAGGATGGCACAAAAGCTTCACCCCAGCTTTGGGGGCCCGGTGTTTATATCTCCGCACATTCTCACTGACCCCCAACAACCAGGACTTCAGCCCCGCCCCCATGCCTATGCGCGCTGCTCCACCATCAGGCAAACCCTCCTCGTGCTTTAAGACCCAGCTCAGTTGCCTCCTCTGAGGTCTGTGTCCTAGTACGTGCCACGCACCACGCACCACCCCAGCCGCCCTCCCACGGTCCCTCTGAGAGGCATCCGCTGAACCCGTGGTTATCTTGAAGACATTTGCTCGTCCTTCACAGGCTCGACGAGAAGCAACTCACAGGCAGGGACATGCACCATTCACCACCACCACTCCCCCACGACCCAGGGAACGTTTGTGGAATCTCATTTTTCTTTTAAGTATCACGCACTGTTGTAGAGCAGGAAGTCAACTGTGAACTAGAGATGTGGCCCCTGTCCTGATGGAAGTCAGGAGACAGGTGATAAACAACTATACAGATATATAATTTGATGCCAGGCAGTGGCTGGGGAATGAGGCTTGAGGGCAAGGCTGTCCCTGGCTCAATCAAAAGGAGGTGGAGCAAATCAGGGTTCCCCAAGCCTCTCAGCATTTCCCCACTCACAGCACCTTTCCCACTTGATCCGTACTGATCCCTGAGGTCAGGGAGACGGGGCCAGGAGGGAGGGAAGGGGTGTAAGGAAGGTACAGCAAGGACACCAGTCTGGAGCAGGCTCAGGACTATCTGTCAGTGGTGATTGTCAGCCTCCTCTCTGCTTCAAACCTTTCATGGCTCCCCAGTAACCCCGACCAAAGCCTAAGCTCATTCTCCTGGCCTTTGGGCCCCCTTTCTGTATTTTCACCATTCCCCAAACATGCCCCCAACCTTTGTGCTCACTGTTCCCGCCCCAGCCCATCTCCATTTGACAATGTCCTACAATCAATCACAGGAAGGCTCCTCCCAGCCCCCCACGTGCTGCTTCCAGCAGCCTGACCCTAGCTGAGCACGTGCTTCCCCAGGAGAGGCAAATGTGTACATTTCTTATCTCCCTGCCCCACCTGAGAAGAATTGGGAGAAGAACTGGGATAGCCCTTGGATACCAACTCAGGCTCAGCCAGGGCCCAGCTGTATCACCTCTACACCTGTGTGATCTCATCTGTTAGACAGGGAGTTGCCATCAACCTCTGGTGGATCAACTCTGGTAACGCGAAAGCACCCAGTTCAGGGCCTGGCAGGCATCCCATGGGCAACAGGACCACCCTCCCCCTGGCCTGGGGGCACAAGGGCAGGACACTGACTGGGCTCCACCTCCACATCCCTCTTTGCTCTCTGACAGAGCAGGGCAGGGGAGGCTGCCGACGACAGGAAGGGCCAGCAGGGAGGTGGCAGGATGTGCGGAGGCCGAGGAAATCCAGCCAGGGGCCAGGTCATCATACTCACAGGGGCAGGGCCCTCTCCCCAACCACCACCACGCCCCCAGAAGCCCAGACCACTTTACTGGCTCCTGGAAAGGGGACAGGCGCCTGCACACCCTGTCCCACATCCACACCCTGCCTAGCACCCCTCTCCTCACCAGTTGTCACAGCTCCCTAAGGCACGAGTCAGAAACTAAAAGCAGCCCTGCCCTTCCCTTCCAGAACACCACTGGGCCAGAATGACCTAGAAAGGAGCTACTCCTTTCCTCACACTCAGCGTGACCTCGGGCAACTCACCAAAGCCTCTTTGCAAACCTCAGTTTGTCCGACTGCGAAATGGGGGATAATGGGGAACTCAGCTGTGAGGCATGATACAACAGTTATGGCACAGGTATTGATGGAACTAGGGTAAGGCTCCCTTTCAACAGAAAGACATATACCGGCCATCGAGTCCCTCACCCCCATTCGTGGGTACTCCATCCAAGGCCCCCCGCGCCGCTGCATTGGGGCAAACCTGGGAGAACGTGGTATTCTGCCGCTCCAGAAATCCCAGGATGGGGTCCCTGACAAGGTGGGACGCAGCGACCCCTTCTCACCCACCCAACCTCCCACCAGCCCCCACAGGTGCGGGTGGTCTTCCCAAGCCCAGGTCAGTGAGACCCGTCGAACCCAAAAGGCGCCTCTCTCCACCCCGGGCGAGCCCCCAGCCCCAGGCCAAGCACGTCTGCGCTCCTCCCACGGTCCGGAGCCCGAGAGCCCCTACGGCTCTCGCAGCTTGGGGGAATCAGGCCAGGTCTTCACTAAGAGAACTGGACGAGAGGTGGGAAAGGGCCACCCTGAATGGGTCCGTAACTGGTCTCACAAAAGTGAGGATGGGGGTGCCCATGACGGGGCTTTCCCATGTACTCAGAGTCGCCTGGGCTCCTGGCCCGGAAAGGGGAGGAGTAGGCTGGGGAGAGGTGAGGCAGGACGCCGGCCCTGTCACTGGGGTCGCCCAGTCTTCGTGCGGAGACCTCCCCTTGCCTTCGGGGGCTGCCCAGGAGGGGAGAGGCTGGGCTAGAGGGTCGCTCTCACGCTGGCCTGAGGTGCGGAAGGGCTGCCCAGGGGGCACTCACCGTCATGGCGGCGCCCCGGGGCGGCGAGAGCAGGAGGCAAGCAGGTGGAAAGGGCTCTCTGGCCGGGCTCAGCGGCGCGGGAATCCCGCCACCGCCACCGCCCCTCTCGGCCGCCCGCTGCTGTTCCTCCGGCCCTTCCCTTCCCCGGTGCTTCTCCGGCCCCTTCCATCCGCCCATAAAACTTTTTTTTTTTTCAAACTTCCTGGGAGGACCCAGGTGGGCCAATGGATGGCGGAGAAGCCAGGACAAACAGCGGCTGGACCACGGGCAAGCCAATAGGAGTGTGGAACGGACCCGGGGGCGGGACCTGCCGCTACGGGACAGTCGCGCGAGGGCAGGGCTGGCTGGCTGGCGGGCGGGGCGGGCAGGGCAAGCGGATGGGGGTGGGGAGAAGAGGGGCGGGCGCGCTTCGTTCGAGGCTGCACTGGGCGGAAGGAACTGTCCGCTGTGCAGGTGACTCGGTTTGGCCACCACGCTGCAACGCGGGGTGTGGCCCTCACGTCACCTCTGCTAAGGCTCCCCGCCCCAGCCGCGAACCTCCGGCTGCCGGAGTTTGATGCGGACGTGGGCAAAGCACCCAAAACTAACAATTCAGCGGGTCCCACTCCCGAAGTTCTGCTTGTTAACCTGTGTAATCAATCGACTTTCGTCCTCTCTACAGACTTGACAGGAAAGTGTCCGCGTCCCAATTTTACAAATGAGAAAACAGAGCCTCAGAGAGGTGAGCCGACTTGCTGAAGGTCACACAGTAAGAAGAAACTCTACTCCTGGAAAGTAGTCTTCACCCAAAGTGGTCCTTCCGTAAAAGCCCACTCCTGTAAGTGGGTCTTTCTAGGCTTAAGAAGCTCGTTTTGGGTTGTGTGTGGGTGTATACCCGGTTCTTACGTTCCCAGAGCATTTGGCAGTTTTTAGGAGGCCTTTTGCCGGCGGGAGCTCGTCTGATCCCTGAAGCAGAGGAGGGCCCTTTGGTGGAATTTGTTGCTAAATGCATGTAGTAGCTTGTGTGGCATTGTGATTCAAACCCTGTTACCTTAAGCAAGGTTCTTACCAGTAACCTCTCTGCCTCAACTTCACCCTCTGTTAAATGGGATAATGCTCTTGTCTCATGGAGTCGCTATAAGGCAGAAATTGTTGTGTTGCTCCTCCTTTTCCTGTCTCTCTAAAATCAATAAACATATCCTCAGGTGAGGATTAAAAACTAAATAAATAAAAGTAAGATTGGTGGTGTGATTTCACCACTTTAAAAAAAGAATTAAGTGTGAATTTACCATATTTTTCGGACTATAAGACATACTCCCCTGCAATTTCGGGGGAAATTGGTGTGTGTCTTATAGTCCGAATGTAGCTTACCTGGCTAGTAAATGTAGTTTACGTTTACATTGATGAAATATTATGTTATTTGTGTTATTAAATATTTTACCATATTTTTTGCTTCAAATTTTCTTTCCTATTTTCCTCCTCTAAAACCTAGGTGCATCTTATGGTCCTAAAAATACAGTAAGTAAAATACACAGAACACCCCACTTATCCCTAGCTATGTACCCTTCGGAAGAAAGGCAGGGGAGCTTGGAATAATCACCATTCCAATTATTTTGCCATCTCAGTTTGGGGGTCAAAAATCATTGCCATCATAGTTATACTTACTACAGCCATTTCACAGATAAAGAAATGGAGGCCCAGGGAGCTGACGTTCTTTCCCAGTTTTCCCACCAGGAGTCTCTCCTCCACCCTGAGAAACGAGGCTAGCGATAAGCCCATCTTCCCCTAGACACTGGCCTTCTGGCACAGTGTTTGATTCTGAACAAAGAGGAGACATCACCTACCACCAGTGCCTTGCCCAGTGGCCTGGGTGTCTGACTGCCTCCTTATAGGTTTCCTGGCCCCTGGGACTCCACTCCTAGTGCCCTCAGCCCAGTGACCAGACCACTCCCCTGCTCAAAGTCCAACACTCCCCTGCACTAATGGATCAACTCTGCTTGCTTGTTCCAAACAGTCTGCGTCCATCATAATCTGGCCCCTGCCTGCTGTCCTCCACCATCATACACACTTATCTCACATGCTGGTACACAACGCTGGGCTGCTGGGAGTTCCCAGAATGAGCCAGGTCCTGTGTACCTTGGATGGGGTTGCACACGTTGTTCTCCATGTGTCTGGGACACTTCCTTTCCTGGCCTCAGTGCCCCCCACCCCCAACACACACACACTCCCTCTCTCTCCCTTCCCTCCCTCTAAATGTTTGCCCAGAAAACTCCTCCTTGCTCTTCAAGTCTCAGTCCAAAGGAAACCAAAGTGCCCTCAGCCCAGAGTTACAATGTCCTTGCCTAATGCTCCCTGCGTCAACTTCCCACCCAGTGCGCCCTGCATCTGTACATTCCCCCACTAACGTGATAGCCACACTGTGTTCTAACCTGTCACATGTAAGTGTTGTTACCAAACTATGAGTCCCTGTGGGCAGGGATGGAGTGTTTTGGTCGCTATCTCAGAGCCTTAGCCCACATTAGGTCCTTAGCAAACAGTGATCAAATGAATGAAGACACAAATGAAGGAATGCCTACCTTACACCCCTTTCCCTGGTAGGACAGGGATGGCACAGGCTCAGGGACCCAGGAGTGAGTTATTAAAAGGGCACCAAATTTGGGGGTTATTCAGTCCTAAACTGTTCCTCTATCAAGGATGACAATGTAAGGCACACAGAAGGGAGACAATGGCTCAAACCCCACACGTCAGTGCTGAAACAGAACTCAAGCCGAGGTTTCCTGGCTCTTGACCTTGGACTAATTTCACTGTCCAGTCAAGAGATGTTTGAAGCTGCTTTAAGGAACTGTCTGGGAGGCTTCACTGGCAGATCTGTCCCTCAGCTCCTGACTGTCCTCATTCTCAGGTGAGAGAACCGCTGCGAACCTGCCAGGCCTCCGTTGCCATGTCTATCTCAGGGAGAAAGTCTGTGGAGACTCTCGGGCCTGCGGGGAGGGCTCAGGGAGGTCCAGAGGCACAGAGGTGGGGGCAGGACATGAAGTTAGCCAGAGCAGGGTTTAAATCTCTACTCTACCCCTTGTGTAACCTGAAGGAATGATGTTTTCCTCTTTGAGTTTCATTCCCTTGTCTGTAACATGGATAATATGAACCGTATCTGAAATGCCTGGTGGTGAGTGTTAAAGCAACGAGGTCCACCGTGCACTGAACACAGCTGAGCACATAGTAGGTGCACAATGCTGTACTTTGCCATGTATAATGCACACTTTTTGCCCAAGTTTTTGAGGGAAAAATAAGGATGCACATCGTACATGGGAATTAGTACTAAAAACATGGGTGAGCATTATACATGGCAACATATAGGTAAATGCTGGCTAGCAGCAGAAGCAGCATTATCCCAGAGTCCTTCCCCCATTTCTCTCCACTGGGGACTGGACTTGCCCCTTCCTGCCAGACCTGCTCCATGTTGGTAAGGTATACTGTAGTTCTTGCCCAGATAACTGTTTTTCTCAACACCCTCTTGCCTTGATTTCCAAAAGGCAGCAAAGAGGAAATTAGGACATGGATGGGAAAGTTGGTATTTGGACACGCCTCGCCCCATCACACCTCTATGCATCTTCATCTCCTTGAGCCCTCCCTGGGGCCCTGAGTGTCTTCACGGATTTTTCTCCAATAGACAAATGCGGCAACTAAGGCTCCGTGTGTTCAGGGGCAGCCACTCTCTCATCTAGGAATGAGGAGAGTTATCTATCAAGAGGCCGGCTCCTCTAAACCCTAGCTCTCTGATCGCAGGCAAGTTACCTCACCTCTCCGAGCCTTCGTCCCCTCGTTTGTAAAATGGGTATACTGTCTCCAGCCTAGGGCTGGACCCAGAACCAGCAAGAGGCTGAGAGTCAGCCTGTCACTGAGAGAAGAAATCCCAGGAGCCATCCCCTTCTCTCTGGTGGTGAAGGGGGCAGGGGGAAGCAAGTCACAGCCACAGCCCCTCCCTGCCCTTGAGGAAACCCTGACCAGAGGCCTGAGTGTTTACAGCCCTCTCTGGGCAGGGGATGGGTTACGTAATGCCAGATGTTTGTGAAACTGGCTCAGGCCCAGGGCGGAGACACACTTTGCAATCCCAGAGCCCCTCACAGGGCCCTCCTTCCTTTCCTGCCCCCGCCCCCAACCTGGGTCTCCTTGGCCACATTGCTGACCGGGAGCTTTTGGCTGTGAAGACTATTCAGTCATCTCTCACCTGGGAAGTGAGCAATTCCACGCATTTGCAGGGGCCCTGGGGAGCTCAGGACTCTGCTGTTATCTCTTTTCTCCTGTGGGGGCCCCAGATCCCTCCCTCTCAGCCTCTCCTCTCTTTTCTTGACTAACACCAACCTCCTCCCTCACCTCCCCCTCTCCCCACCCTTGTCCCTCCCACCCCACTGGAGCCAGCCTACCCTTCGCCAACTGAGGACCCCCAGGGACAGCAGGAACGGATTGAACAGCGTGGGCCGGTCCCCGGGCATCCGCCATGAGGTCACCAGTCGGCCCTTGAGTGGGCTCCCAGCCTTGCCCTCCGCTGGCCTCTTGTCTGCCTGTCAAACAGGGTCCAGTGTTGGCCCGCAGGTCCCTTTGGTCGGATGGGGATGACTACAGCCTCCCCTGCCCGTTCTGCCATGCCCACCTCAAAGGCCCAGGGTTCCCTTTTCTCTTCTCCCAGGACTGCTGAGAACAGAGCCTGTTACCTTTTCCACCTGACACGGTGTATACCTGACATGGCTCCAGGGGCCCAGCACCCAGCGGGCCTGCACTTCGCCACCCCGACATCAAACCCCGGGTGGCCAGCGGGAGGAGAATGCAGGCCTTAGCCCACACAGGGTTTTCAGGTTATTTTGCATTCGGTCCCAATGCTAAATAATGAAGAGATTTAACCTACAACTACATATTTCTAAATTCTCTTAAAATATTTAAAGATGTGGGACCTTCTTCCCCATGGCAAGAGCCACCTGGAGCCATAGGGTCACACAAGCCCTACCCCCTCAGTCCCAAGTCCCTTACCTGCCTACTCTCCTCAGCTTTGTGAGAGGAAGGAATCTCAGACTCCTACAGCCCCCTGTCCTTCCATCCTGGGCAGAGCCCCCAAACCTGCCCCCTTTGGAGGAAATAGGCCCCAGCGAAGCAGAAGCATTTGCCCAAAGTCACAGAGCAGGCAGAAGTCAGACAGAGCCCAGGCGTCCCAACCCTCCAGAATCCAGAGAGTCACTGGAGGCAGAACATGAAGCATCAAAGCACAGGTCCCGGAGCGCTTTGGAGAAAGGCTGCCCCACCTTGCCACCAAGTCCCCCATCACAGCCCTGACCACTAGACCATGATCTCCATGCCATTGCTCTGATCCACCTATGCCCCCACCCAAGCATGCAGAAGGCGCTCACTAAGTGCATGTGAAAGAACGACTGAGGCTGTTATCAATTCTGTTGAGTCCAGGCTGCGTGAGGGAGGACTGAGAGGCTTCCCGTGTTGCTGGGACGGGCCCATTTTGTGGAGACTAGAGGGGACCCCTGTATTGCTAGTTCCTCTTTGTTCACAAAACTCTGGCCCCAGGAAATATGAAGAAATAACCCAAAAAGAGGAAGTGCAAAGTTGCCAGAGCCCCTGTGAGAGCTGGAAGTACCTGCAGTGACCAGTTCCCCATGCCCTCCCATTTACCCATGGGAATACTGGCCCACCAAGAGCTCTAACGCTGCTGCTACTGCCTTGCAAGGCCACGCAAGGAATCGGGGCAGGGCCAGGCAGCGGTGAAGGGGAGCAGAGAGAGCACTGGGTGGGGGTCCTGAGCCCCAGGTCTAGTTTGAGTTCAGCCACCAGCTGTGCGACCTGGGACAACACGCCTGCCCTTGTTTTCTCATATGCACAGTGAGGGGGGTTGGGCAGAGTCCCCTCAGCTCTGACTAGCAGCAGAGCCAGAGCTGGGGCTCCAGGCTGCCAGGCAGACACCCCATCAGGCTCCTCAGGAGGCGGCGCAGGGGACAGCAGAACAGCAGGGTGAGGAAAGCATAGCCCCAAGCAGCCTGTTTCCTTTTCCCCGCTGCCCCAAGCCCTGAGTTCTGACCTCACCTCTCTGGAGGCTGAAGGCGAGGAGAACCACCGGTCAAGGGGAGGGGCAGGACAAAGCAATGCATTCCAGCAGCAGCCAGGCCTCAGAGCAGCCTCAGTGGGCCCCACCCCCTGCACATAACTGTCCTGCCCCAGGAGTCTGGAGACCTCCAGACCTGGTTGACTGGCATTTCTTGGCCCTGTCAATGCTTCTCTGGCCCCAGCTCCTAGAAGGCCCCTACCCTTTCTCCCAGCCTGGCCAACCCTCCAGAACCAGAAGGACCTTGCCTACAGGGACCATTGGGGCCAAATTGCTATTTGCCCGAGGGAGGCATTCTACCTTACCTTTACAGGGCATTCTAGCAAGTTAAAAGCAGAGCCCTGGGCTCTGACCTCAGGATTGTCCAACCACCCAGGTCCCCAAGCCAGAAGGTGGCTCTGCTATCCAACTCCACCTGAGCCCTTCCTCTCAAGGTCCTGCCATGCACACAGCTGACCCCATTGCAGATCCCACCTTGGTCTGGATTGTCCCCGGAGCTCATCTGAAGACCTAAGCCCACATCCAATCTCATTTCCCGTCCCTTCCCTTCCCCTCCGCATGTGCCCACACCCAAGACCCAACTACCGAGTCTGCCCGCCTCTGGTCAGTCAGCGAGTCTTGGCCTCCTCTTGATGCTGATTCCTCAGGCTCCTCTGGTTGGAACTGGAGATAAGAAAGAACACAGTTCAGCCCAGGTTATCCCCCAGCTTCCATCCCTCTGTCTACCTTCTTATCCATCCATTCATCATGCATCCGAGATCTAGTGTCAATAGGTCCGTGTATCCATGCCTCCACCCAACACCCATCCTGCCTTGTCCACACACTCATCCGTCGGACATCTATCCTCCCATTTATACAGCCATCCTCTGTTCATCATCTCCCCCTCCATCCTGCATCCATGTACCCTTTCTCAATCCACCCAGCATCCATTCACCCACCACCCATCCACCTGTCCTTCCACCATTCATTCCCCATCCATCATCCATATTCCACATTTGCCTGTCCTTGCAACATCCATCCATCCATCCCCCCATCCACTATCAAGCAATGCCCATCTATCCAACGTCCATTATCTGTTTCATTCATCACCATGCATCCACCTATCTACCCATCTGTCAGCCACCCAACATCTATTTATTGTCCAGCATATAACCCCTATCCATCACCCATTCATGCATCCATCATCAGTGATTTATCTATCATCTACCGATTGACCCACCCATCTTTTATCAGTTTCTTACACACACTTAAGCCTCCATGTATTCACCAATCAACCATCCACTGAGCTGAGCTCCTCTGCTATATCCAGCCCTGGGCCAGGGGCCATTGGTACAGAGATAAAGTAGGCGTAGCTCCTGCCCCCATGAGCTCAGGTTTCTTATGGGGAAATGACAACCAAGTATGAGCAGATAAAGGGTAGCAGAAGCACCAAGCCCAGAAGGGAGACATCACCAACCTGGGGAAAGCATCCCAGAACAGGGCACCTGATCTAAGACTTGAACAAGGAACAGGCATTTAGTGAGTGAAGAGGGAAAGGAAGAGCATCCTGGGCAATGGGAACAGCATGCACAAAGGCAGGGAGATGTGCTTGCAGAGCTCTGCAGCCCACTCAACACAACTAGAGGGCAAATCTGGGGTGGAAGGAAGTCAGGAGGCCTTGAATGCCATGCCAAGGATTTTCACAGAGGGTGAGCAGCTGGAGTCCCAACAGGACCTGGTGAATGCTTCTGTTGTCATCTGTGGAAATGCCCTTAACACATGCTGCTCCCACCCCTCCCCAGTCACCATCTCCTATCCTCCCAGGGACCCCTGAGCCTCACTGTGGAGTAAGCCTAGCTGAAGAATCTCTCTGCTCTCCATCTTCCCTGTGACCCGGCATCCCAGAGTCCACCAGGACACAGCATCGTGCCTTTCCCGAGCTCCCTCTGACCCACCTGCCTTCCTAACAAGCCTGACAGCAGCTTCTTGTGTGGGGACTCCCAAATCCCACTTTTGCCCTGAGGGCAGAACTAAGCTAACTTCTCCTTGTATCTCTGGTGTCTGCACATTGAGTTGGTTAGGGGACAAATGGATAAACAAATTCAGGTGTGGGAGCTCCCTAGTCCTGCTGTGGGCTCTGAGGCCTCACAGCAAGGAGGGTTAAAAGCCAGGGCTTTGGAGCCTACACTGTGATCTCTCTTCTCATGACTTACACAGGCGTGACCCCTGGCAAATGTCTAATGGTCTGAGCCTTGTACACGGCATAGCGTGTAAAGCTCCCAGACCAGGGCCTGGCACACACAAACCCTCCGGGTCAGATGGACAAGCAGGAGCCTCGCATCACCCCAGGGGTACCTGTCAGGAAAGGAGTCGGTCGTTGTCCAAACCCAAGTGCTGTGTTCCTGGGCGCTGAGGCAGCTGCAGGGCTCTGGCCTCCAGGACCCACCCCACTTATCGCCTTCACATGAAATGCTCCAGACAGCACCAGGGCACCACAGACTCTGCGACCTGCCCTGGGCCAAGAAGGCAGGGAAGGGACTTGGAGAGCACCCACTGTACACCAGGCATTGAGCTTACTTTTCACATGGGTCCTCATTTAAGCAGCCTGTCTCAGCAGCCAACTCAACCCAATGAGCACATGCAACCCCTTCACTGTGCCTGGTAAGGACCAGAGGGGGCGAAGGGAGGCTGTCCTGGACTGTGAGGAGCCTGGAATCCAGTGTGGGGAGGGGGCATGACCACACTGGCTGCGGTCCCAGCCAAGGTCAGGTAGGAGCCGCGAAGGCAACACAAACCAGGTGTCGTGGGGCTGGGAGAGGAGGAGGCCATGGCCGCAGCATCTTGCTGAAGCCTCAGGGTGGTCTGCATTGAGCAGACCTGGGGTCTACCCCTGCCCCATCACTGACTAGACATGTAATCTTGGGCAAGTGGTTTAACCTCTCTGTCTCAGTTTCCTTATATATAAATTAACAGTGCTTTTCTCATGAGGTTGCTATAGAAATTAAATGAGGAAAATACCCATAAGACACTCTGACCAGGGCTCAGCACATAGTAAGTTCTCTCATAGTAAGTGCTGGTAGTTATCACTGATGTCCATTTCGGCGGTCGGGAAAGGTTTTGCTCAGGAGGGAGGATTAGGGCTGAGCTTTGGAGGCTGTCCAGGAGCTGAAAGGAGGCCTAAGACCCTTGTCTGGGGTGAGGCTACCCCTCAGAAGGGAGACTGACTTACCTCCCACTCTGATGAGCTGGGGCCCTCTGCAAGAATCCTACTCTCCAGCTGGCCAGGCTCCTCCAGACCAGCCATCGTTGAGGTCTCTGGTGCGCTTGTCACTTTGGTCTTTGGCCACTGGGTGGAGATGCAGGCAGGGCTGGGTGGCTGGGCTGAGCTCTGGGGCCATTGCCTGGGGCTGTGTCCATTGACTAGGGTGGCCTCCGCCCCGACTTCAGGTTGGCTGTGTCTCTCTCGTTCAAGGGCATCCTTTGTGCCTGGGGAACCCAGCTCTGGCCCTGAAGCTGTGGCTGGGCCACCCCAGTGTCCAGCTGGGTCCTTTCGGGGCAGCTGGGCCTGCAGGAGCTCCAGGAGGCCTTCCAAATCCAGCCTTGGAAGACGGGAAGCAAGCGTTGGCTCCTCTGTGTGGGCCCAGGCCCCCTCTCTGGGTAACCCAAGAAGGCTCACCAAGTCCCTCCAGTCAAGCGCGAGTCGCCTCTCAGGGCCATGCAGGTGTGCACAGACTCCCTCAGTTCCCCGGCCCACAGCAGTGGCTGCCTCAGGCCTCCAGGTATTTGAGAACTCTGTTGGGCCTTCCCTGGAGTTCTCTGGGAGGCTCACAGGCTGGTGAGGAGGACTGAACAGCTGCTGCAGGCTGCCCCAGCCCCTCTGAGCTGGCCTGTCGGGGGCCTTCTGCAGCCCATTACTGAGGGGCTCCTCCCAGGCCTCTGACTGCCCCCTGTGGCATGGGGGGCCACCCGGCTGCCCCCAGCTCTCCTCAGACTCCCTGAGCGGGCTCCTCCATGTTCCCTCTGGACCTCCGGCAGCCCCTCGGCCAGGCTCCCCAAGTTCCTGCCAGCCCCCCAGACCTGGGCCCTCCTCTTGGCTGCTCCAGCCTCTCTCTGGGTGTCTGTGAGGGCACCGGGATCCTGGCAGCTCCTCCTGACTCTGCCACCTGCCCAGAGGCTGTCTTGGGCCCGCCCGGCCACTCTCCGGACGTCTCTCTGTTCGTGGCTGCCTCTCAAAGGTCCTGGCTGATGTCCTTGGGGGTGGTGAGGACCCCTGGAGCCGCCGGTCCCCCTCAGGTCGCCTCTGGGGGCTCCTGGGAGGAGGGGGCTCTGCTCGGCTCCTCCGGGCTGGTTCTGCCTGCTTCGCGTGGGGTGTGGTTACCTGAGGATGAGGTGAGGGGGTGGGTGAGGCTCCAGAGCCCCGACTGGGTGGACGACTGGGTGGACTCCTGGGTGGACTCCTCGGAGGAGCACAGGAAACTGGGGTCTTAGCCAGGCCTCGTGGAGAGGCGAGCTGCGTCCTCACGGCAGCCTGGACTAAAGCAGGTCAAAAAGTGCCTAGAGTTTCCGCACTCCCTCCCTGGGGTTGTCCGCTCTCCCTTCTCACCCCACCTCCTCAGTTCCAGAAAGAGGCCTGCACAGAGCTGCTCACTTTCCTGGCTTCCTCCCCTCCCCCAGCCCGAGATATTGATTCCAACCTGGGCTATCAGGTGCACGAATTTCCACCACCAATTCTCCATTCCACTGGCTCAGACCTTGCCCTCTAAGAATTTCTTTAAAAAGTAGAAACCCCCACCTTGGAAGAGACAGCCCTTAGTGCCAGACTGCTCTGCCCAAAGTTTTTCCCGAAAACTCAAAGACAGCAGCTACCTAATGAAGGAAGGAAACAGCCATCTTCAAAGGAGTAATCTGGGGTCCGTCTCAATTTTTGCCAAGAATTGCTGGCTCTTTGGGAGAGGGGAAAGCTGGACACCCATGACTGGGACTCTGACCCTTTCATAGAGGACCTCCCTTCCCAGGACCCCTACCTGGCACCTGGGGGAGGAAAAAGCAGTGGCTTGCCCCTTGGGGTGCAGGGCCCAGGGCAGGCTGGCAGTGCTCACCTCCCTGCTGAGGGCAGGGCTGGACTGTCTTCGGAGAAGCTGGCTCTGACCTTGGCCGGGCCGCTGTGACCGCCCCTCGTCCCGGGCCTGGAAGGCCCCCGGTGCCTCGGACTTCCTATGAGCAAATGCAGCCGCCCCTCTGAGGGCCTTTGGGACTGCCCCACTCCCAGCACCCACCTCCTCTATTCCCACCCCCACGGGAGGAGACTGGGGAGATCCAGACACCCACAGCTGAAGGGCCCTAAGGGAGGGAGGAGCCTCTCGGGGCCTCAGTATCCCCGTCTGAAAAATGGTGGTGGTCAGCACCACTCTGCCTGCCTCATGGGGCTGTTGTGGGTACTAAACAGGAAAAGGGATGAGCAGAGGCAGGGGCTCAGCCTTGGCTGCCTCACTCAGCACTTCCTGTTTCTGGCTGCCCCTCAGCCAGCAGCCCGCCTCTCAACCCCAGACAAAGGTTAGACTGGGCTTCATGGGAACTAAGATTTATTGAGCGCCTACTGGTTACCAGGCACTGCACGAACGATCACGATGGCGAGCATTTATTGAGCACTTCGTGTGCTCCAGGTGCCAAGCACTCGCCCCATCTCATGTCACCTCACAGAGCCCACAAGGAGGAGAAGGGAGATGTGGAATGTTACATGTCCCCACAGTCTGTTCTTTCTGCCATCTTTCTGTCCACATGGTAAGTCTGGAGTTCCCAGGCCCACCTTTTTCCTGCTTAGTAGTAACTGACAGGGCTCCTGCACCTGGCCATGACAACCGTGGGCCGTCCCAGCTGTGGGTAACAGCCCAGCAAGATCAGAACGAAGAAATGCTCTCTCTTCCTACACAGCTCCAGGAAGGCCGACATAAACTGTCCATGCCAGTGGCATTTCTGAGACACCAGGCTTTCAGGCATTGTTGCCATGTCCAACAAAGATAACCTCTCAGCTGTAAAAAGTCCCTAGTTCTACTCAGTTGTTTCACTTAATCACTGGAAGCCGTGGCTATTAATATTGGACATGACATCTCTGCTGCACGTAAGAAAACCAAGTGTATGTAAGGGGTCAAACCAAAAGAACTGACCACTGCACAGACTATCTAGTCCACCAGGTCTGAGAGTCCGGCTCCATCTAAATTGATAAATGCCCTGGCTGGTGTGGCTCAGTGGATTGAGCTGGCCAATCCAAAGGGTCATCAGTTCTATTCCCAGTCAGGGCACATGCCTGGGTTGCGGCCCAGGGCCCCAGGAGGGGGCGTACAAGAGGCAACCACACTTCGACGTTTCTTTCTCCTTTCCTTCCCCTCTCTCTAAAAATAAATACATAAAATCTTTAAAAATAAAACAAAACAAATAAATGGACAAATGGAGCTGTATCTCTGGTGGCTGAACTGAATTGGAAGAAGCCTGAAAAAAGTGGCCTGTTACTGAGCCTTGGATGAGTCAGCAACGAGGAAGTAAGAGGAACCCCTACTCAGGTCTGAGAGGGGGCTGTGCTGGGCAGTCTGCCCCAGCTTGGGAGCCACGCTGGAACGCAACAGAGGCTTGGGGGAGTAGACAAATTATGGGCTTGGGGTCTGTTTTGTCTACAGCTTTTACCAATGTCATTAGAACCAGGTCCATAAAGTAACTGGAGCTTTTAGCAGTTCTTAGCAGTCGACTCACAGGGAACCCTAGCTTCCCACTGCAGTAAATAAATGTTTCTAAGGTTGAGGGCTGCCTCATCAGGTTCAACTTTTAATCTCATTTGAAGTGAGAGAGCTTCCTTGCTCTGTGAGATCTGAGGCCTCAGAGGGTGTTTCCCCCAGAACCAGGGTGTAGCAGCCTCTGTGAAGCAGAAGCCTGAAGTGTGACTAGGTGGGGAGGGCACCTCAGCCACGGTGGGGCAGTCTCCGTGTGGGCAGCGAGGCGCATGGGTGTCCTCTCCCAAGTGAGTGCATTTTCTACACACACTGCAACTTGCTCAGTTCCTCCTGAGAAGTCCCCCCTCCACGTGGAACTGAGAAGTAGGAACGAAGGACTCAGGTAGAATCTGAGACACCAACAGAGACCCAGCTTTTCTGACACTGGAGCAATAGCGTCCTCAGGCCACCTGTTCCTGACGGCTGGTGTGGCCAAGGGTGACAAAGGAAATGACCCTCCTTTGGAAGCTCGGAGGGGCTCTTCCATCACCACAAAGTATTAAAGGACAAAGCTGTCAAGTCTAGCAAATTCCATGCAGGCTCTTTTGAATCCAAGAGATGGTGAAGTGCTTATATGATTATGAGAGATTCCAAAGGCATCTGGTGTGTGTGTGGGGGGGAATGAAGATATCAAGCCAAAACTCCTAATCCTTTAATGTGGGAGCCCTTTGAGGCAAAGGTTCCAGGCTCAGGCAGTGTAATGCTTGGACAGAGTAGATGCCCAATAAACGCATGTTGAGTGAGATGGAAGAAAGTGAAAGTACAGCTCTACAGCCACCTACTCATCAACTTCAGGCTTCCAGACACTTCAACAGGTTTTAAAATTTCACTTCCAGAAGACAAATGGTTTTCTACTTAGAAAAAGTGCCATACAACAGGAGAAAATTTAATTATTCAGGAGAGTTATAAAACCTTGGTTGAAAGGTAAATAATCTATTTCACCAAGATATATATATTAAATATATGCCATTTTTACCTATCAATTATACTTCAATAAAGCTAAAAAAAGGTAAGTAACCTATTTCAAAGAGACAAAATAAATGAATAAAGTATCTGTGTAAAAACAATTAAGTGATTAATAAAAGTATAAACAAATTCCAGGCTTCTATGATAAACCTTTATCTCTCTAAAAGTTACTCCAGTAAGAAGAAAGAAAGAAAGAAAGAAAGAAAGAAAGAAAATAAATACTAGTTTAAAGACCTTAGCGTCCCCACTGAGCTATCAGATAAAGTCCAAGTGTGCAAACCGAGGTCTGCCTAAAACTAGGAACCACGGAGAGGCAAAGACAAAGGGGGTTTGAGGGGCAGTGAAACTATTCTGTACGACACCATAGTGGTGGATGCACGTCATTACACGTTTGTCCAAACCCACAGAATGCACGCCACCAAGAGTGAACCCAAGTGTAAACTGTGGACTTTGGGTGACAAGGATGTGTCGGTACAGGTTCGAGGTTTGACACAAGTGTGCCCCTTGGGTCAGGGATGAGGGCAGTGAGGAGCGGCTGTGTGTGGGGAATAGACTGTATGGGAATTCTCTCTACTTTCCACTCAGTTGTGCTATGAACCTAAAACTGCTCTAAAAATTAGTGTTTGGGTTTTTTTTTTGTTTTGTTTTGTTTTGTTTTTTTTTTAATTTCAGAAAAGGCAAAGAAAGAGCCCTGGCTGGTGTGGCTCAAGGATTGAGTGCTGTCTTGTGAACCAAAGGGTCGCTGGTTCGATTCCCAGTCAGGGCACTTGCCTGGTTTGTGGGCCAGGTCCCCAATGGGCAACCACATCATCAACACATTGATGTTTCTCCCCTCCCTTCCCCTCTAAAAATAAATACAATTTTTAAAAAATTTTAAGGCAAAGAAAGAATTATATTAATAGTGGAGCCCATAAACGTCACCTGGGTGGTAAATGGATTGAATTTGCCGGAAAGGAAACATGAAGAATAACAGAAAAGGTTTCTTATGCAGATTCTAATCTAAGAGGAAATGTTGCCCAAGGGACAACAGAGAGAGGGATTCTCGATGCAAAATATTACTCCCTTTTTAGGGTGATAGAAACGTTCTAAAATTAGGTTGCAGGCATGGCTGCACGACCTAGTCTTGGTAAGTCCACTACAACTCATTGTGCACTGAAAGTTCTGAGACTTCCATACCTACTTTTTTGTTATTCTCTGGACCCTAACTAATGGAGTTCCAGGCCTGATACTGAAAACTCCTGAGGCTGGAACTGCTGGAGAAAGAAATCTCAGCCAGACGGGGTTGCGGGGAGTCTCCTGCCCTCGGCCGTGGGAAAGCAGACTCTGCTGAGTCCTAAACCGCCCAAGTGAACTGCACTACTGACCAGGGAGAAGGCAGGACCCCTGTACCCCAGGCCGTGTTGTTGCTGTGTCCCAGGAAAGTAACCTTTCACCCCTAGAAAGTCCGTGATTCTGAGTTGTCTTGATGAAAATAACAGCTCTGGCCATATGCTTTAAATTGACACCTCTGTTTTCTGAAAGGCATGCGTGCTCATGACATTTCTTTGTTAAAGCAGAAAAAAAATCACAGGCATTTTCTTCTCCCTCATATAAGGAGGGAAAAATATAAAACAAACCTGTGACTCTGGACCAAACGAAGGGTTTGAGAGTTTAATCTGGTTTTAATTATTGTCCCAATGTTCTAATTTTACAGATGAGAACATTGAGGCTCAGGAGGGTTAAGTCACTTTACCAGGTCACAAAGGAGAGGAGTGGCTTTGACCCAGGATTTGAACCCCACCTGCCAGACCCTGGTCTTTGCTCTTCCCCATGGGGCTATGCACAATATCACTTCATTGTCAAAAAAGACTCGGAACACAGGGAGAGAGAGATGAAGTGACTTGCCCAAGGTCACACAGCCAGTCAGTGGCAGGATGGGAGTCTGAACACTTGCCATCTGGCAACCTAAACCTTTGAACCTTGCACTTGCCCTGCTGCCAAGCCTCCTCCCCAGCCCACCTGGCTGACCCCCCCCCCCCCCCCCCCCCCCCCCCCCCCCCCCCCCCCCCCCCCCCCCCCCCCCCCCCCCCCCCCCCCGGGCTCACCTGCGCTCTTGCCCGAATAGGCGCTCCACCTCTGCACGGCCAGGGCTGCGGGTTCGGCCCCCGTTGCTGCACTGGGGCCCTGGCTCCCTCTGCGCCAGCCTCCTGGGCGGGGGCAGGTCAGCCAGCACGGTGTACTCCTCCCTCTCCAAGTTGTGCCTGGTTTCCCCAGGGGGTGCTGAGCCCCGGGAGCCCCCTGAGCTGCCTGGCGGAGGTGAGGGTGCCAGGAGTGCTAAGTCACTGGGTGGGTGGCGGGGTGGGGAGGAGGCTCGTGGTGCGTCCCGGTGCCCAATGCAAACCTGGGGGGGCAGCATTGGGGAGCCATGCAGAGAGTCAGTGGAGGGGGCCAGGCTCTCCATACTAGTCCCAGGGGGGTCCTGAAAGAAGAGGGAGGGCTCGGGGGCCTGGCGTGGTGGGGATGAGAAGGAAGGTGCATCTCGGTGTCCAATGCACACAGGGGTGGGGAAGTGGGGGGGCTCATGCAGAGAGTCTGTGGAGGGGACGAGGCTCTCGGTGCTGGCCCGGGGGAAATCCTGGAACAAGAGGGAGGGCTCAGGGGCCTGGCGTGGTGGGGAGGAGGCCCGGGGTGCATCTCGGTACCCAATGCACACAGGTGGGGGGAACTGAGGAGGGTCATGCTGGGGGGACTGGTTCTCAGCATCTGATGTGTCTGGGAGGAAGGGAAAGGGGTCAAACTGGGTGTGGCGAGGGGGTGAGGAGGCCCGAGGGGCATCCCGGTGTCCAATGCACACTGCCGGGGGGATATAAGGGGGTTCGTGGTGGGTTGATTCGCCCTCAGAAGCATGGGGGTCTGGGAAGAAGGGGAATGGGTCATGTTGCAAAAAGCGAGGAGGCGAAGAGGCTCGGGGGGCATCCCGGTGCCCGATGCATACAGCACACAGAGGCTGGGAGGACTCAAAAGAGGTCTGGGATGCCCCGCGGGTGGCAAGGTACAGGGGCGAGGAAGTCCGGGAGGCACTGTGGTGGCCTGGGTTGTGGGAAGAGGAAGCGGCCCGGGTTGGTGAACTATGCTGGGCAGGGCTGGAGGAGGACTGGGGTGAGTCGCGCTGAGCTGGTCTAGAGGGTGATGAGGTCTGAGGCCTGTCACCTTGGGTTGGCCGAAGGGCAATGGATGCCCAGGGAACCTCACTTTGCTTGGAGCGAGATGGGGAAGAGGTTCGTGGGCCATCACTCTGGGTCGGCCGGAGGGGAAAGGAGGCCCAGGGAATGTCTTTGTTAGTACGATGGGGAGAAGAATTCCTGGGATTGTTCCGTTGACTGGAGCGATGGGAAGGTGATGGTCCAGGATTGTTCTGTGGGGTGCAACACTGAGGGGAGGAGCTTCCAGGGTTGTCCCGCCGAAGGGAAGATTGTGGGTTGTCCCGTTGGGTAGAAGAGGTTCTGGGGGTGTTCTGCTGAATACAAGAAGCTCTGGAGTTCTCTCGCTGGGTGGTTCGGCTGGGAGAGGAGCCTCTGGGGTTGTCCCGCTGGGCACAGGATGTTCTGGAGTTCTCCCGCTGGGTGGTTCGGTTGGGAGAGGAGCCTCTGGGGTTGTCCCGCTGGGCACAGGATGTTCTGGGGTTCTCCCGCTGGGTGGTTCGGTTGGGAGAGGAGGCTCTGGGGTTGTCCCGCTGGGCACAGGATGTTCTGGGGTTCTCCCGCTGGGTGGTTCGGTTGGGAGAGGAGGCTCTGGGGTTGTCCTGTTGTGTAGAAGAGGTTCTGGAGGAGTCCTGTTGGGCGGCTCTGGGGGAAGAGGAAACTCGAGGATTGCTTCGCTGTGTGGACGAGGTTCTTGGGTTGTCCCGTTGGGTGATCCTTGAGGGAGAGGATGCTCTGGGGGTGTTCTGCTGTGTGGAAGAGGTCCTGGAGGTGTCCTGTTGGGTAGATGAGGTTCTGGGGCTGTCCTGTTGGGCTACCTGGGAGGGAGAGGAAGCCTGGGGGGCGTCAGGTTGTATGGAAGCAGTCTGGACATCCCTTTGGGCAGCACGATGCAGTGAGGAAGCTCGGGAAGTAGTACTTCTCAGTCTGCTCTGGGGTGTCGCAGAGGAAGCCTGGGATATTGCTGACCGGTGCCGCTCCAAGAAGTGCCCACTTTCTCCCCGGAGCTTCGCCCAGTGCTGTCCAGCACTTCGGCTCCCACCACCAGTATCTAAAGACAGAAGAGACAAGTTCAAGGTAAGGGGAGAGTGTGCTTTGCACGCTGGGAGGTGCCCCAAGAGGGATGTCAAGGAGCTTCTAGCATCTAGCATTTGGCTACTTCCTCCTGGGCCTTGGCCCCCTATCTGCAATTTGGGACCCTGCCACCAGGTGGACCCTGGTGACTGACTGCCTTTGATCAAGCAGGTCACAAAGTGAGGCTCTACCCACCCCACTGCCCAGGTGTTTAAGAGCAAGAAAGCAAGTATTTAATACAAAGTCCCACCTGCCTGTCACGCCATTCGCACCGGGGAGGCGTCTCGTCCCCATGTGGTATCACTTCTCACTTCTCACCACAAGGGTCTCCCCAGGGCCTGAGGGGCAGGGCAGTGGGATGGGCCAGTGAGGTGGCAAGATCTGATTGTTTTAAAAGATGGTCACAGCTGCTATGGGGAGGGTGGGGGAGGGCCGGGGCAGAAGGACTGGAGGGGGTCAGGCCAAAACAGGAGAGCTGGAGGGGGCTCTGACAATAGTACCAGACAGCAGCAGCAGGGGCTTGGCCAGGGAGTAATGGCAGAAACGGCAAGATGATGATGGACTGGAGGTATGTTTTGAAGGCAGCGCTGACTGGAGCTGCTGATATAATTGGATGTAAAGGGTGAGAGGAAAGGAAGGAATTGGGATCTGGGGCCTGAGCCATCGGATTAGCAGAGGCATAGAGCAGACTGCCAGAGAAAGGGGTTGGGGGGTCAGGGTACTGGTGGCCTCCACACTGGCCTCCTCCTCACCCTCCTCACCTGCTTCACATGCCCCATAGCCGCAGCTGCCTCTGCACTGGCTGCTCCTTCTGCCCCCGAACTCAGATCTCAGCTACAGTGTTGCCCCCACCCCTACCCCGAGAGGCCCTCCCTGTCCACCCGCTGCTCTCACAATTTCCTGTTTTTGTTTTTAAATCCTCACCCAAGGATATATTTTCATTGATTTTTTAGAGAGAGAGGAAGGTGCGGGGAGCGGGGGAACAGTGATGTGAGAAACATTCATTGGTTGCCTCCTATAGCACCCTGACTGGGGATTGAACCCGAAACTTAGGTATGTGCCCTGACCAGGGATCAAACTGCAACCTTTAGGTGTAGACACTCCAACCAACTGAGCCACCCGGCCAGAGCTCCTGTCTTAACTCTCTAAAAATCAGTTAGCACTCTGATCTAGCTTTTCATTTGTTTTCTGGCAGCTTCCCCCTGCTGGAATGCCAGCTGCCTAGGGCAGATCTTGCCCGTCTTCTTCACTCTGGTTCTCCAGCGCTAGGACAGGGCCTGGCACACAGTAGGTGCTTAATAAATACTTATCAAATGAGGGAAATGAAGAAGCTGTGTTGAGTATGAGGTGCTACCGTATACGCCAGTGAAGAGGTCAGTTGTACGATGAACTAGATAGACTCCAGGGCAGAAGTCAAGGCCAGAGGTGTGAACTCAGGAGATGTTGATTTTTCCAAACGGTATTGAAAGCCAAGTGGCTGAGTTGTCAGGGGAAAGAACAGAAAGGAAACTGGGGCTAGGCTCTGGGGCATCCATGGGTGAAGGTCAAGGAGAAGAAGAGGCATCAGCAGAGGAGAGTTAGAAGGAGTGACGAGTGAAGAAGGCCCTGACCCTTTGCTGAGCACCCCGACTCTACCCCTCTGCCCTGGGGCTCTAAATCCACCTCGGCCAACATTGCATGCACCCCATTCCCAGTGCTCCGCTGTCAGCAAAAGGCATTGCCACTGACACAGACACTCAGGCCAGGAGCTGGGACCGTGTATTCTCCTGTCCCCAGTCCATCAAGTCCATCTCCTAAGTCTCTTTCCTTCTCTGTCTCCTCCTCACCCACAACCGCCACCCTCATTCAGGTTCCCCATCTCTCACCGGCACAGCTGCAACGGGATACAGAAGGACTACAGAAATGGTGGGTGCCTCACCCGCACAGCGATTCTTCACCCAGAGTTACCAGCTGTTAACAGCATCTCATATGCTCTATCCATCCATCCACCTACCTACCTGTCATCTCTGTCTCTCTCTCTCTGTTCACCTATCATCTGTCCATCGTGTTGAACCGTGTGAGAGTTGTAGTTGGCACTTCACCCTTAACACTCTCCTAACGCGTCTCCTTCGAGCAAAAACAATCTCCTTCTAGTATCACATTCAGGAAATACAGCACAGATGCAAAACTGGTATCTAACACGCTCTTCACAGTCAGATTTCCCCAGCTGCCCCAGTAATGACTTCCATAGCTACAACTTTTCCTGCACTTGATCCAATCCAGAGCCCTACATGGCAATTTGCTTCCCTGTCTCTGCAGCCTGTCTAATTCAAGAACAGCTCCCAGGGCCTTTCATAGAGTGAATTCACTCAGGCCCTGGCTGGAAGCTCAGTTGGTTAGAGCATTGTACTGATACCCAAGGTTGTAGGTTCAATCCCTGATCAGGGTACCTACAAGAATCAGCTAATGAATGCATAAATAAGTGGAACAACAAATCAGTGTTTCTCTCTCTCTCTCTCAAATCAATCAATCAATTTTTTTTAAAAAAAAGAGTGCCGTCAGTTATTTTGTGGAACATCCTTCAATTTGGGTTTGTCTGATGTTTTGCTGGGATTAGAAGCAGGCAGTGCATTTTTAATAAGAAGTCTTGGAAAGGATGCCACATTTGTCCCCCACTAGGACACTGAGTGGTCACCTGGTTAAGGAAGATCTGCCGGATCTTCCATCCTAAGAGTGGCTTTTCCTCCGTACGCTGTGTAATCTGAGGGGTGATACCTTGAGGTCATGTGAATATCCTGTTCCCCAACAACCTTTCACCCAGGAATTTAGCATCAGCCCGTGATTTGTGACTGAGTCAGTTATCCCTACAGTGGCTGCAATAGTCCCTTTACTGGTTTCTCATCCCTCAGCCTCGCCCTGTTCCAATTCATTTCTTCATGCCTTTGCCCTGGTGAACTTCTTTCGGCACACATCCAATCATATCACTCTCTTCCTCGAAAGCCTCCCATGGCTCCCTATTGCTCAGAGAAGTCAGTCCAAACTCCTTGGCCCAGTGTGGTCTAACCAAGCTTACACCCCCATCTGCACTCATGCTGTGCATCCCAGATTACTCCTTACTCACACCTCCGAGCCTTTGCCCCAGCTGTCTCCTCAGCTAGGGTGCGTGTCTGCAAGGCACTCCTCTGTGAGTCCCTCCATGGATGGAAAGAAGCTCTTTGTGCTCTGCCCCACACCCCACCCTGCCCTTTGGTCACAGCAGGGCACACATTTCAGCTCTTCCTCTGTCCCGGGCCACTGTTTGTCATCTCCCATCTGTGCTTTACTGGATGATGAACTGTCTGGGACAGTGACTCTGCCTAATTCCTTCTTAACACCCAAGCATCTGGTACCAGATGTTATGCATAGTTAGCACCGGTATGTTTGATGATTGGGTGCTACAGGAGCCATAGGCAGCTAGGGCAGCCCACCAGGGCTAGGACCTGGATACCCTGGCCCACACCCACAAATCCTGATGATGTTGAAGACATGTATCTGCAGGCAACACAGTGCCACCCTGATGGGAGGGACCCAGCTTTGGGACCCAGCATATGGGGATCACATACCAGCAAGACACTGGCCAGCATCACACACATCTGTGGCCTTGGACTGACCAGCAGCTTTTCCTCTTTCTTTGGGAGCAATGTGACCCCAATTTCCTTTGGGCATCTCCTCTTCCCACCCCAAGCCATGAGGTTTGCACAGGGGGCTGACCCTATCCCTGATCACCAGGCTGGGCTCATGACCCATGCTGGGCTGCAGGGAGAACCCTCCCTAGGGCTTTGGCTAAATCTGTAGGGAAGATTGTACCTTATGCCTGTGGAGGTTGATAAGCAAGTAGGATATAGCCTGGCACTGCTACCATTCATCATGCCACTATGGGGGAGGGTCTGGCTGAGAATGAAGCCACCACAGAAGAAAGCACAGCAGAGGCCAGATTTCTGATAGTGTTTGCACCTGGATTCAACTATGCCTGAAGTCATCACCCCCTAGGCTTTTTACTCAGCTGGTTTGTTGCTTGCAACCTGAAAATCCTAACGCATCAACTATGAGAAAGGATACTTCAAGCAGGTTGCATGGAGCATTATGGCTGCTCCATAATTATATGGGACTGTTACTATTATTAAGATTTGAGCCCTGGCTGGTGTAGCTCAGTGGATTGAGCGCGGGCCTGCAAACCAAAGGGTTGCTGGTTCGATTCCCAGTCAGGGCACATGCCCAGGTTGTGGGCCAGGTCCCCAGTAGGGGATGTGCGAGACACAACTACCATCACCATTGATGTTCTTCTCCCTCTCTCCTTCCCTTCTCCTCTCTATAAAAAGAAATAAAATTTATTAAAAAAAGATTTGAGCCACCAAAGTAAGACATGCCCGGGAGGCCAGATGGCCAGTGAGAGGGCTATCTGGGTCCCGGGGCCCCTGGCCATCACCACTTCCATAGTCACAGGGACCAACCTGGTCTGGCAGGACTCACCCTCCTTTCTCTGGCTCCCAGTCTCTCCTCCCACAGGTGACCGGGTGAGGACAGAGGGAGCCCGTTGGGCACTGTCAGCTCTTGACCCCTCCTGCAACTTCCGAGGGATCATCGCGATGAACTCGTCCCAGCTGGGGGCCTCCTCCTGCCTTTTGAAGATGTCCCAGTCCTGCCAGGGAAGGACAGGAGAAATTGTGCTTGATGAGTAAGAAGAGAGACCCTGGGCTGGCACTCCCAGTGTGAGATGGGTAGAAGAGAAAGGACCTGACACTGTAAGAGCTGCTGTATACCCAGCACTGTGTTGGGCTCCTTGCAGGTGTAAACTCAGCTAATCTTCAATCAACCCCATGAGGTAGGCGGTCTGCAGAGCTAAGAACTTGCCCAAGATCACACAGCTTGGAAATGGTTTACATGGGAGGGGACTTGTACCCAGGGCAGTTGAACACAGGGTAGCAGGAGGGCCTTGGCATAGTAGTGCTGTGGTACCCCAGAGACACCCCCATGATCTGGAGAGAAGTAGGTTCAAAATCTAGTTCTTCCATTTCCCAGGTGTACGGCTTCAACTAAGTTGCTTCCCTTCTCTGAGTCTCAGTTTTCTTGCCCCAGAACACGCCCATAAAGGGGGCTGGTGAGCCTTCCTGAGCCCATGTCTGGTCACTGCCCCCTCACGTCTCCCTGGAGGTCTCACGGGGAGTCTGCCCCTCCTATCCTGTGACAGCCCTTTGAGTGGTGAGTGCCCAGGATGTTCCCCTGAGTCTTCTCTTCTCACAGCTAAACAGCCCCCAGCCCTGGCCAGCCCTCCCCCTAGCCACCCCTGCCACACCTGCATATTCCCTTCCCTCTGTCCTCTGCCCTGGCTGCTCCTGGCACGCAGTGGTATGTGACAAAGGCGGGGCTCAGGACCAATCCCATCCTTGCTCTGGACAACACACCCACATCCTGGCCCTCTGTGACCTGTGACCTGTGAGTTTTTGGCAGCATGAGCCAGTTGGTGATTCACGTGGATCTCTCCATTCACTGAAACTCCTTCCTCCATCTGTTCATATGCAGACCCCCAGCCTTCCTGGGTGGGCCCTGCAGAGACCCCTCCCCATCCCAGGTGGGTGGTCTGGCTGGCCTGAGGCGCCCATGAAGTCTTGGCCCAGTTCCTTGGTGTGAGAGGCTCAGCCCTCCTCTGGAAGTTTGGGGCTGGCACAGAGGGGTGATCTGCTCTTGCCCTCAGTCCCCACCCCCAGCTCACCACAGAGGACGAGTTGCTGGTATCATCAGGGGTGTTGGAGTCAGTGCCGGAGCTGGTGCCAGAGTCAGGACCCTCGTCGGAGCTGCCACACAGGGAGGAGGCCAGGCCCTCCAGATAGGGCACTGCCTCCGGGTCCCGGCTCCTGCTCCTGGGGGTGACTGTGGGGCCCTCTGCAGGGAGCCCTGCCGATGGGCCCCTGAGAGAGGAGACAGACCCGTGACTTTTTCCCCAAAAGTCATGGGGATTAAGGAGTAAGACCCCCACCCAGGCACACATCCCGTCACGGTACAGGAGAAGAGGGAGCTGACACTGAGGCATCTCTGTGCTGGGTTCTTTCCATGGGCTGCTTGGTTAAGCTACAACAGCCTCCCTTTGGAGTGAGTGTGATGATTCCCATTTTACAGAAGAGGAAACTGAGGCTCAGAGAGGGCAAGGGACTAGCTAAGGTCACAGAGCTAGGAAAGAGCAGAGCTGCACTGTGAAGCAGAGCTGTGGCCCCTACCCCAGACTTCTGTCACTGGAGCAGAAGCGGGGACCCAAGCTCAGTAAGATGGAGCCATAATTATGGTGGGCTAATGGGGGGCTCTGAGAGGTAGGAGAACTACAGGGGTGGTGACAGGGGCACCAGTCTGGACACCAAGGGAGGGAGTTGCAGAGAAAGCCCTGCTTTGGAGAAGCCAGTCAGGACAGCCACAGGCCCAGGCAGGCTTAGAGCTGGCCGTGCCCCTGAAGTGTGACCCACAGATTGGCCTGCAAGGTGGAAATGGGTGTTGACCCCTGCAAAAGAGGTCTGTCGTCAGATGAGTTTGGGACACACTGCACACGCCTCCCTCCTCCGCTGCAAAGCACGATGCAGCCTGTGGACCGAAGGCTTTGACAGGCCCTGCAGGAGGGCCCCCCACTGTGCTCACCCCCAGCCTTCTGAAACACGCCCCACGGCAGAGCTTTTGGTCTTCAAAAAACAAAACATGTGAGGAACACATGTTCCCAAAGCCATGCTGATTTGATTCGATTCCTATTTTTTAATGGGGAAACTGAGGCACAAAAAGAGGGAATAACTTGCCCAAGGTCCCACTGCCCAACAGGGATGAAGCTGAAGCTGGTCCAGGTTTCCAGACCCTCAGCCACGCCCTCCCAAAGCGCCTCAGCCACGAAAGGGGACTTCTGATCAGCCCAGCCAGGTGTGGAGGGAACCCCAGAGCCTGCACAGTCAGGTACATGGGTGTTAATCCTGTTTAATTTTTTAAAGCTGTGCCAAGGGAATGTGAGTGGGCCAAGAGCCATGCCAGAGGCCAGATGGGTGCATGGGTGCTCTGTGATCGAAGCTGAGCTAGGGCCGAGGAACATGTCCACTGCGCCCAGCTAAACGGACTGACCGTGTGACCCACGCCAGCAGCCATCTCCATTGTGAAGGGGTGTGGGGTGGGGTAGGGGAAGGCTGTCCCAGGGAGCCCCTCCCCAGGCCCTGGAGCTCTACCCACCTCTCAGACCCTGGCCCAAGGCCCAGGCCCACAACAGACTGGCACCCAGAGGTCGCAGCACTGTGCAGGTCCGCAGATGCAGGTGGGCGGCGGGGCAGGTCGCAGTAGGGTACCTCCGCACTTGGAGGGCTCCGGGGCTCCTGGGATGGAGTCAGAGAGAGGAGGCACCTCAGTGCCCACGTGGGGGCTCCCCTCCCCCTGCGCGGCCCCTCCCCCCACTAGGGAGTGTGGGAGAGTCTCCAGGCATCTCCTCCTGGGATCTTAGACTTCTCAAGGAGAGCTGTCCATCAGGCTGGAAGTGCCCCTGGGGACCCAAGCTGAGGACTGGCCAAGGTACAGGGTATGTGCGTGCATATGTGTGCACAGGTATATGTGCATATAAAGGCCTGTGTGTGCAGCTGTGTGCAAGTCGGGGGCGGGTACACTAGAGCATATATTCACACCAGTGCATGTAAGTCCATTTATGCATGTGTTGGCACATATGTAGGTGTGTGTGCTTGAGGATGTGAAGTACACTAAAGGACCCGAAGGGTTTTCTGTAGCTGGAAGACAAGGATGAGGAAGGAGAGTGAGGAAGGATTAAGTCAGCCTGGGGAGTGAGGGAGGAAAAGGTAATCTGAGGGAGGAGAAGTTGGGAAAAGAAGGTCTGAGAGGAAAGAAGAGATTGCCCACTTAAGGAGGGGTGGGGGGGGGCTCCTGGGCTGGAGGGTCAAGGCCCCAGGGGTGGAGGCAGAGGCCCTGAGCTGATTGCTCATCTCTCTCTCCCTCCACCCTCAGCAAGGCCACACCTGGGAAGGCTGCTGCTGGGCTCACCCAGGGGGAACGGCTGCTCACCTCCCGGAAGGCCCCCCCACTCCTCCCCACCTCCTAGGGTGGCAGGGCCCTCCCCTGGTGGTGGGAGACAACGGCCATAGCACCCTGCACCCTGCCTCCTCTCAGGTTACCTGGGCAGCGGGCTCCGGAGCTGGCGGCTGGCGGCTGTCAGCACCCTCGTCCCCGGGGGGCTCAGCTCAGGCCCCCACGCTGCCGCCCTCCCAGGCCCCGATTCTGGGCCGTGGTGGCGGCAGCCGAGGCAGCAGAAACCTTAGAGGGGCCGGCTGCAGGAGCAGGGGCCCCTCATTACTGTTTCATAAGCCGGGGCCCAGCCAAGAACAATGCAGGACATGAAACCACAGGAACCCGATCTCCACAGCTCACCTGAGAGCCGGAGGGCGGGGGCCTGGGCCTGGGCTCCCGGGGGACCCTGGAGCCCAGGGCTCAGGGCTGAGGCCACAGACTGGCCACAGTCTCAGGGTGGGCACAGACTCCCTGGGTTCCAAGAAGGTGGCCACTAGCAGGACCTAGGCAGAGCCAAGGAGTGGGGGCATGGGTATCTGTGGTGCCATTGAAGCCAGAGGAGCCTGTCTGGGTTCAGTTTCGCCCCCTGGCCTGGAGCAAGATTCTGATCAGCGCTCCACTGCGGGAGGTGTCAGATCCACAGCCTGGCCTGGCGCCTTGGCCGCCCTGGGGACCTCGCTGCATGAATGCAGAGGGAGCAGCACTCTGCGCATTGCCAAGGGGTCTCAGCCCAGCTGGGCCCACCAAGTGCCCCAGCCAGTCAGGGCGCCTCTGTTCGGCTCTCACCCCCAGCCCTCATCACTACCCACTGTCCACACGAGCAGGACCAAGAGCCAGTCCCTGGCTCTGATTTCCTGTCTGGCGGGTCAGCACAGGCTCTGGCCTCAGTCAGACATCAGGCCCAATCCTGGCGCCTCCACTTCCCAGCTGAGTGACCTCAGCCTAAAGCTGCCCCACTCTGAGCCTGGTTTTCTTATCTACAAAACTGGGATGATAAGAGGACCCACCTCCTAAGGGTGTTATGAGAATTAAATGAGTTCATATTTGTAAAGGGCTTAGGACAGTGCCTGGACTGTACACCTTAAATATAATAGGTAATGTAAAAAGATTAAATAGTCATATTAGTGTTAAATACTCTTAAGAATAAGAGTATTTATTCTTAATACTAACCCTGGCCAGCTGACTCAGTTGGTTGGAGCACTGTCCCATACACCAAAAGGTTGCGGGTTCGATCTCTAGTCAGGGCTTATGCAGGAGGCAACTGATTGATGTTTCTTTCTCACATCAATATTCCTCTCTCTCTCTCTCTCCTCTTTCTCCCTCTCTCTCCAAAAACCAATAAACATATTCTCGGGCAAGGATTAAAAAGAATTTTTTTTAAAGAATAAATACATAAAAAGGGATGTGTGGTGCCTGGCATCCATCATGACCCTCTCACCTCCTAAGCTCCCACCCTCCATCCAGAACCTGGCCGTGATCTGGTCGAGGCTGTGTGATTGCCAGGGAGGACCCCTCCCCCAGCCTGCGGCAGCCTCAGCAGAGGATAGAACAGAGACATATCCGGAGCCAGCATCCCAGGGCAGCTGGAGCAAGCTCCCAGGGGGCACCTGGGCCATTCCTGCTTGTTCCAAAGCAGGTGAGGATGTCAGAACCGGTTCCCCGGGAGGTACCTTTCACAGGCCCCTAGGGAAGAGGGCGAGCCCAGTGTGATGAGGGACCCAGAGGGGACTGCACAGGCCCATCCAGGCTGGGGCATGCTTCTTTAACACACAGAGGCTGTGACTCCAGGTTTGAAACTGCGTGTCCACGAGGAGGACTTTCATCAGTGTTGGGTCCTGGTGACTCGGGAGCCTTTATCTCCCACTGAGGTCTGCCTCCTCAGCTCAGTAATTCCGTAACTTCCGTCACAACCAGTATGGCCCACACTCATCTCTCACTTACCACCCCAAACAACTCCAGGTGCATTTCCCACCCCAAGTACCTGCCTCAGGAAATAACTTAGGAGTCAGCCATGTTCCACCTCCTCCATGTTCCTCAGGTACCAAATCCTTTAGATTCTCCTGTTCCATTAGTTCTGAAATGTGTCCATTTCTCTATGTGTCAACATCTCCATTATCTCCGGCATGAGTAACAAATGGCACCTTTCCCTCCCTGGTCACCTTGATTTACTCTCACTCCCTGTACTTCATTCTCTGCCCTGCAATCAAAGTGACTTTGAAAAAAGCAAATCCAATCACATCGCTCCCGTTGAAAATCTTCAGTGGCTCCCTTGCCTCTTGGAAAAAAGTCTAGTCAGCACGTCTATAAGGCCCGGCAAGGCCTGGTGAGACCAGCCCCCACCCCATTCTCCATCTTTGTCCTAGAATTCCACGCCCCTCCCACTTGCTGGCCTCTGTCCACCCTCCAACATGCCTCCTGCTTTCTGCCTCAGGATCTTTGCACCTACAGTTCCCTCCTCTCCTCTTCCCCCAGCTTCACTGGCCAATGTCCCCAGTCTTTACAAAGCAGCTGAAATGTCATTTCCTTGGAGAAACCTATCACTTACCTTCACGTCCCTTGCCATTCCTTACAACCTTTACCACGACCACAATTATTTGTACGATGAATTTCTTAGTCTGCATTTCTCTTGCTAGACTATGAACCCCATGGACCAGGGATGTGTGTCACTTGTCACTGTTTTGCCAATACTTAGTATGATGCCTGGCATATATTAAGCACCTGTTCAATTTGTGTGCACATGTGAGCTGGCCAGAAGCCTCAGCCAGGAAGTGGTAGGACTGAGACTAGAATTCAAACCTGTCTGAATCCTCACTTGCCATCTCCCCACCCACTGGGAGAAGGTCATTTACATGGGAGATGGACTCGCTGAGGTCTCAGGCATCTGTTCCCTGAACTTGGGGGTAGGCGAGCTGTTACCATAGGTATCTAGACAGGTAGAAAGGAATCTCTCAGGGTTGTTCTCCTGATTGGGAAGGAGGGAGAGGAAACGGATGAGTATTGAATTAGCCACATGTGATTTCAGCTAAGCAATGCCAGATGCCCTAAATGAGAAGCCTTGTTGCCCAACTTTACTCTCTGGGAGAGTGGAGCCAGACAGGGTAAATGACCCAAGGTCACACAGCAGGGAAATGGCAAACCCAGCACTGCAGCTCTGGCCTGCATGGCTCCGAAGCTGAACAGTGACTCCCTTATGCTGGTCCCCTTTTGGAGCCTAACCACCTGCATGATGCTGACTGCCAGGCTTAAGAGGAGCCTCAGGACCGCTGGGAATGACAGGACCAGAATGGATCGAGGGCCCTTGGGGAGTCACAGGCCCCACACTTCTCACAGCATGTGTACTGGGAGCTCCGGGTTCACGTGCACAGGGACTTGGCCTAAGGTCACAGAGGTCCAAAGCAAGAGAATGCCTCACTCCTTCAGTGCCTCCAAGGGGAAAGTTTCCAGTGGGTGCTGGGGTATCTCTAACGCCTCTCTAACACCTGCGAAGCTCCCTTTTCAGAGAGAGACAGCAGGACTCAGGCTCAGAGCCTTCGGCCAACAATGCTATCTAGTTAGAATTTAATGACACTTCTATTTTTTTGTCTTTTTCTTTCTTTCTGTTTAACCTTCTGTATAAAGGCTATGATCCTAGCTTTCTATTTGTGGTGGTGATGTAAAGTTCTGTTTCAGTATAAGTGAAATAAAGGGTGTTGATTTAAAGAATAAGGTATGTAAAGATTAGAGGAGGCTATGGCAAAAAGATCACGGGGTCAGGAGGAGAGTGACTGGCATCAGGGAACATTAACACAGTGCCACCACTTCATTGTACAGGTAAGAAAACTGAGGCTCTGCCCAGGAGGAAGACCAATGTCTGGACGGACTCTCCCACCCCAAACCACCCCAACCACTCAAGAAAGCCAGCCCACCTGGTGCCTTGCTCTGTGGGCCTCCTCAGGGTGGAAGCAGTTTTGACAGCAGCTCTGGGCAAGCACATTGGCCTCAAAGTGTTCACAGGGGGCATTTCCAGCCCCCGCCTCCATATTAGGTAAGCCAGGCCAGGGCAGCTCCTCCGATCCAATGCTGGGGCCTGGGAAGAATGGGGTGAGGAGGCAAGGGCCAGGTGTCTGGCTGGCAGCATACCCAGACCCCAGCCCCTGCTTGCTCCTGGACAGATAAAGACCAAAGAGATAAGGTTATTCATCCATTTATCATCTGTTCATTTATTCACTCAACAAACACTCATTAAGCACCAGGAATTCTGCCAAGCATTTAACATGTGATTTCCAGTCATTACTTCAGTGTTGCTCCAAGTGTGTTTTGAGGACCCTCCATTAGATTTGGTCCAGCTGCTTATAAAGTGTATATTCCCAGTTTCCTCCCCAGATCCACCTAGGTGAGGTGGATCTCCTAGGGCACTTGTGCACCCCAAAGCTAGAGTGTCCTTGCCTTCCAATTATCCTGCACTATGGATAAAATTAACGCCAGTTTCAGATGAGGCAAGGAAGGCTCACAGCGGTTCCATAACATGCAAGGTCCCAGTGGCTGAACTGGATTCAAACCCAGGTCTGTGTGCCAGGAGGTGGAAATGAGGGGAACTGGATCCTACTGCCAAATCACCCAGGCCCCTCAGGGAATACTGGGAATGAGGCAAAAGGGCGGGCAGGTATTTTCAGTCGAGGACAAAGTCACAGGCAATCTAAAGGCACACAGCAAGTTTGCAGCAGAGCTCGGCCAGAGAGAAAAGCTGGTACTCTGACTTAGGCACACAACTGTCCTGTCCAAGAGTGCTCCAATGCCATGCCCTGGGGCTGGGGCGGGGGAGGGGCTCCAACAGAAGAGTAACTTGAAGATGCCCTCCTAACCCACATGGAATAGAGCCCCGGGAGGGGATGAGGGTGAGGGGAATCCATATTCCCAAATGCACAAGCCCCTTATGGAGTTCCCAGGTTGCTGCCCATACCTTTTCCTTGCCTGGAGAATTGCCTTCACAGCGTCCCAGGGGATCAGGCCTTCGCTGCCAATCTCACCTGAGAGCTGGGGAATTTCACATCCTCCCCTGGATCAGCCAGGGTGAAGGTTCCTGGCTCCTCCATCAGACCTGGGGAGGCAGCAGGGCACGGTCTGGGTGGGGTGGGGAACACCCACTGACCCCTTGGTGGCCCAGGGGTCTCTGATCCTGCTGGGGCCCTTCTTCTGGCATCGTTCCAAGCTCCCAGAGGTAGACAGGGGGAGTGGGCGGTTCTTCCCGAGTCTGGCCACAAAGGGGAGTAAGTATCTCCTGGGACAGAGACCACTGCTCATTTCCCTGGGGGTGGATGTGGAGGACTCTACTCTTGGTCCTCCTCACTGCTCCCGCTTTTTCCTCCCCAACCCAACTGGCAGAATCCTTCTCTGAAATGCACTTTAGGTGTGGATATAACAATGAAAAACCTGCAGAGGACAGGATGCCCCACCCAGAGAATGGACAGCTGGACCTCTTTCCATCCAGCCAATCAGCCTGTCCCTCCCCGTATCCCTCACTCCACATTTTCCCCCTTATCCTCCTCCCCTCCAACCTTTCACAGTGTAGTACTAACCTCCGCTCAGGTTTCCACGCACAGAGGGTGCCGAGGTTGAGTGCCCAGGTCACAGCCTCTTTATTTTAACATGAATCAGAACATTGCCTGGAGGCAGATGAAGGCCATGCCCCTGCTGCTCTCTCATAGGCTCCCTCTAGGCACTTTATTTACATGAAGGCTATGACATTGGACAATCTGACGATAAGGGGCGGGGCAGAGGTGGGAGGTGCCTAGATGCCTCTGAGCGCGGGACCCACAGCACGTTTATAACCTCAGCAGATTGATCTTCAGTGGGCCCTCCAAAGGGCTAGTATTGCGAGTCTGGCTCATTCGGATCTCTTACAGGTGGCTTATTCCCGCTTCAGTCCCCTAACCTGGCTATTTCCTAGACCTTGGGCTAGAATCTTAACCTCTCTGTGCTTAGTTTTCTAATTTGCAAAATACGGATAGTAGTATTATCTGTGAGGGTGAAATTAAATCTCCAGGGGTTTTCAACCTCTATTTGCACACTTCCACTGATGCAACACTCACTCAAATGAACAGTTCTCCCTCTTTTAAATTTTTTTTAATCCTCATCCGAGAACATTTTTTCATTGCTTTTAGAAAGGGAGAGAAACATTGATGCAAGAGAAACATCAATTGGTTGCCTTCGGTATGCCTGGACCAGGGATTGAACCCACAGCCTAGGCACGTGCCCTGACTGGGAATCGAACCTGAAACCTTCCAGTTATGGGATGATGCTCTAACCAACTGAGCCACCATGGCCAGTTCTCCCCTTTTAAAAAGTGTAACATTTTTGCTTTGGTTGGGTAGCTACGGTTGGTTAGGGCATCATCCAATATGCCAAGGTTGTGGGTTCAATTCCCAGTTAGGGCACATGCAAGAAGCAAATAATGAATGCATAAATAAGTGGAACAAATTGATGTTTCTCACTCCCATTCTCTCTTTCTAAAATCAATCCAATCAATCATCTAACATTTTTCTTTTACATTTTATTTATTTATCTTTAGAGGGGAAGGGAAGGAGAGAGAGGGGGGGGAGAGAAATATCAATGTATGGTTGCCTCTCGTGCGTCTCTTGCCAGGAACTGGCCTGCAACCCAGGCATGTGCCCTGACTGGGAATCGAACTGTGATCCTTTGGTTCACAGGCCCGCGCTCAATCCACCGAGCTACACCAGCCAGGTCATCTAACGTTTTTAAAGCTAACATTTATTCAGTACTATGTACCAGCTCCTAGTCCAAAATCTTTATATACATGAAGACATGGTAATGTGAAGGATTAAGTATCACGATCTTCACTTCACAGCAACTGAGGATCAGAGAAACTCACTTGCCAGTGTCACACAGTTAATAAGTGGTAGAGGCAAGACTAACACCCTGTGTGTCTGCCTCCATTGGTGACCACAGAGCATCTTCATGAATTCAGTCAGACATTCACATGTAGCTGGGATAGCCATGCCTGAACTGGGTACTGGGGAAGCAGTACTGAATAAAATGTGGCTCCTCCTGAGATGAGGAGCCCACTGACCAGTGGGAGAGAGCCTCTGAACAGGTCATCCTGGCCAGGGTGGAAGAGGCAAAGATACAGCTTCATAACAAAAATAATGAGCTTTCTGCTTGGTCCCAATTACTGTGAGCAAAACAGGGAGTAGTGAGACTCATGAGCAGTATCTGGCTCTAGCACTCCCTGGCTGTGTGATCTTGAGAAAGTTCCATGACCTCTCTGCCTAAGGTGGGGTAGGCACTTGGTCCGAGTTTGCAGCTCAGGGTACGACCCATCCCCTAGCCCTACCCATCAGTAAAGCCAGAAGCTAACTCTGGTGGCTCTCCTGATAATTCATTAAATACTTATTGAACCCTTACTTTTGTCAGTTGTGTGTGCTGAGGATACATCAGTGAACAAAAGATCAGACCTTCTGTCTTTATAACACTCACATTTTAGTCGAGACAAACAGACCACAAACTAGATAAATAAGCAATACATAAATTATGTTGGCTGATGATGGGTGCTAAGGAGAAAGATGAAGCAGGGAGGGGGTTGGAAGTGGGGGATGTGGTCAGGGACGCTGTACTGAAATGGCAACATCTGAGCAAAGACTTGGACAAGGTGGGACGGTGAGCACGCAGGTCCTGGAGAAGCCTGTTTTCAGTTGAGGGGGCCCGATAACGAGAGGCTGGAGTGGAATTAGGGAGAGAGGAGAACAGTCTGGGGCAGGGGCAGGTCGCCCTCGAGCACTCCCCCTAGACCTGGAGCTGCCTGGCTGTGCCCTCTGTGAGATGGCTCAGGGCTAAGGATGTAACAGTGGCAGCCGAGGCAGCAGTCATCACTTGTCACCATTTGGTCCCAGCCTCACATCCCCTTTCTACTCCCTGAAGTCTGTGCCTGCTCATCTCCACCTTTGCTCATGCCATTTCCTATGGCTGAGGACACCACTCTTCAGAGATCCGGAGAAGCAGATCAATCAGACAGTTCTGCTCCCACTCTGCCCACTGAGCCCTAGCTTCCTCTCAGTCAAGTGGAAATGGTCATCCCAGCCCTCCCTGCCCACAGGCTGGATGGAGAATCACATGCTCTGGGCAGGCAAGACAGAGATGCAGGGGGCCACGGCCCAATGGAGCAGGGCAGAAAGGCACCATCAGGGCTGGCTCCAGCCCGTGATTACCCTGCACTGTGGTCATCTGAAGTGGCCAGGCTTTACTAATGCCTTTAGAGACTCTTGCCTTGATAAAGCTCCTAGAGGCCTCAACCCAAAGGGCCCAGAAGATGGGGAGCAGCAGGAATGAAGAATCCAGATGCGGACCACGGAGAGTAGAACATGGGAGAAGACAATCCTGGAATCAGAGAGTTTTGTGATTCCACCACTCCTGATCCTAGGCCTGGCAACACCGCCACACTCAATGTCCTTGGTCTGCTGGAAGAACCAATGGCATACATAGGAGAGAGTGACATCAAATACTAATAAGGATTACAACCCATAAATGTAAGTTGTAAAGGGTCCCAGGTCACTGGGCATGGGAGGAGACCCAGGTCAGATGTCTCAGCAGGTGCAGCAGCTGCGCATACACTGAAGGCACACCAGAGAATGCCAGGTACCATGGGAACTGGTTTGCGCGCATGGGCTCATTTCAGCCTCTTACGTGCAGCCCTAAGCAGTAGTCATCTTCCATCATCCTAGAAATGGGAAATAGACCCAGAGAGGTCAGCACGGGGAGGAGCTCAGACAGTGGTCCAGTGGCAGAGCCAAGATTCAAACCCAAAGCCTGCTGTGTGCACCGACCCCGCAGGCCCTGCTCCATTCCTGCTCACGGAGGCTTTCGAGGGCAACGCTCACTTTCAGCTCTCCTGGGCCAGGTTCCAGAACCGCCTAGGGCCTGGCAATGGGCTCTTCCCTGGATAGAGGCAATCAGGTGGTGCAAGTCACATCACCCAAGCACAGGGGAGGACAACTGGAAGGCAGCACAAAGAGCAGGAGGACGGAGCTGAGAAACCAGTTCACAAGGCCTCCTGGCCACAAGCCTGGGCTTTGCATTCCCATGCCTAGGTGTGGCCTTCAGCCCTGCATCAGCCATCACCAGATTATCAAGCAGGTTTTGATGGTGACACAGGAAAGCACCTGCCCATCCCAGGTGCAGCCTAACAGAGCCGCTGTTCCTGAGCCCGCCCAATTCGGGGGTGGGGGGCTGCTCCTGGAAGGGCCTCCACAGGGAGTGGGGGAAGAAGACCTGCAGCTGTGCTCCCACCACAGCACTCCCCAGCCCCCTAGACCACCTCTTGCACCATTCCTGAACTTCGCTCGGCACGACAGCACATCTTACTCTGCGTCCCGTCCTAGTGTTAAGGCCCAACATGAGTCCCCCAAGCAGCGCGCAACACGATATCCCTGAGGTCCAGCTCAGAGTCAGAGAAAGCAGCAAGCGGCCAGGGAGGAGTCCAACTGTGCTCCAGAACAGTGCTCTGGCTGTCCCCAATGGCACTGGGTCTGCCTCTTACAGGTGAGTTCTGCCAAGGGCCCTTCCTGGTCAGGGGAACAGCAAAGCGTGTGAGGCAGGTCACTAATAAGCTGGGACAAGGGAGGGACAAGGCTGGTTTTCATCAGCTCTGAAGCCAAACCTGAAGAACTGAAAGGAATGTGGAGGAACGGCAGCCTTGCAGAACATGAGCCGGACTCCTGAGGGGCTTGCTTGGAAAGGGCCATACTTTCAGGCAAGATGCATTTTCTTTAAGAAGGGTTAATCACTCCTTGCACCTGGGAGCTGCTGGCAGCCTGCACAGCTGCCCCAGCTTGGGGAGGGGGCCCAGAGCTGATGCTGCCTTTTCCCACCCACAGGGAAAACTGCTGCAGGGTGAGGATGCATCCAACTCCCTGACCCTGCCCACCTCCCCAGAAGCCTACCCTTGGAGTGTGGCACCAGGGCCAGGGACAAACAAACCACACTGCGCTTAGTTTTGCAAACCTGATGAAGGCCCAGTGGGGTATATATTTGGGAGGATGCTCCAAATTTGGCTCTGAAGGTTCCTCCTGAGGGAGGCAAGTTCTCAGCTGCCTGCTGCTTCTGAGGTAAAAGCCCCAGGCCTCCACGCAGGCTAGGCTGTGGGGACAGCCAAGAGGAAACAGAACCAGTCTTTGCAGCCCAGGCTGTGGCCCAGCCTGGTTCTCGGGCTCACTCTCCACTCTGCTGGGCTTTGCCAGTCAGCCGGCGGCGCTGGGTCTTGCTGGTACGAGTGGCACTTGAGGGCTTCTTGGTAGAGTCCTGGGCACGTCGGGGGTGTTTCCTCTTGACTTTTTTGTGACTGTGCGTGTGCAATGATGCTGTGAGAGAGGAAATCCTGTGGAAGGGTGGAAGGCTAGTGAGGCTAGGGCCTCAGCTTACCCTGCAGAACAGGCATGAGTGAAAGGTTGCATTGGGGGTGACTGATGGCCCAGCTCATGAAGGGAAGTCAGAACAAGCCCCGAATACTGGGGTACCAAGTCCATTCCAAAGGCAGCCTGCTTTGACCCCAGAGGGCCTGCCTGCTCCTTAGCCCAGAGACAGAAAGGGTCTTACCCCCACCCCCAACACAAAGGGCACCCAGGGTCAGCTGTTCTTGGGGGTGGGGGTGAGGGACAGTGATGAGGAGCTGAGGACCATGTGATAGGCAAAGCAAAGGGCTGCTCTGGGCCCCATACCTGCCCCATGCCACCTCACACAAGCCAGCAGGAGATGGCTCTGCAGACTGGGTCATCAATGTGAGTTATACAGAGCAGGCTCAGAGGGGAGAAGCCAGGGCTCACCGCTGGGACAGCAGGGGGTCCCTGGACTTCCTGGGGAAGGCTCTGGTAGGCTTCTCCACGGATGACACCTCCTCCTCAGACCCGGGCCCAGCCCCGTGCTAAAGAAGCAAAGGACAAAGACTGTCAGAGAGCAGTAGACAGGGAGGCCTGGGCTATCACGGCTCTGTAGAGTGGGGTCATGATCCATAGCCTCCCAGGCCTGGGCTGGGGCTCAGGGAAGGCCAAGCATGCACTGGAGCAGGGACTGCACGGGGGAGAGTTGCATTCCAGAGATCTCCACTGCCTCCACATTCCACTCAACACTCACAGACAGGAGAACTCTAAAATGGGGACGAGGCTCGTCTTTGCGTCAAACCTTTCAGAAGACGGAGCACACAACAGAAGGTACAGGCAGTGTGTGACAGAGCAGTGGCTCCCAGCACACTGCAATACATGGCAGGAAACGTGAGTGACCTTGTGACTGTGCGCACACAGCCCAGATGGACACAGCTCTAAGTGAAACAAACTGTGACACTTCCCATACCTTCAACGATAGTTCTCTCTCTCTTTTTATCCTCACCTGAGGACATTTTCATTTGCTTTTTGAGATAGAGGAAGACAGAGAAACATCGATGTGAGAGAAGCATCGATCAGATGCCTCCATACGCACCAGACTGGGGACCTACACCAGAATCAGAGACTGTACCTGTCTGGTCTGGGAGCTGCATACACCTGCGCCTGGACCAGGGATGAACCCAAAACCTGGGTATGTGCCCTGACCTGAAATCAAACCCCCAACCCCTCAGTTACAGGGCAACACTCCAACCACTGAGCAACACAGCCAGGGCTATTTCTCTTTTCTAAAAATCCCAGTAGCAGCCTGCTGATAACTCACATCCCGTAAGCTGAAAGCTCGCTGTCAGCACACACAGAGGTGATCACAGTAAACAACTACGTTAAGTGCTTCTCGTTGGTTCACCATGTTTGACCTCCCCGCAATCGCACCAGGCAGGTGCCACCCTCAGCGAACTTCAGTTTACTGATGAAGGGAAGAGGAAGGCAGAGATGCCTAAGCTGCTACAGCCACTCGGTGCTGGAAGTGGCCTCTGAAGCCCCAGTGCGCCATGATTTTGTCCAGACACAGAAGGGAAAGACCTGCTTGCATTGGAATCTCCATGACATGGACCAGCATTTAGCAATCGCTGACAAGCCAGACTGCCCATGTCCCTTCTTCCCCAGGGTTGGGAGTGACACTCACCTCAGGTGGGGGCAGTCCGAGCAGCCGGGCCCCAGAGAGGTCCAGGTCGCTGATGGTAGTCACAGTGACTGTGTGGTTGGGGTGGTCATACTGCACTGACTCTGTCTTTGCTGTCACCAGCCGGTCCAGCTCATCGGCCTCCTCTGTGCAGGGTGGACACAGAACTGGGCCTCAGCCCCAGGGCACAAGTAACCAGGCTCCAGCCCCTCCCGATCCTAGACTGCAACGGCCCTCACTACTCTCTATGGGAGAGCATCCAGAAAGTCACTGCCTCCAGAGCCTTTCCTGCCAATAAATGCTGTAAATGATCCAACTCTCCTTTTGTGCCAGAGAAACCTCAGACCACCTGCCCCCCACCTAAGATGAGCCCAGTGTGACACCAGGAGTGGCTGCTGCCTCAGAAACTGGGCTGCCTGCTCAGGGTTGGGTTTGTTTGTTTGAAGATCTTATTTATTTTTAGAGAGAGGGGAAGGGAGGGAGAAGAGAGAGGAACATCAATGTACGAGAAATAAATTGATGTGTGAGAGGTACATCAATAGTTGCCTCTAGCTCGCCCCCAACTGGGGACCTGGCCCAGAACCCAGGCATGTGACTTCACTGGGATTGAACCAGCTGCCTTTCAGTTTGCAGGCCAGCACTCAATCTGCTGAGCCACACCAGCCAGGGCTATTCAGGATCAGTTTACTAAGAGGTTTGGGTCTCCTCTTTGTCTCTGATCCACTCACATTTAGAGGTACCCAAGGCCCACCCCTGACCCCCAGGTCATCTGCAAGACCCTAGAGTTAAGGAAGTCAGCCTCTTTGCAGCCCCTACATCCCTCCCCTCCACTTACCAAGGGATAAACAAACCCAGGCCTGTTGGCCATTCTCCAGGTCAGGCCAAGGATGGGACTTACCCAGTGCCTCCTCTCTCTCTGCCAACATCTTCAAGTATTCCTGGTGGCGCTGAAACCAAAAGGAAAAGGGACAGTGAGTATGATGGCCTTCCAAGCCCACCTCAGGAAGGGTGGGCTTGGAAGGCCCACTCCAGGGCAAGTGAGTGAAAGACCAGGAGATTCCATCCTAAACCTTCCCTAGATCTGGGTCCAGTGTCTCTACCTGTATAAACTGCTTCCCAGGCCTGCTCACACCTCCCCTCATCCCTGCAGGCCCCCTATTCAGGCCATCCAAGGCTGCAAGTCCCCTAAGAGTCAGAGACTCTCCTGCCCTCCCCCTCTGCACCTCCTCCCGGAGCTTCTTCTGTTCGTGCTTAAGCCGCTGCTTCATCTCCTCTATGGCTGCCTTCTTCCGCTCCACCTTCCTCTTGTGGAAACCTGTCAGGTACTCCCTGCAGGAAAAAGGCAAGAGAAAGAAAGGAGAGCTCCCAAAACAGCTAAACTGCACTCACGCTGTGCCAGGCACCGTTCCTAAATGTACATGTGTTAGCTCATGTGGTCCTCACAAGGAGTCGGTGAAAGGACACAGCCAGTGCCATCTGCTATTGTGGCGCCATTTGCCAAGCAGGCCTATGGCCTTGTTAAACATGACTGCCATTTTACTCTTCCGAGCTTATGTCCCCAGGACTGGAAATTACCGGAAAGGAAGAACAGAACATGACTAACCATCACCCCAGGCAAAAGATAACATCGGAGCAAAGTGCAGCTTACCCCAAACCAGTGGAAATCTGTGTGGCAGCACCCTTCACAGCTGAGGGGCCACAAACAGCAACACCCACCCTTTTACTTAAAAGGTAAATCCACCTATAATCCAACCAAAGCTCAAAGCCCTCACCCCTCAGTGCTGGTGTCTCTCTCCACACCGTGTCCCTTTCTCCTCTTGGAAGGTTAATAAAACTTTGCCCTCTGACTTTTCTTCTTTGTGAACTCTTTCACAGCCTGTGTCACCCACCACCCTAGCAGTAGTACCAATCCGTTTTACAGATGGGGTCTCTGAGGCACATGGAGGTTACGAAAATGAGGGAGATGCTGCCTCTTTCTACCCACCACCCTCCAGGGCTCTCAGTTTCAAGCAACATGGCCAGGTGATAGGCCTAAGTTGTGGGCCTTTGAACCTGGAACAGGTAAGGCCTCTTTTATGCTGCTGAATTCCATTCCCCAGTGAATTATGCCACTTCCAGTAGGATTTTCAAGGCCACCTTTATCCAGACCTCTACACTTTCTGCTGGACCAACACCGCATCTTCCCCGGGGCACTTGCCCCTGAACTCATCTGTGTAGGGCCTGTGGATGCCCTTGCATTTCCCTTCCTCCCTCTGTCTATCTGATCTCAGCCCCTTCTCAGCCCTGTAGTACTGACTGTACCCATTTCCATCCATTCCGGGCTCCAACACTAACTAGGTTTTTCGCCGGCCCACCACCGTATGCTACCGTGGGAGTAAATTCTGGTAAGTGGATAAATGAACTTAAGTCACTCATTTCATTCATCATTTATCACCAGCAGCTGGGACTACTACGTGCGGGGAGGCTGGGCTGAGCTAGAGAGGTCGAAGCCACTGCTCTGAGACTCAAACTCCCAGCTGGCCACGCACACAGGACCACAGCGCGTTGGGGCGCCCAGAGAGCGAAGGGAGGGCGGGGTGGACGATTCCACTACACAGGACAGGTGCCGAAAGCGGCCGCTTCCATTCCACGAGAGGGAGTCTAAGGGAAGCTCCAGACCACGCGAAGAGGGCGGGGCCGGAAGGGCCCTCTGCGTGAGCGTGCGCGCCCGGACCGGTCGTAGGCCTTGCCGGGCAGCCGGAGGGGATGTGGTCCAGCCTTAGTACTCACCGCCGTTTCTCCTCGTCGAAGCTGAGGACGAGCCGCGGCCGTCGATTGTCGCCATCTCGCTTCTTCTTCTTGTTGCGGCCCATAACTGTGAGGCCTGGGCGATGGTGTTCCCCCTCTCCTAAGGTACTTCCGGTGCAGCATTTTCGGCCTTCCGGGCGCGCCTCCCATCTGTGCTCTGCAGTTCCGCTCACCAGGCCCAGTCTTTTAAAGGGACCACCCCTGCCCGTCACCTCACCCCTTCTTTTTGGGTGTAACGAGCAGTTCTCTGCCCGGCGACCCCCCAGTCCCATCCCTTTTTCTAAGAGAGCAACAGTGAGAGCGAGTCCCCGGGGTCCTAGCGCCTAGCACGACACCTGGTCCCACTTTTGATTCTGTTAATTTGGTGGCCTTCTCCAATATCACGTTTCTGGAAGCAAACTACCTGGATTAGAATCCTGGTATCACAGTTACAGCTGTGTAGTGCTGAACCAGTTGCCTTTGCTGTGTCTGAATTATCCTGTTTGTAAAATGGAGATAATTACAGTGACTTTGTAGTGTTATTGTAAGGCAGTGGTTTATAAACTTTGGCGTGCACCAGAGTCCCCTGGAGAGCTTGCTGCCAGAATCCCCTGGAGAGCTTGCTGAAACCCAGATCGCTTGGCACCGCTCCAGAGTTTCTGATTGAGCCGGTCTGGAGTGAGCCCCAGAATTTGCATTTCTACCACGTTTTTAGGTGATGCTGATATTGCTGGTCCACGGACCAAACATTGAGAACATGACTGTGAAGAATAAATGAGTTATGTAACATGTGTTTCCTGCTCAAGCTGTCTTCCCTCTGTGTACCTCAGTTTCCCTAGTTGTGGAACGGGGTGTAATAACTCATCCTCTACTGAAAATGAGGGCACTAATATGAACACATTCAGTGAAACAACACCTGAAGAGGAATTTTAGTAACTGGGATTGTATGCCTGAGTCTACCTGTAAACGATAAGCTGTACGGAGCCATGTTAAAATGGAGCCAGAGCTGCCACCCCAAAAGGGGTGCCTCAAATCTTTGGAATGTTAAAACAGGGCAAAATAACCTCTGGACCAGGCCTCAGCAACCATGTTTCCCAAAGAACTGTTTGCAAAGAAAAGAAGAAAGCAGTTATGACTAAGGGAATGATGACCACTGAACTGAAAATTTCAAACATTTAGCATCTCTGTGTTATGTTATCTGCACCAATGAAATGCCTTCCTCTTGTTGATGTAATTGTTCCCCTCCCAATCTCAGGAATACCCCTTGCCTTTGTCTCCTAGCAGAATATTTGGGCTTCTGCCTGAATTAATGATTCTTGAAGAGCTATCCTTAATAGTCTCAAATAAGTGCTTGTTTGCCTGTTACTTTGAAAGGCCCTTTTATTCTTCTGTGCTGGGTAGATCTGCAGGGTCAATGGTCATCACATTCTAGGGAGTGATACCTCTGCAGAAGCAGCACAGGAGGCTGCAGGAGTTCAGGGCTGGCTCCTCCAGGGTGGAGCACTGCCCAGAGGAGGCGACCCTAGAACTGGCCGAGGGCAGGGATAACAGAAGAATAAAAGACTCTTAGAACCCAACCCTCTCCTTTGATAAGTGACTGGATCCCTGAGAGCAAGTACATATACATGAATTGAGTGCCTGCTGAGTGCCAGGCACGCAAAGGGAACAGAACTACATCATCTCAGAGAGGGGAAGTGACTTGTTCAGGGTTATACTGCTACTCTGTGGCAAAGCTGGGACTTGAACTTGTTTCACTGGCCTCATGGCCCAGCATCTTGAACCACTAGCCAGAGGGATCACTCCTCCAGTATCTAGCATGGCCCCTTTGGAGGCAAGATGCAGACCCTGAAGCCCTGGCCAGGTAGCTCAGTTGGCTTGAGCATCATCCCCATATGCCAAGGTTGTGGGTTTGGCCTCTGGTCAGGGCACATACAAGAAAGCAACCAGTGGATGCATAAATAAGTGGAATAAAAAATTCATGTCTCTCTCTTTCTCTCTTCCCCTCCCTCTCTAAAAATCAATTAAATAAATAAACAAGATGTAGACCTTGAGTTTTGAAGGAGCCAGGCACATAGTAAGTGCATCTCTCCATGAATGTTGAACCAATTCATCAAGGGCCCTCTGCCTGGAGGATTCCATGTTGGTGCTGAGAGGGTTATCCTCAAACCCAGGACATAGCAGGGGTTGCCTGAATGGTGGGGCTTCAGGGTGATGAACAGTTGCCCCTTTGACCCTCTGTTGCCTGCTGGTGGTGCCCTGCTGTCCCCCTTGCCATCCTCTCTCTGGGCAGGAGCATTGCCCTGACTACAGTCATGTCCCCACCCCAAAGATGCCCAGAGAGCCATCTCCTACAGCTGGACTGCCTCCTGTGAGTCCGAGGCACTGGGTCTCAGGGCAGCTGCCTGCTGTTTCCCAGGCTCCGCCTGCCCACCCCTGCCCCCTTCCTGCCAGACTGGCTGTAGATGGAAAGTGATGAGTCTACTACCGGACTTGATAAGTTACAAACTTTCCTGGGCCTCTTTCCTCTCCATGGTTCACTCGTTCAGTCTCCCACTGTGCAGAAAAATCTTCTCAGGGCCACTCATAGATTATCTCAGTCCTCGCAATCTCTTTGTGAGGTTGGTGCTGCTTCATCCCCATTATACAGATGAGGAACTGGAGGCTCAGAGAGGGGAAGTGATGTGACCAAAGACACCCGCTTAGTGAGTGGTGTGCAGACCCATTTCCCGACTGCCACCCTGAATGTGGAGTGGTTCTGCCCTTCGGAGCTTCTGGCCTGGTGCAGAAATGGATGAACTGGGTCAGGAGACAGCCGCTTGTACAGGGCCTTGCTTGGGGAAGTCTTGCAGGGGGCCTTTGGAGCCCACCCAGCCGGAGCTGCTGGCCCACACGGGGCACAGAAAGGCCTCATCTGCCCAGCTTCCCATGCAGAGTGAAGCCCACCCCCTCTGGTGGGGGCTTTTGCTCCAGACTCTTCCTAGGGAGTTTCAGGTCCCCTTGCCCCAGAAGGAGACAAGGAAGTGGCAACCTCACCCAGATTCCAAAAGCTCAAGAACCCTTAACTACAGTGCAAGGTCCGAAACACCCAGCACCCTTTTTGGCATTATTTTTGAAATTTTTGTGTTTCTTGAGCACCTGCCGTGTGCCAGACACAGCAAGAGATGGCACAGTCTCTTAGTCGAAATGATAAAGATGATGAGCAAAAGGAATTTTCCTATTTACTTAGCTTTTTACACAATTATCTTTTTTGAGGTATGAGCCCCACTTTACTGGGGCTCAGAGAGACATGGTTGCTGCCCAAGTTCACACTGACATTGAGAGCAAGGGCTGAGGGCAGAGCCCAGGTGGGCTCTGGCCAGAGTGCTCTTGAACTTCTCTGGACTGACTTTTATAGGCTTTTTGTTTTATGTATTTATTTTTATGAGAACAACATGTGTCAATAACAGTAGTTTCATAGGCTTTTTAAAACAGATTTTATTTATTTATTTTTTAATTTTATTTATTTTTTAGTTTTCAGAGAGAGAGGAAGGGAAGGAAAAAGAGGGAGAGAAACATCAGTCAGCTGCCTCTTGCGATGCAGGCATGTGCCCTGACCAGGAATCAAACTGTGACCTTTTGCTTTGTGGAATGACACCCACCCAACTGAGCCACACCTGTCAGGGCTCACACACTCTTGATACACAGTGAGTCTTAGGTGCAGGAGCCCTGGCTGGGGAGCTCAGCTGGTTAGAGCATCGTCCCAATACTCCAAAGTTAGGGGTTTGAGGGTGCATACAAGAATCAACCACTGAATGCATAAATAAATAAATAGAACAACAAATGGATTTTTCTCTCTCTCCTTTCCCTCTCTTTCTGAAACGAATTTTGTTTGTAAAAAAGGTGAAGGACACCAACATTTACAGAGAGAGCCCTTACTATGTGCCACGTGCCATGGGTTCTTCTGCATTATCTCAGTTAATCTTTGCAACAACCCCACAGGGTAGATACTAGTATCAATGCAATTTGATAGACGAAGAAACTGAGAGGTTCAGAGAGGTTGAGTAACTGGTCTGAGGGCAAACAGCGATGGAGCTGGGGTTCAAACACAGGTCTAATTCTTAGCCGTTTCCTTCCTCCAGTTGCAGTGGTCTCGTTCTTATCTTTCCCAGGCTTTCTGCTGGCTTGGTGTAGTCCCATTTCTAGCGTATGATGGGTTTCAGCCACTTTAGGAAGAATCAATGTGGTGGACTCTGAGGGCCAGAGAAAGGTGGTTGATGGGACACTTCCCCCAATGTCCAGCAGAGGGCAACCCTCCACAGCCAGATTTCCAAAGCTCCTCTCTGGGTCATGAGTTAGGAGACTTAGGAGAGCCTGGAGGCTGGGTGTGGCTCACGGGAGCCCCTGCAAGTGTGTTCCATCCTCCTCGGCCCTCTTTTAGATGCGTGCTCCCTAGGGGATCCACTGAGGTGCAAATCTTCCACCCAAGAGCATCCAGGTGTGAATAATAAACCCCACTTTATAGATGAGGAAGGTTGGGGGTCGGAAGAGACCTACCCAGGGTCCTGTGGCTGCTGCTGGCTGTCCTGGGCAGTGAGATGGTCTAAGCTCCCATCCCAAGGCTCAGCTGAGTCTGGTACGGACCAGGGCATCGTGTTGCCACTCAGAACCTCGCTTTCTCCCCTTCAAACTGGGGCAGTGGCAGCAGGGAGGAGAAACCACTACTAGGTGTTTGCCAAGTGCCACGAACTACACTGGCCCTCCTTCACACACCTCACTTAATCCTCGCAACAGGCTGTGCTACGAGTCCCCTCACGCATGTGAGTAAATGAGGCTCAGGCCAGTTAATGCACACATGGCCACACAGCTGGCAGCCCTGCCCTTCCATTGGAACCAGCTCCTTCTGGTTCAGGGAAATAAATGGTGCCCAGTTACTTTTCTGGTTGTGCTGCCCTGGCACCCTGGCACGGTTCGCTCTGTCCTTCCCTCTTTCCCCCGGTTTCACTTATTCAACATCTTTCGAACAGCTACTGTGCGTTGGGGCCCACATGGCTGGGAGCTGTTTGAGGACAGTGACTAGTCGCCAAGCCCCCTACTAGGTACTGAGCTCTCTTCTTGGCCCAGGAGACTCAGGGGAAGATGTCCCTGTCACTTAGCATCAGGGAAGTAAACAGAAGTGAACGAAGGGGCAGAGCCTGGGGCAGTTGGTAGAACATACACACACACAGATGAGGCTGGTTCAGAGGCAGCTGCCTTTATTGGGGGTTATGAGTTGTTGGCTGGCTTCATTCAAAGGTCAGACTCATGATCTTGAGGTCACCACATGTTTCCAGGTAATTGATGGAGTCCGCGTTGTGGCGGTTGGGGAACTTGAATGTGTGTCCATCTGGCAGCTTGACGGTCAGCTCTGCCTGATCGAAGGTGATGCACACCTTGGGGGTGGAGAAGGGCAGTAAGCAGTGGTCCCCCAGGGGAGAGCCTCAGCACAGCCACAGCCAGGGGCCCCCCTGGAGCCCTTTCCTCCCAGAGCCCTGACAGCCCTTCTACGTGGGTGAGGCCGATGAGGTAGGGAAGGCGTTGGCACAGTGGGCAAGGGAGGGCGGGGATATGGCAAGGAGGAAGGGACAGAGGGGACCCAGGTCTCTAGACACTAAGTCCAGTTCTGCTCCAACCCACCTAGCACCCTGCCCCCACTCCCCTACCTACCTCTATGACACTTCCAGGCTCGAAAGGGAAGACAGTGTCCCGCAGCTCCTTCTCCCACACCCCTGCCTTCCTGCTGTTATACACAATATGTTTGATTTCCCCTAACAGGTTGAAGCGAGGATTGATGTGCAGGCACAGATTCTTGTCATCTTTGCCCAGGTTCACTATGAAGCTAGGGGGTGACAGGTAAAAGGGACTGAGGCCTCCATGGCCAGCTGTAGCCCCCTCAGACTAACCAGTCTGCACTATTCAGGGTGGCATCTACCTGGGAGAGCTCATCGAGCTGGGAGGCAAGAAACCTGACTTTAGCTCCTGGCCCTGCCCCTCTCTGAGTCTCAGTTGCCATGTGCCCACAGTGGGGGCTGCACAAGGATAGTCCCTATGGGTCTTGCTGTGCTGACAGCCAAGACTCTCGTAGACAGTAGTTTGGGCTCCAACCCCTTTGGCCAAGGTCAGAGACACCGGATGGTGACCTCTGGGAGCGCATGGATTCTGTCTGCCTTGTATGTCTTTGTAGGCCTGGTGCCCAGCATGATGCATGAGACACAGTAGGTGTGCAATAACTGTGGGGCAAATGAAGGAATCCTAACACATTTGCTACGTGGAGGTAATAGCAATCCTTGCCCCTGAGGATTTGTTAAGAATGAAATGAATAATGTGTGGAGGGCTCTGGTGCTTTGATAAGGTCGGCCTACTGTCTCCTCTCTGAGAGATCCAGCATCTCACACCTTCCACACAACCCCGTCCCCTGGTTTTGGTTTGCTGATTAGCAAACTGAGGCTCAATGCTATTGGTTGACTAGTCCAAGGTCGGTCACATGGCTGTTGAGAAAATAGACCAGCTAGCTGAATAATGAGTTAAGGAAGGACCAAAGGAATGAAAGGTTGAGCGAGTGAACAAATCAGACAAGAGGGACCTCAGAGGGACTGCACTGGGCGTGACACCCCCTCCCATTCCCTCTCTCTACTCCCCTGGCAGCCTCAGGTCCTGCCCAGAGCCAGGAGGTGGGTGGGGACCAGCCAAGGCAGGCGATGGAGCCACAGCTGGTTTAGTTTAAGAGGCTCCAGCTGGGAGGGGAGAGGAGCGACAATGGTGGTAGGGGCATCCAGACCCCGCGGAGGAAGTGACTCATCCTGAAAACGCAGCTTCGGCAGCAGCCAGAGTAAATCCCTGCCCTCCCAACCCCAGATGGTAAGGGAGGAGTGGGACCTGGCCAGCCACACCGCCACCTGACCTCCCCTCGGACCCGAGGGCTCGAGCCCCAGGTGCTGCAGCCCAACATTCTGCCTTGGCCCCCTTACCTTTTGGGGTCAGCGGCCACCTTGCCCCGCACTCGAATGCACTCCCCAGGTTTGAGGTTCACATGAGCCACCAGACCCTGTGCAGACAAGACCCCACCCAGGCGGTTTAGAGGGTGCAGTGTCCTGGTTGTGGGGGTGGGGTCGTTTCCACCCTGGATCCTCTGACCTGGCCAAGCCCTGGGGAACCAGGGGCAAGTTCCTGCCTTTCTTTCTCTGTGTGGCCCTGGGCAAGTCCCTGCTCCCAATCTGGCCAGTTTCCTATCTGTAATAAGACTGAGGTTCTAGAGGCCAAGTTCAGAAGTTTTTGCGGTTCAGCTTGGAGATTTTGGATTCGGGGCGCCTTACTGCCTCCTATAATAATGGAGAGAATCAGATTCCTTTTGAGTGAGGGAGTTGGTGGGAAAAAACGGTGAATGATGGTCCATTCACCTCTCTGCTGGAGAGGAAGGGGCTTGGAGCTGGAAGGAGACCCCCCAGTGTCCCCTTGAAGCCCCTCTGCAGAGAGGGGCAGGGGCTGGAGAGAACACCCACGGAGCAGGACCAGGCCCCTCCACAGAAGGGAGGTTGGCATTGGCCCCACTCTGCTGCTGGCTGGTTGGGCGTTAAGATTGAATGCACAGCTTACCTAGGAGTGAGTGGTTCCTTCTGCCAGACACTTGAACCTGTTCCCTCAGGGCCTGAGGAGGATTCCGTCTCCTTCTGCCTCTGTTAGCAGAAGTTTCTGCCACCCCTACCAGCCCAGCCCATACAGAACCACCCTCCACCCCTAACCCAGGCAGGCCTCTTCCCAGGCAGCCTGTATCAGGTCCTAGCAGCTTCTCACAGCTCTCTAGAGTAGAGGGTGAGTGCCCTGGCCCGGTGACTGGGGACGGCTGCAGGGGAGAGGGGACAGGAGGTTCTTTGGGGTGGAGGAGAGGGGGACTGGACTGCAGCCTGAGGGCCATCAAAGTGCCCCCCCCCTGCAGTGGGCCACACCCTTTCCACTTAGACTTTTCAGAGAGCTGCAGAATGTCAGACCTTGGTAGAAATAACTGCTGTCGGACCCTGGAGGAACCCAGAAAGTTCTTGAGCCAGAGAGAGCCTTGGGGGACCATGGTGCCTGCCCTCATCTTAGAGATGTAGTCACTAAGGCCCAGAAAAGATAAGGTACTTGCCCAAGGCCACACCATCAGGACTAGAACCCAGATCTGCATCTGCCTGCACTCTCCTCAGCTGCCTGCCCCACACCACCCTGAGCCTAGGGGCAGGGTCCCCACACTCACACCAGTCATGACTGAGGACAGGAGGTCAGTCCTGGGGGATGCAGAACCAGCTCTATGAAGACTTCTCCGGAGAGAGAAGTGATGGGCCCTTTTAATAGGACCAGACCCCGGTGAGTCCCGCCCCTGGAAGCTCAGCCAATTGTAAGTCAGCATGGGCACAGAGACCACTGGGGGCGGAGTCCAGGACTTTGGAAGCCAGTTCTGGAGCAGAACTGACCAATAGATTAGTGACCCCTGTTCCATTCCTTCTTAGCCTCTCCCCCGGGGTCCAGGCTCCACCTCTCATTCCCCCTCATCCCTCCTACACCCCCATTAAAAAAAAAAAATTAAAAAAACGTTGGGCTGAGGCAGGAACTGGAGAAAGCCAATGGAAAATAGTTTGAGGATGAGTTAGGCCCAGGAGTTGGTGGGAAGGGGCTCAGGGCCAGAAAACTGAGCTCAGGGGTACCCAGGGAAGACTGCTGAGGGGGTGCAGGGTCCTTCAGGGAATTAGAGCTGGGGTTCCTGAAGCTGCACCCTGACACCGCCAGCGAGTGACTCCTTCTGTGGGTCTCTGCAGAGGGCCCGGGGCCCAGGCAGCCACCACAAAGCCCGGGGCCCCACCCAGGCCTCCCCCAGAAGCAGGGATCGTGGCGGCTGCGTGTACTTCTCACTAACGCTAAAGAAAGGCTGGGCCGGGTGCCAAATCTGAGGCTGTGGCCAGGGTTCAGGGCTGAGGCCTCGGCCCTCCTGAGGGACCTGCTGGGGATCTTCCGAGAGCCCCTGCACGACAGCCCCTGGCCCATCTGAGAGGGTCAGGCCTGGGAGGGGTCCAGGCTGAGCCAGGCCATGCGGGGTGAGGGCTCCTGCTCTGTGCGCTCCCGCCCACTGTCCTCATATCTCTCCCTCCGAGGCCACGCAGAGCCTCATCATACCCCATTGGTGTGGCAGCTGTTTTACTGAACGCCTACTATGTGCCTGGCCCAGGGGTGGTCTGAGAGAATTCAATGATGAAACCTTCCCAGTCCCTGCTCTCAAGCAGCCCACCGTGAGGGCAGAATGTAGCCATGGACCTCATGAAGGAACAGCATGATGCTGGCTCTTGGGGGGGTCATGAGCAAGCACCATGGCGGGGGGGACACTGTCCAGCGTGTGAAGGTGGGTCTTGCAGCATGGGCGAGGCAGGGGGCTGGCATTCCAGTCCGAGTGGAAGCTCTGGAGTGAGGAAGCAGACTGGAGAAGAGTGGGCACAGCTTGGAGTTTGGAATGTGTTGGGGAATGATGGGGCATGAAGCTGGGCAGCCAACAGTACCCGGATCAGGAAAGGCCCCATGGAGGGGCCGGGACATTGTTTTATCTGAGGGTGCTGGGGAGCCACAGAAGGTTATAGGGAAGGTGAGTACTGAGGCCAGATTTGGGCTTCAGGGAAGATCACTGTAGCAGCAGAGTTGGGGGTGGGTTGGAGTGGTGCTCTGTTTACACTCAGAACCAGGTGGGGAGGAGGGTGTGGGGAGCTGGGGGCAAAGGGGAGGCTCGCTAGGGAAGTTGTCAATGGGCCCTGCATCCCCACATCGCCATCTTCCTTCTGAAATTCCGGCACCAAAGAGGAAAGATGTGGACCAGGAGTGACCCAAGTCGGGAGATCAGGCCAGCACACCTGCCCTGCTCTCCATTGCCTGCCCAGCCCACCACAGGTTACCTTTCTCTAGATGGCTGAAGCCCACCCCAGCACGGGAGGACTGGGAAGTACAAGGGATGGCAAGGGGCCCAGCGAGGAGGCTGGGCCACACCCACGGTGAGCCCCTTCCCCCTCCTCCCAGACTAAGCAGGCTGCCTCAGAATCCAACCGCAGCAGCTGTAATTTTCCCACAGGGCCTTCCCCAAACCTCCACCTAGGGAGGGGTGGAGGGGATGCAGCTACAGTGGCTTTCCACTGTGCTTCCCCTCCAAGGGCCACGGGCGCCTTCTCTGCCTGATCAGGGAATCCAGGCATTTCAGGAGGAGGCCTAAGCCAAGGACAGAAGTGCTTCAGGAACGGTCCTTGCCCAGCTGCCTTCTGGTGGGCCTGGCCTGCGGTTCCAGCCCGTGGTTAGGCTCTCAGGGCCCTGAGTGCTGCTTCTATTCTTCCCCCAACCCGAAGACACATCTGGCACCAGGGAGTGTTGGCCATTGCACGTGGGGCCGCTTTATTCCTCGTGGGCATCTGGCCAGTCAAGGTCTAGCAGAGAGATGTGTAGCATGGTGAATAGGACCCTGGAGAGGCCCCTTTGAGAGTCTAGAGACTTGGGTGCTGGTCCTCCACCTCCCCAAGGCATCGCGGCAAGTCCCCTCTCTCCGTGTGCCTCAGTCGCCCCGTCTGTGTGTCGGAGAGGTGCAACCCTGCTCTTCTGTACCAGGTTAGTACAGGGTGGCGTTCTGATCTAAACTGTTCTTTTTTTTTTTTCATAGTCTCAGAAGGTCGTAGCTTCTTTTCCCAGGCTGTTTACCATCCTGGGGTCAATGCCTCTGGAAGGTTCCTCTACCCCCACCTCACCCCCATCAGTCCCCCGCTGCCAAGGCTGAGGCAGGGAGTCTCTCCAGACCCCAGTATCCTCTATAACAGGGACTGCGGTTTTCCTGGGGACAGGGACAGGGTGCATTGTGTGGTGGCACCCACTTATCTGCCAGGCCCTGTATGCGGCGCCTCGCTTTCATACATGATCTCATTTCATCTTCACCTTGCCTCATCTCATCTGGCAGCTGGGCTGAGCCACACAGGGGACACTGCCTGGGCCCTGAAAGGAAGCTCCGGTTAGAATTGGGGAAAGAAAGGCAAGTACTGGTGTGGATGGAGGCTTCCTGGCTCTGACTGTAGCCGAGTCCTTGCCCTCTCCAAACCTGCTTCCGGGCCTGGAAAGTGGGAGCTTTACCCAGTCACCAGCTGGCTAGAGGAGCCCACGAGTGACGTGTGAGGGGTTCCACATTACTTCTCTCTTCTGAACCTCCTCAGGCCAAGGCCCTTCTTCCACTGGGCCTCACCTCCCTGTTCAGCAGTCTGGAATTCCTGCATCCTAAGGGTCTGCTCTACGGGCTGGACCTTGCCTGCTGCAGGAGATGAGCTCAGCTTGCCCAGGGCACTGCAGCCCTTCCCAGCCTACCCTGCTCTTGTGAAGGCTGGGCCTCCTCCAGCTGGCAGAGGTGGAGAGGGCTACTGGGCCCACTGAAACACCACCCATGGCCCCTGCCAACCTGGCTGGCCCACGTGGGGAAAGCGCGGTGCCTGGAGCCAGGAGTCCTAGAAGTTGGAGCAGGCAGGGACCCCAGGTGCTGCTCCTTCATTTGCGGATGTAGCAACCAGCCAGCATGGTAGCAGCTTGACCAAAGTCACACAAGAAGCTGGAGCTGGTCCATCTGCTGAGCCAAGGAAAGAACTCTGTGGGCCTGACATACCTGGACCTCAAACAATGATTTTTTTTAATAAAGATTTTTATTTCTTTATTTTTAGAGAGAGAGGGGAAGGGAGGAAGAAAGAGAGGGAGGGAAACATCGATAGGTTGCCTCTAACATACCCCCTATGGGGGAACCTGGGCTGAAACCTAGGCATATGCCCTGACTGTGAATCAAACTGGTGAACTCTTGGTTTGCAGGCGGGCACTCAGTCCACTGAGCCACAGCAGATAGGGTGATGATCTTTTTTGGATCCTGCTACATGAAGGGTGGAAAGGACTGGCGTGGGGGCAGAGAACTCCATTCCCCCACCATGCCCCCACTTCGGGCATTTTCCAACTGGTTTGTGCAGCAGGAGCCCACCCCTCCCCGCCCCTCCCCCCCGCACCTTGCTCATCCATTCTCACCCCCTCGCCTTGCTTGTGCTGTTCCTCTCACCCTCTCACCCACCTCCCCAAACACAGTGGACGTCTGCCACTTTCCCCTTCCCACCTGGTGTCTGTCCCCACCTCTGATCACAGGCCCTGACTTGCCTTTGGTAAACCACCCGCTTTCACATGAGGCCTGGCTGGGGCCAGGCCTGTCATTCGTGAGCCCTCTGGGGCTTGGGCATGAGTCTTTTCAGGTTTAAAAAAAAATGTTTTCTTTTGTCATAATTATAGACTTATAGGCAGCTAAGAGCTTTTTAAGAACTTAGAAAATAAACATTTGAGAACTGAAGGAAAAAAAGAATTGGCTTCCAAATTGTAAAACTGCAAAACTGGAATTAATTAATGTTTACTGTGCTCCAGAGAGTTCCGGGCAGGAAGGATGCAGGTGCAGGGAGGCCTGCCCCAAGGCACGTCCTGATGAGGATGCCAGGGGTGCAGGATGGAGAGAGAATCTTAGAAGCAGCAAGAGAGAAGCAGTTGATTACCTGCAGGGGAGCATCCCATAAGATCATCAGCTGATTTCTCAAAGGAAACTCTGCAGGCTGGAAGGACTGGCAGGATGTACTGAGAGTCAAGAAAAGCAAGAACCTACAGCCAGGATTACTCTACCCAGCAAAGATATCATTTGGGACTTCTGGTCAAGATGGAGGCAGAGGTAGACACGCTCTGCCTCCTCGCGAAACCATGAGAAGGATCACAGCTAACCTCAAAACAAAAAACACCCAGAACAGCCAGAAAGTGGAACTGTATGGAAGTCTGACAACCAATGGTTTAAAGAAGCCACATTCATCCAGATGGGTAGGAGGGGTGCAGTCGGGGAGCCGGGGTGGAGAGGACTCTGTGTGGTGGCAGCAGTGAGGTGGCAGCGGCAGTGGTGGGTGGGTGGCTGGGTGGGTGGGCCCACATTCACATGTGGTGGATAGAAATCAGGAGGGATACCTTGGGAGCGAGTGATCCCAGCACCAGGCCAGACCACAGAGCCTAAGGTTCCAGGGCCAGGGAAATAAATCCCCATAACTTGTGGCTGTTAAAACCAGTGGGGGTTGGGGCAGCAGAAGAACCAGCCAGTCTCTCAGGAGAGTGCATTTAAAGGACCTGCATGGTCCTAGAACACACGCAAACTCACCTACTCTGGAAACCACCGCCAGGGCAGCAGCTGGAAGGGCGCCAGTCGCGTACGGGAAGTAGGTGAAGTGACTGGAAACAGGGTGACTGCTGAGCATGCCTTCAGCATCCAGGCAGCAGCACTGTCCCCTCTCTGAGCTTTCCCCACACAGAGAGACACAAAACAGCGAAGCAGGTTGCCCTGCCCTGGCAAATACCTAAGGCTTCACCCCATACAACTTAACAGGTGCACTAAGACAGGGAGTCAGAGCAGCTCTACCTAATACACAGAATCAAACACAGGGAGGCTGCCTAATCCAGGAGACAAAGAAATATGGCCCCAATGAAAGTACAGAATAAAACCTCATAAAAAGAACTAAACAAAACGGAGATAGCCAACCTATCAGATGCAGAGTTCAAAATACTGGTGAGAAGGATGCTCAGAGAGCTCACTGAGTATGGCAAACACATAAGGGAAGAAATGAAGCCTACACTAAGTGAATAAAGAAAAACCCACGGGGAGCCAACAGTGAAGGGAAGGAAGCCCGGGTTCAAATCAACAATTTGGAACATAAGGAAGAAATAAACATTCGACCAGAACAGAATGAAGAAATAAGAATTCAAAAAAACAAGGACAGAGTAAGACGACTCTGGGACATCTCCAAAAGTGCCAACATCTGAATCATAGGGGTGCCAGAAGGAGAAGAGGAAGAAATAGAAAACTTATTTGAAAATAATGAAAAAAAAAAAAAACTTTGCTAATTTGGCAAAGGAAATATACATACACATCTAGGAAGCACAGAGGGTCCCAAAGAAGTTGGACCCAAAATGGACCACACCAAGATACGTCATAATTACATTACCCAAAATTGAAGATGAGGAGAGAATCTTAAAAGCAGCGAAAGAAAAGGAGACAGTTACCTACAAAGACTCGCAGCTGATTTCTTAAAAGAAACTTTACAGGCAAGAAGGGGCTGGAAAGAATCATTCAAAGTCATGAAAGGCAAGGACCTACATCCAGGATTATTCTATCCAGCAAAGCTGTCATTTAGAAAGGAAGGGCAGATAAAGTGCTTCCCAGATAAGGTCAAGCTAAAGGAGTTCATCATCACCAAGCCCTTACTATATGAAATGTTAAAAGGACTTAATTTAAGTAAAAGATAAAAACTATGAACATTAAAATGACAACAAACTCACAACTATCAACAACTGAATCTAAAAAACAAAAACAAACTAAGCAAACGACTAGAACAGGAACAGAATCACAGAAAAGGAGATCACATGGAGGGTTATTGGCAGGGGGAGAATGGAGGAAAAGGTGCAGGGAATAAGAAGCATAGATGGTGGGTACAAAATAGACATGGGGAAGTTAAGAATAGTATGGGAAATGGGGAAGTGAAAGAAATGATATACATGACCTGTGAACATGAACTAAGGGGGAGGGAATGCTGGTGGGGGTGGTGCATGGTGGAGGGGGTCAAAGGGGAAAAAACTGGGACTGTAATAGCATAATCAATAAAAATACTTTAAAAACAAACAACAACAACAACAACAAAAAAGAGATACCATTTGGAATCGAAGGGCAGATGAAGAGCTTCCCAGATGACAAAACACTGGGGGAGGTCATCACCACCAAACCGTCACCATAGGAAAGGTCAAAGGGGCTGGCTTCAGGAAGGGAAGGATCCAGACTGTGGACAGCAGAATGGCAATACATCTTTGTCTGTCAACAGCTGAGTCTGGACAGCGGGCTGGGGGACAGGAAGAGCAGGGACAGAAGCTTGGCTGTGGAGAGCCTTTTGGTGGCTGCCAGATGGCGGGGTGGGGAGGTGGGGGGATTGGGAAGTGCAGGTCAGTGGTTGCAGGGTGGCCGTGGGGACGTGGAGTGCAGGGTGGGAGGTGAAGGGGCTGGGGAACTTGTGAGCATGGCCCAGCATGGCCCATGGACATGAACAGTGACGTAAGGATTGCTGAGGGGTGGCAGGGGTTGGGGGGGTGCTGGATGGAGGTGGGCGGGGGAGGGTTGGGGCGACTGTGATAGTATAGTCAGTGGAATGTAATTTTTAAAAAAATGTTTACTGTGCTCAAACTTCAAAGGTGGTAGTTAATACAAATTGTATTACATTTGAAAACAATTTCGGAGGTTGAGTTTCCTTACTTCAAAAGTGGGCCCTGACTTAGCTAAGAAAAAGAAGATAAAAAATAGGACAGTAAAAAGACAGCAAACTCACAGATATTAACAACCACACCTAAAACAAAAACAAAAACAAACTAAGCAAACAACTAGAACAGGAGCAGAAACACAGAAATGGAGATCACATGGAGGGTTAGCAACAGGGGAGTGGGAGGTGGAGGGAGGGGGAAAAGGTACAGAGAATAAGTAGCATGGACGGTGGGTAGAAAATAGACAGGGGGAGGGCAAGAATAGTGTGGGAAATGTAGAAGCTAAAGAACTTATGACACACGGACATGAACTAAAGGGGGGGAATGTGGGTGGGAGGGGGTGTGCAGGGTGGAGGGGAGTGATGGGGGAGAAATGGTGCAACTGTAATAGCATAATCAATAAAATATAATAAAAAAAGTGGGCCCTGGTCTTCCTAGAAGCTGGTAACTCCTAAATAAGATCCCCATAGCCAAATAACATAGAAAACAAAAGTATAAAAATACTTTGAAAAATGTGTATCAGAAAACACTCCATATACACTTAAACGTTATGATTTTTAAATCACAGAGTGATCTATGATGTGCCTGGAGCCGTATCGGGAGAGTTTTGGGCAGGAAACAGTGAGAATTGCTTTAAAGTAAAGGGAAACATTCACATAGCAAGAAGTCTGGAGCTGGGTGGCTCCCTGGCACATGAATTCAGTGACTCAATGAAATCATCGAAGATAGGGGCTCTTGTCTGATCGTGGATTACAGCGCTGTGGACAGACAGTCCTTGCTTTTAGGGGAGGGAAGCTAAAAGATCTGGGGTGAACTATCTTTAACATCTGCAATGTAGTCTCAAGAGAATCAGTTAAAAAGGTTAAGTATATGTAGCCCTGGCTGGTGTGGCTTGGTGGATTGAACACCGGCCTGTAAACCAAGGTGGGGTTGCTGGCTCCATTCCCAGTCAGGGCACATGCCTGGGTTGCAGCTGGGTCACCAGTGGGGGACGCGTGAGAGGCAACCACACACTGATGTGTCTCTCCCTCTCTTTCTCCCTTCCCCTCTCTAAAAATAAACAAATAAAATCTTTTTAAAAAAAGTAAATAAATAAAATCTTTTTTAATGAAGGTAAATATTTGTAAAGAACAATTAAACAAATTGGGTGAATGTCAACAACTGGGAGTCTGGGTGAAGGTCACAAGGGTGTTCATTTGCTGTTCTTATATTTATTTCCTGTTGGCTTAAAACTTTTAAAAAATAGCCCTGGAAGGTTTAGCTCAGTGGATTGAGTGTGGGCCTGTGAACCAAAGGGTCGCTGGTTCAATTCTCATTCAGGGCACATGCCTGGGCTGCCAGCCAGGTCCTCAGTGGGGGATGTCTGAGAGGCAACCACACATCCTTTCTCTCCCTTTCTCCTTCCCTGCCCCTCTCTAAAAATGAATAAAATATTTAAAAAATAAATCAATAAAATCTTTTTTATTATTTATTTTTATTTTTTAAAGATTTTATTTATTTATCTTTAGAGGGGAAGGGAAGGAGAGAGGGAGAGAAATATCAATGTGTGGTTGCCTCTTGTGCGTCCCCTGCTGGAAACTGGCCTGCAACCCACCCATGTGCCCTGACTGGGAATCAAACCGCGATCCTTTGGTTCACAGGTCTGCGCTCAATCCACTAAGCTATACCAGCCAGGGCAAATCAATAAAATCTTTAAAAAAACTTTTTAAAAATAAAGTTGGAAGGTATAAGATAATAAGAAACGTATATTTGGTCTCTGACCCCAGTTAGTGACAGAGTCCCTAAAACCCTTATAATTTCATAAGCAATAGAGATGCTAAAAGCATCTTTGGTTCTAACATTGCATCTGTGACCCTGGTCCCCACACAGAGCTCCTAAATCCCTTGAAGTTTCCTGAGTGACAGGAGCATCTTTTGTTCTAATGAGGGGACTCTGGGTGGGCTTCTGGAGGGCTTCAGATGGAGCTGGTCATCAGAAGGACCAATGAGAAGCTTGGGACTTTCAGCTGCACCTCCATCCTCTGGGGAAGGGAGAGGCTGGCGATTGTTAACTCAATTGATGTGACCACAAGATGAAGCCTCCAGAAAAATCCCCAAAGTACAGGGTCAGGAGAGCTTCTGGGTTGGTGAGCACATCTCTCTGCTCAGAGGGTAGAAGAACCTTTTGCATTTGGGATGCTTCTGGACACCCCCACATCACCCCGGGTGTCTCTCTTCTTCTAGCTTCATCTGTATCCTTCATCACCTCCTATATTACATAATAAACCAGCAAACATAAATGTTCTTGAACCTTTACAGCAAAATTATCCAACCTGAGAAGGGGATCACAGGAACCTCCAATTTATAGCCAGCTGGTCAGAAGTATAGGGGACAGCCTGGGCTTGTCACTGGCATTTGAAGTGGGAGAAAAGCCTTAACCTGCGGGTTCTGCACTAACTCTGGGCAGTGTCGGAAGTGAATTAAGTTGGACACCCAGTTGGTGTCTGCAGAAAACTGGAGAATTGCTTGCTGTAGAAAACCCACACATTTGCTATCAGAAATACTCTGCAGGTAGAGGAAACCGTTTTCCCTTTTAGTTGGCGTTGGAGAGTGCGATATGCTAAGATGGCCCTGGCTCATGGACTCGTGTGGTTTGGGAAGGGGAAGGGAAAGGAAGAAGGGCAGGCATGAGGCAGCTTTAACTACTGCGAGAGTGACCAACAGAATTTAGAGATGGCTCTAACTCTTGGGGGGCTGGCTTACCGGACAAAGAAGGAAATGCAAAAAAGGTACAATACGTCGTTCCTCGGTTATGGTTATTGGTGACAGATAAAATGAAATTAGGAGAGTGGTGGGTGGCACCTTGACGCTAGAACACGCTGATTTCAGTGAGTCTGAGTTTGGGTCACTAGCCTCAAAGCCACCCCCAAAGGGAAAAATTACTCAGGGGCAACAGAAAGTACCTCTAAGGTCTGTGGTCACCAAGGAAGTAGTCAACATGGGAGAAGGCAAAACGAGGAAACCACCGAAAGCAGGGCTGCAGTGTGAAGTTGTTTCGTTTTGTGGACCAGCGGTGTCAGCATCCCGAAACATCAACCACCAGGGATCCGAGTGAAGGGTGTTCATTGCACCATTCTTGCACTTCTTCTGTGGGTTTGAAACTTTTCTAAACTGAAAGTTGAGGAGGAAATAAACTCCAGCAAGTTCTTCCCATCTTTTTTTTTTTTTTTTTTTTTTTTGTTCTGCAGTCATGAAGCTGGGAAATATGTTGGTTGCACCTCGTGATCACAGAACGGCTGCAACACCTTCTATATCCAAAGCCAGAAGAGTGAGTCCCTACTCCACATCCTGCTTTAAAAGTGAGGCCAACATTCCTGGCATCTCCCTTGTTTTAGTGGTCAGAAGTGTACCACAAAACAACAAAGACAGACAAACAAACATAAATTAAAAATGAACAACAAAACAGGTGCATTGCAAGTCCATGGCTAAGCCGATCACAGGCTAGGGGCAATCAAATAGCAGTGACTAGCTTAGATTCAAGCCTTAAACTACCAAGATTCACTTCCTGGGTCTGGGATGTCCACCCGTGTCTGCTCACATGCCCCCAAGTGCTCCCCTGAAGGAAATCAGGGTTTTGTCAGCAAGAAAGTTGGGGAGCAGCTGCTAGGTCCAGAGTGAGGCCAGGGAGGCAAGTACTGCCTTCTCTGGGTGGGGGTGGGGGGCACATGACTCAGGCTGGCCAACAGCTGTGCTCTGTCTTCTTGGGCGCAAGTTCTGAGATGGACGAGGACCTAAGCCAGGCCAAGAAGTCTGCCCCAGGATGCTGGTCAGGGGAGAGGCGCCCACTGTTTGGGACACAGCACAGCAGAGGGACACACCTGGAGGGTGCCTCAAAGGGGCAGCCCTAAACTCCCTCACGCCTTGGCCAGGCTAAGCTGTTTCTATCTCAGCCCCAGGTCTCCACGCATGCAATCTGCTGACTTCGTGATGCCACGAGACTCAGTCAAGCATCCCTCTCCCAGAGAAGAATCACACTGCAGAGAATTCCCGGAGACCTCCTGGACCCACCCCTCACTCTACAGATGAGGACGCAGGCTGAGCATGAAGGGGCTTGAGCAAGCTCAAGTGACAAGTAACTCTGTGACAGCCAGGCCTGGAACAGTCACAGCATCTCCCCGTAGGCCACTCTGGGCTGCCCCGTGGCCAGCTCACAGCTGAGCATGCCCTCTGCACCGGGTGCCCGGAAGGCGGCGATGCGTGCCCAGCTTGGAGGGGTTCAGGCCCAGCAGGGCGGTCACACAGCACTCAGTGTGAAAGACATCCAAGGAGGGGTGCCGCAGCATCACACCTGAGTCCCCAGAGGCTGGGGAACTCTCCCCTCAGCCCCCCACCTCTCCGGAGAACGGGTGCAGCCCCTTGGAGTCAGCCAACACAAATTCAAGTCCTGCCTCAGGAGGTTGTGCTTTGTAGGCGTGCACCTGCCTGTGCCCACCCATGTGAGAGTTTGCACTGCCTTTCTGATCTTTATTCCCCAAGTACCTTCTTCCTAAAGTGGGGTGAGGGACGCAGGCTGGTGGGGTTTTCTGAGCAGGGAGGGGTCTGACACCAATCGCTACATAAAAAGACTCAGAGAGGGACAACGTGCAGCTGAGTTAGGTGCTCGTGGTGCTCGTGCAGACAGAACACCCAGGAACCGGGCTGGATCTCTCCACTAGGGGAAGGTCATGGCGGGCCCGTCTCCCGCCACGGCGCACAGACTTCAGCCCACACAGGCACTCCCACTCGCACTTTATTCAGCACAGAGGACTAGTCACAACAGGGTGGGGGCGGCAGGGAGGCCCCGCCCCCACCCCCACTGGCACTGGCACACAATAATAAATAGATAGCTGGGACGGGCACGGGGGAGAAGTGGCACAGCAAACGCTGACGGCACGGGGCGGGACACGAAGGCCCCCTTGCCGAGCTGTTGCCACCATCAACGCTGGCTGGTACCATGATCGGGGAGGGCAGGGCGCTTGGCTCCCGCGGCCCCAAAGCCATCCAGTGGCCCCATGGACAGCAGCCGTGGTGGAGGGCTGCCTTCAGTGCATGGGCCTTACCTACGGACAGAAACCTGGACCCTGGCTCACCCCATGAGGCCCAGGTTGTCAAGAGGCCACTGCCTCCCAGGCTTCTGTCCTATTCAGGATCTACAAGACCAGCAGGCCATTACCTGCTGTCCTGGCTGGTCTGCCCAAGATCTAGGACATGAAAGGGTCATTGTCACGTAGGCTCCCAGCTGGTCCACTCAGAACCCAACATCCGTGAATCACTATGACTTGGCCTTCTGATTCGCCCATTCAGAGATCAGGACAACCATGGTTTGTGGTTACCTAGACCCTGATTGGCCAGCAGGAACCCAAGGCCAGGACCTGGGGAGTAGGTAGAGCTCTAGAGGCCCCAGAGGCACCTCTCTGGGTGAGGGAGTTAAGGGCTCAGGGTTGGGGGAAATTTTCAGTGGACATCAGGGCCCAGATTTCAACAAGGGGTGGTCACAGGGCAGGACAAAAGGCCACCTTGGCTGGATCAGACCAGGGCAAACCAGTGGGGCAAGGGGGGCAGCTTTTGGCACAGCAAAGAGTGCTCTGCCACCCTGGGAAAGGGTATAAGGGCCCTAAAACCTTCCCTGGGTCCCAGCCCCACCAGGGTGTAGGGACTGGGGCCGGAGAGCCAGTGGCCCTCAACGCAGCTCCCAGCCCATCACCTCCATCTACGGAATCAGGGTGGGGAAGGGCAGGGCTGCGGGTGCAGGTCAGGTGGCCTCAGTGCTCCAGCCCTTCCATTAAGTCCGCGACACTCTCCACATAGTAATGGGGCACCAGGTCCTGCTGGCCGGCTGCCAGGTAGGCCTGGGCCTCCTCCAGGCGGGAGACACCCGTGAGCGTGAGCACGGTGGTCATGCCGCAGCGGTGGCCAAAGAGGATGTCGGTCTCCAGGCGGTCACCCACCATGAGCATGCGGGCAGGGTCCACGCTGAAGTGTTCCACGATGCACTCGAACATGTAAGGGCTGGGCTTGCCCACCACCAGGGCCTGGCGCCCTGAGGCTGTCTCCACCGCGGCAGCCAGGCTCCCGGTGCCTGCAGGGAGACGGACACTCGGTCAGAGCCTGGTGCATGGAGGCAAAAGACCTGCTTCCAAATCTCACTGGAGCGGTGAGGGGTCCAGACTCTGCCCCAGACACCCACATTCAGACTCCACCCCCACCTTTCTCTGGCAGGCCGTTTAACCCCTCTGTGTCTCAGTCTCCCCACCCCTCCTATGGCGCTTATCTCATGGGGGTATCCTAAGGACTGAATGAGCCACTGCCTGTACCGGGCCTGGCTCAGTCGGTCCTGCCTGAGGCTCACTATCCCTCCCTGGTAGCTGTGTGCCTTCGGGCAATCACTCCATCCTTCTGAGTTTCCGTGGACCCGCTGGCAAAGGAGGATGCAAGTAACGCCTGCCTTGGAAGAGGCGCTGGGGGCACCATAGAGGCAAGGGCTCAGGGCGGGGAAAAGCGCTTCCCAAACGGCACTGTGGTTACTGCTACAAGCATGTGCGCTCCTGGCACTGGGAACTGGGAACGGGCGCAGCCCTCCTGGAGCACAGCAGGGCACAGAAACATTCGCACCTCTGACTCAGTAGGCCTCCGCCAGGACAGCGGTCACAAGAGAATTCAGGCTGGAGACAAAAAGCTACATGCTTGGAGGTGTCTGTGGCCACAGGAACTACAATACCCAAAATTGTGGGCCACGCCCAAGCATTTAACAAGGGGAGGGCTGTGTGGCAAAGGACAGTTCTGACTCCTGACCATCTGCTCCACACAGTGGGTCCACTGTACCCGTCCCTCAGGCACCTCTTTGTGCCAGGATGTCCTGCCTTCACACTAACGTCCCTGAACAAATGATGATGATGATGATGATGATGATAGTGATGATGATGATAATCATAATTTACTAAGCACGTTCTGAAGTGCCAGGGGCTGTGCTGGGTACTTACAGAAGCCCATTTTACAGACAAGAAAGCTGATGCTCAGTGATGTTAAGTAACTTGTCCAGGGCTGCACAGCTTAAAGTGTCAGATACGCTGCGCTCAGGTGGGTACGACCCATACGTGTGCTGGGCCGGCCCGTGCTCCTTTGGGAGTGTGAAGCGTTTCATTTTTCAGGAGTTCTGTGAGCTGGTGGTGAAACCAAGCCACTATTTAAAGTCCACTTATATAAACTTACAGTCAAAGGAATTATGTTTAAAACAAAGGTAACACATTCCCAAAACTGACCACTTCCTAAAGATTTCACCACTGTCTATGCCCTTAAGATTATTTTTAGCTGAACCAATGAAATACTATAATGGCAGGCACACATCTTCCCATTCCATGTTCAGTGACTTCATGTTGGTAGCTAAAACCCTGCCATGGTGGCAGGTATTTACACACAGACATTGGCAAATGATGTAAATCAGGCCTCTCCGAATCACTACACACTTGTCAGCACACTGCTGGTTGGACCCCAGGTGCTCCGGCCTTGCATCTCCCTTCTCACAGCGTAAAGACAAAGGCTCAGGGGGGTGAAGTGGCCCCCAACACGGAGGAGGGACTTCCCGCGTGTCACAGGACTGGGGCAGAGCTGGCTCAGAGCAACACCACCGGGAGGTTCTTCCCGACATCTGACTAAGAACTGGCCCACTTGTTTTCCTAAGAACTAAGGAGGAAGAAAAGTGATTTGCCCCCTTGGTGAGAGAGTCCTTCTAGGTTGCAAAGGGCTCAACTGAGTCACCCCAGAGTGTTTCTCTGGGCTCAAGAAAGTTCTCAGCTGCCAGCTCCTTCCTTTCCCACTGGGAAAGAGCTGATCCCCCTTGGCCCCCATGTCCCATTTCATCCACTCAGCTACTATTGACAGAGGCCCAACGAGACACCAGGCTCTGCTAGGCCCGGGGATAGAGCAGCAAGCACAACAAAGAGCCCTCTACTTGGGGGAGCAAGCTTCCCAGCTGGGGAGTCTATGAACTTCCGCTCTCAGACCACCACGACCCGCTTCTCTCAACATCCAATAACCTAAGACTGTTGCATGTTTTGACAGTGGCATATACCTAAGACAGCAGGCATTTCCATTTGCCAGCTCAAGTGGCTGCCATATGGTTACAAAGTAAACACACAGTTTAGGAGGCCTGTAGGGGGAGGGAAAATTGGGGTGGAGAGATTTGCACAATTTCAGATTTGATGCATAATGGAGGTCTTTATTAACACTTGCATGTCCCTGTCTCAAAGCTGCACCATTCAGGGTACAAACACGACAGCAGTGCTGTAGTTCTGTATTTGTTGAGCCTCTGCCTCCCCCTCCAGGCTGTCGGGATGACCAGCAGGGCCGCAGGTCACCCAGTGGGTGCTGAGGCGGAAGGGGCAGGTGTGGGCAGGGCCTGATCTCTCCCTGGCTCTTTCACACCACTGCTCTTGAGTCCTGGGGGCCTCTTCACCCACTGCCTCCACCTGAATTCTGAGGCCTCCAGGGAGACACTCACTTTTCATAGCATTGCCCAGGGAGGCAGGAGCTGCTGCAGCTGGGGGAGCCCCCACCTCGGGTTTATAGGAAAACTGAGGCGGAAGTGGTCGTGCAGCAAGTAAGGATGCAACAAAGCTAGGACAGGCCTAGAACTATAGATTCCCAGACTGGAACTGGTCCTGCCCCGGTCCAAGCCCTGTTCCAAGTTCATCCCCTATTCTGCAAGATGTCTCTTCCAGGAAGTCTTCCCAGATCCCCTAAACTCTAGGCCTTCCCTGCCACTGCACATGATACTGTGTCTAATCCTCAAAGAGTACCACCCTGCCCCACCGGTATCTGGTATTAACAACTGTCTGGGTCAGTCACCAGCAAGGAGAGAGTGATGGGACATTTGTCCCTGCCCTCAGCCTGCCAACTGGAGTACTAGTATGTCCACACACACTCATTACTGTCAGTTAGCCTCTGCTACCATCTGCTCTGGTCTAACTTGAACCCTCCAAGACGGAGCAGCCTCCACCTGTTCCTGCTTCCTCTGCAGGGCTGATCACCCAGACAACAGCAGTGAAGAGTGCCTTGGGTGGAGGAGGTAGGGCCTGGGTGGCCACAAGATGCAAGTTCAGCCCCTGTACTCTTGGGCAGCTCACCTCCACTCTCTCAGCCTCAGGGATCCTTTAACTGAGAAATGGGACAATAACCCCCATCTCCAGAGTAATCTGGAAACTAATTAAGAACGGATACCAACGACAGGGTTCTGGATACAGCTCACACCATTTGAGCCCCTAAGCGCACAGACTGCTCTCCACACTAATGACACTGGCATGCTGGCATTCCCATTTTTACAGCCAGTGCACAGATGCTCTGAGGTTATGTAACGTAACAAGATTACAGAGCCCTGGAGCTGCAAACAGACTCAGGTCAAACTCCAACCACCTCCTGTGCTCTAGCACACCTGCCTACAACCTGCCGACGTGGTATTCCAACTCTCCAACAGGAAAGCACCCCTTCCAGGCTTTGTTCCCAAATCTCCGACCTCACCCCAACAATGAGAGAGACAAAAAGACAGGAGTCCTTGAGGCGGGTTCAGGAAGGTTAGGGTTGGGAGTCGGGGGGCCTGGATTCCGCCTGAGATCCCAAAGGCCACCATGGGCCTCAGTTTCCTCATCTGTCCATTGGGGACACCAGTGCTGCCCCTTACCGTGAGGCGGATGCAAGAATTACCAGACCTTGACACAAAAGCACCCTGCGCTTTTACTGGGTGGTAGCCGCGCTAGCAACCCTCCTGTTTCCTATCTGTCACCTGGAAACACCTCTTCCCTGACCCTCACCTCCAGGTTGCCCCTCGCCACCTCGCTTTCCTGGCCACCCCCGCGCTCACCAGGGGTCCGGCTGCCGTCGCTGAGCGGGTGCCACGGGTCGCGGTCGGTGGCCACTAGCAGGCAGTCGGGGTTCCGCAGGTGCGCGCACGCCTCGCTCAGCTTGGAGAAGGAAAAGTGCTCGTCGTAGCCCACGAGCACGGCACGCACGCGCGGGACCGCGCCCGGGTCTTCGCCGGGGTCCCCGGCCAAGCGCAGCCCCGCGGCGCGCAGCTCGGCGCGTAGCCCCTCGCCGCCCAGCACGAACACTGAGCCCGGCGCGTCCGGCGGCCCGGGCAGGCGCTGGCGCAGCAAGCGCGCGGCACACACTGCGGAGCTGAAGACTTGCTCGGCGCGCAGCTCCCCGAAACCGAGGCGCGCGAAGCGGAGAGCCAGCTCCGGCCGCGCGCGCCGGCTGTTGTTGCTCACGAACAACGCCGCCTTGCCGGCACGCGCCAGCCGCTCCACCAGCTCCGGGGCTCCCGGCACAGCGCGCTCGCCGTTCCACAACACCCCGTCGCAATCGAACAGGACCCCCTGCGCCCGGCCCAGCACGTCGCGCAGGGCCGCGCCGCGTAGCCGCTCGCAGCGCGCCATGCAGCCAGCTGGCTGCCCGCACTCCCGCGCCGCGCCGCTTTCTCTCCGCGGGCACGGCGAGCTTGCCCGCAACCCGCTGGTGCCCCGCACCTACCAATCCGCGCGCCGAAAGCGCCGGGGGGCGGGGTTACGACCTGGCCTGCGGCCAATAGAGGCGAAAACCTTGGAAAGGAGGGAGGCCGCGAGCAAATTGAGCTTGAAGAAAAGGGTGGAATCGCGGTTGGCACTAAGGAAGAGGACCAATGAAGACCTCGTTTGGTCCTTCGCCCCGCCTCCCAGCTCTGCTGGGCCAATCAATGCTGAGTTTTAACCCCGATTATCCTCTTACGGGGGTGGGAGCCTGGGAGACTGATGCTCCCCTTGACCAATGACGAGTTACGAGAAAAAAACTGTGGCAAGAAGAGCCCTGAGCCCCTAGCCAATCCGAAGCTTAGGAGAGCTGGTTGCTGAGAGGAAAGCAGATGCTAAGGGAGATATCTTTGGGTCAAATCTCCCTGCCCTCTGAACGGTGGACGCTCCAGATGTGAGCGAAGTCCTGAGAAGCCTGTGGGTATAATGAAGAGAGAGGCGCATAGTGTTTTCCTGAGCGCTGGGGCCCGTGGCCTACCCCAGTGGTTTTCCACGCTCGCTGCACTGTAGAGCCCCCTGGAGCACTCATTATTTTTAGATATAAAATTTACATGCAGTGAGATGTATGTATACATCTTAAGTGTAAAGTTTGATGACTTTTGACAAATGGTTTTCAAAATACCAATGTGTTTTAGGACCCCAGAGATTCTGCTTTGTTTTGGGTGTAGCCTGGCATTTTTGGGTGTCTTTGTCTATAATTACCAAGGATTCTACTGTGTGAGGTCAGAGTGGAGAGGCACTGGGCTAGAGGCAGCCTTATTACCAAGCACCCTGGGGCGGGAAGGAGCCAGAGCATCAGTAGCCAGTTGCCCAGGACAGTGAGGGGTGACCCTGCTGCCTAGGCTCCCTCTTGGGGTGAGAGGTATCACCATCCTGAGGCTGTCTGCCAACCTCTGAGAAGGCTCGGAAGACCCGTGGGATTTCCAGAGCACCTGGAGCTCCAGAGCATCCTGTAACCCAGGCTTTGAGCGGAGATGCTTTCTGTTCCCCAATGTCCTGGCCTTTCCATGGGTGTGTAGGTGGTTCCCATGGCTCGGAACGTTCTTCCTTCTTTCCTTTTTTGCCTGGACAGTTCCGGAAAGATTCCCCTTGGATATCACCTCTTCCAGGAAGCTTTCCTTGATCTCCACCCTCCAGACACACACCACCAGTCTGGGTTAGATGGTTTTAACCCTAACTGGGCCAATATGAGCTCCCAGTAGTCTTGACACTTTATTCCAGCAATCAGTTCTGCCTGCCTATTCCCAGGAGCAACTTGGGTGTAGGGCTGAGTCGGGGACCTAGCCCAGGGTCTGGCAGAGCAGCCTCAGGGATGATTTGCAGACAGGTCTACCTTTGCTTCTCGGGGAGCAGATTGGGGGACCTGGCATCGGGGCAGTCATCACTTCTGCGGTACTTTTGTGTGCAAGGATGGTGCCCGGTTTTTACAGGAGTCTCCTTTAATCACCAGAACACTTCTGCAGTGGAAGTTGCTACTCGGCTTCCCAGATGAGGAGACCAGAATACCGGAACTTAAGTTAATTGCCTGGGATCAGGCCCAGGCCTCGGAAGCAGTCAGACCTGGGTGCTAATCCCAGGTCCATGCCTCACTCACCTTGTGACCTTGGCAGGTCATGTTCTCAGCTTCGGTCTGCTCACCTGTAAGAGGTCATGGGATTTCTTCCCCAGGGAGGGTTAAATGGAAATCTTGAGCAGAAAAGCACAGTGTGTGGCCTAGAGCAGGCGCTTCAAAACTTCGGCTGTTATTTCAGACAGGAAGAAGGAAAAGAGGCAGAGAATAGGCAATTTTCCCCCTTTATTTTGAGTACAGAAAATAGAGCTATCTTTCTGGCAGCTGCTCCAGTTTTGTCCAAAATAATTTACCTGCCTTAGAAAAAACTACGTTGGCAAGAGAAAGATCAAAGTCCTGTGGGAGCAGGCACACTCTCCTTCCTTTTGGAGGCTCCCCTGGGACCTTGCCAGAGAGCACAGAGTCGGCTGAGCACCCCACACCCTGGGTGGACTCAAGAGGAAAAGGACTGGAAGTGGAGAACTGGCCCGAGTCCTCCTTGCCGTGGAGGCCGACCCAGCGGGCACCAAGGCACTTGGAGGTGAAGGCTGTGGGCAAAGGGGTGAGGGCCATGTCCTGGGAAGACCAGGTGAGACGGAACATGGAGGGCTGTCAGGAAGGAGCCACCAGCTCAGTTGGTCTCTGAGGCAACGCTCCTGGGCTGAGGCTGAGGGGGCACAGCTGTGGGAGTGGGGGTCCTGCCTACAGCCTCAGGGGCCCCTCCATCTTCTGTGGCCACCCCCAGGTCCACCTGCTCAGGCGTGCTCAGAGAGACCGGGATGGGGGAGGCTGGACCTGGGGAAGTCTGGCTGGGGGAGGCTGGTAAGCGCAGGCTCTGGCGCCGGGCAGGCTGAGGGGGCGTCGGGGGCAATGGGGGTGGCACCGTGGGGGCCCGGAGGCTGCTGCCAACCAGACGGCGGGGCAGAGCTCGGGGAGCTACAGGGCTGCCAGGGCCAGGGGGCAGGGGTGGGGCTGGAGACGAGGAGCGGGGGCTGGAGACCTGGGGGGGTGGCATGGTGGGTCGTGCTGGTGCTGGGCGTTTGGCTGTAGAGGAAGGAAAGGGTCAGTAAGGTATCCATACAGCCTGTGGCAAAGGCACCAAGCTCTATCCCACCTCAGGACTTCTGCACCTGCTGTTCTTTCTGCCAGAACACAGTTCCCACAGCTGGTCCTCATCACCCAGGCCTCTCTGCATTATTTTGTTTGTCTCCCCCACCAGAATGTGAACTATGTGTGACCATCGTATGTGCAGCTGGCTAGCACAAGGCTGGGCACGGAATAGTTGTTCAGCACACTTCTGTCAAATAAAGAAACGCTATCCATTCCCCCAGACGCTCAGGTCTTGCTCACCTCCACTCAGAAGCCCACCAGAAATACCCCACCCAGGCTCAGAGATACAGCTGCACAATTCTGATGCCCAGAGGCATTTGAAGGGCTGGGTGGAGCCTGGAGGTCTGGACTCTGGCCCCAGCTCTGCCTCCACCCATGGTGGGGGGGATTTGCGCAAATCACTTGCCCCCTGGGGCCTCAGTCTCTGGTTGTGTAAGATGGGATGAACCTTCCGGGGCTGAGGTGAGGACCAGTTCAGATAACGCTGTGACAGTCCTTCGAATTGTGCTCAAGTGAGCAAATGTCTCATTCGCCCTGCCTCCAGGAGAGGGGACTAGATGCCTGCCTCCTGCGGGAAGGTTCCTGAGCAACCCTCCAGCTCCTGCTGGTCTGGAGGTGCCTGCAGCTGCTCCATCTACTCCGGGCTCTACTCTGTACACCAGGGGGGAAAATTCTAGAGCCTCCTGGGCTGCATAGGGCCTCCCAAGGCTCCTGGTCACTCAGGCAGACTCTGCACCTGAACCCTTGGCCTTCCATCTACCTGGCTTTCAAGCAGCTCAACAGGTGAGTGCTCTGAACGGCTCCCCCAGCCAGCACCACTGCCTCCCCTCCCTCACTGCCCTTTGAAGACTCTGTCCTCCCTCTTCACTCTGTGACCTTCTGGCTTCTTGAGGAACCAAACCTCACTGCCCCCACGCTCACTCACACTGGCCGACCCTTACAATGCAGCCAGAGCCAGGTGGCGTCTGATCCTCTAAACAGCCCCACAAGGCAGATGCACGTATTGTCCACAGATGGGGGAGCTGAGGCAAGCAGGTGAAGTCACCAGCCCAAGGTCACACAGCTGGAGTGTGTGGGCTGCAGCCCTGGCTCTTGGCCTCCTGGCTCCCAGGCCTCCCCTGGCTGCCTGAACACACGAGATGGTCTAGCCTGCCTGTGCCCACCAACCCCCACCCACCCCTGCCCACCCTGCCCCCTGTCCTCCCACAGCCAACTCACTCTTCCGAGCCGTGTCCTCTGCTGGGGCAGCTGCCTCTGGGGGGCTCCTGCTGACCTTGGGGGAGGCCGGTCTGGGGGGCACCTCGGACTCTGTCCTGTGAGGGAAGGAGAGGATCCGGGTCAAGCTTGGCCACCTCCCAGGTGTCTCCTGGAACCTTCGGGAGACTCCTAGCCAACGGGCTGAGTCTGGGTCACCCACCTGTGGCAGGGCCTGAGCTCTATCTCCAGGCTGCCCCCTGCCCCCCAAACACTCTGGCATTGGTTAGGGTTTGCATCCACAGAACCCCTAGTGGCTGTGTGATGCTGTGACAGTGTCCATGGTCCCTGATGGGGAAGAAAGTGGAGCCGTCCCCGCCCCAACTCTCAGCCTCCTTGTGATCTTTATGGGATGTTCCAGCCACTAGAACCAGAGAGTGAACAAGGAGCAGAAGGGCTGCCCTGGCCAGTTAGCTGAGCTGGTTAGAGCATCGTCCCAATACGCCAAGGTTGTGGGTTCGATCCCCGGTCAGGGCACATACAAGAGACAATCAATGAATGCATGAGTGAGTGGAATGAAAAATGAATTTCTCTCTCTCTCTCTCTCTCTCATCAACAAGTTTTTTAAAAAATGAAGCAGCAGATGCCGAGTGGGAGGCCTCCTGACTTCCTTCAGGTCTCTGCTAGGGTGGCTCCTCCCCAGAAGGCCTTTCCTGATCCCGTGGCTGAAGCTGTGCCCCCTCGGTCTGCTCCCCAGCTCTGTCCTCCCTCATAGCTCGCACCCCTGCCTGGCATGGTATTGATCTGTCCTTGGTGGGCTTGTCGACCCTCTTGACCCGCCCCCAGGGCACAGGCTCGAGGGCAGCATTGGTCCGCTTGCTCATCTGAGAACCCGTGGTCTAGGCCCCGCAGTCTGTGACAAGCAAGTGACACCAGGGTGATGTGGAGGCGGCATGGCACATACGGCCGTTCGGATTTCAAGGATCCCAGAGATCCTGGGAGGTATTGCTGAATTCCCCAATAACCGGCTCTCTAGCTCCCTATGCCCTCGGAGCCTGTGATGGTTGGTGCTCAGTAAACAGCCACACGATAGAAGAGGAAGCGCATCAGAGGCTGAGAGGACTGTCACCTCAGAGCCCCCACACCACCCACTGCAAACTGGGAAACCTGGCATTTGGGGTGGAAGTACAATCCTCCCACTTCCCAACATGCTGTTGGAGGCCCTGAGAGATGGTGCCTCGGGCTGGGAATTGTGGGGTCCGGACAAGGGGCCATTCTTACCCATGGGTCCTTACCTTTCTTTGGTAGCTACTGAGGCTAGGGCAGGGGCAGGGGCTTGGGTGGGTGCAGCTGTGGTTGGAAGCTCCTCAGAGGCTGGCTTGTCACCAACCTTGTCCTGGGGCGCCAGGGCTGAGAACAGGCCTGACACGTTGAAATTGACGTCTGTGGACGGAAGGGAACAGGCCTTGCTTTCGGGCTCCAATGGCCTCCCCGCCAGGCGGCCAGCGCAGGACCACTAATCTTCTTCCCCGACACTGTCTGGGCCGCATTTCACCTTCCCACCCCCACAGGAGCCTCACAGCAACCCCACGATGTGGACAAGATCACCCCCATTTTACAGAGGGGACACCGAGGCTCCAAGTGGAGAAGCCACTTCCTTCAGGCCTCGTGGGGAGAGCACGGGGCTGCCAGGGACTCAGGCTGGTCTGCAGGGCACCAAGTTGGGCACAGGGGGCAGGAAGGGGCGTGCGCACGCAGGCAGGAGCTTCACCTCCGGGGAAGAGGGTGTCTGCGCTCTGTATCAGAGCCTCCACCACGCCCACCACCTGGATGGACGACACCGAGGCCGCATCCAACTGCGCCTGGTCCCTGGGACAGAAGAGAGTGGACGCGAGTCACCACTGAGCAAAGTCCCAGTGGCCCCAACTCTCCCTGGCCCTATGCTGGGCACTGGGAACACAGGGACCAATCAATCACACCAGGTCCCTGTTCTCAGAAGCTCACAGGCACTGTGGACGGCAGACATGCTGCTGTCACACTGAATGTTTCCCTCCCTTCGCACACGACAGGCGTCACCCTTGGGTCATGGTGCCTTTCCTCCCAGGTCTGCATCCAGGCAGCCTCTACCGGGCAACTGCACTCAGAGAACGGCACCCCTTGGCTGTCCACGGCCAGGGAACAGGAACGACCCCTCACACAGGACAGCACTTTGCCATTCGTAAAGCCTTCTTCCTTCCATTCTCTCGCTTAACTCCCAAAGCAAAAGTCCTCAGACTTTGTATGATTTCTAATTTACAGATGAAGAAATGGCAGTGGAGAGAGTGACTTCCTTAGGCCCGTGGCTGGAAGGTACAGGAGGGGCTAGAACCAGACCTTGGGCTCCCAGCCTTCCAAGCACCCCATTACTGCCATTACCCAGAATGCTATCTCTAAAGCCCTGTGGGTCCATGATCCCTGTGGGCTGTCCTTCATGGCAGCCTTGAGAACAGGAGCTGCTCAGCCCATCCAAGGATGAGGAAACTGAGGCCCAGCAGGGAGATAAAGAGCAGGCAGTTGGGTTGGGGCCTGCCACCTTCCGCTCACCCCTCTTTCTCAGGGGGCCACAGCAGGTTGGGCCCTAGGACGATGGCGATGTTGCTGGGCGTCATCTTGTTCACCTCTTGCTCCTCAGCCAGACGTGCCAGGAACTTCATCAGGTACCTGGGGAGGCAGGGGGTGGGGGGCTTGGGCCAAGGGTGGGGCATCGGGCCACAGACACGAATTGATGCCCCTGAGACCCAAGACTTTCCTAGCTTGGGGTTTCCAAAAGGTGGCCGAGACAGCACACAGACTGGCTTAAAATTTGTAATAGTTAAATTAGCTAACCTACTGAGTGCCACCTCCATGTCAGGCACTGAGCTAAGTTGAGACTCTCCCAATACCATGTGGGGCAGGCATTGTTATGCTCCGAATTGTCCAGCCAAGGTATAGAGAGATCAATTAGCCTGCTCAGGGCTGCACAATGGCAGAGGTGGGATGTAAAGTCAAGTGGTGTGGCTTCAGAGGTTCAAGGTATGTATCAAGTTCAATGTCTAGTATTAAAAAGCATGAGTAGTACAGTGCTTGCTTTGGCAGCACATATACTACAAGTGAAGTGATACAGGAATTAGCACGGCAGCCTGGCCCTCTGAGGATGACGTGAAAACTCATGAAGTGTTCCATATTTAAAATAAAAATAATAAAAAGTAAAAATATGACTAGCCCTTCTGCGTTCTGTTTTTAGAAATATTGCTTAGGACAAGGAGGCAGGACACAAACCCAGACTCCAGAGTCCCAGCAGGGTCTGGCTTCCAGAAGGCCTGGGCCCAGTGTGGGGGCTCACCTGAGGTTATTGAAGTTCTCTTGCGGCAGGCGACTGCACACCTCTTGGAGGGCCTCCAGCCGGGCTCCAGGCTCCTTCAAGCTGGGGACGGGGACAGACCTGGTGAGCCAGCCCAGGGTGGCACCTCTGCAGCCTCCTCTTCGCCAGGACCCCCCACCTCCAACCTCACCTGGCTGCCCTCATCCAATCGTCATAGAGGTCAAAGGTCATCAGGGGCTCCGGCAGCTCCCGCAGATAGGACTTGAGGGCACCTGAGGTGGTGGTGTGAGCTCAGACGCAGCCCAAGCCTCTACCTTTGCCCCAGCACCCAGCTCTCTCCATCTGCCAGGAGCCTCTGGCCCTTGTTCACACTAACGTGTCTAGGTCTATCATTCCTGGGCCGTGGGCCCTTCAGAGAAAACGACGTAGGCCAGAGATTTTGTTCTCAGAAAAGCGTACATGTATGTCAGAGGGTTCATTACAAACCCCACTCTATGGACTCCTGGGTCCCCTCAGCAGATTATTAGCCTTAAACCAAACCCGTGGGATCATTTCAGGCAGCGGAGGTGCAGAGATTTGGGGGCGGTCCCCCACCCTGGGCTCCTGGGAGCAGGCACCTGCCACGGCGTGGGGGTCAGAGCAGAACTCCTGCAGGCTGCGCGGGTCTGAGGCCATCGTCTGTTTGAGGCGCTTCAGCACCGAGGCCCCAGCGGCAAGACGGAAGAGACCCTGGGGTGCGAGAGGGACCAGGTGGGGTCATGGAGGGGTGGGTGGGACAGGACACTCTAGCCAGAAGGCCCTGTCTCACTCATGGCTTGGGGCAGGTGGCTAGCCCTCACTGGCCCATGTCCCCACCAGTCTGGCAGGTAGAGGGGACACCAGTGTCCATGGGTCCTCTCAGCTCACAAGGTCTTGGATTTGGAGCAAAAGGGGATGTCTGGGAAGGGCTGAGGAAAGCCATGGGGAGACAGGTGGGTGAGGAGTGGGAGGGGTCCCGCGGGGCCCTGGAGGGCCTCGGTCTTTGAGCGGCTCTGCCTCCTAAGGGTCTGTGCTGGGGCAGGAGCCGATGGACTGGCAATGTTGAAGCGCGAAGGGTAGGTGAGGGCAGCCTGCATCAGTGACTGCACCCAAGTCCCTGGCTCCACCGCCACCCTCTCATGTGCCACGGGGCACATCTGCCTCTTGACCTCCATCTCCCCTTGTGACATGGAACCACTGAGGGCTCCCTCCCAGGGTTCCTAAGATAACTAAGTTCCTCAGTGCGCAGGGTTTACAGCATGGTGCCTGCCTAGCCCATGGGAGCATCACTAAGTAGGAGGTGGTATCACTTCAGCAACAGGAGGCCACACCTCCTCACCTTCTCCCAGGACCTGTGCTCTGAGGGTGGGCGAGACTATGGGCACAGCATGGGCAGCACGGGGGAGGTCTGGGGCAGGCTGAGGGCCCGATGCTCCCTCCCCACCTGCCCCAGAGGGTCCCACCTCCTCCTTCACGCCCTCAGAAAGCAGCATCAGGACGCAGGCCTCGATGGGCAGGGCGATGTCCCGGCCCAGCTCCTGCAGGTGAACTCCCAGTGACACCCCATACACCCTGGAGAAGGGGGCGGCCATCATCGAGGGGGAGGGGTCTGCAGGGACGAGACAGATCAGCGGCCCAGGGTCCTCCCACCCATGAGCAGCCAGGGGCTCCCACCAGACATCCTCAAGGGACTACTACTTTGGCCAACGGTACTACCCCCACCCAGCCACCCGACCTCGCACCCTGAGGTCATCCAATGCATCTCTCGAATCTGCCTGCTTCTGCCCCAGCTCAGGCTACCATCACCTCCCTTCTGCCTCCTAACAGGTCTCCTGGCTCCAGTCCTGACACCCTGCCCACCCCTTCCATCCTCCATGTAGCAGCCAGAGCAATCTCTGCACCACAGATCTCATCGACCCTTCCCCAGCTGAGAACCCATCTGTGGCTGCCCAGTGCCTTTCAGGACAGAGTGCGAGCTGTGCACATGCCTAAGCACGTGGGGGTCTGGAGAATGGGGTCGGGGCCCCCCGTGTCCCCACCTGTTTGGCTGTGGTTCTCCTTCAGCTCAGCCAGGGCAGCGTCCAGAGAGCTCAGAGACTTGCGATGATAATCGGCCTGAATCTCCATGAGCTGAGGGGACAAGGGTGCGCACCCGGGGAAAGCGAGGGAAGCTGGTTTCCCTCAGGGTCCACAAGAGCAGACTCCTCCCTCTCTCCTTCCCTCCCTCCCTTCAGAGAGACCCTCTGGCTCTGGTGTCCAGCCCGGAATGCTGGGGGGCTGCAGCCCAGTCTTGGACTCACATTTATGAAGTAGTTGGCATATGTGTCCTCCTTGGTGGCAAAGTGGTACAGGTCGGCCAAATACTCATCCTTGGGGACCGAGCGGGGGAGGGCTTGTATCAGTGAGGCTGGGGCCCAGAGGGGTTATGACTTGCCCAAATTGTATGAGAGGGGTCCCAACCTGCTCTCTTCTCTCTGCCAAGGTTTGCACTTAGGAACCTCCCACAGGAAACTCCTTGAACTCCTGAGGGGCTTTTCCGGCTTCTAGTCCTCACCTCTGTGTCCCCATAACCGCTCATTCATCCATCCACCCACCTTTCATTCACTCACTCAGCAAACACACCGAGGCTCCAGTGAACCCAGCTCTGCAGCTTCCTACTGTAATGGCCTTGAGCAGGCTACACCACCTCTGTGAGGGTCAGTTTCTTTATTTGTGAAAGGACAACTCCCACCTCCACCACCCCCACACCTCTGGGCAACCCCAAGTGCCTCCTCACCTTGCACTGCTCCACCTTCCTCTTCAGCTCCTCCTCCTCCTCCTTCAGCGTCTCCACCTTGTTGGCCGTGGCTGTGTGGCTGTAACTGCCAGGGCCGCTGCCCCCGCTCTGACTGCTGCCTGAGTTCTTAGCTGCCTGGCTGAGCCTGGGGACGATCCCAAGGTAGGCTGGTCACTGTCCAAAGTCAGGTGTCCCCTCCATATGCCTGACCACACAGGATTGTGGGAATTACAGATGCAAATCCCGGACCACACGGGATTCTGGGATTTATAGATGCAAATCCCAGAGCTCTGCTGCGGCTGGGGCCATGAGTGCTTTGGGGCACCACCTGGTGGTAGGCTTGGAAGTCACAACCACCCACTGCAGAGTAGAGTGGGAGGACTTTTTAGGGCTATCTTAGGCTTGGGGGTCACCCCCAGCTGGCATAAGCACATGCACACACATGCACAGAAGGACCTTCACATGTGCCCTCACCACGTGTTCCTAAGGACCAGACATGTGCACAAGCCCACACTCTGTGCCCAGTGTCCTCCCAGTGTGGGAAGGGCCTTGACACTGTCTGGCCCCCTCTGTGGGCTGACCCAGCCATGGACCCCACTCAGATGCTGTGGCTCCCACCTGCTCTTGAGGGTATTCCAGTCGGACACCAGCTTCTGCAAGCTTTTCTTGTGTTTGAGGATGGCTGGCAGCTCCTCCTAGGCACAGGCATGAAGGGGGAGGGGGTGAATGGCTATGGGGGTGGGAGCTAGGGACCAGGGAAGCCGGGGACAGCAGGTAGGGTCACCTCACTCAGCCTGTTGAGAGGCTGCAGGACATCCTTCTCCAAGTTCATCTCAAACTCGGCCAGGATGCGAGCCAGCTGGTTTTGAATGGCACAGCTCATCTCCAGGGCCTTCCTGTGGACACAGCACTGTGGGCCCAGCTCCTATAGCCCCTCACCCCAATCTGGAGAGGTTGGGTGGGGCTGGGGCTTCCTCTCTCCCCATCACCTCCTGCCCCTTCTATGGCTCCTTCATCCTCACTGAGCCCAACGCCCTCCCAGGCCTGCCTGTCCTCACCAACCAGGTCACTGTGCCCAGTCCAGACTCTCTCCCCAGCCTGGTCACCCTTCCACTGGGGCTGTCCTCCCTGCCCTGGACCCCCTTCCGGTCCAGATCCCTCCTTGGCCTGTCCAGGGGAAGGCTGAGGCCCCGTCCATGCTCACCCCATGCTAGAATCAGGGTCCAGCTCCTTGAAGCTCTCGGCCATTGCGGTGGACAGGGCCATGAGGGGAAGCTTCTTCTGCAGGGCAGGGCAGGGCCAGCTGTGAGCATGAGCGCCTGTCCTCACCTGCGGGCCTCCCTTCACCCACTCATGGTGTGTCCCTCAGGGGTGGAACCCCACCGAGGCACTGGGCGTGGACAGGGGAGGAGGGAACCCAGGAGGGCCACCGTCACAGGTGAGAGTGGAAGCAGGATGATGATAAGGCACGGCGGGGGTGAACTCTTCCTGGGACCATGTAAAGAACTCCTATCCCTCTGGGGCCCCCTTTCCCACTCCCAGAAGCCACTTGATTGAGGGGAAGGAATGACCAATGCCATTACAACCCAGAAAACTAAGAGCAGGAGGCCAAGAGTTTGCCAGGGTCACACAGTTGGAAGGAAAACGGAAGAGACGGGAATAGGCCTAGAAGTGGGCCCCGCCCCCGCCCCAGGGCACGTGTGGCTGATACAGCCACCTTGAAGCTGGAAACCTCTGGGACTGCTGCTGCTCCCCCTCTCACCCCCGAAGTTCTGGCCACACTGAATTATTGACAGATTCCAAAACTGATTCCCACCTAGAATTACAGAGAGCACCAGGTTTGGTCAGATGGATCAGGGTTCAAATCTCGGTTCTGCCACTGATTAGCCTGCATAACCCTGAGTGAGTCACTTTACCTCCGTAAGGCCCTGTTTCCTCATCTGTACCAGTGCTAATAAAGGCAACCACCTCCTAGCACTGTCGTCAGCACTGAGTGAGGCAACGCACTGACACATCTTAGCAACAGACTAACAGTGCATAAACCCTGCCTGTTGATTAATACCAGTGAGTATCACTAGAAATCCAGCTCCAATGCCGCTTCCTTTGAGAAGCCCTCACGGACTGCCCTAGTTGAGAGGGCCTGCTCCATTCTGATTGGACAGAGAAGTTCAGGTGCAGTGAGAGGCCTGACCTTGGCTCAGGGGATTGGTGCAGAGAGGAGGGCTGGTCGAGAAGAGAATGGGGAAGACATAGGGCCTCAAGAGTAGGGTCCCCAGGGGCCTTGTGACAGAGCAGCCTTCACCAGCTTGGGGCCAGAGGTGCCAACTGGAAGGGAGACCCAGTCCCGACCTCCTTTCCCATTGGACAGAGGTGTCCTGCCAGGCCCCTTCTTCCCTGGGACCCCTACTCACCACCCGCTTGTCCATATCCGTCCCACTCTGGCCCTGCAGACAGGCCTGCAGTCGCTTGTGGACACTGTGGGCTGCCCGCTTGGCTGGCTCCAGCCGTTGCTCCACCTGGGAGGGGGCGTGGGGGTTATGGATCCCAGGAGGTTGTTGTCGCCCCTCCCACTGCCCTTTCTCTTCCCTCCTCCTGGGGACCCTATGGCCAACAGCTTGGGGAATGACTCAACTGAGGCCCCCAACTGGCGTCCCTGCCCGGCCCTGGGCTGACAGCCTGCACAGACCTGCCTTGCCACCCAAGGCCAGCCTGGGCACGTACCTGCTGGAGGTCCTCACCCAGGAACTCGGCAGTCTCCGGGGTGCTGCGAGGGGGATGGGATGGGGGAGAGCTTCTGCTGAGCTGGCCCAGCTTAGGAAACCACCCCCCCAACAGGGTGCCTGGACCCCAGGTGCTTCCAGCACCCCTCCCAGTTGGGTCCCGCCCTGGGTGGCCCGCCTGCCTCATCCCAGTCGGAGCACATTCCATGGGGATAGCAATAGGATACATGGGTTTTCCTCCTCCACCCAGGGCTGAGTCCCAAGAGAGAGTGGATGAAACCAAACAGGAGACTGGGGGGGGGCACCCCAGGGCCCAGCCTGTCTCTTCTGCTACCCTAAGGAGAAGAGGCCTGGGCTGGCCCCAAGAACGGGAAGTGTGTGAGCTCAGATTCTGGGGCTGTCAACCACACAGGACGCTGGACTGTAGTGGTGGACAGACCCTGGGCCCCTGCACAGGGACACGTGGGGACACAGGCCCAGAGCAAGACAGCCTGACTGCCTGGCCCACCCACAAAGGCATCTGTCCCAGTGTGAGACCAGAACCAGGTCTCCCCTGGGCCCAGAGATGGGAAACTACCAACGCAGGGGAAGAGTAGAGAAGGCGGGCTGGGGGAGCTCCCCAAACTTCCGGCCTCCACTCCACCAGCTCTGGGGCTGGGGCTGGGACCGGGAGGCTGGGAAAGCAGAAGCAAGACAGAGAAGCAAGCCTCTGGGCTGGGGGGAGTCGGGCACACTACGGGACCGGTCCGGAACAGGCCCCTCCCACCACTCCAGGACCCAGTCTCCTCTCCTCCCCCAAGATCTGGGGCCCTGACCGCCCTTCCCCCCAGACAACCAGAGATGGTTAACTGTCCCCATTGCACAGAGGGGACAAGTGAGGCCAGGAACGAGCGTTCACTCTGATGCCCATGGAGGCAGAGAAGGCTCAGCATCCTTGATCCTCCCCGCACCCCACTCTAATCAGGGGCGGCGGGTGCCCCTTCCCCCAAGAGCCAGCGCCTTTCCCTCCTGCTCTGTTTAGGAGGCGGGGGTGGCTTTCAGAGGCAAGAGCGGTAGGACTCTGGTTAGTCAGAAGGTGGCTGGCTGTCCAGCTGTCTCCAGTCCTCCCCCCACCCCGCTCCCGCCTGCTCCTCCACCTTCCCTCGGGTCGTGCGGGGGTGAGCGTGGGACTGGAAGGAATGGAGCGGACACTCACCGTCCCAAGCTGCCCGTGTGGGCCAGCTGCCGCATGCGGTGCAGCTGCCTCTTCATCATCTTGGGAGTGGGCTGGCGGCTGCGGGGTCACGGCAGGGGTCCAGGGCCGGCAGCCCCAGCCCAGCCTGCCTCTGCCCGCTGCGCTCTCGCTGGGGCTGGGTGGGCGGCGCTCTCCGCTTCCTGGGCCAGCGCGCTCCCGCCCGCGCTCGCTCCCGCCGCCCCGCTCGCGGCTCCGCCCCCGGCCCCCAGGTCACTCCTCTCTCCAAGTTTGGGTTCTCGCTCTCCCCGTCTTCCGGGCTCGCTTCGGCCCTGGCCAGCCCGGAGAATCTAAGTCCGCTGGTCGCCCGGCCGTCTACAGGTGGTGCGCGCGGCTCCTCCTCGGCCGCCTCGCCCAGTCGCGGTGGCGGGAAGCAGGTAAGCCAGCTTCTGCCACCGCGCCTGCCCCAAGTTCCTGCCCCACCCACCGGCCTGCCGGACTGGGGTATAAATAACCTTTGCAACCCTCTCGAAGGGGAAAGAAGGCTCCTTGGTTAAGAGCCCGAGGCCAAGGACCGGCCTTTCTGATCCGTCTTGGCGCATCTGGGTCTGCCAAAGGATGCTGCCCTGGACACCCCGCCTTGGCCTGCTCCTTGCTGTGTGCCCTTGGACAACTCCCTGGCACTCTGGACTTGTCTCTAATGGCCTGATGGGCCAGCAGCCCGACCCTGTCTGACCCAAAGAGTAGCCCAGATCTCCTGCTCCCATCACCCCTTGGAAGGGGGTGTCCGCCGCCCTCCAGCGGCAGCGAACACTCCCAGAGCAGTTCCTGGACAACCTGCTCACCCCCAGCCCCAGCCCCGGCAGTTTTCCTCCATCTGTCAAACCCTTTCTCCCTAAGTCAGTGACGTGGGTGCTGCTCTACCCCTCCAGACTCAGTAGTAGTTCTCTCTTTGGTTCTCCACAGAAAACAGAGCTGTGCATACACACAACGAGAGTCTTTGGGAAACAGCAGGCTCTCCTTGCTCTGAGCACCTGTACCGCTTAGGCATCAGGAACCCAGGGGATTGGGAAAGAGGGAGGGGCGTATGGTAGGGTCCTGCTACAGGCACCATGCTTTTGTGCGCCCCCTAACTGGGGAACCTGGCCCGCAAACCAGGCATGTGTCCTAACTAGGAATCCAACTGGCCACCTTTGGGCTCGCAGGAGGGCACTCAATCCACCGAGCCACACCATCCAGGCAGGCACCATGCTTTGATTTGGAGTTCCAGTTCGGTTTGAGGATCACTTGAGCACCTACTTGTGTGGGTGGGCAGACTAGGCACTTCTCTGGGACAGGACCTTGGCCTCAGGCACCCCAGTGTTCCAGGCCTCACAGTGGGCACTCGCTGGACTCTCTGTTCCCCACAGGGAGAGCCAGGCAGGCCCCAGAGGGGTGGGGAGGGATGGAGAACGATACCCCCCGCTGCCTGAACCGAAGGCTCCCACTTTGGTGGAAGCCTGGCCAGAGTTGGGAGGCTGCTGCATCAAAGGCTCAGGCCAGGATGAGGCACGGTTCCCCTGTCCACTGCCTTTCCCCCAGCTGCAAGGCTCCTGGAGGGGATTCTAGAATGGGGGCAGGGCTTGAAGGATGCCTCCATGGAGGGAGACATCAGAGTCCAGGGTAGACCTGGCTTCTTAAAATGTGGGTGCTGGGTGGCAGTGCCTGTCCTATGCCCTCCACTCTCCTCACCAGCCAGAACCCAGAAGTTTGCGGTGGCTCAGTTTCCCCTGTCTCTGCCATGGGGACAACCTATTGTACGCAGAATTAGGGAACTGGAGACCTCCAAGCCAGTAGCTTGATACCAGGTTGCCACCATCCTGCCATCTGGGAAATCTACAAGCTGCACGGTGCCCCGACTCTGGTTCAGCCCCATCTGTGGCCTGGATGATGCTGGATCTGGGCTTGTCCACTTTCCCAGATGTCCTGAAGGTCCCCAAGGGTAAGGCTTCTATTGAGTACTCCTGTCCCTCCTAGATTCGCCCAGGCCTGAGTCCCAGTTCCAGCCTGGGGAGGTGTTGGTCGTACCTGCGGACTGTAGCCGAGGCCATCGGGAAAGTACCCTGCACCTTGTAGTCAGGCCACTGGGGCTCCAGGCACCCCTGTAGTCAGACCCAGGTCTCTGCCAGAAAGGCACCTGGCTCTTGCCCGTCCGGCCTGGGTGAGGCTGCTGCACCTTTTGCGGAGGTGAGGGGTACATTTTAGGGTGCATTTCAGCTCAAGCACACTTGGATGTTGAATCCTCAAAGGTTAGAAGCCCCACAGGTTGGATCCTGGAATTTTTACACTCATGAGTGTCAATCGGTGGACATTTGTAGTTTCAGAACTGCAAGTGCAGAAGTCACCAGCCAACCCCCATTCCAGCTACAAGGCCATTCACACTGCACTGCAAGGGTGTCGTTGACCTTGCTGGGTCCCCTCTTCGGGGCCTGGGTCCCGTGTGGCTCACACTGAAGCCTCTGGGGCCTGGCAACATGCCCCATGGTCACAGGAGCTCAAAGCACAGCTGACTTGAAAGTCCAGTGAAGACCAATGGACACCTGTTTCCAACCCAAAGGACAGCAGAAGCAGGGCTGCAGGGGGTGGACTAGCTGGGTAACCCTGGGTGAGGTTGTTGACCTCTCTGGACCTCAGCGTCCTCTTCGGTAAAGTGGGACCAATAGTAACAGCATCTACCTGTGGTGAGGATCAAGGGAGTCGGCGCGTAAAATGCTCGGATCAGCATCCAGCCCTGTCTCTCATTCAGCCCACAGTCAAAGGCGCAAAGGCCCTTTCCCGTCCCCCCATCCTTGCCTCACTGCCCCTAAATGTGCGCTGCTGCCTTGGGACAGTGGCCCCTAGCGTTGGGCACTTTATTGAGCACGTCCTCCAGTGAGTGGTCCTCCAGTGAGTTGGTGCCATCGTCCCTATTTAACAGGCAAGCAGACGGAGGCCCAGTTAGAAAGCAGGTCTGAGACCAGATCGCCAACGCCCGCATGTGCTCCCCTGCTGTGCCAGGGGCTCTGCCTGGAGGCCCAGAGGTGCTGGCACCTGCCCCCACCTTCCTCCCTGTGTGGCTGCTTTCAGGAGCCCAGAGCCTTGATACAGGTCATCTGAGAAGACTTGGGACAGCCTTCGAAGTGGCTGCTGGGGAGGCTGCAGCAGGATGTGGGCTGGAGGCCAGTGGCTGGGTGGTGAGGTGGTGGTGGCAGGGGTCAGCTGTGAGGCTGCAGGACTGAGCAAAAGTGTCCCTTTTTAGACACTCTGACACATTGCTTGTTTGTGGTCTGCTGGTGCCTCCCCGAGTGGAGGCTTCTGCCCACCCAGAGCAGTGAGGCCCTCGGTGTGATTTCTGGGGCTCTAAGGCTTCCTTTCCTCCTCCTCAAAAGCCCTTCCCAGGAGACCCTGGGGCGGGGCCAAGGCACAACCTCGATGGCCCTAGACCCTGACTGTCAGCGCCAGGGGTGAGTGTGTGCACGTGTGAGTGAGAGTGTAGGCTCAGGAGGCTGGTGGCAATTGTTTGGGCCCCCAAATGGGGACGTCGCTGGAGGATGTGCTAAAGATGTGAAAAAGAGTGGCCTTTATATTCAACGCACTCCCTGAGCCTCAGGTTCCACTTCCACGGGACCGTTACCAGGATTAAGGGAGGCTGCATGCAGCAGCTCTAGCACACTGCCAGGCTAGGGCTGGCCCATCACCTGCCGGGCTGTGCCTGTGCCCTGCCAGAGGCCTGCAGAGACTGGGGGCAGGGGCATCAGGAGACAGCAGGACAGGCTCCCCAGGCAAGCCACGGCCCGTTTCTCTTGGCTTGTCTAAAACAGATGAGCTGTGCTGTGGTTGCTAAAAAAAAAAAAAAAAAAGCCGCTGTCGCTAGCCACACAGCAGTTAAGTGGAAGTGTGGCTTCAAGGTCCGGGAAGTCCCGCTGCTCCTGGGATGGCAGCTGGGGGTCACCCCTCAAGGGGCAGAGCACACTCCCTTTCTGTGGCCCTGTTCCCGCCTGTGGTCCCTTGTGCTGGGCTCTGGACCTCTGTCTGAGCTGACACATAGTCTAGGGACTGACTCCTCCTGGGGAAGCCAAGGGCCCCTCCGCTGACCAGAAACCCCCAGCCTGGCCCCTCATAGATTCAGGCCTCACTGGGCACCTAACGGCCCTGCATCCCAGCTGTCAGAGTGGTGTGTTGAGCTTCTGGTTCACAGGTACCTCACTGGGCTGTGAACTCTCTGAGGACAGGGCCATGCCTGGCCCAGGGGCTACCACAGAGGCACCTGCAGGATGGGCAGACTAGGAATGAGGGAGGGAGGTCTGAAAGGTGGAAGGGGCCTCCCTGTCCCTGTTACATCTGGTCACCCCACGATGGCAGCCTGGGGGACCCTTTGCCCAGTCTTCAGAGGGTCCTTATAGCTCACCGGGTCCTTCCCACCTTTTCAAGCAATGAACCTGAAGGCCAGAGCTGGAAGGACCTTGCTCAAAGCTACCCAGCAAGCCAGGGACCCCACCAGAAGCAGTCTGGCTCCCAGAAGGCAGTCACACATACCCCTTACCCCAGCCTGCTGCCCTACGTCAGCCACCCCGAGACTGCTCTCTGCATGGTGCTGCTGGGACCCTAGGGCAACCTTGCAGGGAATGTGGTTGTTTCACTTAGAACCTTCCAACTACAGTCTCTTGAGACAACACAAGTGTTCGGGTCTGCCTGGGGGGAGGGGAACAGGAGCTGGGAGGACAGTGTCCAGGGGTCCAGTAGGTGAGAGGCTGGAAGTGCCACTCCTGTCCCCTTGGCAGCATGGCAGATGTGGAGAAGCCTTCTCCGCGCCCTGCAGTATCGCCTGGCACAGAGAAACATCCTCATCTGTCAAAAGGAAGTTGGGGAGTTGGAGGTGTGGGCTCTGGGAACCCCTGTGGGCTGGGCTGTCCTCCAGCACGTCTCAATAGGGTCTAAGGGAGGGGATTCGGTGTCGAAGTTCAGGCTGGGGAACGAGAGACTAGTTTCTTAAATGCAGGACTGCCCACTATTTGCTGGGAGCAGAAACTACTGCAGCCTGGAGGGTGGGCTCCATGCCATGGGGCGATCCCCTGTGCTAACTCCCCTTGCTCAGCTCAGTGCTGGTTGGCTCTGGGTTGGAGCCTCTAAGCCACTCCCTGGGCCTGGACCCCAGCCTCCCAGTGAAAACACTGGTAACATGGGGTAGGGGGGTGCACGGAAAGTGTGCAGCAGCTGGAGGTGGGGCAGGGGGCCCAATGCAGGGTCCTCAGGCCTCTCCAGAAACAAGCTGCAGCTGGCACCCTGCTTCCTGGGAGCAGCCTCTGGGGAAAGGGAGAAGCTGAGGCATGGGCCTCTGGGGTGGTACTGCATCACAGTTGTGTTTTGACGGCTGATTGCAGCAGGAGGAAGTGAGCAGCCTGGGCTCCTAGCGGGCTGGAGTGAGCCTCAGCTCACTTCCAGCTGGGATGGCTCTGGGTCTGCCACAGCCCAGAGCCCTCTTTGGTGACTCAGCACCAGCCACAGGCCCCCAAGAGGGGCCTCTTCCTGTGCAGGGCTTGCGTGGCGGGGAGAGGAACCATGCCTGATCTCCAGAGCCCAAGGCAGAGCAGTCTGCAGGGCAGCCCAGGACCTCCCACTCTGGGACACCTCCCGTCTCCCTCCACCTCAGCAGGGCCAGAGCCACTGGTCCAGGAAAAGGACGTTTTATTTCCATAAATACTCCTGCTCGCACTCACACGCTGATCCCACATCTGCCCATGGACGGATGGCTGTACGGAGATGGGATGCCCACAGAAGGCCCGGAGGAGACACTGAGGTGGCCAGTGCAGGCCCTCCCTCAGCCTGTGGCCCCCAGCTGGGGCCCCTGGCCCCTGGCCTCTGGCACTGCCCTTGGTACAGCAGTCACTGAGCCCCCCGCAACTGCTCAGGAGGCCTGACAGCAGAGGCCGGAAGGGTAGAGGGAGACTCCCTAGAGGACAGGTGGGGCTCCCCGAGCTGGGCCCCCTGAGACGGCGACCCTGGGGCCGACCAGAAGGAAGAGCTGAAAGTCAAACCACATACCAAGAGTGCAAACAGCTGGGGGCGCAGGCACCACCCCCGCAGTCACCCAGTTCCTGCAGAGGGGGCCTGAGCTGGTCCCTGGCTCCAGCATGGCCCCAAGTTATGGCTGGGCCTTCCCATAAGGCATAAGGACAGGCGGGGATGACCCCACCCCAGGCTGGGGTCAGGGCTGGGCCTGAGGTCCTAGTCCTCGCCCTGCAGCCATGCTTCCAACGAACGACCCCAAGTCCTTCCAGGGCCACTCAGCCCTTCCCGGCTCCAGGCCCCCACCTGCGGTGAAGTCCCCAGTAGTGCAAACCCAGGCCCAGCCTCCTGCTGGGTTTGGCTCAGCAGAGGAGGGGTTAAAGAAGGAGGGGGCCACAGGGGAGAGGGGAGAAGCACCAGGCACAGGGGGTATGGCCATGGGGACAAAGGGTGTCCTGGGCCACCACCGCCTCCTACGCAGGCTAGCCAGTGGCCAGTCCTGTTGTCCCCTCCTCCTCTCCCCTCCCTGTTCTAAAGACTCCCCCAGGTCTCAGGTGGGGGGAACTGGTCCACATCCCCCATCTCATTGTAGGTCTGGTCGCCGATGGTGAAGAGGAGCTTGTAGCGGAGGCGAACCTTCTCCTGGGGCAGAAACAGTGAAGTCAGAGGATCAGAGGTGGAAAGAGGGCTGCCCCCACCCCCCAGCAGGGCCCCGTCACAGCTGGGCCCTCACCTTCTGGGGGTTGGCAAGGAGCAGGACCTGGGTGATAGCTGAGGGGTGGACGATGGGGTTGAATGCAGGCAGCTCTGTGCCTGAGGGCGGCTGCAGCTTCACTTTCATGACCTGTGGACAGGAGAGGAGGGGCAATGAGCCTTGGCTCCTCTTCCCCACCCCCTAAGGGACCAAGCCCAGCCCACCCGCCACCTCCTCTTCTAGGGGTCCTGGGGCCCTGTTCTACTGTGTCCCCCAGGAGGAGAGAGAGACCCACTCCCAGCTAGCCCCCCATGCAGCCCCTCATCCAGCCCCAAGTCACCCTGCCTTGAGAGGAAGAAGGCATGACTGTATCACCTTGGGGACAGCTGACTGGAACACAATATTGCGGATGGGCTGGGGGGCGGTGCTCAGCATGGAAACCACCACCACCAGCACGTCGGAGCGCCCGGGCAGTGGGTCACGGGCAAAGTGGAAGAGGACCCGGAAGCCATGCTGGTCGTACACGGTCACCGGCAAGATGCTGCCTGGCAGGGGAGGGGGTGTTTGGGGGAGCTGGACTTGAGCCCGAGCACACCTGACCAGCTCCCACACCTGGCTCACATCATATCACTGCTTGGCTGGGAACATGGGAACCAACCCACAAACTTAGGTCCTAGCCTTGACCCTGGGCAGCAGTGCAACCAGGGGTGCAAGCTGGCGTCCAAGTGGGGTGGGTGAGCTTGTAGTGTGATGGTGGAGGGAAGACACCTAGCAGGGAACTCAGACCCACGTGGGCCTCTGCCGATGCCACCCATGTGGCTGCTTCCCGGTGTGCTGGAGTGAAGGACTGTGGAAGAGCTGGGGCCCTGTTCTCATGGTGTGACCATGGGCCCGTCACTCTGCTTCCCAGGGCCCACCTTACTGGTAAGATGGAGGCATGACGACCTGCACCCCCCTGGGAACAGAGGGCTGGTGCCTGTGTCACAGTGAGCTCCCAAGCTGGAAGAGGCTGAGAGGACTGGCCCACCGGTACAGGGCCTCGTGCTGCCGGGCCCCCACTGCTCCTGGGCAGGAGAAGCCCAGACCTAGGCCTGGATCCTTCTGGTCTGACTTTGGGATCTTGGGGAGGCCCCGAAGGTGTCCTGGCCCTGCCTTCCCAGAGAGGAGGGGTCAGAGGCCAGCTATCAGAAGTCCTCTTGCCTGTAACCAGGAGTGTGTACCGCAGTTTTGCAGACACTGGGGGACAGATGAGGAGGCTGAGTGCTGGAGAGTGGAGGGGTCTTGCCCAGAGCCCTGTCCCCTGCTGCATCAGGCAGTGGCGGAGCTAGGAAGAAAGCCCCACTTCCCCACCTGCTCCCCCAGAAAGAGCTCCTGAAGGCACTAAGGGATGATGAGGCGGGAGGTGCTACCGGGCAATGGGCTGGCCCAGCCCAGCTAATACCCGCCCGTGTGCCCACCCCACTCACTGGGCTTGATGGACTCCAGGGGCACAGTGATGCTGGCCAATGAGAGCTCAGTCTGTGTGGGCTGCTGCAGGGGCCCGGAGGGCTCGGGGGACCTGGTGTGGAGGCTGGCGGCACTGGAGCTAGGCGAGCTGCAGCTGCTTTTATTCTGCAGGTCCCGGAGTGTGAGCCGGGGGGCTGGCTGCTGCTTCTCCCTTATTGGAGGACAGTGAGTGGACATGTGACTCCTTGGTGGCTAAGACATCAGTGGCACAGGGAAGGCTGGGCTTCCTGTCTGTCCCCAACACCTCCCTGTGTCCCTAATACCTTGACATGGGCAGCTCTTTGTCTCCCTCCCCCCTCCCCTGCCCATTTGGGCTCAGTTCCTCCTCACGGCGGGCCTTTGTCTTTCTCTGGTGCCAGGATGCCCGGGGAAGGGCATGGGAGAGGGGTACAGATCCATTCCTCTCGAATATCCTGTGCTCTGTGGGACAGGCCCAATGCAGTGCTGGGCACGAGGCAGCACCCTGCGGCCCCTGCTCACAGGGACAGTCCAGCATGGGGCCTCTCCCGGCAGGGGGGTCTGGGACAGGGAGGGCTCCACCCACACCAGCCAGGGTGTGCCCTCACCACCGCACTTGTTGGGACTCCGGGGGCAGTGACTGCTGCAGCAGGGTCTTTCCCAGGAGGTCCAGGTCATCCAGACCACTGCTCACCGGCGGAGGCGCCTTCACGGGGGACCAGCTGTCCGCACTGGGTGCCGGGGCGGCGGCTGAGGGCTCAGCGCCATCAGATGACTGTTGGGCATACAAAGGGTGCAGGGGGGTGAGGTGGGGCTGAAAATATGTCCTCTGTCCTGTGCTGCCAAGGAGGGATCCTCCCCTCCCTGCAGATGACACCTGGGGGCAAGCAGCAGGGATGGGGACCACATTCCTGCCAGGCCCGACCCTTCTCACTCCAGGGCCATTAGTGGGTCAGGCTGGGTCTGGGACTCTGCTCAAGAAACTGTGACATTCCAGGGCACTCAAAGTCATTCTTAGGAGAAAAAGAATAATAAGGAAGCCTCAACTCAACCCGAGGGAGGCCCAAGGCTGAGATTGCAGGGAGGTGTGCCTGGAGGTGAGGGGATTTCTTGCCTTTCTCCACCCAGGACTGGTGCTGTGGCCCCCAGGTCACCCCTTGCCCCAGGCCCTGCCACTCATCTCTCCTCTCACTTCCCCTCAGGCTGCCTGTCCGAGCTGCCCTGCCACCAGGAAGGGCCAGGCCAGTCCCCGGCCCCTCCTACCTGGAAGCTGTTCCATCCAGCACCGTCCCAGCTTGGGCCTGGAGGGGGTGTGGGGTCACTGAGGCCTGCAGGGAACAAGACAGAGGTAAAGGAGCTGGGTCTCGGGGCAGAGGTGAGAGAGCTGGGGAGAGAGCCCTTCCTCTGAGGGGCTCAGCTTGCAGAGGAATCCCCCCAATTTCAGCACTTTCAGAGGGAACAAACCAGAGCAGAAGTAGAAAGCAAAAACCCTGACAGCCCGTTCTCCAGGCCCACACTGGCTTCCTCTCTTGCTGCTCGGAAGCCAACTCAACTACAGACGTGAGGACTTTCACCTTCGTTCATCAGCGGGCAGCTGCTTGTGGGAGGGGGTGTGCGTGCAAGGCGTGGGAGACACCACCTGAGGCTCCTGACCTCGCAGGTCCGGGTGGGCAGGAGTCGGCATCCTGCCCACCAGTGGCCCACCGGAGGGCTGCCTGAGTGTCAGAAGGGCGCCGTGTGCAGTTAATGGGGCCCTGGGCCCAGGCCTGCCCCAGGGTCGGAGCAGCCACGGGCAAGGTGCTGGCAGGGCTGCAGGGGCCCCACGTGCACCATGTCTGGTGCACTAGGACAGACCAGGAAGCCCCGTCTGCCCTGGCACATGCCAGCAGGTCTGGCCGAGTGGTGCCAGAGAGAGTGGTGGACCTTTGGAAGGCTGCTGACTGGTAGGCAGTAGGTCACCAAGCAGTCTAACCTCTGCCTGCTCTGAAGCACACTCCAGCCAGGTTCACCCCAGATTTTACCCAGAGAAGACAAATTATCCTGTTTTAGCAAACCCTGGGTAAGTGAGGCCAGCCCGGTGTTATGTGACCGGCAAAGGCAAGGTGCAGGAGGTGGCAACTATCGGGTCTCTCTCTCTGGACAGACCACTCTGCCACCAGGGACACAGGTAGTAACTGAGAACGTTCCCTACAGAGTGTCAGACACTTCCTACCTGGGTCTCACTTAATCCTCAAAACAACCGGAAAAGGCAGGAGAAAGGTGCTCATCCCTCTTTTAGAGATTAGAAAGGAGATGCTCAGAGGGGTTAAGTAACTTGCCCAAGGTTACAGAGCTGGAAAGTGGCCGAGTCGGGACTTGGATGGAGCATGGCCTAATTTTGGGAGTTTAAACACTACTCTGTCACTTAGCTTTGTGACCCCCCCCCACTGGTGACAACCTCCAGGTGCCCCATCTGTAAAATGAAGATGACAGCAGCGCCCACATAAGAGGACGTTGTAATAAATCAGACATCCGCCGCTGTGCCCCAACAGTGCTCCACGCCCTCTCTGAAAGACAGGAAGTCCTCACTGCTGCCCCTGCCCTGCCCCCCATCCCTCATACTTCCTGCCACAGGGAACAGGTTAGGAAAAGCCCCTTGTGGCCCCAGGGCCTCCTCCACCCTCAGAGCTGGGGTGCTGCCTGGGCACTTCAGGCTCCTGTTCCCACATTTTCTTTGCCTTTGAAAAGAAACCAGAGGAAGCTGGAGGCTCGCACCTCTGCTGAAGCAACGGGGACCGGAAGTGCATGGCACACCTCGCTTCTCATGAGGAGGTGGCTCTGCCACTGCCACCCACGGGCCCGGGCCACACACAGCAAACTCCCAGTGCTGGCCTGGTGGGGGAAGGGGAGGAGGAGCGCTGTCTGGCCACTGCCGTCCTGCACCTCCCTGTAAACCAGGGGTGGGACCTCTTTGCAGAACTCCCCCCGCCCTCCCCCCGCCCCAGGATGGGCAGGTGGGTGGGACTCGCAAGAGGCACTGTGGGCGGAGCCTCTTAAGAGGGGTGCCAGCTGGGGGACCCAGGGACCCACGGAGAGGAACAGAACCTGGTCACCACCACCCCGCATCATTCCAAGCCTCCCTCTCCCTTTTCCAACTGGGGAGCAGAGCCAGAGTGGCAGACTTGCTCAGGGTGAGGCCTCGGAACCATAGCACCCTGCAGAAACCCGGGTGTCCTCTTCGGGCAAGCCACCAGCCTTCCCAGCCTTGCTCTCCAGTGTGTTGGCAGCCCCAAGTGTGTGGGATGGGTGGAGGTGGGAGGTCTGAGATAAACCCCGTAAACCCAGGAACCCCAGTGCTCCATCGCTCCTGTGGGTCCCTTGGGTTTGGTATTTACTTCAGAACTGGCTCCGGAGAACCTGGTCTCACTCTTGGCTTCCAAGCTAGGTTCCCAACACACCCTTCCAGATTCCTTTGACAGAGCCTGACCATGTCTCTATTTTTACATCTTCAGGGTACTGTGAAGGGGCTGCTACTGCACTCTCCTGCTCTTAAGCTCTATAAGCTGGAAACCCCAAACTGCCTGGTTTGGCTGGGTGCCTTCTGCTTCTCCCCTCGGGAGCCTGGTCCTGTCAGGCTCTGGAGCCCTGAGCCACGGGGCAGTGACATAGGCCTGGTCACAGAGCGAGGTGTGCTCTGGCGCAAGCTACCCTGGAGCTTCTGGGCTGGCACTCTCTCTTCCTCTTGGTAGGTGGGGATGTGGCTGAACTGTTGCCTGGGCAACACCCAGGTCCGGGCTCTAACATGCTGCAGGAGAACCTCTCTCTCTCTACGTCTTACCCTGGAGCCTGGGTGTTGCTGGCTTACCAGGTTCTGGGCTGACCAGGCTTACCCTTTGACAGTCTGACCTTGCACAATCTCCTTGATCCTCAGCTTCCTCAGCAGTCAAACCACACTGCTGTCCGGTTCCCACCCCCCGCCCCCCACCCCCGGCCCCAGAGCACTCAAGGTGGGAGGAGTCACATGCTGCTGACCGACCAGGCTCTGCAGGCAGCAGCACCATCCCCACCTGCAGCTGAGCCCACCCTCCTCTGGCCCTGTGCTCACCCAGAGACATGAGCTCATCATCAAGCAGGGAGACAGAGGTGCTGGGCTGCTCGGGGCTGGCCTGGTCCCCAGGGCAGGAGGCCCTGGCTGGGGAGGCAGTGCCTGTGGGAGGGAGATCCAGGCCCGAGAGGTCCAACAGGGCCGAGGTGCTGCCTGGGGTGGGAGAGCAGAGTCAGGCATGGCCTGGGGGGAGGACAGTCAGGTCCTGAGGGTCCCTGGGAGTTGAGGGGTGGCAAACCAACCCCCAACCCCTCACAACTCTTCTGCTTCCCCCTCCCTGGCCACCCGGTCCTTACGCCTAAATCTGCCCACCAAGTCCTTTCTTTAGCACATGCTACTCCTTCCGCCTGGAATGAATTTCCTACTTCTGTCTACTGCCTCCTATCCTCTGAGGCCCTGCTTAAACTCCGCTACTTCTGTGTTGCATCCCACCCCCAAAAGGCCAATTCTAACAGCTTCTGTGGTTCCCTGAGCTGTCATTTTACCCTTATTGAAACTGAGCTGGAATGTTTATATGTTAAACCCTCCCTACCACCTTCTGATAATTAAACTAAGCCTTGGGGGGAGGCGGGACGTTAAAACAGGTCCTGATTTGTCAAATGAAAGACAGGCCTCCCTTCTTCTGCCAGTCCTCAGCTCCTTCCCTCAGTCCCACATCTAGACTTCCACCCCCTACAGCTGCAGGCTTGGCACAGACTCTCTCCCTGGGGGCCTTCCCCATCTTAAGGGGCCAAGGTCTCCCTGGTGGTCATGGCTACCAGTTCTGGGACCGTCACACTACCCTGGACTCCCTGGTTCCCTCCATCCCTCCCCAGCTCTCCTGCCACCTCCTCACCAGGGATGGATGCGGCAGCGGCATCTCCGTTGACCTCCTCGCCCCGCACCAGCTGCTTGTACAGATTGATCACCTGGGTGAGGTTGTCGTTGGCCTGCAGGATCTCCGCTGGAATGAGCAGGAGGAGAGGGGCTGGTGTGAAGGAATGTGGGGACCTCTGGAAGGAGACCAGCACCCCATATCCATCCCAGCAGTTGTGAGGGGGCGGGATGGCAGGTGTCCCATCTTGTCCACTCAGACTGAAGCCCGCTGTTCCCCCTTGTCCACTGCTTCCTCCACACTGCCTGGGCCAGCCCCTGAACACAGGGCATGCTCCCCACTCCAGCCTCCACCTGGCTCTGAGGTAACCCCCAGATAACCCCCAGGATCTCGGCATGGCTTCACCCCTTCCTGCCTTCAGTTCTTCACCCAAAGTCCCCTTGGAGAGGCTTTCCTTAATCCCACCCCTGGAACTATGTAGTTCCCTTCCTCCTTGCTCTTCTCCACGTCACTTAGCATTGCCTGACAGATGGCCACTGATCAGTCCTGGGTTTATGGTCTGTCCCCTCATTAAGCTACAAGCTCCATGAGGTTATAGCTTTTGTCAAGTTTGATCACTGCCACATCCCTGAGGGCCTAGGAACGTGTCTGGCCCAAACTAGGCCCTTGTCAGTATCACCTCCTGGGGAGCCAAGGCTGGGAGGGAGCCGAACAGCAAGCCTCCTGTGGGGGGCCCAGGCCCCTGGCCCACAGGAGACCCTCAGTGAGCTCCCGCTGAACGAGGGGCTCAGATGGCACCCAGACCGCTACCCAACAGGCCCTGCTGATGTGGGAGCAGAGAACAGGACCAGAACCTGATCTGTGGCACTTGCAGGCACCACAGGCCCAGGTCTGGAACTGCACAGGCCTGTGGGATTCGCTCTCAGTCTGTAACCCTCACCAGGGAGGCAGTGTCTGCAGGGAGAGTCCTGATCTACCCTGGTTTTGCTACTGTTCTGCTCAGTGATCTGGACAAGTCCCTCCCTCAGCCCCTGCTTTGAAGTGGAACAACTTTCCCTCCTGTGTAGCTTGCGGGCAGTAAATGAGGTATCTGTAAGTGGCTTGGCCCTGATGGTTCCTCAGCCGTGTGGGCCCCTGCTCCTGGCTTCCTTCTTCCTCACCTCAGAGAAACCAAGGTCAGCGCTGGAGAAAGGGGCCCCCTGGTGGTGGCTCCTTCCAACTGCAGGTACTCAGCAGGGCATGGGGGAGGTAGGGAAGGAGGTGGAGGGATGGGCCAGCTCTGCTCACCTAAGGCCTCATCATTGTCCTCTGTGTCACTTGCCAGTCGGAAGAGTGTGGGCCGCATCCGCTCACAGCGCTGGTACAGTTCCTGGGGGTAGCAGGGTGGGGAGGTCAGGGTCAGCAGGGGCCCTGGGATGGCCTGGGGCAGGGTGGAGACAGGCGCACCTTCATCAGGTCCTCACTGCTGAGGGCTGCAGCACCACCCTGGCTGTGGCTCATCACCATCTCCGTCAGAAGTTTCACATTGTTGTTCACTTCCTCAATGGCGCTCACCCGCTTCGAGATCTTCTCCATCCGCTTCTGGTCCTGGGGAAGCATCGGCAAACGGCGCTGAGAGCTGTGGTGGGACCCAGCCCAGCCAAGCACTGCCCACACCACGCTGTCAGCGGTGTCTGCCGGCAGGGTGTTAGCGCAGACGTGGCCAAGAACCCCTCATGCCCAGGATAGGACAGTCTGGTCCAAGAAGCCCTGGGCCAACCCTGCTCACTTCCTCTCACTTCCTGTCCTCCTGCCAATGGCCCCAACCCAGGCCTCTGCACAGGCCCCTAAGAATTCCCTGGGCCCTCAGCCAGAATCTCTGGAAATGGCCCAGGCTTTCCTCCACACTTGCCAGGGGATTCTGGAGGACCGGGGCCCAGTCCTACACCTGCGGTTCTCCATGAGCCTCGCCTTCCTCACATTTGTCCCTTGAAAGGAGGTTGCTGTACTTGAGAGTGAAAGGCCTCAGAGGTCACCAAGTGCCATCTGCAAACTAGTGTAGTCACCCCTCTCAGCATCTGTAATGCCTGGCAAACGGTGGGGCCTTGAAAGGCCACTGCAGCAAGTGCCCCTGCGACCCAGGCCAACCCTTCTTCCCACGCAGGCCCTCCCCTTGTGGAGGGAAAGGTGGGCTTATGCTGTGCTGTCCACTGCCTCGCCCTCCCTGCGCAGGGCGGCCCCCAACCTTCTCCCAGCTGAGAGGGTGTGCGGCTGGCCTCTGAAAGACCACCCAGAACTGCTGTCTGGGTCTCTGGACTGCAAACCTTTCTGATGACTTGCCTTTGTCAATAAAAAATATTTCAGCATGCACCCATGATACAGGTATACAGATGGTGCCCAACTTAGGACTCTTTGATGGTGCAAAAGTGATACACATAATACATTACATGATATCAGAAACAGGCTTTGGGTCAGGTGAGTTTGCCCAGCTCTAGGCCAATGAGTGTTCCGAGCATGTGTAAGGGGGGCTGGGCCAATGTTCGAGTGGAGCGATAATGTTTAGTAGGTTAGATGGATTAATCACTTTTTGACTTACAATATTTTCAACTTACAATGGATTTATTGGGACATAACCCCATAGCAAATCAACAAGCATAGTATTTATTTACAAATGAAACACACCTTATTCTCCCCCTCTCTCTCACATACACACTCCAAATGTAGTAAAGCCTAATTTATCTCATTTTTATGGGAGAGTCAGCCTCGCAGAAGCCCACCCATTCAGGGCAGATGAGCTCAGCTGGTGGGAAATTCTTCCCTCTAAATGGGGGACCCAGCTCAGCCCACTGGGGTCCCCCAGAGTCACTGCCGGGCCAGCCCTTTCACGGGGTTGCTGCAGAGTTCCTCGTATGTGCACATGTAACCCCACCTCGGCAGCCCAACTCAGTGCCTCCATCCCACCTCTTCCCTGGGCCCTGGGCTCAGCCATCACCTCCTGCACCATCTCCTTGATGAGTTTGTTGGCCGCTCGGAGGTCCTCGGGGTGGGAACTCTTCAGCAGGCGGGCCAGCATCTGTGCAGACAGACAGAGAGCAGTGACTTTGACAGCAGCACCTGGGCCTCGAGTCATGTGCTGGCTCCTCCCTTCCTGGCTGTGGGGTGTGTCACCGAAGTTCTCTGAGATATGGCAAGAATCTACTGACACCTGCTGGTGTGGCCACAGGACAACTGGGACGCTGCACTAAGTGTCCCCTACCAGCTCCCCGCAGAAATAAGTTCTCAACAAATGGTGCCAGTCATTCTACAAGTACCATTACAGAGCCTCTCTGGAAGGGTGTACAAGAAACCAAGCAATGGGTACTTGCCAGGACTGGACTGGGTAGAGAGGAGCTTCTAGTTTTTAGCTTAGTTCTTCGGTGCTGTTTAATTTCTTGCCTATGAACACATTTCTTTAACAAAAACCAATGAAATGACTGTTCGAAGGGTCATAGATGTAGAGACATGGTCAACCTATGAAAAGCCCTCAAACCAGCCTCAGGGACACGAGGCACACTCATGTTTATTACTTGCGGGGGCGCTGCATGGGGGCGCTCAGCATGCAGGGAGCACTCAATGGATGGTGACTGTCACCTGCTGCAGTGGCCGTGCTCACCCTGAGCCTCTGCTCCAAGGGCAGGGTGACCAGGGAGTGGAATTCTGCGCCCCTCAAAGTGGGCCCTGGAGCCCTTGCCAGCCCATCTCACCTTGGATTTCTCCTCATCTTCGAAGATCACATTCTTGGGCCGTGGAGGAGGAAGGGGAAAGACGGCATCATCCGGAAGCTTGGGGTCGGACTTCACTATCCCTGGAGTAGGTGGGTGGTGGGAACGCTGTCAAACAGTCCCGGGCCCAGGCCGAGGCCCGGGGGGGAGACGGGGACATGGCCAGGCAAGCGCAGGATGGAAGGGGAGGGCAGTCTTTCTCCAGTGTGCTGGCTCCAGACCTCGGGGGACCAGGGCCTGCCCCTGACCCACTGTGCTGGACTGCATGGGAAGAGTCTGGACACCTGCATTTTGAGGCCACTCCATGGGAGCCACTTTCTCAGAGGAAGCCTGACCCAACCCACCTTCTCTGCACCCAGGCTAGCCTAAGGCAGAGCAACAAAAAGGCCTCACTGGCCATATGTTCTTGAGAAGTTAAAGGGCAGCCCCATGACCTTGTGACTAGAAGCGAGGGTCTGGCTTGCCGCAGCCCAGCTCGGGGAGGAGGGGAGGGGCACGCACCACGCCCCAGCTCTGGCGCCTCACCCTGCTTCTTGAGCATGTGGTAGGCCTCTGCAATCTTCGCTTCCTCGGGCAGGCCGACCGTCCAGCTGTAGAGGAGCTCTAAGATCTTGTTCTTCACCTTCTCTGATGTCCGAGAGCCCAAGTACTTCAAAGACCAAGGGGAGAGGAGACCCCTGACATTGGCTGACCTTGGTCATTGCAACCCCAGCTCCAGCCCCAACCTAATTATTTCCCCAGAAGTCCCTCAGAGACCTGGCCTAAGGACCCCCACATCCTAGCCTGGTACAGATGGAGCTCACCCCCTAGCTTTGTCACTCATCAGCTGTGTGAACTGAGTGCCTCAGTTTCCCCACTGTTAAGTGTGGATGATAACAGTGGCACCGTGGTGAAGATGCAGAGCTAAGGCACAGCCCAGTGCCTGGTCATGTAAGGCTTAACACTGTGACCTCAGGGAGGAGGAGCCACCAGACTGACCAGGGAAGGGGCAGCTGTGGAAGCGCTCGGCCCTGGGCCTCACTCAGCCTCCCAGCAGCAAAGGAGGCTGAGGGAACTGGCTTTCACACCAGTCACCTTCTTGGAGAACAGGGAGGCCAGCTGGGTCATTCAGCCACTCTGGTCAGCAGGTCTGAGTGAGGAAGGGTGAAGGGGGTGGGACCTCACCCAAGGGGCACCACACATGTCCATGACATATGGGAGGATTCCTCAGGCCAAGCTGGGGGTGTGGCCCATCTGGAACCCATCTGAGGATCTATCACTCAGGTTTGGGGCCTCAGCATCCAAAGCCTTACAGGTGCCACTCTTACGAGGTGGGGAAAGGGAGACCCTCCACTGCAGACCCAGAGACCCAGGTGGGCACCATGGCCAGGTCTACAGGGAGTGACCATGGTGCCAGAGCAGCCCATGCTGGGGAGGCTGCGTGTACTCCCTGCAATGGTCCTTCCCTAGGTACCCAGCAGCTTCAGGGCTGGCCCACCACCTGGCAGTGGAAGCACTCGTCCGGGACATCAGCTGTCCCGGACTCTGCCAAGTGAAGGGGCCCAGGAGAAAGGGTCTGCATTTGTGCCAGGTCTAAACTCTAAAGGGGGCTGAGGCAGCAGTAGGTGTGGGAGCCCCAGCAGGAGGCCCCAGGGTGAGGGCACTCCACCACCCCTGTCTGATGGTGAGACTCTGAGCTTGGGCTGGGAGCACCCACCTTGGGAGACACGACCTTGATGAGCTCGTTGAGAAAGCGGAACTTGCCCACCTCATCGTGGAACCTCTTGCCACAGCTCTTCATGCATGTTTCCAGCACCTGGGGGAGGTGGGGTGTGGGGACCCCCAGGGAGGGTCAGAGCAGGTGGCCTCCCTCCCACTCCTCGGCCAGGGCCTAGGAGCCCAGGGACAGGTTTTATGAGGGAGAAAGGAACTGGCGAGGACACAAGGACTCTGAGGGTCAGAGGCCCTGACACCGATCACCTCCCTTTGGGGGCGAAGCCGGGCAATGCCCAGTGCGGGGCCCTGCTGTAGCCCCTCTGTGACTTGGCCACATCCAAGTACCACTTGCAAATTATTTTTCTTACTATATTCCTTTGATTGTGCTTTTAAACTTTCATTGGCACCCTCTACCTTTGTCTTACCCTAAGCTATATATCTGTGAAATCATAGGACTAATGTGCATTTGAGAAGAAAATGAAAAAATTAATGTGTTAAAACAAATACATAACTATTAAAAAGGAAACAGTTCATCACCATCACCTAAAGTCAGCTTGGCTGTATAGCTGGCTGCTGTGTGGCCGATGCCCGGGGGCCACAGATGGTGCACCCCACAACGTCCTACTGTTAGCACAGCTTCGAGACCTCTGGCCTGAACCCTGCATCCCTCCTCGCACCCCCGTGTGAAGGAGTGCGCCACCCTGTGTCTGGAGATACCGATGGGCTGGGCTGACCCCGCAGCGCACCTGGGAGCTTTGGAAACGCAGATCCCTGGGTGCAGGGACTACAGTTCCAATTCAGCAGCTCTGGGGAGGGGTCCCGCCTCAGCCTCCTGGAGATCTGAGGCCCAGATGGAGTAGGGAACCCCTGGACCCGATGACCCTAAGGGGCTTCCTGCCCACAACAGACCCTTCTGGGATGGGAAGCCAGCCCACTGGGTGTCGTGGGACCTTCAGGGCTGGCCCAGGCCCCCATTCTAGGCCACCTTGGCACAACTTTGAAGAGTCTGATGGGACCCCAAACACCTCAGTCTTAGCCTCCCCTGGTGCCATCCATGTGGTCGGCGGCTGGCCGGCACCTTCTCTCCCCCTCTCCTCACCGTCAGGGCCTGGATCGCTTCCCACTCCTGCGGGGACTGGATCTTGTGGGCCAATAGCCGGGTGGCAAGTGGAGGCCTGGGCGAGAGCAAGAGACAGAGCCAGAATAGCCACAGAGCTCAGGTGCTGCAGGGCAGGGCCGCCTCACGACTCTGCAAGGGCTGCAGCCCTTGATGGCTTCTGCAGGGCAGGTGTGAAGGCCCAGCTCCCTCTCTGGATGGAAGAAAAGACCAGAGACTATGGCATGGCAGGGTAGGACCAGGCAGGGAGTGCTGGCTGGGACCTTTACAAGGTGTGAGCTCAGCCGCTGTCCAGCTTTACTAAGGACTATGACCTGCCAAGTCCTTGGCTCGGCACAGGGACAAATACGGAAAGATGACCACAGCCTTCAAGGGCCCAGTCTGGGAGCAGAACATGACAATGTGCCAGGAGAGATGGGCAGACACAGCTCCCTGGGAACTCCAGGTGGTATGGGACATTCTGCTGGGGGAAATCAGGGTGGCTTCATGGCAGAAGTGGTGCTATCCTCTACCAGATCATAAAAGCCCCATCACTAGTAACAGTAACGGCTAACATGGACTGAGTGTTTATGATGGGCAAGGGGCCTCACACGAGTTTTCCTGCCTAACCTTCCGGAGAGCCCTTTGAGGTGGCCGGCACTGGTGTCCCACTTCACAGTTGAAGGAGTGGAGGCTCAGAGGTATTCAGTTACCTGCCCAGCTAACAGAGTCACACCCAAGCAGCCCGCCTCCAGAGCACAGGTCACGCTGTCTGCATGGCCTCCCCAAGTGGAGCACCCGCACTGGGGGCGGTGCAGTGGAGGTGAAGCACTTTGGGCTGTGCTCCCCAACCTTCAACACCACCTGGGGAAGCTGCTAACGCATCCACCCCGATCTCCCTGCCAGGCAGTCTATTCCAAGTTCGAGGGCAGCCCAAAATGTGTTTTCACAAGCTCAGGACTACCACCTTCTCTCTGTGAGATCTTGGGGCAACTGCTGAATCCCCAGAGCCTCAGTTTCTTCACCTGTAAAGTGGGTCCAGCAAGGGCCACCTCGAGGGTGGCCCACAAGCAGCACTCAAAGTGCCCACTGCTGTCAATAATTTGTGAGCATGTGAAGAATGGAACGTCTCCAATCGAGGCCAGCATCTGCAGCGTGTACAGCCGGTACACAGCGAGTGTCACTGAGTGTGAGCAAAAGAGGGGGATGGCCACCTACCCCTCAAAGTCCTCGTTGAGTTGCTCACAGAAGCCGTTGATGCTGGCCCAGTTCAGCTCCTTGTTCAGGGGGTTTGTGGCTCTGTCTGTAGGAGGAGAGAGGGCCACTGTGACCTAGCAAAGGAATCCCTGCCTCACATTCCCTACCCCAGCAGCAGGGGTGCTCAGTAGGGGGCATGTTGCCATAGTTGATGTATCATTTAAGTCTGTGGATGGAAAAATGCCCATTCACTAGCTTCCCCTTGCAGCTTCTCCCCAAAGGGTTCCACTTTCACAGACTATTCTGGGGCTGTTCCCTCACTCCCCACTGCCCCACCCCTACAGCTCTATGTCTGCCGTATCTGCTTATACCTCTGATTCTGCTCCTGGAAACAGTGTCCCCACAATTTTCAAGGAATTTATGCTCAGAGGAGATCCAGAGGTAGGAGAAAACAAGCCCATAGTTCCTCCCTCAAGGGTCTGCCCAGCTGGCAAGTGGGCCAAGGGAACTGGCCTCTCAATACAATGAGACAGAGGGAGGCAAAGGAGCAGCGGGCACTGGAGGAGGGGACTCAGTTGAGCCTGGGATCGGGGGAGGCTGCCTGGAAGAGGCAACACAAGCAGGGACTGGAGGGAGTTGACCAGGCTGGGTGTGCATGCCTCTGCACAGCTCAAGGGCTGTGTGAGATGTAGGTAACTGGGCACAGGGCACAGCATGAAAGGCCTTGGTGAGGAGTGCGGCTACATATCACCTCCTCCAGGAAGTCTTAGCTAATCCCCACTCCTGCCCAGGCTGGCACTGCTGCATCAGCTCTTTCTTCTGTGTCCCTCAGACCTGACCTTGATCATGGGCCCAGCTCACCACCGCACCACACTGGCCAGTTGTGTACATGCCCATCTCCCCCAGTAAACCAATGAATGAATGAGAGCTCAGCTGTGGGCAGGCAGGAGTGGTAAGGAGGGGGCAGTAAACAAGCCCAAGCAGTCACCTCCCTTACCTCCGACATTGGTTAAAAACAACCAAGTAGGTCACAGAACTTTCCCAAACCTCTGTTTCCCCATTTGTGAAGTTGGACTGAAATACAGATTGATTTGGGATGATGAAGTACTTGCACAGGATAAGGCCGAGGCAGCAGGTCTTCACTACTTCCCCCAAGCCTGTCTTCAAGTTTCACCCTGTCCTAGCCAGTTCTGCCCCAGCCTGAGCCCTGAGCCACAGCTGTGGAGGGAACACATCCCGGGAGGTGGGGCAGAGAAGGATCTGTGGACAGAAGGGGGCTGGACACCTAGCACATGGCAGCTGCCCACTTGAGGTCCTGTGCTGTGGCAGGGGGCCTGGATCCCTGCCTGGCTGCCATCCATTCAACTCATATTTGTTCGATAAATATTCTGAGTGCTGGAGCCACCCCACTGAGCTCCCCTCCTGTAGCTCACAACCCATCAAGAGACACACTACTCAGACAAACAAACCTACACAAAATACTGTATACTGGTGTGACGTGCATAAAGAAAAAAAAAAAAAAAGAAACAGAGCAGGGAAAAGGTACAGAAAGTGTGGGTGGGGGGCAGGGGGACTACTCTCTGGTGCAGCTGAGCAGAGATCTGAATGAAGCACTTTCTCTTTGGGCACAAACCTCTGTTCCAGGAGCCCTGCAGAGCCCTTCAGTCTCTCAGAGGAAAGAAGCCCCTCAGACTGGCCAGGGTACCAGCAAGAGGCACCCCCCGTAAGTGTGGCCATTGAACACCAGTCTGAGGTCAGAGAAGATGAGGTTGGATACTACCCACTCAATGACACCCAGATGGGGGACCCTAAAACAGGAAGTCCCTTCAAGTGTCAAAGACTCGTGAGTCTGACTGCGGACAGAGGCTGGTTCTAGAGACAGTTCCTGAGTCAGGAGCCAGTAAGGAAGCAGTGGGATCACGAGACATGCATCTTTCTCGAAGTGAGGGCCTCTGCGTGCAAGGAGATCTGACCAACTTCTCTGGCCCTGGCCCCAACCCCCCATTCTGTTACCTGCTGATTGGGGGGTGGGGGCATGTTCCCTGACAGGCAGCAGGGGAGAACACCTCCAGGGAGGGAGGTGTTTCACAACTGGGTGTGACTTCACTGTGTCAACCCACAGTGGTAACAATGTTATTGTTTACCCACCAGAAGCTACTTTCTAGCTCTAACCACCAGAAGGGAAGAGCTTACAATTTTGCCAGGGCACAAAGGGGAAGAAGAAAAGAAAAACAATGTCAGTCCCAATTTATTGGGGTCTAACTACTGCCAGGCCCAGGTGTCCTGATTCCACTCAGTTCCCCAGATCAGACTCCGACCTCTCAGAAAATACCCATTGTTGCTAAACCTGAGACTGTCGTATCATCCAGCCCTCAAGTCCTTCCGCCTGTTATATCCCTCAACCAGGGCCCGACCCATCCAAGACCTGGACACTTGTGGCGTTCTGGAACAGTCTTAATGGCCGCTGAGTGCCTCCTTACCCCCGCCCCCGGCCAGGGAAACACTGAAACATCCCTGAAGATGCTGCAGTTCTGGGGCTAACCTAAGGATTCAACTCTGCTCACCCTGCATAGCTCCCTGGTGTGTCCAGAGCTAAGCGGCTGAACAGAGGGTAGGCCCAGAGGCTTCCTTGAGGACCCGGGACAGACATGGGTCCAGCACCGGCCCCGGGAGAGGCCAAGCCACAGCTTTCTGGGTCAGATTCCGGGAGTGGGGCTGTGAGAGGCAAGGATGTCAGCAATGGAGGGTAGGAAGCTCACGTGGAGAGTGCAAGTGTGAGGGCTCAGAAGCCTGAGTAGTAGTCGGAAGTGTGTCTGAGGATTCGGGGGAAGGGGTGCAGGGATCTCTGGAGGAAGTTCAGCAAGGACAGGAGTCTGGAGCGGCGGCGCACAGTGAGGGGCTGGGCTGATGGCAGGGATGCAGAAGTTGAAACGACTCCTGGAGTCAAAGGCGGGCCTTTCACGTCTGTAGGGCTTGGGGGTTTCTTATTGTGTGGCTAGAGCAGATCAGTGAGTGGGTCCTCCCTTTTGGGGCAGGGGAAACGAGCAAACCTGACAGTGGTGGCAAGCTCAAGGATGGGACAGGAGGGAGTCACGACATGCAGGGCCAGAGAGCGAAGGATTCGGGCCCCGGACAGGTGGGTCCTTCCCGAGTGTGAGGTGTAGCCCTGGGTTCGCCTGCTCCCTCTCGCGACCCAAGAAATGAGTTGGGGGTCCGCTCCTCGGCGGACAAGTCTGGGCCTGAAGGGATCGGAGGCTGCTATCTACGTTCCGGGGCTTCTGGGCTCAGGGTTTCTCGCAGTTTCCTCTTCACGGCGGTCGCAGCCCAGGGATCTGATGGGTGGGCTGCCCAGCTTGTAGGATCTTACTTCATTCCAGGGTCCGAGGGACCCGCTTGGGGCGCCGCCCCTCCTGGGACGGGGGCGGGGCGTGAGGAGGGGGCGCCCCGTACCCCGCCCCCGCCGGGAAGGGGCCCGCCTTGTGCCCCCGGTTCCGGTTCCGGCCCGGCCCGCGCCCCTCCCGGACACTCACTGATTCGTGCCTCCAGAGTCTCCGGCTCCATCTCCGGCTCCATCCGCCACGGGCCCCCAGCCTCGGCACCGCCCCCCGCCCCCCCTCCGCTCTCGCGGGACCTCCTCGGCACAGCTCTCCACCGATTAAAGGGGCAACGTTCGCCCGGATGCTCGGGAGCGGCGCACGCGAGCGCTCGGCGCCATAGAGATATGAGCCAACTCGCCTAGAGTGTCACCTGCTCTCCTAACCCCTCCCCCAAGCGGCGTCTACGTCACGGGCGGGATCCATCGCCTGCCTTCTTGTTCAAGGCGCTCAGACTGGAGGAACTAGGGACCCAGGGCGACACCATGGAAACCCCACTGGACGCTCTAACTCGTTCTGCGTCACGGAGACGCCTGTGACCGCGTCCAAAAGAATGCTCCGCGACAATGTTTCTGAGGGGCTCCGAGGTCACTTCCGGGGCTGTGAGGTCACTCCGGGATCCCTGAGCGTGTACTTCCGCTCAGTTGATAAAGTGGGCGGGTCCCTTAAAAGGGCGATGACATTTGTTGGCTGCTGTGAAAATAACAAGGAGTCAAAATTTGTCGATTGCTTACAATGGTCCAGACATTGTACTAAGCTCTTTTTGCACACTGATACACTTCTTACAACAAACCCATGAGCCAGATAGTTTGCCTAAGGTCACACAAATGTCGGAGCCTGAATCCCGTACTGCTTCCTGCATTTCTGCAATCATTTAATGCACGATGTTCTGTGACCGGCATTGGGAAGACAAGGACAGATATTTATTACACAATGTGATGGAGGAAGCCTACTGGGTACTGGCAACTCAGGAGGAGGAGCCCCTACCGCAAACTGGAGCCTGGGGGATAAGGGGCGTCTTGTCAGGGGAGGTTTCACGGAGAGATTGATACTTAGCTGAAAGACATTTCTCTAGGTAAACCTGGTGTAAAAAGATATTCCAGGTGTGTTGCGGGGAAAACTTGATTCTTCTTGCTGATACAGTAGGGATTACAGATCAACAAGTCTGTTAGTATGTAAGCAGGGTTTATTAGTAGTACGTTGTATTGGAAGAGAATGGACCTTGCTGAGGTGGGGGAGAAAGGCATGGGCTTGGGCAGCAAAAAGCACCAGGCCTTTTGTCTTGAGGACTTATAGAGTTTGCGGGATGGGGGTGAGGGAGTTGCATAGAAATTGGTGGGTAAAGGCAGGGCCAGCTTCCCCCAGGATGGACATGACCACCTAAATGTGGGTGTGTGGAGGGTTGTTAGCCCAGAATCTTACCTTGCTCCAGACCACATTTGTTCATCTTGTTGTAAAACATACACGAGAGGAGGCGGTTAATTAAAGTTGAGGCAGCTACCCCAAGTTATTTATGGGTTTTCTCTGTAAGTACTGGGGACCCCTTGTAAAACAGATAGTGACCAGAGGCAGGCAATTAACAGAAGTTGTTTTATGGGCTTTTTCTTTGGGCACCGTGGGCCCCCAACCACCTTCCTCCTCCCTGCCTTGGTTTACTATCTATCTTTCCTAACAGATGGAGGGAACCAAACGTTTCAGGGCTCACAGGGGAGAAAGAGTATGGAGTTCAGGGAATTGAAATTATTTTGATATGGCTTTGAAGGATGTTGGCCTGGAATTAGGCCCTGGCGAGATCACGCAGGTCCTGTGTTTCGTTTCAGGTTTTTTTTTTTTTTTTTTTTGTAAGCTATGTTGGAGGTGCCACGGGTGGTGACAAAATCAGGCTTTTCGTTTAGAGAGGTCCAGGCGGCAACAGTAGGGGGAAGATACGCGGGGGAGGGCGCTGACTTAAATCACGGAGGGCAGGGTGACTGATTAACCATCCTCGGGGCCGTTTCTCCCTCTGTTGAAGACTCATCTGCCTTTGCCACCCGCGGGCTCTGACACCCAGTGACGTCACACCCAGTCTGGCTCACTCGGGTCGTTGCGGTCGGTCGCCCCCTGGCGGCCCGCCGGGGAGTGGCACCCTCTCCAGCCGCCCAGTGATTGGGAGGGTTAAAGCGCAACGAAGACTAGGGAATCTGACTAATCCAGTTCTGGTTGGCTGTGACCTTGCGAACGGCCTCGATTCAACTTGCAGAACAGCAGTGACCTCATCTGGGAGATGAGAGGGTTATACTGGGTCAGTTTTTCCCCCAAAGTCAACCATTCAGGTGATTGGGACGGTTTTCTCAATTCTCCTCCGCCAGCCATTGAAGTTATATAAGAAAGTATTATGTATGTTTATTGCATTTCTCAATAAAACTTGTGACATAATATGAACTTAGAGCGCTTTTCGTTGGTTTCTTTTATTACTGAAATGAATTATTACAGAAATAAAACCACCACACTTACCGCATTGGTTTGGGGCATATACATGCTGTCATGTGCCACTTTTTGAAAATAACATAGATTTGATTTCACCTGGGTTCAGATTCTGCCTTCACTACTTTCTAAATCATATGGCCTACAGCAAGTCACTCAACTGCCCTGCTTCTCAGGCTTCTTAACTGAAACAAGGCTATGAGAATTCAATGAGCAGGGGTCTGCAAATTGAAGCCCCCTTCACTTCCCTACCCACGATCCCTACCCACTTTTCTCTGCTGGACTTGTCTTCTTAGCACTTATCTCCACCGTTCTTCATTGTGTTTCTTTGTCTCTTCCCCTCACCAGAATGTAAGCTCTGTGAGGAAAAGGCATTGTATCTGTTTGGCTCACTGATGTATCCCCAAAGCTTGAAAGAGTAACTGGCACAGAGTAGGTGTTCACCAAATGTGCACTGAATAAATGAATGAGTAGAAACTATTATTCACAAGTTTAATGGATAGAGGGTGCAGGAAAGTGCCCGATAGTGCACAGTGAGTGCATGTGCACTCATGCACTCTCCAGGTTGTGCTCTTAACCGAAGTCCTGGGCTGTGCCTGGGGAAAACCTGGAGAACAGGGATTGGTGAGGGAGACTCAGGAGCTGCGCCTGTGCAGGTGGGGCCTGGCCCAGACAGGGAGTCAGGGTAGAAGGTGTGGAAAGAGAAACCCAAGGATGGGGGAAGGAAGGAGGAACCAACACAGGAAACAGGAAACGCAGGAATTTAGCCTGTGCCCCCCTCCCTTCCCATCTCCACCATTGGCAAATGTGTTGCTCTGAGTGACTCGGGAACCCCTAGGAAGAGAGGGGCAAGTAAAACTGAGCTGTCCTAGAAACAGCTATAATCAATGGACCCATGCTGACCTCCAATGGCTTAACTCAGACCTTTCCCAGGAAAACCCCTCCACCACTGGAAATGCTGGTGAGGACAGGTAGGAAAGGAAGATAAGGAGGTGGGGAAAGAACTTGGAGGAGCTCTATGTGGGAGGGCATGCAATCCTTTCTCGGGGGAGAGCAGGCAGAAGGTCCCGGGAACAAGCTGAGACTTGGCCTCCACTCCAGCCCCTGTGACCACAGTCAGACTCCAACTCACCTCTTTCTTCCAGGTGGAGGACACAAAGGCCATGGACGTCATTGTCTCCTATAACTCTCACACAGACCTCAGAGTTGGGTATTATTCTCTCTGTCTTCCAGATGAGAATTCTGAGGCCCTGTGTAAGGATGTGCTTGGCCAATGTTCCCATACAGCCTCCATCGCAAGAGCCCACATAAGACCAAGTTCTTGCCTTTAAAAGGACAAAAGACACAAAAGCAAACAAAACACACCAAGATAACTACAAAGGTATCCAAGCTGGTTGGCGTGAGAAGAGTGGAGGCCATGAGGCTTTTAAGCTGAGAAAGAGCCAGCTGGAGAAAGGGTGTCCAGGCAGAGAGAACAGCAAGTACCAAGGTCCTGAAGTCAGCTAAGACCAGAGTCAGAATTTGAACTCAAGCTTGAGTCTCTGCGTTTAAAGTTTGTATTGAAGAGAGAGCAGGCATCAGAAAGATGGTAAAGTGCATGGGATGTATGTATTGAACTCCTTATGTATGTGTGCAGAGACAGGGAGGGGACTCATTTCCAAATCAGAACTAGACCACACAGTGTAAGGAAGATCATTGCACTGATTTATGATTTTACATAAATGAAAAGGCTCACAAAGTATTAATATTTAGACCTATTTCTCAGTGTGTTTAATACATTTTCTTTACTGAAAAGAATGACCTTGCCCTGGCTGGTGTGGCTCAGTGGGTTGAGCTCTGGCCTGTGAACCAAAAGGTTGCTGGTTTGATTCCCACTCAGGACATATTCCTGGGCTGTGGGCCAGTCCCCAGGTAGGGGCGTGCAAGAGGCAACCGATCATTGTATCTCTCGCACACCAATGTTTCTATCTCTCTCTGTCTCCGCCCCTTCCCCACTCTCTAAAACTAAATAAATAAAATCTTTAAAAAGAAAAGAACAACCTTTTCAGGTGGAAGGCATATATAAATGCCTAGGTTACAGAAGATGATCTAATTGAGTGTTTGCAATTAATGCTTTCCCGGACAATCTGGATTGCCTGAAATAAGGGGGAAGCGAAATTAAGACTTCGTTCAAAGGAGAGTGGGTCCTACCTTGTGTGTGGAGGGAGAGGACTGAGGCCACTAGAGAGGTGAACTTCGTCATTGGGCTTTTCCACGTCCAATGACGTGGCGTTGGGGGATGGGTGAGAATCTCCCTTGTGATGGTTTCCTTCACTGCCTTTGCTCTGATTCCACGATGAAGAGAATTTGCTGCCAGTTATTGACTCACCTGTTGTGTGACATGTATCATACCTTTGAAGTAGGGATTAGTCTCCCCACTGTACAGAGGAGGAAACTGAGGTCTAGAGAGGTTAGAGAGAATCTTGACCAAGGCCACAAGTTAGTGGGGCGCTGAGACCAAGTTCTGCTTGATTTCCAAGGCTGCACTGTCTCTATTCTGCTGGTTTAATCCTCTTGGGAGCTAATGAAGAATGCAGGCTCTTGGACAACCTCATATTCAGCTTTGATTCTCTGGGGATGTGGCCCAGGAATTCCCAATCCAAAGGTAACTTCGTCCTGTGCTCAGTCCACCCCTTGTTCCCGGAGACCCCTGCTGCTGCCTGCCCTGGTTCCTCAAAACTTTAGGTCCAAGATGGGAACGACCAGGGTGACACAGGCTCACCCAGGAGGTCTGACTGCACAGTGTGGACCATCTCTGCAGCTCGGTGAGACACTGGTTCCCCCCCCTCCCTCTGCCCCAGCTCTTCTAACCTCAGCTTCTCCCTGCTCTGGCACTCAGGTGTACAAGGTGGGTCACACTTGCTGGCCAACATGCCAACTGGGTCAGGGGAGTAGAGGAATAAGGGGTTGGGGAATGAAGAGCCTGAGCAACCTTTTCCACCCCCACCCCTTGCTGAAGGGTAGGTATCTGGCTCGCAGGAGGTGTGGCCATAGAGGCCGCGATTCTGACTTGCACCCCACTGGCTAGAAGGAAACTACAAGAACCTTGGATTTCACCAATAGGAAGGCAATATGCAAATATTGCCCTCATTAATTGGCCAACGAACCACTCATTCATGTGCTCTGGGATTTGGAGCTTGTAGCATAATTTTAAGGTAGAAATTACACATGAAAACAAAATTTGTGAGACCCCACTTTGTGCCAAGTCCTGCGTCAGGGAGCAGGTGTGAATAACACCGCCCTCATGAAATTTACATTCTAGTAAACTAATAAACACAGAAATAAGCAATGTAATTTCAGATTGGGTGGTGCTGTGAAGATATGCACCAGGGCGCTGTGAGCCTGCATTGCAGTGACAAGTGCTACACCAGTAAATTCAAAGTGCTACAGAGGAGGGCAAGATCAATCCTCGTGGAGGTGGGGGGGGGGCGGGGGAGAGGAGGTGCCCTTGAGCAGGGAACTAAAGAAGGAGAAGGAATTTCCTCCCTAAGATGAGGGGACAGTTTGTGGGAAGTTAGATCTTTAGCAACCCAGGAAGTATGTCATGGCTGGAGGGAAGGGTGTGCAAGGCAGGAGGGAGCAGGGCTACAGGACTTCGGGCACGCCACTTCCCCTCTGGAGCTTCAGGTGGCGGAAGTTTAGAGATAGCCTAGAACACCTAGCATACAGTAAGCACTCAATAAATGCTAAATAAAGCTCCAAATGGTGACTACTATTGTTATACTGGGAGAGGCCCTCAATTCTGTTCCCTGTGTTTGGGGCTTTGGTTCGATTCCTTTTTCTTCCCTCCCCCCCAAAGCGTACACCTCCCGGGCTTCTGTTTTCCCTTCTCCCCTGGGAACTTCAGCAGACTGGCGCTTTGCCTTCCTGTCTTCCCAAGGGACAAAGGCTCCAAATACAGCAAGAAAGACTTGGATAAGCTCCAGAAAGGACTTCCTTGTCTTTCTGTCAGAGTGGCAGCTGCGGGGAGGAAGGGGACAGGGTGTGTTTCCCACAGTTAAGAGAATTCCGGAGCTGGAAGAAATCTTTGAGGTCATTTATTTAGCCCAGAGCTTCTCAGGTACTTATATCCCTGGTCAGAAACGCACTTTACCTCAGGGCCAGCTGAGTGCAAGTGTCACAGAGCCTGAAGTTTGTAAAAGTTTGGAGCCCTTTTTAAAAAACATGTAAAATTCTCCTTGGCTGGTGTGGCTCAGTTGGTTGCAGCATCACCTAGTAACTGAACTGTTGTGGGTTTGATTCCTGGTCAGGGCACATACCTGGCTTGTGGGTTCGATCCCAGGTCCAGGCACATACACGTACAGGAGGTAGCCAATTGATATTTCTCCCCTGTATCGATGTTTTTCTTGTTCCCTTCTCTCTCTAAAAGCAGGGAAGAAATGTCCTTGGTTGAGGATATATATGTATACGCACACACATATGTATATGTATACACACGTGCATACATGCACACAGATGCACATATATGCACACAACATGTGTGTATACATGTATGCATGCACACATGTGTATATGCATATATTAAATTACGCATTCAAAATTATGTATTTAGAGTGAGAAAATAAGTTCCTATAAATTACAAACTTTAAAAATCTGACAAATACCATAACTGTGATATCAGAACAATAAGACATTTTTACTTAACTACTTGACATGCCACTCCAATACATTTTTTCTATAATTTTGGGCTAGATGTGCTTCATATAGCCGTGATTTTATTATATTTTCTGTAAGGAGAAAGAAAAGTCAGACTTCTACCATGTTTGATCAAAACATGTTCTTTTGTTTTAGAAAAGTTTTTCTCAGATTCATAATCTGGTATTGATAATGTCATGTAAGTCTTAAAATTTTAATGTCAAATTTGGGAAAGCCACCTTTCCCACGCGGTTTCACCAGGAGCCGCCAATTTTGTCAGAGCACAATGCGTTGGGTGCCTAGACACAGCCCCACGGCTCCTGACCTCGAAGACGTTTGACATCACACACAGGCACACTCGCCATCAGCAGTGCTGTTGCTGGTTTGTGCCCTACAGCAGAGGGTTCTGGTCCATCGCATTGCACACGACCCCCAATAGAAAAGAACCAAGCGTGCGGTGCATTTATTTACACTCGGTGCATTTGCAGCTGCTTTTGCTGTGTTGGTGGTCGTCTCCCTGATGGCGTGGAGTTCCTTCCATCGCAACTAGGTGTCAGTGGGCACTGAGCCCTCCACTTGTAATGTTATGTGTCTGAGACCAGCTTCTGGCTCCAGACGGTGCAGACCTCGGTCCTCCTCCTCTGGTCACAGTCCTCCCACATTGGGTGCCTAGGACGTACCGTGTGCTGAGGTAGTGATATGACCTCTGTCGCTGCACTTTGTGTCAGGACAACAGGTGAATCAGCAGAGGGGGTATGAGTATTAAGAATATTTCTGGAAACCATTCTTTAGATTAGGACTAGGGCTAGCAATCACCTAACTAGAAATTAGGTGATTCCTAGAAGTGACTGTGAACTTTACAACTACAACCTACTAAACTCAAACTAAATGTATGTCCAACTCAACTTCCCATTAGTCAGATCTCAGTTTAGTCGGACCCAGCATTCAAGAAGTGAAAAGTGCTTTACCAATATGGAACGATCTCCAAGACATACTGTTACGAGAATGAGACCAAGGTGCAGAACCATGTGAATAGCACACTGCCGCCTGTGTGGCCTGTGGAACATCTGGAAAGGAGCACAAGAAGGGTGCTTGCCTCTGGGTGGCTTGGCAGTTGGGGTAGGAGAGAAGCTTGCTGTTACTGCAAAAGCCTTTGACTTTTGTGAAGTGTTTTTTTTATTTAAAAAAATTTTTTTAGAGAGAGGGGAAGGGAGGGAGAAAGAGAGGGAGAGAAACATTGATGTGAGAGAAACATCGATCAGTAAGCCCCAACCGGGAATGGAACCACAGCCTAGGCATGTGCCCCTGCCAGGAATTGAACTGTTGACCTTTTTATTCGAGAGACGATGCCCAACCAACCAAGCCACACCAGTTGGGGCTGTGAAGTGTTTTTAAATCACATGCGTATCTTAATTTTTCATTTTTCGAGGCAGATGCCTAGCAGGTGACAAGGTTATTTTTCTTTCTGATTTAGATTGTTCTCTTAGTGGCCAGCAGGTGGAGGCAAATGCTTTCTTTCTCCTAGAGAAAGGTCACCCCTTCCATCACCTCCTAAAACACAGCGTCTGCACCCTGTGCCTGGGACCAGACTCCAAAAGGGGGCTTACAAGGAAAATAAGTGAAATAAGGTGGCATTATGAATTCCAGGGAAGCTCTAATTTTATTTTATTTTTTAAAAAACATTTTATTTATTTATCTTTAGAGGGGAAGGGAAGGAGAGAGGGAGAGAAACATCAATGTATGGTTGTCTCTTGTGTGTCCCCTGCTGGGAACCGGCCCCTTGCTGGGAACTGGCCTGAAACCCAGGCATGTGCCCTGACTGGGAATCGAACGGCGATCCCTTGGTTCACAGGCCCCAGCTCAATCCACTGAGCTACACCAGTCAGGGCGGAAGCTCTAATTTTAAAAATTGCTTTACTGAGATACAATTCACATAACACAGGATTTGTCCATTGAAAGTGTACAGTTTGCTGTTTTGGGGATGTGTGTGTTCTGTGTCCTTGAGTCGGCTCTGTCTCCCGCTGACTCCATGAAGGAGTGATGTCCACCCTGTCCTGTCCTCAGCAGCCCTCCCCGGGTCCTGTAGACCTGTGCCTATGGCATTTTTAATGGAATCCACCCATTTTGTAGTTGGTCTTCCTCTTTTCCTGCTGCCTCTGTTTTTCCTACCATTATTGTCTTTCCCTAAGAACCCTGCCTTGTCATGATGTGCTCAAAGCAGGATGGCTTCAGTTCTGACATTTCTGTCTGCAGTGCTGTTTCAGGCTTCATGTGCTGTCTGACCTACTTGTGTGTCTTCCTGGTGGTCCAGGGTGCAGCAGAGCCCTCCCCCAGAACTGTCATTCAAATGAATCTGTTTTTTCCAGCAGCCCTCTTCACTGTCACAGTGTATCCATACATGGTAATTCAGAATGTGTACATTACACTATGAATGTTAAAAAAAGTTCAGCCCTGGCTGGTGTGGCTCAGTGGATTGAGTGTGGGCTGCAAACCAAAGAGTTGCCAGTTTAATTCCCAGTCAGGGCACATGCCTGGGTTGCAGAACAGGTCCCCAGTGGAGGCCACATGACAGGCAACCACACATTGATATTTCTTGCTCTCTCTTTCTCCCTTCCTTCCCCTTTCCAAAAATAAATAAATAAAAAGAAAAAAGGGAGAAAATTAAAAAAAATTAAAAAGTTTAGCAAAATATATATAGCCTAAAATTTTCCGTTTTAACCATTAAGTGCACAATTCGGTGGCATTAATTGCATTCGCAATGCTGTGCAACCATCACCATCCATTTCCAAAAGGTTTTCATCACCCCAGTCAGAACTCCTGGGTGGTAGGACAGCAGCTCCCCATTCCTAGTCCCCCAGCCCCGGGTAGCCTCTAATTTCTTCTCTGTCCCCGTGGACATACCTATTGCAGATATTCATTAATTGGAATCACACACTGTATGGCTTTTGTGTCCTTCTCCTTTCACTGAGCTTAATGTTTTGCAGGTTCATCCATGTTGTGGTGCGCGCCAGCGCTTCATATCCCACTGTGTGTAAATGCCCCATTTTGCTCATGAACTCATCTGCTCTCTATTGGGAATAACATCGCTATGAACAATGGTGAAGAAGTATTTGTGTGAGGCCCTCCTTTCAATTCCTTTTGACTCCCCGTAGGAGCGAAAGTGCTGGGTCGTAGAGTACTTAATTGTCTCCCAAAAGAAGGAAGCAAAGAATAAGAAATTTAATTAATTCATTTTGTGAGCATCTATTATGTGCCCCGCATGTTACATAGGCTAACTTTTGAAATTAAAAAATTTAAAAAGATGCTCACATTTCCCCTGTGAGGAAGGTCCTATGAGCTCCCTCTCACAGATGAAGAAACGGAGGTTTGAAGTGACGTGCCACGGCTACTCAACTTGTAGATGTCAAAGCCAGGACTTGACATCCGCCCTTTAAACATGTTTTTATATTTATTGATTTTAGAGAGTGAAAGGAAGAAGAAAGAGAGAAAGAGAGAAACATCAATTTGTTGTCCCACTTATTTATGCATCCATTGGTTGACTAATGTATGTGTTCTGACTGGGGATTGAACCCCCAACCTTGGGTGTGAGGACGATGTTCTAACTGAGCTACCTGGCCAGGATGACATCCACCCTTTTGCTGCTTGACATCCATCCTCAGTGCTTTCCGTGCTCCCCGCCCCCCTCCACTGCTCACCATCATCTTCTAAAGAGGATGTTGGGGAGGGACAGGGAGGGAAGCAGGGCGGGTGATGTGTTGATCTCTTTGTTCTTTGGGAGGAAAAGGACAGGAAAGGAGATAGGCAGGGACCTCAGGGACCTCAGGGCCAAACTCTGCAACAGCAGGAGGCCATGGGCAAAGGTGCTGGAAGCCACCAGGTTCAGTGGGCACAAGATCTCAGACGCAGGACACTTTAGGGGCCGGTGAAATGTTTTAATGTCTCATAAAATCAGAAGAAGAAACTGAACTTTTAGGTTGAAGAAAATATTTTACTATGTAACATTGATAGTCATTCGACTATCAGTAGAATTGTAAAATGTAACAGTTGTAAAATACAATTAACGCACGTGTGTGTGTTTATGTACACACACCTACGCCTATGTATAATATATAAATATTTTTTTAGTGTAGGGGGCCCTTGAACGCAGAAGTACCTCAGGCACAGGAAGTCATAATGGGGACCTGGGAGGCACAGGCCTGAGTGCTCGGATGCAGGTCCAGCTGGGGGTGAGCTGCCCCCCCACACGTCGCAGGTGGGACACGGGGCCCCTGAGAGTGGTAATAAATGCCATCTGTTAACTATTAACAAAACGCCGGGCTTTATCTCCCTGGTCCTCACGGCACTGATTGTTCTCAGTTTACAGAGGAGGAGACTGAGCTCAGAAAGGTTAACTCACTGGGCCTGCGGTCACGCAGCAGCGAGGAAATGGTGGGACCAAGATTCCAGTCCCAGATTGTCCTTCAAATGACATTTGAGGACTCCCTCCTGTCCTGGGAGTCGGGACTTTCTGAAGCCTTCCACTGGGGTGCAAGGAATCATTTTCTAGTTGTTTCCTGTGCCCAAGCTTGTCTCCCCTGCTTGACTTGGTCTCTCTAAGGCCAGCCCATATTTTATCCTTTCCCTCTACGGCGGCCCTCCATCCCGTGCATTTGAATAAAGTCATGCATGTTTGTGTTACATGAGGGAGACCCTGGGTGGCCAGCTTGGCGGTGTGTTTCTGGGCACCCAGAGGTGTTCACACCGGCAGCTCTGTTGTGTCCTCTCTTCCCTGTTGCCTCCTAGTGCAGCCTGGGGGCCTCGGCACAGTCAGCGAGGGCCCATTCTGAAGTCCTGGGAACCTGCTTCTGCAGCTGCTCTGCCCACGTAACCCTGTACCACCAGCAAGGAAACATGGCCACAGAGGGCCTCCGAGAAATGTGATTTTTGATGGCTGCATAATAGTTTGTCTATTTTTTCATAGCATCGTTCTTTAGCTAATCCTGTATTATTGAGGTTTCACTTCCCAACTCTTCCCCAAAGACTATTAATATTATTATTATTTTTGCTATTCAATAAGTTGATCGATAATGATCTATTAAGCACTTACTTACTATGTGCTGAGAACAACTTTCTGATCATCTGGCGTAATTCAAGGGTAACATTTGGAATACTGAATAGAACATCCCAAAACCTATCAGAGGTGGCCACGGTGGTGGAGGGAAATTTATAGCCTTCCATGCATTTATTAGTAAAAAGGGAGGATGAGAAATTAATGAACTAAACATTCAGCTTGAGAAACTAGAAAAAGAGCAAAAAAAAAAAAAAAAAAGAAAGAAAGAAACAGTAAAAGAAAAAGCTAGTGAGCATAAAGGAAGGAAAGGAAACCGATAGCTGGTTCTTTAAAAAGGCCCAGACAGTAGAATGCCTAGGGACCTGCACAGACGGAAAATTCTTAGTCAAGAGGTCTTCACGAGTAGTATTTCTCCCACCAACTTCTGATAACAATTGTTTGGCCAAGTGTATTAGTTACCTGTCGCTGTGTAACTAATTAACCAGGACGTAGGGACTTAAAATCAGAAACACATTTCTCACAGTTTCTGTGGGTTAGGACTCCAGATGGGACTTGGCTAGGTGACTTCTGGCTCAGGGTCTCCATAAGGTGGCAGTCACGGTGCTGGCTGAAGTGTGGGAGATCCACTGCCAAGTTCACTCCCACGGCTGTCGGCAGGCCTCAGGTCTTCATTGGCAATGGGCTGGAGACGGCAGTTCCTTGGAACGTGGACCTCTCCATAGGACTACTCGTGACATGGCTGGCTCACTTGCTTCCTCCAGAGCTAGGGAGGAGAGAGAGAAGGTGAGAGAGAGAGAGAGAAAAAGAGAGAGAGAGAGAGAGAAGGAACAGGATAGGTGGGGAGAAAGAGAGAGCACGCAGCCTTCTGATGATCTTTCTTTTTGTAACTTAATCTTGGAAGTGACATCCCATTGCTTCTGCTATGTTCTAGTATTCTATTAGTTAGAACAGAGTCCTGGGTTCAGCCACCCTTAAGGGGAGCCAGTTATTCAAGGGTGCGAATACCAGGGGCCACCCGAGAGGCTGTCACCACCCAAAGGGTTTAAGGTCATACTCCTGGAGGTGAAATGCCCCTCTCACTACGTGAGGGCAGCGTTGCATGCTTTGAGAGTTATTGGAACCATGGGTTGGTAGACAAGGCAAGCTTTGCTACTCACCAGTTGTATATACCCTAGGAACCTTTGTTAACTCTCTGAAAATTGGAGTAATACTAAAGATCACCTGAGAACTCATTGAGCTTATTGCGAAGAGGGAGAGAGAAAGCACTCTGTAAAGTTCAGAAGGTGGGCATTGTTAAGAGAATAAGGGTGGAGATGCAAGGAAAGGTAGATAACTTTCTCTCTCTCTCTCTTTCTACCTTTCATTGATGTAAACACACACACACACACACACACACGTGCACACAAAACCCCCAGAAAAGTGCCCAATTCAGAAATGTGTCCCTTGTCTTTAAACATTTCTTCTGAAACAAGTGAGCTTTGAAGTTCTTTTTACTTTGTGCACTTCCAAAACCTCTCCAGTGAGCTAGAATTACTCTTATAATCAGAAAAGTACCACCTTTACAAGGTGTAGTTTTTGTTGATTAGAGAGTTTCCGTGTAAAAAGCATTCGAGAACTGCTTATCTTGCTAGGGCTTTACCACAGCCCTGGGAGAAAGGCTGAGAAGGAATTCATTTCCTTGGGGACAAAATGAGGAAACCATTCTTCTCTTGGGGCAGGCAGGGGACTGCAGGCGGTGTCCTATGTAAGCACCAGGCAGCGAGCCACCCGTCAGCTCCTGGCACCAGAGGGCCCTTGACTGCGCCAGCCTCCCCACCCCCTGCCCAAAGGCCCCCGCGGGCTCTGATGGAAAAGGCTCCTGCTCGCCAAACCAGGGCTCCAGGAAAATTCTACTCTGGGAATCCACCCTGAATGAGTTGTCACGATGCAGTCACCCTTTGTGTGCCAATGGACTTGATGCAGCAGCATTTTTCATAGAAAACACTCAGAGTTAACGTCCGTGTTCAGCAGAAGGAAATTGGTGGAATACATTCAGTCACTGAAAGGTGGAATATTTCCCTGACATTAAAACGTAGCTCTGAAATACAGATTTGTGGTTGCTGAATGAAGCAGGTTCAACAGGTACAGAGAGAGGCAGGGGAGTCGGGATGCAAACCCACAGAAAACCTGCCAGTGGAAGGACATGCGCGATAGGGGAGGCGGGATCTCCCTGGTGGGTGGGTGAGGAGTGAGGCTTATTTATTCCTAACCAGTCGCTCTAACCGCCTGCCCGCGGCCCCATCACGAATAGAAGTAAGGAGCAAAGCGTTTAGATCACCGATGGCCGGCCGGGCCTCACCCCTCCGCTCCTTTCCCTGCTTCTGACACTTTGCCGCAGACACTGCGGGGCATGCTCTTCGAAGCCACCTTGTGTTGCTTTTAGAACTTACATGTACAATCAGAAAAGTGATGGGTGAGGGGAGAAAACAGAACAAAGGACTTTTATGTTTTTAATGTTTTTAATGTTACTATGCTCATTCTTTTATGGGATCTTTAATCATTTTTTAATTTTCAATTACAGTTGCCATGCATTATTACATTTGTCTCAGTTGTACACCCCAGTGATTAGACATTACATAACTTACTAAGGGGTCATCCCAATAAATCTCACACCCGTCTGACACCCTGATATAGTTATTACACTATTATAGACTATATTCCCCATTTGTACTTCACATCCCCGTGACTATTCTGGAACAACTGACTTGTATTTCTTAATCCCTTCACCTTTTCACCCATCCACCTCAAGCCCTCTTCCATCTGGCCACCGTCAAAACGCAGAAGAAAAAACTTTTAAGTGCATCTCGACATCATCGAAAACGAGAAGCTTAGGGGTTTTGCAAGGTGAGTCTCTCTGTTTGAGGATGCGGAAGCAGGGCACAGGGGCGCTGGGTGGCCCGCCAAACTGTCACGGCCTTTGTGTTGGGCTCCTGACGCCCAGTCCGGCTCCGCTCCTGCCTCCTTGGGCTCCTGGAGGAGGCTGGAGGCTGAGCTTGGGGAGTCTGAGGGGATGCTCTGAGCCGGGTGGGGCAGGCCCAGTGAGGAGCCTTCTGCCTGTTTGTTCTGGGTACTTGGGAGGAAGGGACCAAAGTCTCCTTTTACGGCCTCAGGGGAGTTAATATGTAATGTCCTGGGGTATAAGTGGAGCCAGGCGGTGAACGTCCGAGTCCAGGCCTCCAGCGGTCACCGTGCTGAGAGCTGCCTCTGGGAGCCGCCACCATGTCGGTGAGATGCTGGCTTCCCTGCCACCCACCTCCTGGGTTCACCCGCGTCTTTGCCTGAATGGGGTCGGGGTTGCTAGGGGAAGAGTGTCACTGGCCCTCTCCAGGCCTCAGTTAACCCTTCTGTAGAGTGGGGAAGTTTGACAGATGGTCTCCACAGCCCTTTAGCATCCAAGCTCTCTGCTTCCTCCACCCCGTGCTGAGCCTGTCTCTTCCCTCTGTAGCCTCACTGTGCTCATCAGCAATATTAATAGCAGCAATAATAACAACTACTGACATCTACTGAGCTTTAGAAAGATGAAGAAACAGGGGCTTGGAGATTAAATTGTCCAAGGTCATAATCTGTAAATTGCAGGGGATTGAGTGGATGCTCTTCGAGGTCCCTGCTTCTTTGATTCCAAACCTGGCTCTGCCGTAGCTTGCTGTGTGGTTTTGGACGAGTCACTGCCCATCTCTGAGCTGCGGTGTCCTGTGTTTGGGAAATAGGACCACAGACACCTCTGCTGGGCATTAGGGATGTGTTGGTTTCCTGTGGCTGCCACCACAAATTTATTCTCTTACACTTTTGGAGGCTGCAGGTCTGAAATTGGGGTGCTGGCCAGACCACGCTCTCTCTGAAGATGCCTTTCCGGTCTCCTCCAGCTTCTGGGGTGGTGCTCAGCTTGTAGCTGCAGCTCTCAGTCTCTGCCTCTGTCTTTCCATGGCTTTCTCCTCTGTGTGTCTGTGTTTTGGGGTCCAAATGTCTCACTCCTTATAAGGACACCAATCCTACTGGATTCAGGTCCCACCCTAAATCAGTAGGACCTGATCTTAACTTGGTTATGTCCGCAAAGACCCAATTTCCAAATGGGTTACATTCCCAGGTCCCAGGTGGACTTGATATTTTGGGAGACACTATTCCAGCCAGTACAGGTGGGGCGCAGAGTGTGAGTGCGACTGGACTGGGCGGGGAGCAGCGTGCGGGTCTGGTGTGGAAAGTTTGGCACTCTCCGCCCCTTGGGCTCTCAGGAGGAGCTGCGGGGCCCAGACCCTTCCCTGACTCTCTTCTCCTGGTCACGCCACCTGCGCCCTTGCTTTCCTCCTTCTCTGAGACCTCCTAGGCCAAGTCTCATATCAGGGCAACCAAGGACCAGGAAGGAGCACAGCTGGCCCCAGGTCACTCAGCCAGTTGGGGGCAAAGCAGGCACTAGAGCTGGACCACTGGCAGCCGCCCCCCCACCCCACCCCAGCTTTGCTCTTTCTCTCTGGGCCTCAGACTTTGTTGAGGGTGACAGGGATGCTTGGCACTCCAGACCGTGGCGAACAATAAGTAACTGTAGTGCTGGTTGCCCCTCAGTGTGCTGGAGCCTGTGCCAGGCCCTAGCTATGCGCAGGGCTTCCCAAACGCCATCTTGAATTCTCCCAACCAGCTTGGGGGTGGATGCTGTTACCCTCAGGGCCTCCATGAGTGCGGTCACACAGCAGGCACTCAGCCACTGATGCCCAGTGAATACACCCAGTTAACCCATTTTGTAGGTGAGGAAAGTGAGGTTTGGGGAGGCACTTGGACGGATATTTCAGACACGTGATGTGTGGAGTTTTATAGATTCCTACTTTTGGGTGGACCAAGACCTGCATGCCTCTCACAGTCACTTCCTGTTAGTAGTTGGCTCCACGTCTGTGTGGGAACTAAACATACCCCTGTACTGGGGATCCTTCCAAGGGTGCCGTGCCTTTACTGCCTGAACACGCTCGGCAACTGTGAGGCCACCAGGGACCACTCTCCCCACCTCATAGATGGGAAAACCAAGATTCCCTCCGCTGGGCCCTGTAATGAGGCTGGGATGGATGAGAGCAAAGCAAAATAGACGCATGGGGGGCTCTGGCTCTCACCCTTCCCAGCCCTGCACCCTCCTGTGGGCAGGGGGAGAGGGAGACCTGGGGCCCGCCCATGGTGGGATAAAACTCATGAAAAACGTCCGGGTACCTATGTGGCTGGTATTTTGTGGACTGTCGCTCTGTTGGTGTAGAGGAAATTTGAGATTATGAACATGGACATGAAGTTGGGGACAACCCTGAAGATCAAGGGCAAGATCGCTGATGATGCTGATGGGTGAGCAAGGCGGGTGGGGTGGGGAGAGAGGGAGGATTGTCCACCAACCCAGACCAGGCTGGGGAGGTGGGGACGGGAAGGGCAGCCCCGTTGGAGGTCAGAGATGAGGGCGGCTTCAGGCCCAAGTCCTTGGGGCCTTTTTCACATACTTGCACACCCCCGTACCCCTGCTGGCTTCGCTCCTGTTAGGACCTGCCTCCATACCTGAGGCTGGGTGTGAGGTTCCTTTGAATTTCACAGCTGATGCCTTAAGCTCTGTTCCTTGGCTTCAACAGACACTGAAGGGCCCTGTGAAGAAGCTCCTGGAGCTCTGCCCAGCTCCCCGGGGGCCAGGGGCCTCTACTGAAAGCCCAAACCCCCAGGGACACCACCCTCTTTACACAGCCCAGGGTCAGGAGGCCAGCAGTTCACACACGTTATACCAGAGGTGGCCACCAGGGGCGCCAAGGGGTCTCGTTTGCATCCTCTCCGTTAGCAGCAGATACTTTTATCCACCTGGCGGGTTACCGCTCAGCGTTAGGCTCTTGTGTGTGTCCGCATTTCATGGAACCGATCTCCACCACCTTTTGGTTGGGGAGGAGGCAGGCAGATGCATAGAATAGGAGCCAAGAGAAAACTCACCCCTTTCTTCCACTTCGGTCCCTCAAGGTAACAGGAAAGTTGGGGAGAGCTCTGGTCTGAGACCTCCCAGTGAAGGTACCCCATGACCCAGGATGTCCCCCCTCTCAGGGAACTCTGAAGGGCTCACCTAGGCTCCTGCATCGACCCTACCAAGAAACCACACAACCCCTGATTGCATACTCCTAATGACAGGGAGCTCCCCACCTTAGGCTGACAACTGTTTGTGGCCAAACTTAATAGGTCTTCTAATAGCTGAGGACAGCAGTTCTCTCCCCCCCCCCCGAGGGACACCCCTAGTTCCTGAAACTGCCACTGTCAGTTGCCCCCCTGTAAGAGAGCCTTCGTCCTGTGCTTCTAATGCAGTGTGTACTCCAGGACCCAGTCTGACCACCTTGTCACCTCCCTTGTTTTAAGGCACAGACCTCAACGAATACAACCTTTTTTTGGTGATACTTCCAGCTTGTGGTTAACTAAGGCCCTATGACCCAAGCTGTTTTACCCAGGGCTAGCCCCTAATCCTCACCTGTGACCCCTTCCCCTGCAGGTTTGTGATTAATCTGGGCCAAGGGACAGACATGCTGGATCTGCATTTCAACCCACGTTTTGGTGAATCCACCATAGTCTGCAATTCAAGAGATGGCAACAACTGGGGGCAAGAGCAACGGGAAGATCACATGTGCTTCAGGCCGGGGTCAGAAGTCAAGGTGAGGTCAAAGAGGAAAGAGGCCTGAGGACAATGTCAAAGGGGGAGCCCCGCTGGTAGGGAACCCTGGTCTAGACACCTGCTGGCACTATTTGAGCTGCCAGGCACCGCCATGGCCCATTTCCAGGGAGCCTCCTGCCCCCTGACACCCTCCCTCCCACTGCAGTTCACCATGACCTTTGAGAGTGACAAATTCAAGGTGAAGCTGCCAGACGGACACCAGCTGACCTTTCCCAACAGGCTGGGCCACAGCCACCTGAGCTACCTGAGCGTGGTGGGCGGGTTCAGCCTCTCCTCCTTCAAGCTTGATTGAGTGAGCAGCACCTCGCAGCAGCGGGGCCCCTGGCACTCCCAGCCCTGAGCTTCTTCCCAGTCACTGGGGATCAGCAGCCCCTGGGCCCCGGCTCTCCGTCTGCACTGCCTGCCCCTCTGACCCTGCTTTCCTCCCCCAATGCTAATAAAAAATGTAAGAATCCACCTTTATCCAGTCTTTCTGCAGCAGAAATTGTGGTTAACGTTTCCCATGCATTTTAATGTTCCCGGCTTCCTCATGTTACAGAGGAAGCTCAGGCTGGGGTCCGGACACACTCCCAAACACCTCTAAGCACTCACTCCTGCCTACGGGTCCCCTGTTATCAGTAGAACAAGTGCCAAGCTGCCCTGAGGGATTAGAGGCAGGCACTGGCTCCAGGCACCTTGGCCAGGGGCTGTTCCCGGAACTGTGATAAGGGCTCCCACCTGGGCCCTTATCTTGGGAACATTCATTCCAGCTTGGTTACTCATTACCCTTGTCTTGGCCCCTCAGAGCTGGGGCCCTGAACTGGGGCCCTTGGCTTCTGAACCCAAAGCTAAGGGCATTTAAGCAGGTTGAGCTGTTGCTGTAGCCTCCGGTCCCCGAACATCTTGCAGGACACCTTTTACCAAAAAAAAAACCCTTTTTTAATCAGAACCCAGAGGCAGGTCTTGGGTGCACAGGAAGGGAGGAGGCCACACCTGATTTTTCTTTGAGGGCCCTGGGACAAGTTGGGGTTGGGGTGGGGATATGGGGGAAGCAGCCCTAGCGAGGGCAGGGGGCAGCTTCAGGACGAGCTGGGGCAGGCAGTCCCTTAGGGAGGAGACAAAGGCCCTGTGTGGTATGCCTGCTGCCCCCCACCCAGCATGGACAGCTTCCACAGCACAAAGGCAGCACTGTGAGGCTGGGCCGTCCAGCCAGTGGGGGCAGGGCCAAAGGAATGGCCCCTGGGTCCAGAGTGGTAGTTGTGAGGAAGCAGGTCAGCCCAGCAGGACCCTTGGGAACACCCAGGTCCCAGAGCAAGCCTGGCCTCCCTCCCATGTCTGTCTGGCAGAAGCGTGGAGGGTTTGGGGACAACTCAGGTACTCCCAGTTGTCAGATGAGGGGCTGGCTTTGCACTGGGCTCTTCATGGGTGAAGAGCGGGGCAGGGTCCTGAGCCCATGCTCAGTTGCTCACACCTTGACCTCGTCGTCCTCTTCAGCATCAGCAAACTCGAAGGTGTTTGCTTGCACTGTGCTGGGCACAGGAGCCCTGCTGCCTGCCTGGGGTGCCTCCCACTCTTCATCCAGGCTCTCCCAAGAGGCCCGACCTTGGGGCAGCACCTTCACCAGCTCCTGCCGAGCATCCATCTCAGTGTAGTGCCGGCTGCCCCTGCTGCCACCCCAGCCTGCTCCCCAGTGCCTGCCAGGGGCCATGTCAGCAGGCACACGGGGGTACTCTCTCACCAGGCTGGCCCTTGCCTCAGCCACTGGGCCCAACCCAGAGGTTACTCCGTTAGGGCAGCGTCCACGGGGTGGAGGGCTTGAGGCAGGGGTAGGGGGGTTTGCTGCGGGGGCTGGGGGGTTTGCCGCTGGGGGGCTTGCCACAGGGGCTGAGGCTGGGGTCTCGGCTGCAGAGGCTTCTGAGAGGCTCATGACCCCCAGCAGCTCGCTGAGGAGAGAGGGCCCAAGGTCCAGGTCCAGACGGAAGGACAAAAGGGAGTCAGAGCGGTGAAGCTCAGGTTCGGAGGGGAAGGAACTGTCACGGTCTCGGTCACGAGGCTTTTCTGCCCGAGGCACTCGGGAGATGGTGCAGAACCCGGAGTCCAGGCCTAGGAGAGAAATGGGGAGTGGGGTCAGAGCTGGGGTCCCTGACCATGAATTGGGGAGGGGAAAGCCAAGACCAATCCCACCTTGTTGTCTGGCCTCTAGCAAGTCACTGCCCCAACTGGACTCAGTTCTCCCATCTTTCCAATATAGGGAACCCCACAGTCTCTCAGGTGATCCTCCCATCCACCCTGGAAACTGACAGTAGATATAATCCTTTCCCACTCTGCAGATGAAGAAAGTGAGGCTCAGCTGGGAAGGGCTTGCCCAGGGCCACAGTCTGACGTGGTGGAACAAAGCCTGGAGCTCAGGTCTCCTGTCTCAGTTCCCACTGTAAACTTGGCCGTGGCCCCTGGTCTTCTGCCATGACAGTGGCCAATGGCTGACAGTGAACCCACAGTATGTGCGCTGGTCACAGGGATGGAACCAGCAGGTGGGATCTGACTGCACAGAAATCACAGACTCAAAGGATGCCCTCCAAAAAAGTCCAGCCCCTGGCCCCAGGACGATGGGGCTTGAGACAGCGGGATTATTGTGGACCAGCCCTCAGTGGGGTTCCCAACAGTGACCCGCAGGGGGAGCACTAGAGGCAGCCGCCGGTTGTGGGGCAAGGATGCAGAGCAAGGAGTGGCCACCAGGTGGCAGCAGTAACCCTGGTTCTCAGGTGAGCTGTCCCGCAGAGCAGTGGCAGCACCTGCCTCTCCCCACCAGGACAGGAAGGGCCTGACTTCTGTCCATGGGAGTGATTTTCCAAATTAGTCAGTGTATTTTGGGGAGTGGGCTGGTTCCCACCCCCTGACCCTTCCCCACTCACGGTCCTGACCTCCATGGTGATTACCAAACTACTGTGGGGAAAAGACCTCACTTGGAGGCTTGGTTGAATCATTAAACCCTCTGGGTCTCAGCACCTGAAAAATGGGCAAATAACCCAGGCACTCACCATAACTAGAGTGGCCATCCGTGGAGCCGGCTGGGCTGCTGTTGAAGTTGAGCTTGCTCACCACGAGGCTGTCATAGGCAGCCTGGTTGAGTTGGGGGAGGGAGATGGCATTCTTGATGATGGGGGAGACGGCGGGTGGAGCAGGTGACGGCGATGGCGGGGAAGCTAACCGCCGGGGCGGTGTCCCCACTCTGCGCACTTGCTGTAGCTTCTTGGCCAGGAAGCTGCGGGGTGAACGGTGGGTACCCCGCGAGCTGCCCCCATGGTTGCTAAGAAAGGAGGTGTCGCCAAAGACATCCCCGCCGCGGCCCACATGCATGGTGTGTCGGAAGTCCCCAAGTGGGGGGCTGATCATGTCTGCAGTCAGCCTCCTCTTTCCCTGAGAGCTGGACACCCAGCCCACAGGGGACAGCTTGCCCAGGCTCATGACGGGGGCTCCTCCGGCCCCCTGGGGGCCCGGCATCAGCTCTGGCTGGTCACAGCCTCTGGTCCATGCCCAGCTGGGGCAGGTGGCGAGTTCACTTCTCTCTTCTCTCCTTCCCAGTGCCAGGGGGTGGACGGAGACCACTCGTATCTTCTCCTAAGGTGCTGCCCCCAAATGCTGAGGCTGCTGGGGGTCCATGGCTGTTCTTTCCCTGAGGCCTGGCTCCTGGACCGGTGGAATCAGCTGTTGATGTTCTGTCCAAGAACAGAACAGGTACAAGACGTGGCCCAAGCGCAGACAGCCCCTCTTTCACCCAGGTAGAGACCTGAAAGAAAGGCACAGAGGCGGCAGTAGGCCTGGGGGGACCTAGGGCCAAATGGGAATGGCTAAAGAGAATATGCCAGACAGCCAACAAGGGCGGTGTGGGGCTAGCAGGCGAGGGGCCGCGAGTCACCCAGAAAGTGTGGAGCTCAGGAAATTTGGAGCAGTGCACTCTCGAGTGGGCCCATTGCACAGGGCCCAGGTACAGAACACCTATTCCCACTTCGTGCCAACGACTTGTGTCTGTCACTCATTCAACCCATGTGACGGCCCTGAGGGAGGCACAGGTCAGGGGAGAACCGAGGCCAAGGAGTGGAATGACTTGCCTGAGGCTACGCAGGGGGAAACGGTGAAGCAGGGGTCCCTAAACCCAGATCCCATGAACCACATGCTACACTGCCTCCCGCTGGCAGGTGGAAGAAGTCATCTGGTTTCTCTGTATGTTAAATTGTCTTCTGGGACTGGCCAGGAGGGAGGGGCTCCCATCAAAGCCCTTGTGGATGGCTGTGTAAACAACTCACGGAGAGGCTCCTCAGGGCCCTCCGGCCTTCAAGGTGCTTCCTGAAAAAAGGATCCTGTGGTCCGAAATGCCTTTTTCCAGATGTCTCCTGCGTGCCTGGGGCTCTGAGAAGGCCCGCAGGAAAGAACTTTACCCATTCGTCACGGGGAGGTGGGAGCCTTGGGTGGTACCCGAAACTATTCCTTGGTCAGTCCCTCCCCTCCTGATCTCCCACCGCCCCAGTCTTCTCTGAACTCCTCCTGGTCTGACCCTGTCCTTGCTAGTGTCATAGGAAGTGCAGGCTGAAGGACACCTGTGGGCCCACAGTCCATCCCCAGTCTTCCTGTAGCACAGAGAAGGCCCACGCTTGCTCCAGGTCACATGAGGAGAGCTAGTTGAGACTTGAACTCAGAGCCTGACTCACGTAGCCTTTGACTGGCTCCTGGAGCCCAGTCTTGTCTCCCCAGATTGGCAGCGCCCTCGGAGGGCGGGGCGCCTGCCTGGGTTTTCCTGCCTTACTCCTTCCCAGCACCCCACTTGGGCTCTGCGCACGGCTCTGCCCATGGTCTCTGCCAAATCGATACTGGTTTCATCAGATCCTTAGGCCGCAGGGTAACCTTCATGCTACATATCACCCCTTGCTACCCGCTAAGGGAGGGTACGTAGGGAATTCAGCGGCCTCACTGGGTGACCTTGGGCCAGTCACTTACCTCTGCAGGCCTGCGACCTCAGCTGATAGAAGCTGATAAGAATCCTTAACACGAATACCTAGATGAGTCTCAAGTTGTTTTTTTTTTTTAAACTTTGCTGCCACCTCCAAGCCTAAAAATCCCAATACTGCCCTTTGAACGTTATTTGAAATTCAAAATAGGTTAAATAACAAGATAAAAACAAAGGAGGCGATAAAACAAAGCTTGCTTTGTTTTCTGACTACATTCTCTTTCCTTCCCACCATCTGATCCTCCCCCAACCCTAACTCCTCCCCTGGGGGAGGGGCTCTGAATCATCCCTTGCCCTGGCACCCCTGGCACCCCTGGCACCGGGAAGCCCTCGTGGAATGTTTGCTGTAGTTGGGAGGCACGCTGCAGTTGGCCGGCCATTCCGTGATGTCACCTGACTCCCCAGCAGCCCCGCAGAGCCACAGGGTTAGCCCCTTCCGAGGGCAGGGCCAAGGTGCAGAGGAAAGGGGCTCGGCCAAGGTCACACGGCAGGCACATGGCACAGGCCGGGTTTCCCTGTTCTGCAGGCAAGGGGTGAATGTTTGGAAAAAGAAACTGGGGTGGGGGGGCCATTCTGCAATGCCATGTGGCAGGATCACTGTGTCTGCCATGTGGCCACCCCCACTTCTCTCCTAGCCCCCCAACTCCCTGGCTTCCTGAAGCAGCCCCTCCTCTCTCAGCAAAAGGGGCTCCAGCCCCCACCGCACCCCTGTGGCCGCTGTGACTTGGGAGAACAGCTTCTGCCCCAATCCTGCGATGACCCCACCTCCCAAATGCCCCTGGGCACCTCCGAAAGGTCTCCCGCTGCCTACTGCCGTAGAGGGGCCCTGCCACACCATGGGACCGAGGGTGGGGCACCAACCCTGGGCACCCGTTTTCCCCACCTGGAAACAAGAAAAGCCTCGAAGGCCGCTCCCCTCCCAGGAGGGCTGTATGAGTGGCAGGGGCTGTGATTAAACCCCCAGAAGCTGGAGCAGGGTGGCTCCCGGTTCAAACCCAACATCCTTATACCAACAGCTCTCATTCTGGGGACTCTGGTGGCGGCTGTTCGGCACTTGGTGCTGACCACAGGGTATGGCTGGCAACCAGCTGTGCCCCACTTGGCCCTGGAGTAAGCAAGGCTCTGGGTGCCCTGGTGCAAGACCTATCTGCCCTCACTAGCCCTGCACACCACCTGCTAATGCTCACGACACCCATTTTACAGATTAAATAAACAAGGCACAGAAGGGAATCAACTTGCCCCAGGCCGCACAGCAGAAGAGGTGGTGTGGCTGGGAACCTCCCAGGATTCCACCAACATCAATCAGTAAATGCCGGGAGCGGTGAAGACCCCAGGGGTATGAGGGAGAGTTGCTGGAGGAGCTACCTCCAGCCCCTGAGCAGGGGAAGGGCAGGTCTGGGAGGCAGGGGACTCAGCTCTGCAGATTCAGTGTGCCTGTGTTTCAGCCTTGGTGTCGCAGGAGTCCTTATGTTTACCCTACAGAAGACAAGCCAGGGCCCACGGAAGTTTACTCAACGGTGGTGATGACCGCAAAGACGAGGTTTGAGGCGCCAGGCAGGGACCGTGTCTTAGGAGACCAATAGGGGCCGCTGTGGAGACGCATGTGGTTGTGGGTGAGGGTCCCGGAGGGAGCGAGGAGCGGGTCTGACTGCCGGGTGGGCAGAGGCGCAGGCGGGGGCGGCCGCACCCCGGGGCTCACCTGGGAGTCAACCGCAGGCTGTGGGGTCCGCCAGCGGCGCCGCCTCTCATCCTGGGGGCCTGCGGTGTGCTCACAGCCCCTTCCCCGCCAGCGTCTGCTGGGTGACACCACCCTTCCTCAGGGACAGCGGGACCCTATCTTGGTTAGGGCCCCTGGAATAGGAGGTTAACTCCTTGGGGGCCTGGCTTCTCACCCTTCTCAAATGCCAGCTGTTTGAAGGGGGAGAGACGTGGAAACTGAGGCCGGAAAAGAGCAGCAAGCTGTCGAAAGTCGCCGCGGGGTCTCCGGAATAGGAGCGGGTTAGGGAGAGGGAGCATCGTGGGCCGCAGGGGAGGTAGGAAAAAGTGGCGAAGAAGAGAGACACTCCCAGCCCCACCACCCCAAGTCAACGCCAAGTCCGCCCTCCGCTCGGTGAGGCGCAGCGGCTGCGGGCCGGGTCGGGCCTCCCACAGACCAGGGCTCCGGTCCCCGCGCTCTGCGCCGCGGTGGCCTCCAGGCTAGTCCCTCCGCCTCTCTGAGCCACGGTATCCTGGTCTAGAACGCGGGCTTCAGACTTCGCGGGTCTTGTGCGGCTGGGGCAGGCACAGACCATCCCGAGGGCGGTCGGGGCTGGAAGTCCGGGAGAGCCTTTGGCCATAAAACATTCCCTCTGGGGGCAGCGGGTTAGAACGCAGGGGGTCGCTCCGGGGGAAGGGGACAGCCGGCTGCCTTGGCTGGAGGGGAACCGGACGGGATGACCTCATCCGCTGCTCGGGCCTGGAATGCAGCGGTTGGGGAGGGGGCAGGGTGCTTGGTCCATCTCCCCAGCGCTGCCCGCCCCCACAACGCACACACTTCCCGCTCACCGCGCCGGCCAAGGAGCCCGACATTCCAAGACATTGCCCCCTCCCCGTTCCTTCCCTTCCCTTCCTCACCCAGGGCAGGAGGGGCACAGACAGCGCTCTGCTCGCCCCCTCCTCCTGCCACCAAGCTTACCGCTCCCCCAGTTCTCTGTCCCCCTCCGTTCGTCGGGAACAGGGCAAAACCACTCAAAACTTGGGAGCGTCCCTGCGCTGCTTCGCGCCCAGTGCTCCAGGCCTTCCTGTTGGCACCCAGGCGCCTTCGGTAGGAGGGCCCTTTTCCCCGCCCCAGCCCGGAGAGCCTAGGAGGGTGCAGAGTCTCCGCGGGCGCCGTGTTCCCCCCGCCGCGCCCACGCCCACCCGGGGCTCAGGGACCCGCGGGCCAGCTCGTCTTTACCTTCTCTCGGCAAGCCCCGGGGCTGGGGACGAGGGCGGACTCAGCGGCAGTGGTGGCGGAGGCAACGCGTCGCGGCGCGCAGCCGGGGCGAGTCGCTGGGCCGGTCTGCGCCGCCCTGGCCTCCGGCTCCACGGGCTGGCTCCCGGGCGGGGGCGGGGTGTGGGCGCGCGCCCTCCTCCCGCCCCCGTCCTCCCGCCCGCGGGCGGGGCCCCTCCTGGGCACCCAGCACGGGGCCCGGAGCAGCGGCCCGAACTAGAGGGGGAGTGGCGGGGCCGCCAGGCCAGCCGTCAGGGGCTGGAGGAGTCAGGGAATGTGCGGGTTGCCTGGCTGGACTACTCAGGTTGTCTGCAGCCAAACCCTTCCCCACAAGATCTCCGCGTGGTCTGGGGGCGCTCTGACCTGAGGACTGGCTCCTGGGCTCTCCAGCCGCTCCCTGCGGGAGTTTGGGGAACCGGGAAGCCTGCCTCTGAGGCCTTGCATGCTGGAGAGATCAGCTTAGACCTCGAGTTCTACCAGCTGGGTGACCACTCTCTTTCTCCCAATCACCGTTCCTTTCTACCCTATACACAAGCCCCATGGGGGCCAGGACGCAAACTTGAGCCAGACTGGGGAGTGGGCCACGGCAGGCCACGGGTGGAGTGGTGTGGTGTGGTGGCCAAGAACGTGGTCCCTGGAACCCAACAGCCTGCCTTGCTATTCTGCCCCGGCCGTGACATACCCTTTCAGAGCCTTAGTTTCCCTACCTGTAAAGTGGGAAGATAAAAGCCAGCGTCAGATCTTAGGTCACTAAGTGCTCTCTGCTCTGTCAGCACCTAGCTGGCTTGCTGAGCAGGTCGATGAGATCACATCTCAGATGGGTGGGTTCAGAAAGGTTTATTGAGCATCTCACCCCCGCCTCCGAGGGTCAGGGGACCCGCTGTGCACAGGACCCTGCGCTGCCCTGGAGGAGGGAAGAGAGGCCTCTGATTCTTGCTTCATGTTGTTTTGCTCTCCTCTGATACCCCCCTCGGATTGTGAGCGCCCCTCCAATCGGCAGGAGGCCCCGGGGGCTGTCTCTGCCCAGTGACCCCTAACAGGCTTGCAGGGGAGGGGAGGGACTCACCAAGGATTCCTGGAGGAGGTGATACCCGACTTTGGTTGTTGTAAAGGGTACATAGGCAGAGGGAAGGGTGGTAGAAGTGCCCACACACCTGGCAGGAGATGGCGCTGTAAAGGATTGGAGCCAAGCGCTGCATGGAGGAGGCAGGTGTGGCTGGAGGGGATGGTCTGCATTGGCTGCCTGGGGGCCCAGGCCTGCTCACACACAGGTGGAGGAGACAAGGGTTTGTTCACAGACTGCCAGCCCTCTCTCATCGTCTTCCTGAATCCTTGTGCGGGCCATCAAGGGAGAGGGCTATTTGCGCAGCTGGAAATGGGGAAACTGAGGCACAAAGAATTCCATCACCTGCTCAAGTGGCACAGCAGTAGGATTGAGACTGCAGTCGGTCAGTCCTCCTTCCCTGGGGTTAGGCTTTGTCCCAGGGAGAACTAGGGATCGTCTCCAAGGTGCTGAAGAGCGTGGGGGAAGGGGGAGGGGGCTGCACTGGACAAGCAGGGACCAGTGGGTGGTGGGCACAGTTGAGAGCTGGGAGAGAACTGGGCCAGGTCTTGAGGGCTTAACTTCGGGCTGGGCGTCCAGCCTCACCGGAGCCGGGATGGGAAGCCAGCAGGCTGGTGATCGGGTGTGCATTTGGAAGCTCCTGTGTGAGCACAGAATGGACCGGAAGGACAGCAATGGAGGCAGGAACCACTAATAGCAGGAGTAACACAAGCATTTATTGAGTGTCTAAGACATACCTGGCTCTACAGCCTCTTACATGCATCATCACCTTTAATCCTCATGAAAGCCCCACTGAGACCGTACTGTGCCTGCCATCATGTCCCCTTTGCAGAGCAGGGAAGTGACTTGTCTGAAGCCACCTACTGCTGCAAGATGTCCGTCCTTCCTGGCTTGCCCAGGACAGACCTGGGTGAGGCCAGCTATCCCAGCAAAATCATTACTAGCACTTCCTTTCACTCTCAAAGGTGACCTGGTTAGACAATAAACTACATGTCACTCTAGTCAGAGGGTCCCCAGAGCAGCTGGCAGAGGAAGCAGTTCGATGTGATGTCAGAGACCTGGAGCCCAAACCTTGGCCACCTGCTCCCAGCCACTGTGTGACTGTGGGCAAAGTGCTTGGCCTCTCTGGGCCTCCAGTTTCTTGTCTGTAAAATGGGTATAATTCCAGTGTGGATATTGGCCACTTGTGTGTACTTACCACTTCTTGTGAGCCCCAGAGAGACAGCTAAGAAAGCAATCTTAATGAAAATGGTTACAACCTGGCACACACTCCCACGGTCCCCTTTAGCTCTGGTCTGGGGGCGGGCAGGGATCTTCCCATTTCGTGCCAGGCACTCTGTCTCTATTAGCTCACCACGAGGCAACCTGTGAGCCAGGAATTCTTTTACCCATTTTACAGATGGGTAAATTGAGGCTGCAAGGAGCTCCCATCCCTGCTTTCCAGACGGGAGCACCTCTCTGTGTGGGCTGCATTCCTGTTCCTGGAAGGTGGGAGGAAGGGAGGGTCTGGGCACCCCTGTGAAGGAAGCAGGGACAAGCAGTCCCCATCTCCCGTGGTCCCCTCCCTTCCCCCTTCACAAGGCTGGGCGCAGGAGCGCAGGGGTTAACCCTGGCCGAGCTGTAATCACCGTGCAGAATGCAGAACAAATGCTCACCAGCTGGGGACTGGGAGCTGCTAGGTGGGACTGGCTGCCTGAAGCTCAGGAGCCCCCATCTCCTCCCCTGTCCTGGAGGAACCAGGCCCCTTGGGCCATAATCCCAGAGCTCAGCTGCCTCCTCAATGCACCCCTGCAGGCTGGGTGGGCTGAGGAACAGGGTTTATAGGAAGGAGGCAATTTCTGGGCATGCAGTCCTCTGTGGAGCTAGGGTGAAGGGGGCAGGGCACAGCTAGAGAGGGGAATTTCCCCCTTGGGGACCCAGGAATGCCAGTGGCTGCCCAACAGGCTCCAGCGAGGCTTGGGGTGGGAGCCTTGAGCTGAATGGATTGGCTTGGCCACATCCCCCAGCCCAGCCCGCCCAGCCCACGTACTCTTTCCACTCCACAGCCCGGCTGCACTTTTGGTCAGTTTATGCGTCTGCCCATTGATAGGTCTGCCAAGTCCTCTATCTCACGAGTGTCCACTGGTCCATCCACCCCCAGATGCAATTGCCAATCCATCCGTCTACCCATTGCCCACACGCCTGTTTATCCCCTACCCACCTCTCCACCCGTGCATTCACCCTCCATTCATTTGTGGATCTACTACCCACCCATTCAGTCACCTAACCACGTACCCAGCCCTCAGCTGACCCACTGCTAACACCCCTGTCCATTTATGCATTCAGTCCTACCCACCCGTCCACCTACATATCCACGCACCTTCCCCCATCTACCTATATATCCGTTCACCCACTCTATCTGTCCAGCATCCTTTGAGCCACTGCCCACACCTGCACTCACCTATCCACCCACATGACCCACCACGATTCACCCCTCCTCTCCCTGTCCATCCTATAATGCTCTTACCTCGACTCACACTCGGCCTCTGCTGAGCACATGGGACTTCATGCATGCCTTCACCTTTCTCACAGGCAGAAACTTTGCTCACCTTCAGCGGTGGGTCACTCTTGGGCAACACATTCTTGAGGGCTGCTTTGAAATGTCACCTCCTCCTGGAGGTCTTCTTTCAGAGCGAGCCACTCCCGTGCACCCAGTCCATCCTCTATACTGGCATCTGATGCCCTGCGAGGTCTTCAACAAGACAGTGATGTCTGTGCCCCTGGAATGTCTGGGGAATGGATGGTCCCGGTCAGCACAGGAAGGGGGTCCTCGCCCGCTAAACTGGACTGTAACTACTCTCAGGGCAGGTGTCTTCCTCCTGGAACCACTCCAGGGACACTGTCGGTGGGCTGGACTCCTGGGAGGGGCTCAGATACACCCAGGCATTGCAGGGGGAGGGGTGGTGTTGGCATCTCCAGGTGGGTTGTGCTGGGGTTGAGTTCCACAGCTAGGGGAGACAGGCAACGGGCCAGCGGGGCTACCCCCATGCTCCCACCTCTATTACCCAGCATGCATTTCCACTCAGGCAAACCCTAGTTCAAACCTGGGCTTTGCCTCTCACTAGCAGAGTGATCCTGGACGAGCTGCTTCCTCGCCCGGGCCTTATTTGCATCATCGTCTGCGATGAACCATGAAGTTTGCTGCCTGACCTATGGTTAATGGTCAAGGAAGGGGAGCTATTGTTGCTACTATTATTGCCATTTTCCAGGAGGTGACTGCACTGAACACACATTACGTGAATGCCTGCTGTGTGCCAGGGCTGGGCCGGGCACCTGGTGAGGAGGGAGCGGTAAGAAATGCAGTTCCTGCTCTCCAGACAGAGACTGGGATGCTGGTGGGGATGAAGGGCCAAAACAATAGAGGAAGGGACCAGGGAGGCAAGGGATTGACTGAGGAGGTCCAGGGAGACTTCCTGGAGGAGGTGGCATTTGAGTTGGGATTGCTTTCTTAGGGTAAGATTGCCCACAGGTAAAGCAGGACAGGAGAGATTAGAAGGTGATCTGGGAAAGGTCTACTGCGGAGGAGGGGAGAGAGGACTTGAACTCAGTGTTTTGGGAAGAGGGGCATTGGGGGGCCCTTTGTGTGACATGAGTTAGGCTGGGCCACCATCCTGCCCCCAGTGATATCTGCCCTCAGGGGTCACAGGCCCTGGGGTGCCTTGGATCCTTGATGGGAGTTTCCTCATTAGCAGAGCCCGGGCAGCAAGCTGGCCCAAATCTTTTTTGCTTTTAGTTTTTTTTCCTCTTCTGGCTGACTTTGAGAAGAGAAACCTGCTGCGAAGGAGCCAGGGATGGAGACCCTTCTGGAAGGAACTTCAGCAACTGTAGTTGCTCCCCGCATCCCAGAGCCCTTACAGTCTACACCCGGTGGGGTTTCAGGGCCTTGAGAGCTTTGGGGACATGGAGGTCCAGAGAGGGTAACAGGGCTGCACAGTGAGTCTGCAGTGGGGTTGGGGGTCCCAGCTGCCTGCCACACGCCCCATGGTTGCCTTCGGTGTGGGTGGCATCTGCTGAGTGCCTGCTGTGTGCCACCTCCCAGCCTCCCAGCACCAGACAGATGGGCTCACAGGCAGTTAGGGCTCAGGCAGGGCTTCCAGGAAGGCTGCCCGAAGGAGGTGGGACGTGGTTTTACACAGACTGCACAAACCAGAGGTGTGAACACCAGGCTGGGTGTACTAAGCATGTGCATTTGGCAGGAGTGTGTGTGCCATGGGGAGTCAGCCAGAGTGATGACCGGGACGCTGGAGGCCAGGTGATGGCAGATTGGTTCCTGTCTGCCCTGCCTGGCTGTGTCTGAAGGTGCTGCCTGGGTGTGAGTGGGTTCTTGGGAGCCATAGGGTCAGGATGGGTTTAATCCCAAGGGTATTTTGGAGGGTGTGGCCCAGCATGGAGAGCAGGGGAGTGTGGTGGTTCCTGGAGGCGGGCAGCTGTCAGGGCCTGAAATGCCCCTGGAATTCCAGGCTCTGGGAAAGGGCTGGCTGCGTGGAAGAATTTTCTCAGCTGGAGCCTTCCAGGCCCCTGTGCTCTGAGTCTCTCACTGTGCCGCAAGGAAATGGGGGCGGGGAAGGCACCCCCCCCCCAGCCATTCTCTCCTCCTGGAGAACAGGACAAGAAGCTAGACGGGGCCTGAGGAAGGATGCAGGGGCAGTTCCTCCAGCCCACCCCTGAGGACAGTAGGATAGATGGATGGAGGGGGGCGGGGTGTGGGGGTCTGAGGCGCCTGTAGCTGCAGAGGGTGGGGAGGGAGAGCAAGAAGGTCAAGCCCAGGAGACCCTGTCGTCCCAGGGGTGATGGCTGGGCGGGGTCCTGTAGAGCTGGGCCTGGCGTTCAGGATCCTGGATGGAAGGCAGTGGGGTCCTGCAGGAGATCTTTGTTCTCAACAGGAGGGGGCGTGCGGTGGTGAGAGGAGGGGCAAGGGGGGGACAGGAAAAGTGTTTGAGGAGCAGAAACAATGGCCTATTCTCTGCCGTCCAGCCTGGCTCTAGAGATAGGCAGCGGGCGGGGGGCCATCTCCAGCATCACCTCCTCCAGCAACCCAGCCCTTGGGCTTCACGTGGTCCTCTCTGGGGGGGAACGGGGGCTCCTTCCTCTCCCCCACAACCACAGGCTTATTCCTCGATGCACTGGTCCGTCTGTTTGTTCTCACGAAAGCCGGCCCACTTTGGTTGATGAAAGTTTTTCATGTACATGATCTTTGCGTGGTGAATGCGGAAACAGGAGGGAAAGCAGCCCGGCAGCGGCACCTGCCAGTCCCTGATGGAGCCGGGGCGGTTGGGTGCTCCCCGTCCACCCCCCACTACTGCTTAGCCCCTGGTTTCCGCCTCCCTTTCCTGGACTGATGATAAAAGGAAGATTACCAGAAGTGAGGGGGAGCTAACACTTAAATAATCTCCAGCACTTCCTGAGTGCCGGGCGAGGGCCTGAGCTCTGGGCTCGTGCCTCACTGGCCTGGGCTCTAACCCTCATAGCTCCACTGCGCACATGAGGAGACTGAGGCCCAGGAGGTGCAGGTACTTCCTCAGCCTCCCATCACTTTAACGTGATCCCCCTGGATTCCAGCCCAGGCCTGGGGTGTCCCCAATGTCCTGCTGCCTTGAGGGCAAAGGCTCAGAGACCATGAAGAAACCGTGATCTCCGGAAGGACCTTGTGTGTTGCGTACACACCTGCCTGAGGCTGGACTTGCCCAGAAGCATCCCTGGCTGATGGGTGTTGCCTCTGTTCACACCTCTTTGGTGATGGGGGGCTCACCCTGAGGGCAGCCTGCCTGCCAGTTGGAGGAGAAATGGAGCAGAAATCAGCTCCTCATAAGCTCTGCCCACTGCGCCACCTCCCTGCTGCTGGGGCTGCGCGCACATGCCCTCAGCCTACTCCCTTTCCAAATGTCAGTGCGGGAGTTGAAGACCTGGCTCCCACTAGCCTGGCTGTGGATCTGGGGCAAGTTCCCTGTGCCTTGGTTTTCCTGTCTGTAACATGGGGGTGAGAATGGGAGACCACAGAAGAAAGCTTGGGAAGGAGCTCCACAGACCCAGGCTGGAGCGTGTCGCTGTTCACACCCCTTGTACTTTTCTAAGTCATTTCGTGAACTTAATTGTTGCATCACAGAGAGCCCTCACTAAGCACCTACTTGAGACCTGGCAACGGGGCACAGCATTGCCTTTGGTCTCAGGAGGTTGAATCCCAGAGTGCAGAGGGGGACTCCGTGGCTTGTACCGTTTCAGGTGCGGTGACCTTTATGAACTCATGAAGATGCTGACCACATCCTCATGGGTAAGCAGAAGATCTTCAGGTTGGGAACCTGCCTCAGAGAGGTGGTGTGACCCATTTCAGCATCTTTCTGCAGGGTGATTGCCAAATTGGCTCTCACCAGGCCATCCCCCGGGGGACCTGCCGGGGTTAACTGGGCTGGCTGCTGCCCAGACAAGCTGGAGGGAGCGGCTCACCGTGCCTGAGGGTGCTGAGTGGGCAGCCCCCCGGAGGGCTCTGCCTCCACCTCTGCAGGCTGGTGGGCCACTTGAGCCTCTGCCAGCCTCTTGTTGACTCAGCCGGCCTCTCTTCTGCCAAGGCCTGCTGGCCAGAGCTCCCACGGGGAGGGTCAGGCCACATTCTTCTCTGGCTGGAGCCTGGGGGTGGCTGGCACCCACTGGTGGAGCCTGTGTGCTGGGCTGTGGATACTGGACAGACACTGGGGTGAGCCTGGAAAAGGCTTTTTGGGGATCAAGGCCAGGGACCCAAGGGGACACCGCCAGATGAATGGCTCAGCCTGGGAACCCAGCCATTGGGCATGTGGCCTGCTCTCCCATTGATAAGCCCGGTGGTCTCGGTGAGTTGCCACCGCACCCTGTGCCCTTCCTCTCCCTGCCTCAGTCTCCTTGCCCATCAGATGGGTACAATGGCAACAAGCCCAGCTGCTTATTATAGCTTTCAGGAGGATCAAAGGAGCAAAACGAGTTGGGCAGGATAAGCACCCTTTGTAGTCTGAGGGTGCACACGCAGCAGGTGACTGGCCAGCCTGGCCCTTCTGGGTGGGGTGAGGGGAGGGGAAGGGACTCAGGGGCAGCTGGCAGCTGTGGCACGAGTCTGCCTGACACCCCTGCCTCCTCCCCAGGGCAGGCTTGACAACTGTGACAATAACATAATGACACTACTTTCTGATGTACAAAGCCCTGGAGGGTTGGCAAATTCCTTCCATACCTATTATCACAGGTCACTGCCCCCTCCTGCCCCAGGGCCTTTGCACTGCTGTTCCTTCTGCCCAGCCCACACTTCCCCCGATGAGTGAAAGGCCACCCCTTCTCAGCTCAAGTGTCACCTTCTCAGAAGCCTGCCAGACCACCCACCTAAATTCACTTCTCCCTCCTACCCGTCGCCCCGTAGGCAACCTCCCTGGTTCACACGGCAGAACCATCTCCCCCAGGACATCAGGCTCCGTTAGGGACCGTGACTGCCTCGTCCATTGCTCTGTCTGGAGATGGGCCACAGCCTTCGGTGGTAGCTACTATTGTCCCATCCTACAGGGAGGAGCCCGAGGCTCAGAGAGGGCAAATGACTTGCCCAAGGCCACACAGCCAGAAAGGAAGGGAGCCAGTCGGGGGCTCTTTCCAGAACGGCCCACCTCACAGCTGCATTACCCTCTGCAGGGCTCCCCCGTCACGGCCACAAGGTGGAGGCTGTGCCTCCTTCCTTATGCACATGAGGTGCTGTGCACACACAGTGTCCGCTTTGTGCACCGTGAGGGGGACGAAGATTTGCTTTGCAAAAGAACAAGTCACTGAGTCCCGCATACAGGGTCCAGCTGCCACCCCAGTGGGCCTCTGGGCTAACTGCTCGGGCCAGAGTGGGGGCACCCCAGGGCCTCCTCGCCCTGCTCAGGCAGGCCGGCTGGCCTCCTAGCCCTCCCAGAATTGCATCGGCAGCTGTTGGGTGGCCGGATGCCCCACCCCCCGTGCCTCTGGGCCCTGAGCCCAGGCCGAAGGCGGATCTGTGGCTGGCACTGCTCCTTCGGTTTGGGGTGGGAACACCGCAGGGATTTTATAAATAAAGGGCCTTGAGACAGTGGCCTGGCCCAGCCGGCCATGGGGCAGGGTGGGGGACAGACAGGGACAATGGGATGCTGAGGCTTGGAGGCTGTCTACCCACAGGGAGCCGCCAGGCCACGGGAGCCCCATTCTCCTTGCCCGCCAACAGCGCTGCTCTCCTAAGAGCACTCCCTCCCCAACCATCCTAAACAATGGTCTGGCATACACTGAGCACCTACTGTGTGCTAGGCCGCCCTGAACACAGGGTGGGAACTTCCAGCCACTCTTTCCTCCAGCTGTGCTGCTCTGCCCAGAGAGGCCCCTCTCCTTATCCAACCTCAGGGTAAATTATTAATGAGTGCCTACTATGTGCCAGGCAAGCCTGGCCTCTCTGTGCCTTTCTCCTTTGTGCTCACACGCCCTCAGGCCTCTCCGCATCTCAGGCTGTTCCTGCCTCCCTCTCTCTCCTTTGGCCCAGCTAACAGGAAGCAGCCGGAGAGGTCAAGGGCCGCTGGGCCTCCAGAGCCCAGCATCTGCACACACAGGGGCCTGTCTGCAGGGGTGGGGGGGGGCTTCCTGTTTATGAGAATCACAAAGACCCCCAGGGCGGTGCCTTGGACAGGCCTCCTGGCAGCCCCTCTAGTCTAGACCTCAGTCGCTCCCAGAGAGGCCCCCACACATCCCTACAGGCCCCAAGCAGCTCGCTCAGACCCAGGCCACTGCCCTCCCCCACTGTGGGGAGGGCAAGCAGGGAGGAGGACTGAGGAGTCTAAGGAATGGCAAGGAATGGCCAGGAATGCGGGAGTCGAATGTCCAGAATGTCCGCAGGAAGCATCCATGGCTCCAGGGCCCAGCCCCCCCAAGTCTGGGCGCCCTGCCCTGCTTTGATGGGGGAGGGGTGAGGGAGCGGGAAGGAGGAGGCCAGACCCCATCCTGCCCCCACTGGGGCCACAGGGCTTCATCTCTGGCTGGAACAGGCTCTGGCGGCCTCGGCCTCTCATCTGTGGGGAGCTCTGTCAGCCTTGGTTCTGGAATGTCAGCCTTGGTTCTGGAATTTCCCTTCTGCCTCCGTGCCTCACCCGGGCCAAGACATCTCTTCACCTCAAAGAATCCCTCCGGTTCCAGGCCCCAGATCCAAGCAGGGGCAGGGGCAGCAGGAGGGGTGGGGCTGGCCAAAGTTGCCCTGGGGCAGCGAACAGCCCTGTCCTCCCTGCCACCCCCCAGGCAGCCCTGGCCATTCCGTTGGTGGTTGCCCAACAGGTATTGATTGACCAAAGGCCTGAGGGTCAAGGCCAGCTGCAAGAGGCCATAAAGGGGGAAACCCTTCCTGTCTCTCTTCCCCTAGCTAACCCAGAAGGAGGGGAGTAACACCTGTCTGTCTCTGCTCCCCACGCCCCCAGAGTACCTGAAGACAGACTCTTAGGACACAACATCATCAGTGCTTGAAGCAGTCATTCCCTAGAGGGTGGTAGTGATGAGGAGTAAGAGAACACAGAGGAGGTAGTCATAGAGGGCTTCCTGGAGGAGAGTGCCCTCTCAACATAGAAGCCTAAAATTGGGCAATGCCCCAGGAAACAGTCTGGTTAAAAGCATGGGATTTCCCGAGAAATTCTAGTAACAGGATGGTGCTGGAAGAACATTCAAGTGAGGGAGTGAGAGATTTGTAGGAGTGCAGGGATGGGGTGGGGTTGGGGGTGGGGGATGAGGTCATTTGTCCTCAAAGCCTTGGCTCTGTCTCTGGCTCTTGAGCGCCCTCTTTTGCCCCAGGCCAGAAGGCAGAGGGTAGTAATGTACAGGAACTACGGGGACTTGGTGTGGCTGACTGGATGCGGTGAGGGGAAGGGTCTGGAGCCGGGGACTGGGACCCTGGCCTCTGGCTCTGCAAGGCCACCCAAACTTCAGGCTTTCCAGCTTCTGAGAGGCCTGCTCTGGGCTGGAGCTTGGAAGCACTGCCCCAGGGCACGGGCCATGCTGCGGTGGGGAAGAGTCCTGCCTCTGCCTCATTCCAGCTGTGCGACCTTGGGCTCGTTATTAACTTCCCTGGCCCACTTCCCCTGTAAAATGGGGCCAAAGACAGGACCTGCCTCGGAGGCCTGTTGGTGGATGGAATTACTTTAGCAAAGCACCTGGCACTCCTGAGCGCCTATTCCAGTTAATGAGTTTTATTACTAATTGGGGAAAAGAGAAAGTTGGTTTTCCTCCAACGCGTGCTGACAGGTGGGTGGAAGCTGTGTTACCAGGAATCTTCAAAACAAGGCTTGATACTCAGCCCCCGGGATTTCCAGACTTGCCTGATCCAAGGGACCCCTTGGGCTCTCGTTTAAAATAGCCACTTCCCACCCCCCAACACTCTGTCTGGGCAGGTCCACCCGGGTGGGACAGGCCTCAGGACTTATAAGGAAGCCCCAGCCTTTCAGAGACAGGTGTGGGGAACATTCCTCTCTGATGACAACAAGGATTCACTGCAAATGCTTCCTCCTTGGGAACCCATTCCTTCTCAGGACTCTTGAAAAAAGCCGCTCTTCACTGAACCCTTCCTATGTTAATTCCTAGGACCTTTACAACAATCTACATGTAGGTACCTAGAGTCGTTCCCATTTTACTGAACGAGGCCTACAGAAGCTAAGAAGTTTGCCCAAGTTCGCAAGAACACTGTGACTGACTTGTCAGGAGTCAATCTGGGATTTGAACTTGGACTTGGGCCCTAACCATTGGGTTGTGGTCTTTCCACCTGCCTCAATCCCTTGGAACACTTGATCCAATGTCTCCAGGTGGCTTGGGGTAGGAGCTGGGAATGAATACTTACTATGCTTCTTTGTCCTCCAAGGCTGTGACCCTTGAATTGAAAAATGACTAGTCCCGCTTTAGATGCTCAGAGAGGCAGAAAAGTGGATTCAACTTCCTGTGTCCTACTTACTTCCCACGGGTGGTCTTGGGTACTTCTTTCTCCCTGAGCTGGTTTCTCTGAGTCTCAAATGGGGACACAGCACCTCCCTGGGCGTCAACACTGAGTTGCCCGGACCAGGGTTTGGGAACTGTTCAGGTTGTTGGTTCTTTGAGACCTGGGAGTGGGGAGGGACGACAGCCTAGGAGCTGCTGAAACTCACTGCACGCAGGGCTGGGCCCCTTTCCAGCTGGTGTCAGGGAGACTCCAGAGGCTGGGAGGTCACATGGGGATGGCAAAATTGGGGGTGGCAGGATTAGGGAAGGTCGATGATGAGGAGGCTTCTCTTTTCCTGCCTGACACCCTAACACACCCTGGCTGGGCTGTTAGTGATTCATCAGCTTTAAGCCCTAGTTTCATCTGTAATCAGGAAGCAGGCCACTGGAGAGCCTGGGGCATTTTCAGGAGAGCCCCAAGCCCTCCCAGAAACCTGGGAGGGGGCAGGGGGAAGGGCCAGGAGGAGGAGAGAGTGGAAGGGAGGAGGCACAAGGTCTGGCTCCAGAATATTTGCATAATTTATTCTTTTCTTTGAGGGGGAATGAGAAATCCCCCCTGAGAGCCCTGAAGACCATTCACTCATTCTAGTTTATCGAACCCCTCACACTGTGGCAGTTACCATGGACCTAGGGAAGTGAAGCAAAGTTTTCCAGGAGCTTCCTGGTGGGGAGACCACCCTGTACTCGTGTTGACAAAATTCATAATCCACGAGAAGAGTGACCGACCTGGGACTGGGAGGTGGAGAGTGGCATGGAGAGGGGAGGGTTCCCACAGTTCAGTCCTGCAGTTCTGAGGCCCCCACCAGGACGGATGGTAGTGCAGGCTGGGTTCAGATTCTTCTGCCACTTCCAGACGGTTCTTCTCCCACCTGTGAACTGGACACAGTAATGGTATCTTCCTCCGGATTCTTAGGAGAATTCTAAGGGTTAAAACGTGTAAAGCATGTAGAACAGTGTCCGGTGTGTGGTCAGCCTGGTGATGTGTTAGCTGTTGAAGCTACTGACGGTGGACACCGCAGAAGACGGTGGACACCGCAGAAGGGGCTGCCTGAGACACGGGTTGAAGCGCACCTGGCAGACAGGGAGAGGGCACCCGGGTAGAGGGCACGACCTGCGCAAAGGCCCAAGAGTGCAGCTCATCGGTGGGCTCAGGTGAGAGGTGGGCAGGGGCCTTTGAGGTACTGTCACTCCTTGGGGACATCCTCTCCTTTCCCCTCCTCCTGAGCCTCCCAGCCCCTCCAGTCCTGCCTCCTAGAGCAGGGACCCCGAGTTCACCCTTCCACCCCGGCCCTGCTGTGTGTCCTTGTGTGCAAAGGTACATAGTTTGCTCCCTCTCCTGCCCGGTTTCCGTCCGGCGATCAACGCCCTAGGCGACTGCTACCTCGGGGACCTGTGGGGAACGGGCGCCACCGTGCGTCTGTCTTGCAGCAGTGCGGGCGGAGGTTCCGGCCGGGTCCCTGCCCGGCTGACCTCAGGTGCCAGCTACTTAGGGAGCGCACGCGGTCTGACAGCCGCCGCCCGCCCCTCCGGTTCTGCTCCTCACGGCCTCATTTCCCCCATTTTTTCAAACGAGGAGGCCCTGCGCAGAGAGACTGTGACACGCAAAGGTCACACTACCTTCCACTCCAACTGACTCCAAAGCCCCACCACGCTACCCACCAGCGAAAACCAAACACGTGGGCGGTGTTGGGGCCGGACCGACAGGTGGTTGCGTGCTGCGCGACCTCTCAGGGTCTCCGTTTCCCTATCTGCAAGGGCGTGGGTTGCACGTGAGCCCACCAGGACGCCCCTTACAGTTCTTAGACCCCAAGAGAAACCCTAAGAACCCCAAACTCAGCCTTTTGCTGAGGTGCCCTGTGGATGGCGCTGCTTCCGCGTACTTTCGAACATTGGTCTTTTTTTTTTTTTTCCGTGAAATTTTTAGGTGCCCATTGTTTTTTTCTAAACGTTTTCATTTGTGCAAACTCTTTGATAATTAAAAAAATATATTTATTGTGTAAGAACTTTATGCAGACCTCCAGTCCCCTCTGAAAGGCAATAGGCTGATGGCAGTCTCGTCCACGTTCTTCCAGGGATGTTGTATGCTAAGCAAATACATGAGTACATACGCCCACACACGTGTAATTACCACCTCTCAGCATTGTCTAAAAACAGAAGGCGGCAGGCCTGGCTGGTGTAACTCAGTGGCTGGAGAGTCTTCAGGTAACCTGAAGGTGGTGGGTTGATTCCCCGTCAGCCCACGTGCCCGGGTTCCATCCCTGGAAGGGGCCTGTACCATCCTGGTTGGCGAGCCTGTGGGAGGCAACCGAAGAATGTTTCTCACATCGATGGTTCTCTCTCTCCCTTGTCCTCTCTCTAAAAGCAATGGAAAAATGTCCTCAGGTGAGGATAAAAAAAAGGTGGCATGCAATATACATTTCCACACTTGCTCTCATCACGTGATGTGTTTGCATTGACTTCGTATGATTACCTATAACTTACTTTGGGGCTTGCAATTTTCTGTTCAAATATAACATATACGGGCACAAAAATTATACGTGTGTACGGAATGAACACAGCATGTACTAGTACCCAGACAAAAAAGAACACCCTGCGGGAGTCCCCTTGTGTCCCCTTCTAACTCTCCACAAAGGGAACCGAGGTGGGGGCCTCCCTGCCCTGGATTTGTTTTTGCTCTCCTTGGGACCAGACCCTCCTCTCTGGGCAGCTTCTTTCATTCAACATTACGTCTGTGGGTCCATCCCTCTGTTGCCTGTAGTTTGTACAGTATTTATTCACCTTGCTATGTGGTTCTCCATTGTGTGACTATACCAGATTTTATTTGATCCATTCTACTATTTTTAAAAAGTTTTTATTTATTTATTTTTAAAGAGGGGGAAGGGAGGGAGAAAGAGAGGGAGAGATACATCAATGTGTGGTTGCCTCTTCTGCGCCCCCCATTGGAGACCTGGCTGACAACCCAGGCACGTGCCCTGACTGGGAATCCAAACAGCGACCCTATGGTTAGCAGACCAGCGCTCAATCCACTGAGCCACGCCAGCCAGGGCTGATCCATTCTACTATTAATGGACATCTGGGTAGTTTCTGTATTTTGCAAACAGTGTTGCTATGAACATTCTCACGTGGTACATTCCTTTGGTGAATGTGTGAGCACATTTCTGTTGGGTACATACACCTACAAATAATATTGCTGGGTCAAAGGTCTGCATACATCCTGTTTCAGCTAAAGATGCTGAAAAGTCTTCCAAAGTGATGGTAACAATGGGTAGTCCCACCAGTAAATTGTTACCACAACACCCGGCTCACCCAACGTGGGATTATCTGCCTTTCTCACTTGGCATTTCTGGCGGGTGTAGCGCCCTCATCGCCTTGTGGTTTTCATTTGCATTTCCCTGAGTACTGATGCAGCTGAGCACCTTTCCATGTGTTTATTGGCCATTTGGGGTATTCCCTTTGATCTGTTCAAGTCTTTTGCCCATTTGTCTATGGAGGTGTCTGCCTTCTTCCTGTTGATTTGCAGTTCTTTATATTTTTCTGGTACACATTTTTTGCTGTATGTAGATGTTGCAAATATCCTCTCCCACTTTCTGGGTTGTCTTTGAACTGTCCTAAGTGTGTCTTTCATTGAACATAGTTCTTAATTTCCATATAGCCCAATGTATCTCTTTTTAAAAAATGGTTAATGCTTTTAGTTTAAGAAACCTTTGCCTGTTCCAAGCTCATGAAAACGTTTTCCTGTGTTTTCTTCTAAGGCTTTATTGTTTTAGTCTTTCCCACTTAGGCCTGGGATTTACTTCTGTTTAGGGTGTGAGGTGAGGTGCGGGGGGTTGTGGTAGGCTGAAAATCGGGCTCCCAAAAGATGGGCGCATTCTAATCCCTGGAGCCTGGGGAGGTTACTTGTGTAGTGAAGTGTTTGTCAGTGTGATTTAGGCTCTTGAGATGGGGCGATTAGCCTGCATTAATTTCCTAATTGGGCCCTAAATACTATCACATGTGTCCTTACAAGAGGGAGGCCCCTGGCTGGTGTGGCTCAGTGGATTGAGCAATGGCCTGGGAATCAAAGGTTGCAGATTCCCAGTCTAGGGCACGTGCCTGGATGGCTGGCGCGTCCCCAAAGGGGGGCGCGCGAGAGGGAACCACCCATTGACGTTTCTCTCCCTCTCTTTCTCCCTCCCTTCCCCTCTCTAAAAATAAATAAATAAAGTCTTCAGAAAAAAGAGGGAGGCAGAGGAAGTTTTTACACGCACACAGAGAAGCCCACGTGAAGACGGAAGAGAGAGAGGTGGAGCGGTGTGAAGTTGCTGCCGTTTGGATTGGGCGGCACAGCCATTAATCAATGCCAGCAGCTCCAGAAGCTGGGAGAGGCAGGCAGTGATTCTCCCCTACAGCCGCCAGAGGGAGCTCGGCCTTGCTAACACCGCGATTTTGGCCCTTCCAGCCTCCAGAACTGTAAAGATATAAAATTCTATTATTGTAAGCCACAAGTTTGTGGTGATTTTTTTTTTTTTAACAGCAGCACAGGAAGCTATGGTGGGGTCAAGATAAAATATGCTATCCGGTTGACCAATATACCATCTACCTGTTCAGTTGACCCAGCACTATCTCCTGAAAAAATCATCCATCTCCCACTGCGCGGCACTGCCGATTCGTCACCCAGCTCGGGTGTGGGTTTGTGTCTGGGCTGTCTTCTGACCCATCAGTCCATTGTTCCTGTACCAACACCACACGCAATTCCCATGCTTAATAATAGTTCACGGTGTCTGGTGCAGTAAGCTCTCTAGTTCTGTCCTTTACGGTTGTCTTTTGTATAAATGGGTTTGCTTTTCATCACCAGATACATTTTAGAATCAGCTTGTTCGTTTCAGGTAAACAAACTGGGATTTCGACTGGGGCAACACTGAATCTGCAGAGTAATCCGAGAAGAATCGATGTGCTTATAACATTGTCTTCTAGTCCATGGCAGCGATGCAATTTATTTAGGTCTCATTCAATTTCACATCATGACATCATTAACAATTTTAATTGAGATATAATTCATATACATGAAATTCACTCTTTTTAAGTGTACAATTTAGTGGTTTTTAGTATATTTTCAAAGTTGTACAGTAATAACCAGTATCTAATTCCAGAATATTTCCACCACTCCCAAAAGACTCCACGGTCATTAGGGGTCGTTCCCTATGCCTCCCCCACCCCACCCCCACCCCGCTCCCAGCCCCTGGCGACCACCAATCCACTTTCTGGTTCCATGGACTCACCTATTCCAGATAGTTCATATAAACAGAAACATACACTCCATGGCCTGTTGGTCTGACTTCTTTCACCCAGCGTAATGTTTTCAAGGTTCACCCAAGTTATGACAGGTATCAGAACTTTATTCCTTTTTTATGGCTGAATAATATTCTATAACACACATTTCGTTCACCCATACATCAGTTGATGGATATTTGGGTTGCCTCCACTTTTGGGCTTTTATGAGTAATATTTCTATGCACATTAGGTGTGGGTTTCATACAGGCATATATTTTTAATTATCTTGGGTATTTTACACTTGAGAATGAAATTGCTGGGTCACATGGTAACCCTGTATTTAGCTTTTCTGAGAAACTGCTGAGCTGTTCTCCAAAGTGGCCGCACCATTTTCCCTTCCTGCCAGCAGCGGGAGAAGGCTTTAATTTCCCCACGCTCTGGCCAGCACTAATGGTCGTTTTGATTATAGCCATCCTACTGGATGTGAAATTGGATCTTGTTGTGGTTTTTATTTGGGTTTTCCTAATGACCACTACACAGTAATATTTTGTAGTTCTCCGTGTAGGGGACTTGCCTGCCTTTTGTTTAATTTATTCCTAGGAAGTTGATATTTTTTATAATCTTATAGATAGTTTCATTCTTAAAAATAGATTTCATCGCCATGACTAATGTGGTTCACTTTGTTGGGTCTCTTCCAGAAAAATGAAAGGTCATTGATTTGATTGCTGGTCAGAGCACACACTTGGGTTTTGGGTTTTGGGTTCTGGGTTTCGGTCCCTGGCCAGGACATGTAGGAGAGGCGCTGGATCGATATTTCTCTCTCACAGTGATGTTTCTCTCTGTCTTTTTCTCCCTCCCTTCCCCACTCACTGAAAATAAATACATGTAATTTTTAAAAAGAGACTTAATTTTTTTCAGTGTCATTTCAGGTTCACAGTGAAACTGGGTGGAAAATACAGAGAGTTTCCATATATCCCTTGCCTCCACACACACATAGCTTCCCCCACTGTAATCAATGAACCACATGGGCATGAAATCACCCAAGTCCATGGTTTGCATTGGGGGGTCATTCTTATTGTATATTCTGTGGGTTTTGGCAAATGTGTAAGGAAATGTACCCATCACTATGGCATCACACAAAATAGTTTTTACTGCTCTAAAAATCTTTGGTGCTCCATCCATCCACCCCTTCCTCCCTCCAACCCCTGGCCACCATCGATTCTTTTCCTGTCTCCATAGTTTGGCCTTTTCCAGAACGCCATGCAGTTGGAATCATACAGAAGTAGACTTTTCAGACTGGCCCCTTTCACTGAGCAGTGTGCTTCGGAGGGTCTTTCACACCTTTTCATGGGTTGATAACTTATTTCTTTTTGGTGCTGAACAATGTTTTGTTGTCTGGATGTCCCACGGTTTATTTATCTGTTCACCCATTGAAGGGTGTCTCGGTCGCTCCCATGTTGTGGTGATTATGAATAAACGGCCATAAACATCTCTGTGCTGGTTTTTTGGTGGATGTAACTTTTCAACACATTGAGATAAATACTGAGGAGTGTGATCGCTGGATCATAAGGTAGGATTATGGTTAAGTTTGTAAGAAACTGCCAAATTATCTTCTTTAAATAAAGTCTAGCTTATCAATTCTTGTTTTTAAAGTTTGAGTTTTCTTGTTTCCTTTTTTATTCATCGATTTGAAGGAGAGAGAGAGAGAGAGAGAGAGAGAGAAAGGGAGAGAGAAAAAGAGAAACATCGATTTGTTTTCCCATTTATTTATGCCCTCACTGGTGGATTCTGGTATGTGCCCTGACCCAGGATCACACCTGCAGCCTTGGTTCTAACCCACTGAGCTACCTGGCCAGGGCCAGCTTATCAATTCTTCCTTCCATGGATTGTACCTTTGGGGGTCGTATCTAAAAACTCACCACCAAACATAAGGTCATGTAGATTTTCTCCTATGCTATCTTCGAGGAGTTTAATGATTTCAGTTCTAAAGTGTTGCTGTATATTTGTGGCCAGTGGGGAGAATATAGATGATTCTGACATTGACCCCATCTCTAGTGACTTCGCTGAACGCACAGAAGTTTGTCTGCTCCTCCTGGCGGCTCCATTGTTTTCCTCATATTCTGGAGCTCTGCTGTTGCCTGCGTACAAACTTGGGCTGTGGTATCTTCTTGTTTGAAATGTGCCTTTTATGTCCACAGTGCTTCTTGTCTTAATGTTGTCACTGAGTCACACTCAGCAACCTGTCAGCAACAGCACAGTTCTTTGGTTATCATTTGTGTGGTTTATCTGTCTCTCCTTTTGTTTTCTCTTTTAATTAATTAATTAGTTATTAGAGAAAGGGGCAGGGAGGGAGAAAAACATTAATCAGCAATCGTATGCACCCGGGGATCAAAGCTGCAACCCAGGCAGATGCCCTAATGGGGAACTGAACCAGCAACCTTTTGCTTTTCAAGAAGACCCCTAACCAACTGAGCCCCACTGGCCAGGGGTCTACCCTCTTGTTTTCGACCTCTCTATCTTCTTACCTTAGGTCATATCTCTTGTAAGCAGCATGTAGTTGGGTTTGTTATTTTTATGCAGTCTGATGATATTATCTTTTACTTGGAATATTTGGAGTAATTAAAAAAAACTAAAGGTTTCAATTTAGTCAGCATGACTTGACTCTTTGAAATAAAAGATGAATGAATTAGCTGTTTTACACTTTCCCCCACTTCCCAGTTACTAATGTTTATATTATTTTTGCTTTGTTGAAGTTTATAACATTTAAATTCCGTTTTGTCACCACAACTTCTTCACTCGTTCAGGTTTTTTTCTTTTTATCCAAACTGTGTTTCTTGGGGTGACTCCCCCCTCACTTGATTTGGGGCGCTTTTGTGCTGCTTTCGCCTGAAGGGACGCCCTCCCGGCAGCCTCGCCCCCTGCAGGCCAGCAGGACACAGCGGGCAGCCTGCACGCAGAACCGCGGCCCCTGCGGCGCTGGGGATGGTGCTGAGGCTCAGCCGCCCTGGCATTTCACGTCCATGAAGTAGGAACCAGGGCTCTGCAGCAGGCGCTGCCTCTTGCGTTTCCTCTTCTCTTCTGCGGAGGGATGAAGGAGGTCCCTAGCGAGAAGCATGTTGTTGTCGTCGTGGTGGGGAGGTCGTCGCCGTCACCGCCGGGAAGGCTTCACTTGTTTAGTTTTAATTCTCTGTGGAAGTGGATCCGAAGCTCGCCTCAGCCCTCTTCCCGCAGCTTCTGCATTTCTGAGTTCACGTAGAGGCGGCTCTTAGTCACCATCGAGTTGGTTTTTCAAGAAGGTTTTTTCTCACACGCTTTGTTACTGCTTTTAACTGAACAATATGAAAGCACTTCAGTAAAGACACAAACATGTGAAATAAAGCAAACCCACGTAAGACAATAGCAAGATGCTCCGTGGGCTCCCCGTTGGGCATAGTGTTCGCTCTCATTTCATCTCTCCTTTGATCTGTCTTAGCAATAGCAGCTCCTAGTAAGATTTTATTCATAGCGGTGGTTTCCACCTCATCCCCCACAGACAGGCCAGACTTAACCTGACCGCTGAAGGAGCTGGTGGGGGCATGGAACTCCCACCCACCGATGCAGCCACGCCAGACCTGCTGAGGCCAAGCGTCCGCTGACCCTACAACCAAGCAAGCTCACTCCTGGGAACGAACCCAGCAGGGAGGTGTGCCTGCGTTTATCAGCAGAAGTGTATCTGACTGTTCATTGCCTCTGAACAGGAACTACCCAAATGCCCATCAAACACTGTAGCCCTGGCCAGTGTGGCTCAGTTGGTTGGAACATCGTCCTGTACACCAAAAGGCTGTGGGTTTGATTCCTGGTCAGGGCACATACCTAGGTGATGGGTTCGATCCCAGTTGGGGCGTGAGCGAGAGGCAACTGATCGATGTTTCTGTCTTGCATCAATTTTTTTCTCTTGAATTGATGTTTCTCTCTCTCTCTCCCCCTCTCTCTTTCCCTCTCGTGAAATCAATAAGAATGTCCTTGAGTGAGGGAAAAAAACCCCAAAACCCACTGGAGTCACACAGTGGGACACTATTTGGTGACGGGAGTGGACAATCTTCAAAGACACATGCCCACACTAAGAATCCCACTGACACGTGTTGAAGGAGAAATGGGAGACAAGGGAACGCACACCGTATGCTGATTCCATCCTCGAGAACAGAAGCAGGGGAGACCAGTCCATGGCCATGGAGGACAGGAGGACCAGGGGAGGTCCTAAGTGGGCACTGGAGATGTTCAGCATCTTGACTTGGGCGGTGATCACTTGGGTGTTGTACATAGGTGAAAATCCACTGAGCTCCCACTTAAGATTTGTGTGTCTTACTGTGTTTCATACCTGAGTAAGAAGTTTTGAAGAACCTGGAGACCTTCCCTGGTTGATGTGGCTCAGTGGATTGAGTGCTGGCCTGCTAACCTCAAGGTTGCTGGTTCGATTCCCAGGCAGGGCACATGCCTGGGTTGTGGGCCAGGTCCCCAGTAGGGGGCATGCAAGAGGCAGCCAATTGATGGATCTGTCACGCATCAATGTTTCTATCCCTCTCTTTCTTGCTCCTTTCCCTCTGTCTAAATAAATAAGTAAAATCTTTAAAAATATTTAAAATAAAAAGCGTGGAGACCAAATCTGCCCTGCACAGGCGGAGCACGCTCCGTGGCTGACACCATGGTCAGCCCCAGTCACCCACTATAAATTTTTCTTCTTCCTTTGAATCCTTATCCAAGGACATGCTTACTGATTTTAGAGAGAGGGGAAGAAGGGAGACAGAGAGGGAGAGAAACATTAATGTGAGAGAGGAAACATTGATTGGTTGCCTCTCTCACACGCCTCCAACAGGGGACCCGTAGCCCAGGCATGTGCCCTGACCGGGAATCAAACCAGTGACTTTTCGGTTCATAGGCTGGTGTCCAACCCACTGGGCCACAGCAGCCAGGGCTAAATTTTCTAAGAATATCTGGAAGAATATTTTCCACTCCACGTGCTCTTTAGAACTCTGCCAGTCTTCCATTACAAGGTGCAGTATGTGCCCCGCCGTCCCCTCCCCCTCCGACCTGGGCCAGCCTGTGACTGCTTTGACCAACAGAGTGTGGCAGAGGTGACACAGGCTGACTTCCAAGGCCAGGTCATAAAGGGTGATGGCCTCTTCTTACTCTCTGGCAACATGCACCCTTGGAACGGCCACATTGGAAGCTGGCTGTCCCGATGCCACCATGCCATAGAGAGCAGGCAGTGAGGCCCCAGAAAGACAGGCATGGGTGCCTGAGGAGCCCCAGCTTCCAGCCACTAGCCTCCTTTGGGCTGTGCCAGCCACTGCCATGTGAGCAGAGACCGGCTCTCCAACAGCAGCACCGTGAGCTAAGTAGACGGTGGTTGTTTTATGCTGTGTCCTGGGTGGGTTGATATGCACCTGAAGGCAACCGGAACACCTGGTAACTGTACCCCGGGGCTTTCTCCGGGCTCTCTCTGCCCTAATCATGCCAGTTGCACCCGGCCCACTCTGTTCCCTAAGGCACGGATCGCCAGGCCCAGTTTCTACCCCACCTCCTCCAGGAAGGCTTCCTGGTTGCAGTGTTGGTCCGTGTTTAATAGCAAGTCAGTTGTGGGGGGGATGGTCATAATGAGAATGGCTGCTCATGTGTGGGGGCTGAAGGTACATGGGAAATCTCTGTACCTTCTACTCAGTTTTGCTTTGAACCTAAAACTGCTCTAACATAAAAAGTCTATTAAGAAAATAAAGCAAGCTGACTCCCAAACCAGACTGAGTCTGGGTTCAAATCCCAAATTTCCCACTTCTGGCTGGATTCCCTTGGGTAAGTTACTTAACTTGGAGCCTCAGCTTCCTCCTCCATAAAATGGGGTCATAAGAGCAGCTACTTCTCAGGTCAGTTGTGAGGACAAAAGGGACTGACCTGTGGACAACACTCAGCATGACCCCTGATACAACAAGCACCCTGTCACATCAGCGATTATTATTATCGCCCCAGACCCTGGAGTCCTGTCCACTCTGAGCGCTGGGAGCTCACTCCATGTGTGAGACGCATTGGAAACCTAATACGTGTTATTTATGCGCCCATTTGTTCTGCCCATGTCTCGAGTGCCAACTGTGTGCCAGGCATGGGGCTAGGCTCTAGGGGTGCAGCTGTGGGGGGGTGGGCACCATCGTTGCCCTTGGCAGCTTACAGTCTATTGGGGATGGAAGCAGACAAATGCATCAGACAGTTGACAGAGTTTTGTGAGAACTTCAGAGGGCGAAAATAGGAGAGGGAGATGGAAAAAGAGGTGGAGGTCCAGGAAACCTTCCCGGGGAGGGTCCATCTTTAAGCAGAGACTCGAAGGTGAGGGAGGAGCCAGTCTCAGGTAAAGGGGGTGGGGTGCGTGCTAAGGTTCCTGTGGGTCTGGGTGTGCTGGCACTGAGGCAGGATGAGGGGGGCTGGGGGAGGCCAAGAGGGGGGCAGAATCTGCTGGAGTCGGGGGGCTTCCCAGCAGTTAGAGCCCTCGTGGACTGCAGCAACAGCCGGCGCTGCACTGGACACCTGCCACGTGCAGGGCGCTTTCCGTGTCCGGCCTCGTTTCATCCTCTTGACAGCCCATCCGACAGGTGCTAGCATCCTTTCCACAGGTAAGGAGACTGAGGCAGAGAGAGGGAGGTCAACGGCTGGCAGGCTGGCCCCAGAGCCTGAGCCAGGCTGCGGGTTTGCTTTATTCAGGCTGCCCCCACTGTATGTGCAGAAAATGAGGCCCAGAAAGGAGGTTCCTGCTCCCCAAAGCCCAGCACAAACAAGGGATTTGAACCCAGCCCTGGACGGTGTGGCTCAGTGGATTGAGCACCAGCCTGCAGGCTGAGGGCTCTCCGGTTTGATTACCAGTCAGGGCTCGTGCCTGGGTTGTGGGCCAGATCCCCAGTAGGGGGCGTGAGAGGCAACTGATCGCTGTTTCTCTCCTTCACTTTCTCCCTCCTTTCCCCTCTCTCTAAAAAGAAATAAATAGAATCTTAAAAAAAGAGAGAGAGACTCGAACCCAGCTTCCTTGTCTGCTTGGAGGCTGCTTATTCTCTCAAGAGGGCGTTGAAGTCATGGGGGTCCTGGGTGGGACAGGGCAGTTCTGCCAGGGGCCTGGTTTCCTCACTCACATCAGGGGTAGTAACAGGCCTGCCCTCTGGGGTTGCGTGAGACAGAATAGGATCAGCACCCAGCATGGGCTTGGAATTCTCTCAGTGAAGCCCGTGGGAGGATTATTCACCTGCCTTGTGGGCAGGACCCGCCCACTCACTCACCTCTACTCCGAGTGTGTGTGTGTGGGGGGGTGGGGGCTGAGTCATGCAGACTGAGTGAGCAGGGCTGATGGCTGGGAACGGTGCAAGTTCCAGCAAGTTCGAGGAATGAGGGGCCCTTGGGGAGCATAACATGAGATTCCCCAACCCTGGGCCTTTCCAAGGGCTGCATCTGCTGCCTGGACCACCCTCCCCTCTCTGGCCACACCCTCCGCTTCAGTTTCAAATGTCCCCGGGTAGGGTGGAGGCTTCCCTCTTCTTACCACTTTCAGCAACTTTTGTTAAGTAGGTCAGAGGGGGCTAATTCTAGGAAATTTGTGGACACAGTATGTCCCGTATATGACGCGCTCTCAGAACTGCTTGCTATTGTTGTCACTGAGCACCAGCTTGGTGCCAAGCACTTAAAGTTGTTCCCTTAGCCACAGAACTGCGATTGTCTCTGTTGCTCCGTCCCACCCAGGGTCACGATCTCATTGAAGGGGCGGGGCTGGGATTTGAACTGTGGTCTGCACCATGTCTCAGTTGGTCCCAGCAGGCAGCAGAGAAAGGCAAACAAGCCCTCAAGCCCATGGGGCCCCAGTGACTCAGAGCAGACAGGTCCCCCAGTCTGCTCTTTCCTACTGACTCAGCCCGATGATTCCTCAGGCCTTTCTCTGGAATTCCGGGCTCCAGGCCGAATCCCCAGGTGGCTGCCTTGCTGGGGAGTCCTCCCCGAGAGCCTACGGGCAGCTCGAGCTCCCATGGAGACGTGGTGTCCTTTGTCTTCTTTGAAGTCCCCATCTTCTCTCAGGAGGAGCGTTGGTGGCTTACGGGATGGGCCTCTCCCTCTGATGATGGAATGGTGCCAAGGAGGAAACTGAGGCACAGAGAGGACCAGTGATGTGGCCAGGTGGCACAGCCATAGTGAGGGGGGCCGGGCAGAGAAGCCCAGCGTCAGTTCTGGCCCCTTTCCCTGTCTTCTCCCAGCTCTCCACATCCCCCAGCATAGGCTGGACCCCCTCGGCTGGAGGCCCTCGGCCAGGGACTGCCCTGCCCAGCTCAGCTCCGAACCCCATGGGAACCCCAAAGACACACAGGAGTGAATCCCTCTGCCCCTGATCCTGATAGCGATGAGGGTGAGTCACTAGTTCTACGCCTCCCCCTCCCCCCATGAACCAAGGCTGCCGAGGGTAGAATGGGCAAGGGAAGGCGAGGACGGGGCCACCCCGCTTCCCCTGGCCCCTGCAGAGCCCCCAGCATCACATGATTCTGGAGGACAGCTCCCGCAGGCTGCTTCTTCCTCTGCTTCTTGGTGCCCTGCCATCCCTGCCTTGGAGAGCCCGGGGCTCATTCAGGCCACTGCAGCCTCGGGCCTCGGGTTCTCCAATTTCTGTAAAATGGTAGTATTTCCCCCTCAGTTTTATCAAGATATATCAACATATAACATTTGTATTAATTTCAGTTGTACAGCATAATAATTTGATTTATGTATCTATATGGCAAAACAAGAGGCAATAAGTTTAGTTAACATCTATCACCTCACAGTTACAAATTGTTTTTTTTCCTGTGATGAGAACTTTTAGGACTTACTCTCTGAGTAACCTTCAGATCCATAGCACGATGCTGTTAACTGTAGGCGCTGTGCTGAACGCCACATTCCCTGAAACCGTTAATCTCGTAACTGGAAATCAGGGCCTTTCAGCCCCCTTCGCCCATTTCCCTACTGCGGGCCACCGCCAATCTGTTCTCTGTTTCTGAGTTCATTTTTTTTTCCGATCCCACAAATAAGTGAGATCATACAGGATCTGTCTTTCCCTGTGTGACTTATTTCACTCAGCAGAAGGCCCTCACGGCCCATGTCTGTTGTTATGAGTGGCGGGCTTTCCTTCTTTGTTATGGCTGCTGTGCAATGGTGGTCTCAAAGGTGCTTCCAGCGTAGATGCCTGTGATTGATTACAGCAGGCTCCCAGCCCACCCCCTTCCACCCCTAGCCCCACAGAACAGGTCCCAGGGAGTGGACACACCTTGCAGAGGCACCCTGGGGGACACGGAGCAGTGGGGGAGGGAACGGACATGGAAGGATGCATTCAGTTGAGTGGGGTCATTTAGACGGAGCCTGTGCTCGGGTTGTGTGAGAAAAGTTGAGGAATTTGCCCAGGGTTACAACACACCGATTGTACTGGGATTTGAACCTGGGGGGGGGGCTGCCTTTTGTGGTGTGCAGCCCATCAAAAGGAGTTCTCCCCAGTCCTGGATCTGTTCACTGGTCTGCTGTTGAACACCTACTACACTCCTGGTCCTCTGCGGGGCACTGGTGGGACCCGGGCCCTGCTCTCGCTGGAGAGATGGCCAGAAAAGGTGCAATCTGTCTGCGGCTAGAGTGCAGGAGCCGGGGATGACGGTGCACCCACATTTACATGTAGCAGGAGAGATAAGTCAAGGCTCCAGTTCCTGGGATGTGGTCAGAGGCTGCCAAAGGGGAAGAGAGAGGGACCGGGGCCAGGGGCATCCTCGAAGCAGGGAATGGAAAAGTAGATCCCCACCTCTGCGGGCTCTGTGGCTGTGCGGGGAGGTGATAGTAACTCTGCATGATGACCAATAAAAGGGAAAACTGAAGCCTGGGCCACAGCCGTCTGCTCCGTCTCCTGCTCCTTTCTCCGACTTCCTCTCTGCCCTGTTCCGTTCCTCATCTTCACTGTTCTTGGAACATCCCAAACCACTCCTGCTGACCAAGGACACCTCTGTTCTCTGAGTGGAAGCAGCAACGGACAGCTAATGGACCCCCAGCATTGTGTGCTGGGGACAAGTGATGCGAAGAAAATAGCAAGGTGGGGCGTTGAGTGGGTTTGTGGGAACCGTGCAGGGGTGCTCTCCCTGTGCACAGGCTCCTGTCCCAAGCCGGGAGGTGACACTTAATGGGAGACCTGAAGCTCTAGAAGAAGCCCTCCATGCCAGGAACTGCAGGACAAGCATTACAGGCAGAGGGAAGAGGCTGGGCAAGCGGATCAGCTCCAGAACAGAATGCGGCCTGTGAGTGAGAGGGGCAGTGGGAGAAGGGGGTGGGGCAGCAGGCACCTGCGTTTTATTCAGGTTGGCTGGGAAGCCTTTGGAGGGTTTTAAGCAGGAGAGAAAACTGTTCTGTTTTTAGTATCTGCCATGACGAGGTAACCGCTTGCGCTAGAGCTGACCCAAAACTGTTCTGTTTTTAAAGGGATCCCTCTGGCTGAGGGTGGCCTGAAACCAGAGCCCCGTGGGCGGGTGGTGTGTAGCTTGGACCAGTGGGGTCAGAGGTGGTGGGATGTGGATGGGTTTAGGACCTGGGGACCTGCTTTGCTACGAAGCAGGGAGAGAACTGATGTCCCTGTGCCCAGTTCCCAGATGAAGGAGCTGCAGGTCAGAGGCAGCGCCTGCCCTGGGAAACTACTGTGCCCATTTTACAAATGTGGCAATTGAGAGGGAAGGCATTTGTCGACAGAGACACAATGAAGGTCAAGAGTAGGCCCGTAGGACACTTCCTCTGCTTCTAGACAGTCTCTCTCTCTAGGTGTGGCTGGGATTACTCAGCACCTGGCTTTTGCAGAAGGAAATTGAGGCTCCAAAAACAGCACTCCTGGCACCAAGAGTGGAACAGGACTCAGGGCCTCTGCTATGAGGGCTAGACCCCTTGTCTCCCCGCCATAGTCCTGCCTTCCTGGTGTGGCCGGAGCAGACCCACAAGGGGACAATAATGGAGGTGATGCTTAATTGCACACCTCCACGCTCTGTGCTGCGGATGCCCAGGGGCTGGATGCAGATGAGGAGGCTCTGCTTTGTGGGGCAGCAGGTACATCCCCACTGGCCTCCCACGTGGCTGGATGTCCACTGCGGGGGAGTGTGTGTGTGACTATGGGTGTGGGTATGTGTAACTGCCTGTGAGCAAACACGTGAGCCTGGCACCCATGGGAACTGCAGCTTCCTCAGGAGTGTCAGGCACTCAGGGGCGTCCAGCTAACCCCTGCTAGGGCTCCGAGTTCTCCCACTTCTCTGTGTCTCCTCCCCAGGCCCTGCTTAGGCTTCCTGATGAGAAAATAATTAACCACAGCCTCTTTTTCCAAGGCTCCCACCCTGCTCTCCTGGCCAAGTTAAAACTTCACAAGGAACAGGGCTGCGGCGGGAGGAGCAGGAGGCTGAGGGCACCGGGGTCACAGGGAGGAGGGGTGTGCTGGGAGGGGGACTGGTGGGCACCTGAGCACAGGGCTAGGGTGGGGACCCAGGGAAGAGGCTGGAGTGGGGATGGGGGGGCGAAGGGGGGAGAGGCTGGGGCTCGGCTCTGGCCTGTTCCTGCTGCGGCCTCGCTGTGTGAATCGGGGCAGTTCCCTTGCCTGCTTGGAGCTCTGCTTCCTCCTCTGTGGGTTGGGGAATTCGCACTCTACTTCAGTACTTCCAAAGCTGGATGTAAACAGGTAATCCCCAGGCAAAAACAAACGGCAAACAATCACCCCCAAACTTCTGTGGGTGATCAAGTTTGGGAAACGACACCAGGATATATAAAGTCAAACCAATGTCTTCACCGAGGGGCTTTTCAGAGCTTTTATTGGCTGAAAACTAATTTTTTTTGGATAAATAATACCTTGGCATGTGACAATTCTGGGGTCTGGGGAAGGGGTTTGGGAAGCTCACAGCTCTTTCCCTGTACCAGCTCGGCCCCCTCTGACCCTGCTGCTGGCGGCAGGCACTGCGGGCAGTTTCCAGTGCCCAGGGAGATGGTATCATCACTCGTATCAGCAAACGGGGCACAGACTTTATCACGCCAAGTGACCGTGAGTTTCCCAAGGGTGGAGGGAAGAGAGTGGGTGCAGCATTTCCCAAACTCACTTGACTTTGACCACACACTGGCTCCCCAGTGTTTCTGGGCCCAGCATCTGGGGGAACATTCTTCCGGGAATGTGGGATTCCCAGTCTGTATGTGGTCTTTGTGTAGGCGGGGAGTGAGCAGAGTTCTGAGAGTTCAGACTCCCCTCCCTGAGAAGGTGGCGGTGACCTCTGTCCTGGGCTGCCCACCCCAAGGGCTTGCCCTAAAGCTCGAGGGAAGGTGTCGGAGCTGGGGACACTGAGGCCCAAGAGGGCAAGGCCTTGCCCACGTCAGGGGCAGGTTGGAGGGCCAGCTAGGGTCAGGATGCCATGCTCCCAAGCATTGCCCCCACAGGCAGGGCCCCGTGGCCCACAGCTGAGCAGGCCTTGGGAGTGCTTTGGCCGCCAGGGTGCGGTGGGGTGGGAGTTGTCTGAAGCCTGGGGGCCCTGGCCCCACGCTTCAGGGTCATTTCCTGGGAAATGGAGAAGTAAGTAGGAGTGTGACCCTGTGCGGCATATGTACAGGGTGGGTGCAGCGTGTAGGTCGGGTAGGACCACTGTGCTGTAGGAGCTCTGGGTGTGAGGCAGTGTGCCGGTGTGTCGCTGTGTGCTGGCAGGACACTGTCCTGGAGTGACCTACCCCGTGCGCGGTCTCCTCCTTGCTGCGTCCCGCCAGGTGCGAGCCGGAGCCTCCTGGGGGTGGAGGGTGGCAGGGGAGACCGTTCGGGGGCTCGGGGAGCAGCGCTGTGTGACCGGGAAGGTGTGTCGTGGCGTGCGGGAGGGTGTGAACCAGCGTGTCCCGCCCCGCCCCGCGCGGAGGCTGGGCAGGTGTGGGCGGGCCGCGCCGACCCCGCGGAGCCTGGCCCGGAGAGCCGGCGGGAAACAGGAAGCTGGGGGAGGCGCGGCCGGACGGCGGGGAGGCCGGGCGTGCGGGCGGACGTGCGGGGGGCCAGCCGGCCGGACTCTCGGCCCGGCCCGGGCGGCGATGTGGGGAGGTTCGGGCAGCCCCGGCAGCGGCGGCGGGGGTGGGGGCGGAGCCGGGGGCGCGGGGGACACCGCTCCCCTGCGCCGGCGGAGCCGCCGCCCGAGCGCAGAGCCCGGAGCCCGAGCCGGCTGCGGTGTGCGGGGTGAGTCGGAGCTGCCGGGGGCGCTGGGGCCTCGGACCGCCCGGCCGAGCGGGCGCGGGAGAGGGGCGCCGGCAACACTGGGCGGCGGGGCTGGCGGGCGACGCCCGGGGCACCTTGCTGATCCTCCGCGCCTCCGATCCGCAGACCCCGAGGACGCGGCCATGCCCGCAGGGGCCGAGGCGGGGGAGGCCGAGGAGGAGGCTGGGGCCGGCTCGGGGTCCGAGGCGGAGGAGGACGCGCTGTGGGAACGGATCGAGGGCGTCCGGCACCGGCTGACTCGTGCCCTCAACCCGGCCAAACTGACGCCGTATCTGCGCCAGTGCCGGGTCATCGACGAGCAGGACGAGGAGGAGGTGCTGAGCACCTACCGCTTCCCGTGCCGCATCAACCGCACCGGTGAGCCGCGGGGGTCGGGGTTGGGCCCGGGTCCAAGTATGCGGCGCCTCGGACCGCCCCGCACCCAGCTCTGGGCTCCAGGCCGACAGTCCTGGTCTCTACAGGCGTAGAGTGGGGTGGTTGGGTGCCCACTGTCCTGCCACCTCCCGAACCACCTTTACGACCCAGCAGGTCCGTGGCGCTCCAACCGGCATCTGGGTTTTGTCTGCCTTGCAGCTTCCTCCCACTTCCTGGGCCCACATAAAACACGGGGTTGGTTGTGGTCAGCAGGCCATGTGAAGCCAGGGACCTTAGGGTCACAGCTGGTGGGCTTGGCATCTTTGGTGCCCTTTGATCTCCTCAGTTCCCTCTGCTCCCTCCCTCTGTGAGCCACACACTCCTTGGAGAGTCATTTTCCCCCCAAGTGCTCAAGACCCATCTCCACTTAATGAGGGTGTCCTCGGCCACTGGATGTGACTTTGAGCCAGGGCTGGTGAAGGGAACGAGGGTCTAACGGACTTGCAGGAATTGGCCAGTGGGAGAAATATTTCACTTTGCTTTTGGGGACAGAGGGGGCTTCTGAGTGTCACTGAAAAGACAGGCAGCATTTGCTGGCCCTGAGTCTGTGGGTGTCGGGAGGCCGGGCAGGCTGGGTGCTGGGTGTTGAAGTGCAGGTGCTGTGGTGGTGGTGGGGAGTCCTATCTCTCCTGGCGGTGGCAGACAGCTCTCCCCAGGATGTGTTGAGACAGGCCTCTGCATGTGTCAATGGCTTAAACATTTGGGGAGTGTGGGCGAAGGAACACTATGGGGGAACTGGCCGGTGGGCCCTGTGGGAAGCTCTCACTTTGAACCCTGAGCACCCTTCCACCTTGCTCCAGGGCGCCTGATGGACATCTTGCGCTGCCGTGGCAAGAGGGGTTACGAGGCCTTCCTGGAAGCGCTGGAGTTCTACTACCCCGAGCACTTCACACTGCTCACTGGCCAAGAGCCCGCCCAGCGCTGCTCCATGATCCTCGGTGAGTGGGTCTGCGGTGGGTGCCGCACCTTGGACAGCTGTGCAGAGGCTCCTTCCTCGACCTGTCCTTGTCAGGGTGGCACTATGCTGCCCCTGTTGAACAGATAAGGAGACCGAGGCATAGCAGAGGTCTGCCTCAGGCTCCTGGCGGCTGTGTGTGGGGCTGAGACTCTCAACCAGGCAGTGTGGATTCAGAGCCCACACATTTAACAAGGCCCCTAAAATTGTTTGCGGACATGTGTGTGTCAGGCAGACATGCGTGTTTCAAGCAGACACGGGTGTCCCATTTTTAATGTAAAAAACATTGAAGTGCTCCAGTCGACTTGCATAGAAAGGAAAGACCTTCATTCCTGCCTTCAGCTCTGCTCTGCTGGCCCCACGTTGGCGAGTCTCCCCATGTCTGTGCGTTTACACATGCACACGCACACACACACACAGGATCATCCTACCCGTGTTGCTCCATGTGTTGCATTCTGACAAAATCCATTTCCTCAGAACAACAGATTTTTGTGATTTCCCCATGTCTGCTACCTTGTCCTAAGTGACTGTATGGTGTTCATTGGTGGTGTTGGGCCGTAAGTCATTTACCTGGTGACCTGTTGATGGACATCGAGGTTGTGTCCAGTCCTGCGACATTACAAATGACTCTGGGAGCACCCTTCTGCCTGCGTCTCTGTGCACGTGTGTGTATCTCAGGAGGAGAGGTTCTGAGAAGTGCTTTTTCTCAAAGACTGTGTGTATTTTAAAGTTTGAGTCAATATACATCCCACCCGCAGTGTGTGAGTGTCAATTTTCCTGTGCCCTCATGCATCCTGGGATATAAAACATTTTTGCTAGTTTGATATGTCAAAAATGATGTTACTCTTTTAAGTTTGTACTTCACTGAGAGATGTAGTTCATAGCTTACTAATTAGGAATCCTTGGGCAAATAACTTGACCTTTCTATGCCTCAGTTTTTCTGTCTTTAGGGTGGGCACCATAGTAGTAGTTATCTTCAGTATTGTCATGAAGGTTGAATAAATTAATATAGGTATCTAGCCCATAGAATAAAGTAAAATGTTAGTGATGATGATGATTATTATTATTATTATTGCTGGTGAGGTAGAACATCTTTGTTTTGGGACGTACCTACTGAGTTTTTACTCGTTTTTATTTGGTTGTTTGCTTTTTCTTATTGATTGATATGAGCTATTTATATATTGTGGCTCTGAAGCCTTTGTTACATCTTTCTCCTGCTCCATTGCTTGTCTTTTAACTTCATTTGTTGTATCTTTCATCATTCAGAAATTTTAACATTGTTATAAAGATTTGTCTCTTTTCTTTTATAGCCTCTGGTTTTTTGCCTTATTTAGGAAGGCCTTCCTTACTGCCAAATTATAAAAATATATTCCAGAATTCTCCCCTAGTGTTTTTATGGTTTGGGTTTTCCAGTGCAGTTTGCTATCCCTGTGGGTTTTATTTGCTTGACTCGACTTTTCTCCCGGCAGATGAGGAGGGGCCGGAGGGCCTGACCCAGTTCCTGATGACCGAGGTGCGGCGGCTGCGGGAGGCTCGCAAGAGCCAGCTGCAGCGGGAGCAGCAACTGCAGGCCCGGGGCCGGCTCCTAGAGGAGGAGCGGGCAAGGCTGGAGCAGAGGCTGCGGGAGCAGCAGCAGGCGCAGGAGCGCTGCCAGCGGCTGCGGGAGGACTGGGAGGTGGGCAGTCTGGAGCTGCTGCGGCTCAAGGACGAGAACTACATGATTGCCATGCGTCTGGCACAGCTCAGTGAGGAGAAGAACTCTGCCATCCTGCGCAGCCGTGACTTGCAGTTGGCGGTAGGCCCTGGGAGTGGGGAAGGGGCGAACTTTGCAAAAAATGACTGTTATAGAGTAGCCTGCTCCTATCCCAGAGCTGCCATCTGCCAGCTCTTGGACCATGGGCAAGTCCTTTCACCACCCTGTGCCTCGGTTTTCTCGTCTGTAATGTGGGGGTGTTGGTGGTGCTTATTTCATTGAGTTGTGACCGTGGTTCTCAGCTGGGAGAGGTTTTGCCCCTGGAGACAGTGGCCGTGTCTGGAAACACTTTTGGTTGTTACAGCTGGGAGTGTGCCATTGGCTAGAGGCCAGGGATGCTGCTGGGTGCCCTACAGTGGACAGGACAGCCCCCCACAAGCAAGAACCACTTAACCCGGAATGTTAGTGAGCGCCAAGGCAGAGAGGCCTTGGGTTACAAGGTGCCGTCAGCTGAAGGCGTGTGCAGGGCGCGGCGCAGAGTTGTGCTCAAACCTGCGTCGCTGTCAGCCACTGTTGGTTGCTGTTGTCATTGCTGCACCATGCGGTGTCCACGCGTCCCAGCACACAGTCCCACAGAGCCACGGTGCACTAGGTTCTCATGTCCAAACCCAGACACAGGGGCTTAGATTGGAAAGGGACTTGCTCATCACACAGCTGCAAAATGGAACCTGGACTTGAACCAGGTCTGCCTGGCACCAGCTGGAGACACCGAGCCTTACTTCTCAGTGGCACTTAGCGTGAGGATGGAGCTGGTATTTTCCTGCCTCAGGGAACGTTTCAAGGATGTAACTGTGCCAGCAGCACACAGGAGGCTCTGCCCGTGGGATCTGAAGCCCAATTCCGCGAGCCTCGGCGGAGGCCACAGCTTTGCAGGCCGTGACGGGTGCCTATGGGAGGCTGTTGGCATGGGCGCACAGGTAAGCAGGAAGGAGCCTGCGGCTGTGCGTGCCAGCGTGTCGATGTTTGGGGAAGTGAGTCTGCTGAGGCCTTGGGTTGAAGGGCCCAGGCTGCCAGGCCTGCTTGAGGGAGTAGGAAGTAGACACGTGGGTGTGAGGGGACCAGGAGGCTGTTTTTTGAGGGCCAGCTTCGGGTTTGGCATGAGGTGGGGCTGTCTGAGGCCCAACACTGGCTGCAGATTGAGTGAAGGGTGGCCAGGGCAAGGCCTCCCTCTCTGCCTCGGTTTCCTCTTCATGCTGGAGGTGAGAGGTCGTGGGACAGGGTGGTGTAATGGAATGGCACCTCCTGTGCGCCAGGCGTGGTCCGCACTGCTTGCCCTGTACCAGCTCCTTGAGTTTTCAACAACTCTATTATTGTCCCCATTTATGGATGAGGAAACTGAGGCACAGAAAGGTCGGTTAGAGCACTTTCCCAGGGTCCCAAGACTGAGAATTTCTGACTTTGCTCTTGGCACTGCTGGGGTGGGGTGGGGTGGGGGGCAGGCGGGGAGAGCTGGGGTCCCCTGTCTCCACCCACATCCTCTTTGTCTGAAACGGACCCTTGAGCCTGGCTGTGCGGCTTTTCCTGGGAGAAGGGTTCTGCTGCTAGGAGGGGACAGCATGATGGCCGCCGCCCAGGGTGTTGGGGGTGCTGGGGCTGGAATGGCTTTCCTCATCTTTGGGTTGGGTATAATTATGAATTGGGTCCCCTGAAGTGGTGGGTGTCAGCATGTGACAGGGGGAGTGTTCTGTGTGTGTGTCCAGCTGACTGGGGTCTCCTGGGGTGGGGTGGGGGGTGAAGAAGAGGCATTAGAGGTGTTTCCAGATTGGCCGTAGGTGCACATAGTATGACCACTGAGGCATGAGGCAATCTGCCACTAGGCAGGAAGTGGCTGCTTTTTTCCAGTTTAGGGGGTAGAGGGTAAGGAGTGAAATTCAACTAATAGATACATTTTTTTCTTTAAATGTAGCTACTGTAAAGTTGCCTAAATTTTTGGAGTGCCTTTTTTTTTTTTTTTTTTGCTACAAAAATTAACAAATGCAGGGCAGATGGAAATGAACAGAAGAGCTGAGGGTGTCTGTCTTGGCAGCTTGGGTCCCCTTTCCCCATGGACAGGTGTGTGGTGGCTGTGATTTAATACTGTGTTTTATAAGGTGCAAATTTAATGAGCTGTTATTTCTAAGCAACATAAACTTGAGGAACCAATGCTATAATTTTGTGCTAAGTGAGTTTGTACACCAGGATTAAATGCATCCGTGTTTCCTGGCACTCAGCGGAGATTCCCAGGTGTCCTGTCCTCTGAGCTCATCGGGGGAGCTCGCTGGCCAAGGGTCAGGCAGGAGGCCGTGGTGTGTGGCTGCGGTTTGCTGAAGAGGGTGTGGCCATGCTTGCCCTCATAACTGGCTGTCTTTGTCTGGCGGCTCACAGAGCATGTTTTGTGAGGCGAAAGGAATGTGAGAATCATGAATTTCTTTCTGAGTCCCTTGCGGAGGAGGAACTGCACATGCCTCCAGGAGTGTGTGTGTGTGTGCGCGCGCGCACTCGCTCGCACGTGAATGCACGCACATGTGTGTTGTGATGCCGGGCTCTGGTACGGGACTGCAGGTCAGTCTCCAAGAGAGGCCGGGGCACTCCCGGGGCGCCGGACATTGGCACGCCGGAGAGTAGCGCCAGAGGTCATGGTGCCTCTTCCCAACAATGACTTCATTTTGTGGCCTGCCACCTGTGGCTCCTCTTGCCACCATCCAGCCAACTTGGACCCCACATGAATTTGGAAAAGAGTTCTGGCAGAGTGCGCTCATCGTCCAGCAGACTGATCATGCCTATTCATGCTCAGCCAGATGGCCGCCGCTCAGCCACCCAACTCCCCGACCCGCTGGCCAGCTTCTGGCTGTAAAACTGAACGGGTGGCAGGTTGGGATTTTATGTGAAGCTGTGAAGACAGCCACTGTCACACCCCGGCAGCTCTGTAGTCAGCCTCTGCCAGTGTAAAGGTCTCTGCCCACCTTCCGTTCCATTTGGTTCTTGCAATGACTTTGGGAGGCTGGGAGTGGGACGGGGGCGTTGAACGGGCCTGTTTTACCTACAAGGAAGCTGAGGCCCTGAGGAGGTGGGTAACTTGCTCAGGGTGATGGAGGGTGAAAGCAGTACAGCTGAAACCTGCACCCCAGGCTTGGAGTTCTTGTTAGGGATGAACTAATAGCACAACCTTCTGGGGGGCAGGTGGGCTGGGAACCCTCTGGCTCTGGGCCTGGGTGAGACCCTCAAAACCATCCTCTTTGTCTTCTTCCCTGGGAGGCGAGGAGACTGAGGCACAGAGAGGGGCCGTGACTTGCCCAAGGCCACACTGAGTTAGAGGCAGAGCTGGGCCCAGATGCTGGTTTCTTCTATTCCTCCTTCTCCCCCCTTACACTGGTACTGGGCTCCACAGCCTGTACCCCATGTCAGAACTGTGGGATGGACAAACAGACGAGGGTGTTATGGTGCAGAGTCCCCTGGGAGGGTGGCTGGGCCCTGCTGCTCTGCTCCTTCCTCATCGCATCTGCCCAGCCTATACTTTCTTCATGGACCAGTTCAGGAGGACTCCTGCTCCGGGCCCCTGGGGGTCTGGGAGGCACCCAGGATGAGGAGCAGGGCTTCTGTTCACTGGCCTCACTCAGGTCCTGCCCTGGGCTGAGCCGTGTGTCCATACCCAGGTGGATCAGCTGAAGCTCAAGGTGAGCCAGCTGGAGGAAGAGTGCATGCTGCTACGCAGGGCCAGGGGGCCACTCCCTGGGGCTGAAGAGAAGGAGAAGGAGCCAGACAGTGTGGACCTGGTCTCTGAGCTGCGGGCTGAGAACCAGCGGTTGACAGCGTCCCTGCAGGAGCTGCAGGAGGGCCGACAGCAGGTAAGGGGGTGGCCCTGGGGTGGGAGTGCGGCGGCCAGGGGATGGAGAGTCCACACCTGGGGTTGGGGTCAGGGTCTGGGTGGAGCCCTGCTGGCCTCCTGTGGTAAGCCCTGAGTGCTCTCCTCTCTCCGCCCTTTAGTCTGAGGTCTCCGGGCGGCCCCTGGAGGTCTCTGAATGCCTCAAAACTGTGCGCCTGATTTTGTGTGTGAGCTTTCTTCTGGGGCAGGGCCCCCAGCTTTTCTCAGATTTGTACAAGAGTCTGTGGCCCTGTAAAGGTTGAGACCCCTGAGGTCTGGGTGGCCTTGGGCTTGCTGGGTGTCCTATAGCAGGTCAGTGGCAGTGCAGGCTGGCCGCCTGGCCATTACTCCATGCAGGAAGTGGGGGATGGGAGCCAGGGTTCTGGTATATTTCACCGGGTCGGGGGTGCTGGGCTGGGATGTGGGTTTGGGGGCCGATCCTGGACCCATGGTCTGCCTGCCTAAGCCAGGCTCAGCCACCATCCGAGGTGCAGAATAGGCTTGGAAGTAGCCACCCATCTGCTGCCCTGGGCGGTGGGTGGGGACTAGAGCAAGAGAAAGCGGGCCTAGTTCTTGTTCAGGAGCAAGGCCCCGGCTGAACTCGTCCACGCATGCCCTCATCCGCTTACCTCATGCACACCCAGGCACTCCCCGGAGGGCAGGCAGAGCCAACAGAGCCCTGCTCACTCTGTACCGGGGAAACTGAGGTCCCAGAGGGCCAGGCCCTTGGCCATGGTGGCAGAGCTAGTGGGGTGGGACTGAGGGCTGTGTGTCATGTGTCCCCTTCCCTGACACTCGAGGTGGGCCCTGGGCCAGACACTGAGGCAGCCCTGACCTCTGACCCTCAGGAGGCAAGCCAGCCGGGGGCCCCAGGCTCGGAGCGTATCCTCTTGGACATCCTGGAGCATGACTGGCGGGAGGCGCAGGACAGCAGACAGGAGCTGTGCCAGAAGCTGCACGCCGTGCAGGGGGAGCTGCAGTGGGCCGAGGAGCTTCGGGACAAGGTAACACCACCATGTACCCCGCCCCCTGTCCCCACCTTCTGAAAGCAGCCTGCGGAGGCTCCTGGAGAGGAAACAGTGGTGCATGTCACCGGCACACTGGAGCCCACCTTTCCTGCAGGTGTGCCAGGCACTGTGTTGGGAGCTGGGCCTTCGTTCAGTCTCAAGTATTTATTAGGACATATCATGAACAAAGCAATGTCTCTGTCCCTGGGGAGTTAAGTTCTAGCAGGGGAGATAAACTGTAGGCCATACAAGCAACCCAAGTCAACCGCTTCCCACAGAGGAGGCCAATGAGGGCTGAGGAAGGGGCAGAGCAGGGCGAGGGAGGAGATTGCAGTGAAAACAGGAAGGCCCCGGTGGGCTGGAGGCGGGGGTTGTTATTACTGTTAGTCCCATTTTACAGATTAGGCTGCTGAGGCCCAGTGAGGCGAGGTGAGGTCAGGCCCATCTGGGGAGATGGGAGGGGCACTTGTTTGGGGGGCTCAGGCCTCTCTCCCTGGACCTGCCACGCACCTGCTGGTTAGTGTCCCCTGGTTGCCAACCCGGTGGTCTCACCTGGGTGGGTTGCACCCTTGCTGCTCCGCTGGCCCGTCTGCAGTACCTGCAGGAGATGGAGGACCTGCGGCTGAAGCACCGCACGCTACAGAAGGACTGCGGCCTGTACAAGCACCGCATGGCCACCGTGCTGGCCCAGCTGGAGGAGATTGAGAAGGAGCGGGACCAGGTGAGCCCAGCCTGCTGTGCGAGGCCCTGGCCTGGTGAGAGGGGGAGTGGGTGGAAGTAGAAGTTCGGAAGAGACTTTCTCAGGCACGGAGGGTTAAGGAGGGAGCATGGAGGCCGGAGGAAACAGATGTGGGACCTAGAGCACTCAAGATATACCGGCCTCGCCCCTGAACACACCTGCCTCATCTGAGCCCCTGGGACAGGTCGGGAAGTTAGTCCTGGCGCTGTCTGCTCGGAGTCCCTATTCTCACCTCATCAAAAAGAAGGCCTTCCCAGGGGAGGTGCTTGCAAATATTTGCTGATGAAGGAATTCTTCAGAGTTCCGGCTCCTAGGCTCTGGCTGGTGCCCTGACATGGTCAGACACCACAGGGTGGGTTGAGGCCCTGGGCTACCTGCTCTAGGCTCCCATGCAGCGGGGAGCGCAGGAGGTTCGGTCCTTGGATCAAGCGTGAATCCTGCTGGAGGAGTTGGAGTCTGCACACTGGAATGGGCCTCAGAATCCCCTGGCTGGCTTGGCGACAAGGCAGACTTGAGGCCTCATCCCGGACATTCAGATTTTGTGGTCTGGGTGGGCTCAGGGCTCTGCGTGCCACCCCTTGCTCTTAGCTGCTGGGCCTCTGGCCCCAGCTGTCTTGGAGGCCGTGGGCGGTGGGACGAGGCCATGGGTCCGGTGCTCAGAGACCCTGGTCTTCATGGGGGTGGGCAGGGAGTGCTGTGGATGCAGTGGGCTCGGTCGGAATCCGGTCTCCCGCACTAGGCCGGGCTGCAGGGAGTGAAGACGGCCCCACACAGCAGGCCTGGCAGCTTTAAGTTGTTCTTGGGAAAGGGCGAGAGCCTGGGCATCCCAGCCAGACCTCCTGGGTTTGAATCCCAGCCCTGTGCTCGCTGCCTCAGCATCTTATCTAGAGCGTGAGAGTAATGAGAATGTCTAACTCAGGGAGTGAGTGCGCTGATTGAATGAGCTGATACTAAGCCCAGGGCCGGGCACGCAGGAAGTGCCATTCCTGCCACCGTCACCCTGTGTGTGTGGTCGGAGGCCGGGACGGCCTAGTCAGCGTGCCGCCTGCTCTTCCCAGGCCATCCAGAGCCGAGACCGCATCCAGCTGCAGTACTCGCAGAGCCTCATTGAGAAGGACCAGTACCGCAAGCAGGTGCGGGGCCTGGAGGCTGAGCGGGACGAGCTGCTGACCACGCTCACCAGCCTGGAGGGCACCAAGACCCTGCTGGAGGCGCAGCTACAGCGGGCTCAGGGCGGCTCCTGCCTCAAGGTGACAGGGGCTGGAGTGGAGGGTCCTGGTGGGCATGCGGGGGTCCCGGCAGGAGCTTTTGGCCAGGGGGGTGGAACGCGTGGGGCCTGGTGGGAGGTCGCAGCTGAGGGTGGGAATATGGAGGAACTGGCAGGAGTCCTCAGCTGGTTGTGGGACTCACAGGACTGGGTGGGAGGCTTTGGTAGGAGTGGGATCATGTGGGAACCCTCACCTGCGCTTGAGAAGACACAGGTTTTGGGAGGTAAATACGTGGGTCCTGGCTGGAGCCTGACCCTGGGTCAAGAACATGCTGGCTTTGGGGGCGGCTCTTGGCCAGGGTGGAGAATGTCCCCAGCTGGGGGTGTTGTATCAGGGAACAGGACAACGACGTGTGGGTCTCTGAGGTTCGGGGCTTGCTCCTGGGGCACTAAGACTAGTTTGAAGGCTGTTTTTGTGTACCCTTGGAGAAGCCCAGCTCTCTCCGGACCTGGGAGCATCTGGGGATGCAAACCACGGGCTCTAAAAGCTGCTCAGGGACCAGCTATTCCCTCGTTGCCCAGGACCCAGAGAGGGTCAGGGACTTGCCCAAGGTCATATGGCCAGCAAATACTGAAGCTGTTCCCCCAAGGCCCCTTGTAAACTAAACACTAGTTCTTGGACTTCTGCCAGGAACTCTGCCTTTTCCTATCTTGATTTTGCTTGGAGATAATCACCTGGCCTGTGTTTAACACCTGGGGGAACAGGACAAGGACAGTGTGAGTCCTGACTTCGCACTTTTTTAACCCTCAGTGGGTTTTGTTTTTTTTTAACTTAGCTCTTAGGTAAAGACAAAGCCCTTACTATCCTCCCTTGGCCTGGTTTTCTGGGCCTCAACCTTTGAATCCTGGAACGTGTCATGGTCCTGTCCCAGGGCCTTTGCACACACCGTTCCATCTGCGTAGACCCCCCCCCCCCAATTTTATCTGAGTAGCACCCACTTATCCTTGCGTTGCCAGGTCAGAGCACACTGCCTCCGGAAAGTGCTCTGATGCCCCAGGCAGGTGGGCCTTCAAGTGCCTTCCCAACTCCTTGGCAGTGTGGGGCCGTGTCCTTCACGTCTGCTTGCTTGTGGTTCATGTCCTGTAGGCTGCGTGCTCTGACAGGGAACTTCTTCTCTGGAGGTGCACATGGCAGGCATTTGGCAGGTGACTATGGCCAGCCTGGTCCTGGTCCCTGGCCCAGCGCTGCTGACCTCGCCCCTCCCCCTGCCTCTCCCAGGCCTGCACCTCCTCCCATTCCCTGTGCTCCAACCTCAGCAGCACGTGGAGCCTGAGCGAGTTTCCTTCCCCGCTGGGAGGCACAGAAGCAGCTGGGGAGACTGCTGTCATGGGGGCACCTGAGCCCCACACCTCGGTAAGACACCCGCCCACCTGAGTGTGAGGGTACCGTTAGCGTTCACATACCACTAGAGTGTCGGGTGCTCTCCAGTGTGCCGACAGGCCTGTGTCCCAGAGGATGAAACGGAGGCCCACAAAGGCCCAGAGCCACCTCTGTGCTGGGACTGGGCACCAGGAGACCCGGGAGGCCCTCATAGTGAGACCTTATAGAGCCCACTCCTCCACTCTGGGCCCCAGTTCGTGTCTGTGGAGTTGTGGGAAGGTGCCGAGGGGGTGACCTGGGCCCTGTTGTGATGTTGCAGGAGGAGGCCACAGACAGTGAGAAGGAGATCAACCGGCTGTCCATCCTGCCCTTCCCACCTAGTGCTGGCTCCATCCTCCGCAGGCAGCGGGAGGAGGACCCTGCCCTGGCTAAGAGGTAAGCAGGCCACTCCCAGAATCCTGAAAGCCAGTCACCTCCGGGCAGTCCCCTCCCTTTACTACCTTTAAATGGCTAGAGTGCTGCAAACCCAGGCCCTGAGAGTCACAGGTGTGACTGAGGTCAGGGGTTAAGACAAGACCAAAGGGCAGAACAAGAGCGTCCCCAGCCAAGCAGGCTGGCAGGAGAGCCACTAGGAGCTGATTCTCAGAGTTCCTGGACTCAGGGAAGCTGGATGGTTTGGGACTAGGGCTTGTAGAGGGGTCAGGGTCCCTGGCCACAAGGCTGGCCCCGGGTTTGGGCATCTGCAGCCAGAGGGCCCAGGAGAACTGAGCCTCCTCTGCTGCTGGGACTGGGATGGGGGTGACTGCCTCCCTCCTGGTGTGTGTCCCACGCGCAGGCTTGGTTGCATGAATCAGTCTGCCGTGAACGGAGCGTGTGATGGGGGGTTGTGGTCTGGTATGGCAGGCAGGCCTAGGAACCCTGAAGGACAATGTAGAAGTGAGGGTGAGAGGTCAGGGCAGGGTTCCTAGAGGCTGTGGCATTAGAGGAGAGGCCAGGGCACTCTAGGCGGAGGCTGCAGGGCTGAGGTCAGGAGGTTCACTTCTTGCCTGGTGGGTTTTGGGGAGCTCTGTGGCCTGAGTGCCCTGTGCCTGGGCCCCCATCTTGGGTCGAGCCTGCATTTGCTTGGGGGTTGCAGGAGCTTTTGGCAGCATGGGGGCAGGAGGAGGGAGTGGGGCAGACGCCCGCTGAGCCTCAGCTCCTGCCCCTTCCCACCCTCTCTCTGCCCAGGTCCTTCAGCAGCATGTCAGACATCACAGGTGAGGCCCCCCAGGGACCCCATAGGGAGGGCTCATCTGGGGGTAGCTGTTTAGCTCCCCTAAGGCCTCTGCTGTCCGCTCTGCCCTTGGCCTGTGTCCCCCTCCCCGAGGCGCTGCCATGCCCTGGCCAGGTGGAAGGCTCTGCTCATGGGACCTTGGGAATGGGGCTGCTGTACCCTGAGCTCCTCCTCAGTTCTGGTCCACCCTTCCCCCTCTTCTAGGGAACTGAATGGTCATCCTGGCAGGCCCAGGCCAGCCCTGAGCCCAGGGCGTCCAGAGTGTTCTTGGGGCCTCAAGCCTGCCAAGGCCCCAGGCCTCTGAGTCCTGAGTTATCCCTGGTCCTCCCCCATTTCTCAGACTAGCACCCCTGACCCGTACTCCTTCTCCTCAGACAGCGTCACGCTTAAGCCCTGGTCCCCTGGCCTCTCCTCGTCCTCGTCCTCCGACAGCGTGTGGCCTTTGGGGAAGCCGGACCTTTTCAACAGGTACTGGAGCTGTGTGGGGGGTGCCGAGGGGGATGCTGGGTGAGTGGGGCAAGGTGGGAGAGAGCAGCAAGCTGAGCCTTCCCTTTCTGCAGCTGTCAGAACAGCAAGGTTTTCAGACACAGGCTGACCTTGGGTTCAACCCTGTCACTGCCGTTTGTCGTCTGTGCAACTGGCCTCTTCACCCCTCTGCGCCTCAGTCTCCTCATCAGCTAAAGGGGACAGCGATCTGTCTCTTCTGCATGTGGATGTTTGGGGCCTAGGACTCATGTCAGTAAAGCACCTAGCTTTGCTGGGCGCTTAGTAAATGGTAGTTGTTACTCGCACGAACACCAACACTCTGACTGTCCTGCTGGCTCTGAGCCCCTGCAAGGCTGCCCCACCCAGCAGAGCTTTGTGCTGTTGCTGAGCGGGGTGGGGCCACCTTGGCCAGGGCTGGACACAGCCCCGTGATGGCAGTCACGAAACACACTGGCTCAGACTGCACTGCAGGCGGTGAGCTCTGTGTGTTGGTCTATGGGTGGCTTCCCTTGCCAGGCTCACAGCGGACCTCAGCAGGGAGCTGGGGGTAGGAGGAGAGGGAGAAGGTGGGGCTGAGAATGTGACCTTTGAACTCAGCCCTGGTGAGAGAGCAGGTAGGGAGGGCAGGCAGCTGGATGACTGGAAGAGAACGCAGAGGCTGTCTAGGCATGGGCTTGGAGTTTGGCCTTGACCGGAGCACATGGGAGAAGGCTGGAGGGCTAAGCACAGCAGGCCATGTGAGTCAGGGTGGATTTTGGCTGGTGCCCTCTGGGAAGCCTGCGAGGCTTTAGCTGTCCCTAACTGCAGGTCCGCTGCTGGCTGCCATAGAGCACTTTCTGTCCTGGGAGGCAAGCAGCGGTATGATCATCCGTGTTCCAGAGGAAGAATCCAAGGCTCAGAGAGGTGAAAGGGCTTGCCCAAGGTCACACAGCTGGAAAGTGCCCTGGCCTAAGTCCACAGTGACCTGATCAGACTTGGGCTTTGGAAAGGGCGTAGGAAGCACTGATGTCAGAGCTGGAAAGTGGGGTTGCCAGAGACAGGGAACAGGTCATCAGGAAATCGGGGCAGAGCAGCACCAGGGGCCTCCCACCTCCTGGAAGCAGCTTGGCCAGGCCTGTGTCCAGGGCCCTGCCCCCACCCGCAGCCCCCCCTTCCCCGGCATTGGGCCCAGTGTGACATTGTTTCTCCCTGTGCAGGACATGCTTAGGGGGGAAGGGGTGGAGGCTCCTCCCTTCCTGCCTGACTGGGCCCTTCCTCCTTCCAGCTCAGGCCTGTGAAAGGGGTCTTGGCTATTGTCCAGGGGGCTCCGGGATGTGGCAGAGGGATGGGAGCCACATGATCCTGGGGCCAGCTCTGCTGCCCCTACTGCGCCTGGGGAGGAGGGAGACGGGGAGCACACAGATTTGGGTGGATGCTGGGGTGGTGGATGGGGAGAAAAAGAGGCCGAGGGCCCGGCAGAGAGAGAGGTGAGGTGCCGGTGCATGTGCCCTGGGGCCGTGGGACAGCACAGTGGGCAAGACAGACTTTGTGAGTCAGCTGCAATCCCGGCTTTGTCACTTGCTACTCTGGAATCTTGGGCACGTCACTCAATTTCCCAGTGCCTCAGTTTCCTGCTCTGTAGAATGGGGCCACAGTGGTGCCTGTCCCCCTGGTCATTGTGGGGGCATTCCTGTGGAGTGCTTGGAGTGTTTTCAGCCTTGTCACTCAGATAAGGAGAATGCTGTTCGGAGTGTCAGGGATCTGTCCTAAGGCCAGTTAGGGGTGCGATTGGGGACTCCATGATGCCTTCCTCCCATCTAAGCCATGTTAAAAAATAATTTATTATAGAGAGGGGAAGGGAGAGAGAGAGTGAAAGAGAAACATCGATTGGTTGCCTCCCATATACACCCTGACTGTGGATAAAACCCACAGCCTTGGTATGTGCCCTGATCAGGATTGAACCTGCAACCTCTTGGTGTACAGTACGATGCTCCAAGCAACTGGGCCACCTGGCCAGGGCCCATCTAAGTCACTTTGACCCTCACACTTGTGTTTAGTACTCACGACATACCGGGTATTTTCAGCCCTTGTCTCCCCTGCTAGGCTCATAGGGCCTTTGGGGCAGGGCAGGGGAGATGGGCGGTAGGGGTGCTGGAGCAGGCTGAAGGACAGACGTCTGGACAGGTGAACGGGCTGGGTGACAGTGAGGCGCTGAGTGGGGTGGGGACAGCATCAGGTGCTGTGGCCCTGGCAGGACCTGCCCCCGCCCGCCATTGTTTACACAGACTGTCCTGGCAGCTGACCTCTGGCAGCTTAATCCTTGCCCAGGGGTTTGAATAGCTCATTCCCTGACTCCACCACCTGCCAGTGGTGCAGCCCTTGTTACATTATAATTTCCCTGTGCCTCAGTTTCCCTGTCCTCTAACATGAAGGAATAACAGATGTCTCCCATAGGGTTATGGGAGGATTAAATGTGGCAATATGTGTGGCTTGCTCAAGTCCCTGCTGCAGAGGTCTCTGACTTGGGACACATCGGTCGTGTCGTGTGCACCGCCTAGAGGTCTCCCACAGTGCTCTGGGGCGGGGTTGGAGTGACAGGCCGCTCAGTCTGTCACTACTCCGAGCTGGCAGAGTGAAGGACCACCCCGTTCCCCCTGCTTCCCTATGGCCTAATCTCCTGGCCCCATACTGGGGGAGGGAGCTGGGGGCCCTCACCTGGTGGGCAGGTTACCTCATCCTTCATGCAGGCAGGGTCGGGAGTCCATATGATTGTGTTGCTGGAGCCCCGGAGTCCCAGGAGGTCTCTGTCCCCTGCTTCCTGTTTGTCGACTGAGGCCTGGGTCTGAGAGGGACTTGACGGGGACCCTGCCCTCAGCCAGCCTCCAGGTGCTGGGAGTTGGAAGCCAGGAGCTGGGATCCTCAGAGAAGATGCTGGGTCCCTCAGAGAGGTGGGAAAGGGGGACCCCGGAGGGGGCTGCCTGAGCCACATCTTCAGGAAGCAGCAAGAGTTGTCAATAAGCCTGAAAACCTTCAGTTTGGAGGGTCAAGTTGCCCTGCCATGGGGATTGCAAGGAGGGGAGGGACATGCTGGGGCAGGGTTGTGGAGCCCTGGTCTGGGGAAGCTGCAATGGGTTCAAAACAGGTGGGGAAGCGGCGCCCCCAGCCCCTGGAGTGATGTGTCCTGAATGACACCTGAGAACGGTGGCTAATTTCCACCGGGCGCTCAGTTCTCACTGGGCACTGTTCTAGGAGCAGCCCCTGTCTTGTCTCCCTTGTCTTGTATTGTGCAATGAGACAGGTAGAGGCAGAGGGGCCGCTGAGGTCTGGAGGTTAAGTTGCCAGGCCATCTGACCCCAGGGTTCCTGCTGGCATCGTCCAGGCCACGTTTCTGAAACTCTTCTGTCCACAGCTAGCGGTGAGGGAGACCCCATACACAGGCTGGAGATAGGCAGGAGATGCATGGGGTGTGAGACAATAATTGGCTTTACTTGAAGGGAGACAGGCTTATATTTTCTGTTCCATGGCATTAAAAACCAGAATTTCACTCCCTACTTAGCCACAGGCCTGCAGTTCAAGGCCCCCTCCACCCACTCTGTCTTTCCATTCATCTGCCCTCACATGCAAAGTGGGAGACAGGTGCTGTCCCTGTCCTTGCTTTATGGATGCGGTGGCTGGGAATCAGGCAGCTAGCTCACCGGCAGTTAACACTGGGGCTTGAAACTGCACTGTGTTGCTCCAGTCATAAGGCCAGCGGGCAGTGTAGCCAGGCCTGGCCTTGGCCTCCCAGGTCTGCAGAGGCCTTTCCACACCACCTCCGTGCTGCAGGACAGTCCTGGGGCTGAAGCAATCTGTGAAGGCAGCTATGATGTCTCCAGCACCCATGTCCAGCCCCAGCACCCCCAGGCCTGGCTCTTGGTTTTGATGGAGGGGGCAGGAGCCAATATAGGCTCCCCAGGGCCAAAGTTCCCCCCCCTCTGCTTGGGTGCTGATTGGGTTAAGGTCCTTGTAGCATTGCTGACCCCAGGCTGGCAGCAGGGGGCAGTATGGCTGTGTGCTGCAGCTGGAGGGTGGGTGGGGAGGTGGGTGGATCCCTGGGCTCTGCCCTGGGCCACTTCTTCAGCTGGGGCACACCCACTGACCCTGGCCTCTCCCTTTTCCAGTCCTGGGGCCAGGGGGTCTGTGAGCCTGGCCATCAGGCCTCACCAGTTCTCACCCAGGGACAGGCAGAGAGCCCTGCTACACTGGGGACCTTGGCAACTCTTTGTCTCAACCATCAGTATCTCACACTGACCGTGAGAGGAAGGCCAGATGCTGTGCCCTGTGTAGGCTGGCTGCAGCTTGCTTTTTCTGGGAGCTGTTTCCCAGGATAAGTAGTTAATGAGGGCATGGTGCTTCGCGTGGTGTCTGGCATGTGGGAAGCCCCCAGTAAGTGTCGGCTGCTATCATTATTGTTGTCATGAAATTCTGCCACAACCCGCTATTTTGTCCCCTACACCTTTGCTCATCACCCCCGCCCCCCAGCCTGGAACACCGTCTCCTCTGTTACTGAAGTGCTTCTATTCTTGACCATGGTGTAGCCCAGTCACTGCTTCCTCTGGGAAGCCACACCCTCTGTGCTCTGGCTGCTGGCTAGGACCATCTCTGATCTGTGTTGTGTTCTGATGGCGACCTTCCTTCCTAGTCTGTGAGCATAGCAAGCTTTGATTCGTCACCTACTATGTGCCAGATGCTGGGTTTGGTGCTAGGGATCTGGAGTGGAATGCAGCAGCCGCCTGGTCCGCCTGGTCCCGAGGGCATCCTTCCTGATGGAGGCAACAAAAGGCGACATGCGAGGTGCAGGTGGGGTGCTTCTGCAAGAAGCCCCACCTCGCCCTTTGCAGGGGCCTGGGTGGGAGAGGTCGCTTTTGACCTGAGCCCAGAAGGATGAGTAGAGTTTGCCAGTGGGGGGTGGGGGGAGTGCATTCCAGGCAGTGGCACGGCAGGTGCAGTGGGCAGGGAGTGGGAGTCATGGCATACTTGGGGAGTCGCTATCATTTTCCAAGAATGTTGAACTGAAGCAAAATGCTGACTGAACTCTAATTCCTATCCCCCTTCTCTCTTCTCAGGTCTCTGGCTATCCATGTGTCTGGCCGGAACCCCCCTGGGGGACCCGAATCCCAGGACAGAGGCCCAGATGGCTTGCCATTTCCTGGGGACAGCTGGCCTGGGGCTGTGGTGCGGAGGGTGCTCTCTGGGCCAGGGTCTGCCAGGGTGGAACCAAGAGAGGTGAGGCCCCTCTTCTACTCCAGGCTGGGGGTGGAGTTAGTGCTTTAGCCTGGGCTAGATGCCTTCTGATTGGTGGATCTAGGTCACTGGGTGGAGATACTGGGGATTGGTCAGAGAGGAGGCAGGCTCATTGATTAACTGCTTGTTGCCCCGCCCCAGCCAGCATTAAGTGAAATCTGATTGGGCAGGACTTCGGAGGTGGGGCAGAATGACAGCACCTAGACAGAATCCTGCTTTTAAATATGGGAAAGACCTGGATAAACCTGCTGAGTGGAGAGCCCTGTTGAAGGGGGTAGTCTGCCTGCCCACTGAGGCAGCATCTGAATTGTGAGGCATGGTCAGCCCCACTCCGTCTTCCGCCAGAGCCAGGGCAGCCCTGCCTTTGGAAGCTGACTTTTCTCCCTGCCTGCCTGGGTTTTCTCCCAGCCAAGGGCAGAGGCTGCTGGTCTGGAGGGGGCTGGTCTGGAAGGTGAGGCCCTGCAGAGAACTTTGCCCTGGAACCAGGTGTCCACACTCCCTTTCCTGCTGGACTCTAAGGGTAAGTCTGGCTTGGGGGGAGGGGCTGGGAACTCACCAGTCCTAGAAGGTCGGAGCTAAGGCTAAAGGCTCATGGGAGGGCTCATCCAGTCTGTGGAGATGGGACAGTTGAGGCCTAAGAGGGAGATGCTTCATCTCCTGACTCTCAGCAGAGCCCCGTTCCCTGTGTCACCTCCTTGTGCTGGTTGTCTGCCCCTGTGCCCTCTCTTTGTCCTCAGTGAGCAGCTAGTAGTGAAAGGCGCACTGGCCAGTAGTCCAGATTCTTGGGTTCGAGTCCTAGTTCTGTCCCCAGTGGGCTTGGTGGCCCTGGGCGAGTCCTGCTCTCTCTGGGTCTCGGACTGTCCCTTTAAAGTTAAGAGGAAAATGGGATCCTGGCAGCCTGGGCTTTGGGAGGGCCACATTCGACCCTTGACTACATCCTCTTCTTGTTCTCCCTGCTGCCCCCTGCCCTGTCACGCCCAGCTTGCCAGTCCTTCCACGAGGCCCTAGACGCTTGGGTGAAGGGGCTGGGTGCCGAGCCCTTCTACATTCGAGCCAACTTCCCTCTGCCTGAACGGGCAGACCCCCATGCCTTGTGCGTGAAAGCCCAAGAGATCCTGCGGCTGGTGGACCCAGCGTATAAGCGGCGGCGGGAGTGGTTCTGCACACGGGTCGACCCCCTCACGCTGCGGGACCTGGACCGGGGCACAGTGCCCAATTACCAGAGGTGACCCAGGGCCAGGAGCCTGGGGATGGGGTCCCATTGGGTGCCGGGACCGGGGTGGGGCCTCTTTCTCCCTCTACAGTCCTTCACCATCCTCTGGAACAGGATGGCGGGGCTAGAGAAGAGGAGGTGAGGGGGCCCCTGTCTTCCTACGAACATATGACGTGACTTTCCCCTGCTCCCCCAGAGCCCAGCAGCTTCTGGAAGTTCAGGAGAAGTGCTTGTCTGCTAGCCGGCACCGAGGGTCCCGCAGTAATGTAAGCAGGGCTGTACCAGCTGGGTGCGGGTCTGGGGACAGCGACTGCCAGCCTGGGGTCCAAAAGGGAGAGGCTAGGCTTTATTTTCTGGGAGCCCTGGGGGAGGGGAGGAAGGACACCCCTACCTTGTCCCCCTCACCTGGACTCGGTTGATCGTTGGTGTGCTAGCAAATAGAATTAGCAGGACTCGGGACCAGGGTAGTTGAGAGATTAAGTGAGACAGAGTGCCTGGGGCTCAGGAGTGTGCCTGGCACATGGTGAGCACTCGACAAAACAACAGTCATACCCCCTTTTCCAGTCTCTGGGTGAGGACTGGGCTGGGCCATCCTCCTGGGCAGGGTGAGGCTGTGGCACTGGAGAGGGGCTGGGAGTGCAGGCTCTGGGGCCAGACTGTCTGGAGCTGCATCCCAGCTCTGCCACTAAATTAGCCGTGTGTCCTTGGACAACCACCTGACCCTTCCTGGAGGCTCTGTGTCCTTGTTTGTGACACGGGAAGTGACGCTGTCTGCCTGGCCCTTCGCATAGAAGGCCGCAGTGGTTCGTGCATGTCTGGGGCTGTGTTAGTGTCTGCTGCATTGTAGGCGCTCCGCACCTGTCAGCTATTGGTATAACGAATGCTGCTGTTGCTGGTTCCATTACTCTTCCTCACCCAGGCCACGTGGCTAATTCATTGGAAGAGACCTCAAAGTGTGTCTCTTCTGTGACCTTAGGTTCCTCTAGTCTCTGGGCCTCAGTTTGCCCATCTGTAAAGTGGGGGAGGCAGACCTAAGGCTCCCCCAGCTCTAGCTGGTTGACAGCTTCCCTTCCCTGGGCCCTTAGGGATAGTTGCCCTCGCCTGTCTGGGGAGCTGTGTTGGCCTGGGGGTGGGGGGACAGGAGAAGGCCCAGTGGGAAGGGGCTCTTCTGTGGTGCCTGAGCAGTGGTGGCACGGGGGCCCCCTCTGTCTGGGGTCCTATTCACTCTGCCCCCGCCCGGAGGGTGGGATGGAGCAGAGCTCACAGTCGCCCCTCTTTCCCTCTGCCCTCCCCAGCTGAAGAAGCGAGCCCTGGATCAGCTGCGGCTGGTGAAGCCCAAGCATGCTGGGCCTGCTGCAGGGGATCCCCCAGAGCAGCTGCTGCTGGAGCCCTGCTCAGGTGAGTTCGCAGGTGTGAAGGTGCCGCGAGGGCTGCCATGGAACTCAGGAGTGCACCCCTGGGTGTCCTTTGGCCTGGAAGGGCCTGTTGTGGGAGTTCCGGTGGGGCGGGGCCCATGCCAGGGGCCTGAGAAACAAGGCTCCCCTGGGTGGGGACAGGCCTCTGGGGTTGAGGGAGCCACTCAGTGGCATAGGCGCACATGTCCAGGTGTGTTCAGGAGTCTGTGTGAGCGTGGGGTACACATGGGCTCTGGCCTGTCTTGTCTGGCAGAGTGTGTATAGCTGTGCCGTGATCCCAGAATGGGTTCCTGGGGGCAGTAGGGTGAGGCTTTGGGCTGGATCAGGGAGAAGGGGCTGGGGGAGCCCAGATGAGGGAGGAGTAATTCCGAGGGGCAGGGAGGAGAGGGTAGTGAAGGAAGCTGTATTGGAAGGGAGATTGATTGAATGGGGCTGTCAAGGACGAAGAGCAGCTTGTTCAAGGCAGAAGGCAGCCCAGTGCAAAGGCCCAGGGGCAGGGCCGTGCCTGGTGCCTCTGGAGGACCTCGAGTGTGGCAAGTGGATATTGAGCGCCAGCTCTGTCATGCTTTGTTCTTGGTCCAGAGGGCACAGTGGTCCCCACCCCACCCCACCCCCAGCTTGTGATGGAGACACTTGTAATGGAGACGTGGGTGTCAGGGTGGGACTGCGGCCTCCTCAGGGCTCAGAAGGCCCTGTGGTTGGTGGCAGTAGTAGAGCCTGTGATGGGACATGAGGCCGGCTGCTCCCAGGCTCTGGCAGGGCTGGGTCACCCATGTGGAAAATGTGGCCTTTTCCCTGAGAGTCGTGGGAAGTCACTGGTGCATTGAAAGCAGGGAAGTTACAAGATCTTACCTTAGTTTGAAAACCTCTCTCTGGCTGCCGAGTGGAGATTGGCCTGTAGGGGGCAAGAGAGAGGCGGAGGTCAGGGAGGAACCTCCAGGATCAGCCTCAGGGCCAGCAGTTGTGCTGTGTGTGTGTGTGTGTGTAGGGAGAGCAGCAGCAGGACTTAATGGGAAAGAAAGTGGGGGCACTTGAGAGGAGATGATGGGGTTTCAAGTATTGAGGGGGCTGGCTGCCCCAGGGAAGAGGAGCCGGGGCCCTGCCTGCACCCTCATCTCCTCTGCACCCTCATCTCCTCTGCACCCCTCCCCTGGCACAGAGCCGGAGTGGAGCCCCAGGCCCTACAGCCTGGTGCGGCCGCTGCTGGTGCCCTCCCTGCGGCCCGTGGTGCTCTTGCCCGAGTGCCTGGCGCCCCGGCTCATCCGGAACCTGCTAGACCTGCCCAACTCCCGGCTGGACTTCCAGGTGTGCCCAGCAGGTGAGCCTTTGTGCCCGGAAAGGGGGAGGCAGGGTGGCAGCCCAGGATGGCCAGGCCCACGGGTCCTTTGACCTGGCTTCTTCCTGGCTCTGCAGAAAGTCTCTCTGGGGAGGAACAGGGCACACCCTCAGCTCCTGGAGCCCCTAAAGCCCAGCCTGCCACCCCTGGGCTGGGCAGCAGGATTCGTGCCATCCAGGAGTCTGTCGGGAAGGTAGGTGCTGGGGTGGGGGCCACCCTTCTGGGCCCAAGAACCAGTCTGAGTGCTGGCATGTGCTGCTCGGGCAAGTCCCTTCCTGCTGGGGCCTCCCCGTCCCTGAAATGAGGGGGCTGGGGCAGTTGGCTTCATGTGGGCCACCCTTGAGGTGTTTGGCTGATACCTTTCACCTATTTGCCTCCTTGTCCTCAAGCTCTCCACTTTCCTGGGAGCTGGCAGGGACTGTGGAGGGTGGGGAAAGGGGGTGGGGCTAATTCCATCCTACAGATACGGGGACTGAGGTCCAGAGGGGAAGAGTGACTGATTTCCCCAGGTCTCCTGCCTTCCCTTTGGGTTCTTCCCTCGCTGCCAAGGTCTCTCTGTATGGGGAAGAAGGGCCCTGTAGGGGGCTGTGCTTGTTGTGGGACCCCAGGGTCAGTGTCTGGGTATAGCATAGGGATCGGGGGTGCAGTGGGGATGGGGGGGCAGGGAGGTTAGTGTCTCTGGGCCAGAAGTAAAATGTAGCTTTGGCCCTTGAGAAGAAGCACTGCCTGTTGGAGCTGGGCACTCGGGGCGTGCGGGAACTGGTGCAGAATGAGATCTACCCCATCGTCATCCACGTGGAGGTGACCGAGAAGAACGTCCGGGAAGTCAGGTGAGGCAGGACCCCAGAACCCCTCCTTTCTGTGGCTGCCTGTCTCTGTCTCTCTGTCTGTCTCTTCTCCATCTCTCTTTGTCATCTGTCTCTTTTTGTCTTCCTCCATGTTCGTCCTTTCTCTCTAACGCTCCATCTTTGTCTGTCTCTCTGTCTGTCTGTCCCCCACTCTGCTCACTGCCCACTCTCTTCTCTTGGCAGGAGTCTGCTGGGCCGGCCGGGCTGGCGGGACTCGGAGCTTCTTCGGCAGTGCCGCAGCTCCGAGCAGGCGCTCTGGGGGCTGCCCTGCTCCTGGGTGCAGGTGCCCGCCCACGAGTGGGGCCACTCGGAGGAGCTGGCCAAGGTTGTGCGCGGCCGGATCCTGCAGGAGCAGGCCCGCCTCGTGTGGGCAGAGTGTGGTAGTGGCCGAGGCTGTGGCAGCAGCGAGGCCTGAGGGGCCCTTTCGGATGTCTGCGGCTTCCTCACACACTTTGGAAGCCACCAGCGGGGACCCTGGTGTCTCTGTGGTGGAGCTGGGTCCCCCCTGTCCTGAGCCTCCTCAGGCCCTTGGGCGTGGCCCTGGGCTCTCTCCGAGTGATCCTGCTGGCGCCCTCTGGCGGAACTTCCACCTGCCTGCCTCATACTTGCTGCTCTGGGCCTTCCTGTGTGCCCCTGTGTCTCTGTGTCCCCACTCATGGGCCCGTGTCCCTCCGTCATTGCTTACCCCAGAGTGTTTGAGTTCTCACTCCTGTGTACAGTTTTATATGCCCACGTTCTCCAGGGGCAGGCTCCTGTCTGTCCCCACCCTGGGGCACAGCAGGTCTCCCGGCTCAGCCTGTTTTGCTCACAGGAGCCCTGAGCCCACCCTTGGTGACTCCCGCCCATCCAGCTCACATTTCTTGTATATATTATATGTCCACACGTGGGCATTATAGCTGCCCTGGCCTGCTGTCACCTGTGCCCCTTGTGTCTTGTCATCATGCACGTCCATGGTTCTCTCTCCTGTGTAAATGTCATGTCCCCCACCCCCATGATACTTGGGCACTAACACTCGTGTGTTCCCAGTGAGCACACCCAGGACCATGTTCTCACAGCGCCCGCTCCCTGCCCTACCCCCTTTTGGAGGGACAGGTGGGGAGGGGCCTGGCTGCTCCGTCACCAGAATGTACGGCTCGTGGGTTTTTAACGGGCCTTTTTCACTCAGAAGCTGCACATTATGGAACATTAAACAATTTGTCATAGAAGTCGGTGGCCTTTTGCTCTCTTGCATCTCTGGTCTGGGGTCCCTCTTCCCTCCCCTCACTTGTCCCCGCCCCCAGCTCAGGCTGATACCACCTTTCAGGTCCCTGCTCGCCCTTGGGGAGAGTCAGATTTCACTCCTGCCTCATCCCAGAGCTGCCCACCATCTGTGCTGGCATCACCTTACCTGCCCCTGAATGACCAGATGAGGGCCCCAAAGATAGGCCACCCCCACAGTTAGCCAGGCTGTGTCTGACATCAAAGGAGCGTTCCCGGGGGTGGGGACACTGAGGCCAGCAGGGTGTGGCCTGGGGTTTAAGGGGCCTGGCTGCTGAGTCCAGGAGACCAAGAGCAAGCCACTGGGGACCTGAGTCTAGGTCCCCAAGAGCTCCTCCAGGGAGAGGAGGGTTACTTCCAGTGGGAGAAATCCAGGCAGGCTTACTGGAGGAGGTACCACTTGAGCTTGGGGTTTGAGATTCCTTTCTTCAAGAAGCATTTATCATACAAGAACAACAGTTTAAAAAAAAAAAAACCACATTTATTGACCGTGTGTACCTATGTGCTGTTGTAAGTCCTCCTATGACTGTTCTTGGTAACAGTAATGAACTTGGGCAGTCCCCTGGGAGGTGATGGGGGAGTGGGTCACTAGGTGGAGGAAACCTCAAGAGCAAAGGCTCAGAGGCAGAAAATGGGCTGAGCTTCACCACTGGGAAGTAGTAGGTGAGGCCGGGAAGTTCAAGGGCCAGGGCTGCCTTATTCTCAGTGCCTTTGAGATCTGGCTCAGATGCCCCCTCCTTGAAGCCTGCTTGATTCTCTCAACCCTTGGGACCTCTTGGCCATGCCACACCCTACCTGTGGCAGGAAGGTAGGTCTCTGGGGATGGCTGTGGGCTCCTTGGTTGAGGTGACTGGATCCTTCTCACTTGAGTGAGTGAACCCCTCCCCTCCTTGCTGTGTGCCCAGTCCTTGGTCCAAGGACCTGTGCGTCCAGATGAAGATGTGGGAACCCAGTGGCTCAGCTGCCTTTCTCTGGTCCCACAGGCCTGATGTAGGGATGGGCCACAGCAGGCCCAGTTCAATCCACACCCACTTCAATTGTGTTTAATTACCAAATATTTATTGAGCTCCCACTATGTGCCAGGCACTGTTCTGTGTGCCAGGATTCAGTGAGTAAAAACAGAAGAAATCTCTGCCCTGATATCCTCACGAGGAAGAAAGACGACAGAGAAGTAAACTGCAGGACGCCAGGAGATGCCAAGTGCTGTGGAGAGAAGTAGTCGAAAAGGGGGCCTGGGAAGGGCAGGCTGTGGGGCCTGGGGCCTGGCTGGAGAGAAGGCATTGCAGTTTAAATAAAGCAGTCTGGGAAGGCTTCAGGGTGAGGGTGACATTTGTGTAAAGATCTGATGGAGGTGAGGGAGTGAGATGTGTGGCTCTTGAGGGAGAGGCGCCGGTGGGAATGATGCAGCATGTGCAAAGGTCCTGAGATGGGTGAATGCCTGGACTGGCCAGAAGCCCAGTGCATCTGTGGGGGAAGGGGTAGGGGGAAGGTAGTGGGAGGAGATGGGGCTGGGAGTAATGAAGGGCCAGCTCACAAAGGACCTGTAGGGGTGTGCGTAGCCTTCGGCTTTTGTTCAAAAAGGGAGCGGGAAGCCAGTGCAGGGTTCCAGCAAGGGAATGATGGAATGTGAGTGACCCTGGGCAAAACTAGATGGGGTGGCAGGAGGAGAAGGCACCCTGTGCATCTACTGGCCTGGTGGGGAGAGGCAGCAATAGCAACCGCTGAGTGAGGTGGTGTACAGCAGGCCACAGCAGGACAGGCAGGTGGCCTCAGGGAGCCTCCTGTGGGCCAGGGACCCAGGCCCCTTGTGGCTCCGTGAAGGAGCTGCTGGGCACTTTTAGATCATTCCAAGCCTTCTGTGTTCAGCTCTGACCTGGGAAGAGCAATCCCAGTGCTGTGGTGAGACCAAAGGGACTGAGCAAGCTACTTGGGAGCCCTGGAAATTGTGGTGGTGGGGGGCATCAGAGAAGGCTTCCTGGAGGAGGAAACCCTTGAGCTGAGCCTTAAAGTCCAAATAGAATTAAGCCTGGTGGAGGGAACATGAATGGGGATGGCAGGGGGTGGGGAGAACATCCAGGAGGAGGAACAGTGTGAGCAAAAGCTTTGAGTCTGGATACCAGGACACCATGAAATAATGGGTGTCGGCTGAGCTAAGCCGACAGTCTTTGGGGAGTAAGAAGGAGGGGGTCTGCCCCTTCTATTGGCCTTGGAGAGTTTGTTGTTGTTCCCACCCCCACTGCAGCTGCTGGCAGGGATGGGGCTGTCCCTTCAGCTGCCTCTTTTTCAGCCACCTCTGGGGCTCCCTTGGGCCAGCCCCGCCTCTTGGGCTGTGCTGGAGGGAGGGGCGGGGCCAGGAGCCCCAGAGCCCGCTGGGCTTCGGCGGGAGGGCAGCCAGAGCAGGTGGAGGGCTGGCTGGTGGCAGGAGGCCGAGGCGGAGGGGCTGCCATGGCTTGGCCTTTGGGGCCAGAGCTCCAGTTCCCACCTGTCCCCTCCTTGTTGGCCCCTGGTGCCTGCCAGACGTTTGCCTTTACTGGGGCCCCTGCCTGACCTGCCTCCCTGCCCTGTCCAGTTGGGATTTGGGGGCTGAGTGTGGGGGGTCTCAGAGCCAATGCAGTGCCGGCTCCTCAGGGGCCTGGCAGGAGCCCTCCTCACCCTTCTGTGCATGGGGCTCTTCTCCCTTCGGTACCATTTGCGCCTGTCCCCGAAGAGTGTAGAGACCCCCAGGCTGAGCCCACCAGGCCCTCAGCTCCATGAGCTGCAGCTGCAGGATGTCTTCATCGCGGTCAAGACAACCGGTGCCTTCCACCGCTCTCGCCTGGAGCTGCTGCTCGACACGTGGGTCTCCAGGACCAGGGAACAGGTGATAAGCTGGTCATGGTGGGCCCCAGGTGTGGTGCTTGGCCTGGGGGACCCATGGAGGCCTTTCTGTTGGGTTGGGGTCCCTGGCAGCCTCGAGGGAGAAGCTGCCTGCCCACTTCCCCTTCCTCCCAGGATCCAGGGAATCCCGTGGCCCTGGTTGTACCCCCCTGGCCCCAGAGGCACTGCTCCTCAGGCCTGCTACTCTGGCTTTTTTTAGGTGCCAGGCTGGGCACATGCCCCAGGCTTCCGGGTCCCTCCTGGAGATTCCTCTATTCCCTGCATGTTCTGGTGCAGGCTTCACTCCTGCGCAGCCTGAGCCAGCCTGGCATTGGGGGTAATCGACGGTGGGTGTTGGGCAGCTGGGGCAGAGGCCTCTAAGGAGTCCTGGCTGACATGACCCCCTGTGGGGTGCCCCCAGTTCAGGCCCTGGGTGCTGTGAGCACCGGGACTGAGCTCCTGAGGAGGGGATGGTCTAGGTGGGGCCTGTTGGGGAGAGGGCCGGCGTAGGGGGCATCCCTTCAGAATTCCGACCGGCCCCTGCCCTCCTGACTCTGGTGCCAGGGGAGTGCCACCTCAGTTCCTGAGCTTATGTCCTGTGGCACAGTGTCCGAGGGAGGGAGGAAGGGTATGTGCTGTGACTTGGTGGCTGAGGCAGACATGGGCAGGAGGGCGGGGCAGGGTCTGCCCCGCTGGTGGGCCTGGGTGTGCATGTGCACGTGCGTGAAGCCGAAGTGGCAGTGCTGGACATGCTGACGAGAGGCATGAGAGTGACCTGAGCTCGTGGCTCTTGTCTTTCCCCAGAGATGGCTCTGACAAGCTGAGTCTGTCTCTTCCCCTACTCGCTCCCATTGCCTCCTCCAGCAAAGTCAGTGACTTGGGGGTACTGGGGACCATCGCCTCTGGGGGAGCCGGAGGGGCAGGTTTACACACACACACACACACACACACACACACACACACACACACGGATGCGCATGCGTACACACACGCTGTCCCCACACTTTGGTGGGTGGCTCAGGAAAGGAAGTGACTGAGCCTCTAGAGGGAGTCAGGGGCTCCTGGAGACCAAGGATGGGGGTTGACACCTGGCAGAGGCCAGGCCCCCCTGGGATGAGATGAGGGCACACCCCCCCATCCTAGCAACCTGGGTTAACTCTTTCCCCACCAGGCCCCCAGCACCCCAGGCTCTTCCCTGGGGCACCCCTCCCACCGCTTCTCCTTGCAGGGCGATTCTGGTTTTACTTGCGGAAGTCACTGAGCCTAGCCCTCCCCACAGACCTTCCTGTTTATGGCGCTGGGTCTGTTGTGCCCGGGAGTGTGGCCTCACGTGGTCTGAGGCCCTTTCCTGTCTCGTCTCGATCGTCACGGCAGTGCCCTTGCCCTGGACGAGGAAACTGAGGCCAGGGAGGAGGAAGCACTTTCCTTCTCTGCTGAGACCCGGGGTCCCGGAGCTGCTTGGGGAGAGCCTGGGTGGCAGGCTCTTCAGCAGAAGAGAGGCCAGCAGCCAGCCCCTCAGAGTCCTGGATTCAATCCTGGATGCCAGCCAGGCAGCCAGAGGGAGGACCTGTGTGTCACAGGGCAGGGCTCTGTTGAACCCTCTCAACAACCCTGAGTGGCAGCTGTTACCCGGCCAGTCTTGTCTCCCCAGAATGTGCTGCCCCAGTGTGCAGTTTATTTCAAACGGGAAACAGTGAAAGCCAGCAGGCTCAGGAAGAGGTTTAGACCTCTGCCTTTCCTGCCTAACGGGCCTTGGGCAGAAGAACCTGCTTCAGGAAGGAGGCCTCACTTAGCGCAGCCACCTCAGCACCTTCGAACTAAGTGTGACAGGCAGGGAGGGTTTGAGCACAGTCTGCTTGCCAGATCCCCCTTTCTGCCCCACTATTTCTGGGTGGCCCTGAGAGAATCTGTTTACCAAATGTTCCCTCCTCCTTGTCTACCTGTGAATTGCCTGCCTCCCCCTTTTTAGTCCAGAAGTCTCACTATTTTTGGAGTTTCCCTGAGCATGTGAGCTCCCTGCGTGCAGGTATTAAAATTTGATTTTCTCCTGTTAACCTGCTGTATGTCATCTGAACCATCGACCAGGCAGAACTGAAGCAGTGAGGGGAACGTGTCCCTGGCCGGCACACTTGCTCTTCCCATTTCACAGGCGAGAAAACAGCACAGTTAAGCAAGCAGAGGTAGGAGATGCATTCACTCAGTTGAACACTCGCCCTCACCCCCAGTGCGACGGGCAGTCTAGAATCTTGTCTTTTAAGGCAGAGTTGAAAGAAGGAAGGATCCTCAAACGGAGGAAGAGGAGGGGCTCAGGAAGACCCACTTTTGCCGTTGCATCTGGGCCCCCTTCACCTCTGCCTTCGCTCATCTGTCTCTCTGACCTTGGCTCTCAGTTTCCCCATCCGCGCAGGAGAGGCGGGTCCTGTAGCCTCTCTCAGCTCTGCCGTCTGGAGGGGGCCTGAGCTGGTTAACTCCAGGGCTGGGTGCCTGCCCCAGCTGGTTAAGGGCAGCCTGGTGGCAGGTGGGCCTTTGTGGCAGTGGGCTGGAACTCGTGTGCGGGCCTTTGTCCTGGGTAGAGGGGATGGGCTGGAGGAGGAGGCCCGTTTTGTGATCCAAGAGGAGGCTTTCTCTTCCCCACAGTCCCCTCCAAGGCTAGGGTGGGCTGGGGCGGGGCTGGGGTGGGAGGGGTCGGGGAGTGGGGCACCCCCCCCAGCCCCCTGCCCTGCTCTGGAGCAGATGGCCCTCCAGCCAACCCCTCCCCCCTCCCCGCCCAGGCTGCCTGGCCCTTTGTTTTCCTGCAAGGTTTTAACCATTGTCAGGGGCCCCTCTTTAAACAAATCACATGTAACCCTTGCTCAGAGGACACTGCCCACTGCTCTGTGCCAACCTCAGGATTCCCATGCGCCCTGCCCAGCCCCCACATCCTGCTATGGAGCCCCTCCTTTCCCGCTTCCCCCACCAGTTCATTCTGGCTTACTGGCCCATCAACAAACATTCCCTGGCCCATTTGGCTCACACTCCAAACTCTAGAAAGTTCCTCCATCTGGGGCTCTTTGGTGGTAAAAGTTCGTCAGGGAGTGGGGGAAGAAAGGCCTGACTTATTTTCCTGGCTCCCTTGGGGCTGTTTTGAAAACAGACATGCAGCTGGGGGCAGGACAGAGCCCAGGGAGAAGGTGACTGCCCGCAAAGCAGGTGGGAGGTGACGCAGGTGGGCTGGGCCACAGCGTGGCCATGGAGGCCGGTGGGGAGAGGTTGCATCCTGGGTCATTCACAGGTGGGCTGGACAGAATTTGCTGGCAGACTGGATGGGGGGTGTGTGTGTGAGAAGAGAGGAGGGATGATGACCTTGAGGTGTTGGGCCCCCTCAGATGGGGAGACAGAGAGGAAGCGCAGATCTGGGCGAATGGGGAGCTCTGTCTTGAGACTCAAGACTGAGGAGCCCCCCACCAGGGGCTGTCATGACTATGGGGGGATTGGAGGGCAAGGGAGAGGGCTCGGGCCTGTGGGTTTGAACCTCAGCTCCGTGCTTTCTAGCTGCATAGCCTTGGTCCGTCACTCAGCCTCAGCTTTGCCGTCTGTGACGGGGACAGGTTGCAACACTCGTGCTCGTGTGTAGTGAGTTCGTCAGGGACCAGGAGGGTGCCCACGGCGGTGCCCACAGCCAGTGCCTGCCCAGCCTGGGAGAGCGGGTTGGGTCGGGAGGTGAGATTTCTGCATCGGGGCCCTACCACAGAAGTTGTGGCTGTCTCCCGAAGTCGTGCGTTGTCTCGATGTGTGGGTCCTTTTACCGTCTGTCTCCTGCCAGCATGTAGGGTTGGGTCTGTGCGGCAGCGAAGGAGCCAGATGAGACTCTGTGGGGGGGGTGGGGGAGGTGTAGGGGAGGATGTGACTCCGCTAAGGCTGGGTACCTGACAGGCTGGCTCCCTGGGCCTGGTCAGTGAGTGCGTGTGGGTTGGCGTGCAGCACACAGTGAGTTGTGTGTCAACAGCAGCTGGGTTGCGAAGGGAACCGAAGCCTGGCCCCCCTGAAGCTGCAGTCTGGGATATTGATTTGAAGCTGTTTGTGAAGAAACAAGACTCAGAGGGAGCCTTGGACCCCCCCCATCCCCCGCCCCCCCGCTGCCCTGCGCTAGAAGCCTGCTCGAGGAGGTGCCTGGGCTTAATCGCCTTGAGGATCTTGGCCCTAGCAGGAGGAACCCAAGCGCTTAGCTAGACACCCCCTTGCCCTGCTGCTGCTGAGCTGCCCACACAGGGATTTCCCCACCCTGTGTGTTTCACTCTGCCTCAACTACCCGCAGTCTCACTTCCGAAATCTCGTCCCCATCCCCCGCTCTCCGCGCTGTCCACATGTCGCCTGTGCCCAGCCTGGCCTCCCTGTCTCTGGAACTTCCACGCCTGTGTGGATTTCCCAAAAATTTTGATTTCCTCCCGTTACTCTCTCGGTTAATTTGGTTAGCAGCCCAGCGAGAAGAACTTAGAAGGTGGGAGGAAGCGTATTAGTATATTTTTAGCACCACCGTTGTGCATGTGTGTGTGTGTGTTTTATGCGGGTGGGAGCGTAGCTGAGAAAGTCAAGTTGTCCTGAGGGAGCGTGTGATTGTGAGAGGGTGTGTGTCTGTCTCCAAAGGGCAACAGAGGCCTGCTGGGTGTGGATGTGTCTGGACTGGGGAGTGGGGTGCGTGTGTGTGTTTCTGGGGCTTCCCCTCCCACTACACCACTGCCCTTGGCGAGCCCAGTCCTGACCCCTCTCTCTCCCTCCCAGACATTTGTCTTCACTGACAGCTTGGATGAAGGCCTCCAGGAGAGACTGGGTAACTGCTTAGCCTGGGTGGGGTGGCTGTCCCCTGGCTTGGGAGTCCCCAGGAAAAACAAGGCTGCTTACTCTCGGCATGTGGGGATTCCCCTTCACCCAGGGGGAGAGCAAGCTTCTTCCCTGGAAGTGGGTGTGGGGTGGGGCGGAGCTGTGGCAGACAAGACCCAGGACACCTGGGTCCTAGTGCAGCCCACTGTCCATCAGCTCTTGGGGCCTGGGCAGGTCAGCCCTCCCTGACCTCAGTTTCCCTGTGGGTAAACTGGAAGTGCGTGGACTGCTCCAGGCCCTCGGAGGTCTAGGAGCTGGACAGGGCCTCTGACTTGTCCTTGCTCCTCCAGGGCCCCACCTTGTGGTCACCAACTGCTCTGCGGAGCACAGCCACCCAGCCCTGTCCTGCAAGATGGCTGCTGAGTTTGATGCCTTCTTGGCCAGCGGGCTGAGGTGAGTGTACCCCAGTCTCTGGGGGCAGGTATGACCTTTGCCTCAGGCCACTTCCTGGATGGGGTGTTGTGTTGAGAGAGGGGAAAAGGGGAAGTTGCTGGGTCCTGTGAATGTCGTCATGTAGGGCCTCCTGTGGTTTGTCTATGGGCAGACTGTCTGGGTTCAAATCCTGCCCTTCACTGGCTGTGTCACCTGGGGCAAGTGTCTGGACCTTTCTGAGTCTTAGTCCCTACGGGCTAAACGGGCACACCTCCTTCAAGAGCGTACACAAGATGCCGCCTGGCCCAGAGCAGCGACCCTAACCATGAGCCCTGCAACTGTACATTCATTGGTTCTGGGGACACAGTGGCTGGCAGCCTCAGGGAAGCCACCTCCGAGCTCACTCTCCCCCTCCTGCCCCCGCAGGTGGTTCTGCCATGTGGATGATGACAACTATGTGAACGCAAGGGCACTTCTGAAGCTACTAAGAACTCTCCCGCAGGCCCTCGATGTCTACATAGGCCGGCCCAGCCTGAACCGGCCCATCCATGCCTCGGAGCCTCAGCCACACAATCGCTCGGTCCGTCCCTTCTTGACAGCTTGGGGCACAGGCCATGGGCCAGGGCCAGCCCATGCTGGGTGGGTTTGGGGCTGGGCCAGGGCTGAGGAAGAGCTGGTGGGTTCTCTGGATTTCAGATTTAGCTTCTTGGCTGTGTGTTTGGGCTGGTGGCTTCGCCTCTGACCCTCAGTCCCCTCCCCTGTGGAAGGGGAGACTTAGATAATGTTGGTCAGGCAGAGACTGTCACAGAGCAGGGCCTCGGTACTTGTGGAGCTGTGGCTTGTCCTGGTCACATAGGGAGGGCGGGGATGGGCTGAGGCTTCCTGATGCCACAGCAGGGCTCCTGGCCACCTGCTGTGTTCTGTAGTTGTTCAGGTGGTCACAGGGCTGGACACCGCTGGGCCAGCTGTTTGCTGCCTTGGACTCAAGCACCCAAACACTGCCCTCCCCTAGGTGACACCCCCTCCCTCCAGACTTCACCGACCAGCACTGAGGACTTGACACCCAGCACACCAGGGCCCCCAGGGCTCCCAGGGCCAGTTTCCGCTCCAGACCTGGATGGGCGCTGGTCAGGCGTGCCAGGTTTAGAAAACAAATAAACAAACCCCAGGATGCCTGTTGAATTTGACTCTCAGATGACAAAGCGTTTCTTAGTAAGAGTATGTCACATGGTTTCCCACCTGTCCCCAGGATGCCACCAGCCTTTTGATGTTGGGGGGCCAGGCCTCTAGGGCTCCCTCGGCCCTGGGGGGGAGGCAGGCCCGGGGGTGGGGGTGGCGTGTCTGGAGATATTGCCCACTGCGGGAGCTGGGCATGCGGTGGGGCTGCCCCCCTCCCTAGGTCACCATCTGCCTCATTAGAGAAACCAAGAGAGCAGGAAACACAAAACCTTAATTACCAGCAGCTAATGAGCCTCTGAGTCCTAATTAAATCTTCCTGGGCCCCAGGGTGTGAGTCTGTGAGTGGATTTCGGGTGAGCTGAGGGGTCCCCCGGGCTCCTGCACCACCTCACCCCTCCTGACCTTAAGAGATGGTGAGCTCCGCTCTGGAGCCAGATGCCCTGGGTTCACACACCAGCTCTGCCACATCTTGGCTTTGTGACCTTGATTGAAGTCACCTCCCCTCTCTGTGCCTCAGTTTTCTCGTCTGTGAAATGGGTGGTCATAGTCCCTTCCTCCTAGGGTGGCTTGAGCAAAAAGAGAAAGAGTGAAGTGGCATCTAGCCAAGTGCTTGGAGCGGGACCTGGTTTGTAATAGGCACTAGAAGTGTTAACAACCAGTCCCTGCCTCAGCTTAGCCTTCGCCTCGGGGCCCTGTTCCTCCTGTGCAGGTCCAGCACCCTGCAGGGCACACCCAGGCCCGGTCCCTGCAATGTGCACAGATGGCACACCCCACCAGTGGGATGCCAGGACTCTGCCCCAGGGGGTCCCAGCCCGGTCAGACCTTGGGCCCTCCAGGGTGGCCCAGCAAAAAGGGCAAGAGCCCTGACTTGGGGTCAGTCCCTGTTCTGGGGCCTCGGGCAAGGGGCCTCACTTCTGTGTGCCTGGGTCCCCTCGTCTGTGGCATGGCCCTTAGTGAAGAGTGGGCCATCAGTGCTCGGGGTGGGGCAGCTCCTTTGTCACTGCCGCAGTTACTGTGTGGATCTGGGGGGCAGAAGCCCACCACTCCTTAGTTCACCGAGCAGTGTTTATCCAACGCCTCCTGGGTGTTAGGTCCTTGAGAAGCCATTCCTTCTGCCCCGTTGAGCCCTGACCTCTCCCTAAGAGGCAGCGTTTCCAGAACCAAGCTCATAGTGGTTTTCAGCAGCAGGACACCTCTGGGCCAGGGGAACCATCCAATTTCAGAACTTAGGGCCACTGTTGCCCTCGAGTGGGACAACTCAGGCCCAGGGAGGGGCATGACTTTCTCAAAGTGAAGGAAGCAGGGGACCCAGTATCAGTCTTCCCGACCACCTGCCGAGGGTTCTACTCACCGCTGCATTGTGGGTAGTGCAGCCCAATGCAACATGCATCAGTGAGGCAACAGCTGTGTGCTCGGGAGAAGGTAATCGTAGGGAGCTTGTTTGCCCACAACACGGGACAGCTGAATGGGTGCGGGGTTTCTCTGAAGCCCTAGAGAGATTCGTGGCTCAGTTCATGGGCCTCAAAGAGGAGCTAGAAGAGGCCTTGGTGGTACTGGGAAGGTGTGAAAAGTGTTTTAAATCCCAAAGGAATGTTATTGGTTCCTGAGATTGAGATGTCAAGGGGTGTGCTGGCCCCCAGGAGTTACAACTGGCAGGACAGTGTATGTGTCCCCATGCAGGTGGCATCAGGATTGTAGCTGTGAGCCTGGTGGAAACATCTCTTCCTCACAGCTAGCCTAGAAAGCTCAGGAAGGGACTCTGATTGGCTGGCCTAAGTCATGTGCCTGTTCTGAGCCAATCACAGGGTCAAGAGGTATGGGTGGCCCTGTGGTCATTTCTGGGGCACCTGACTACCTCTGTGGCCTGGGGGAGCAGGCGCTGTGTGGCAGCCCCTCCCAAACCACATGGGCTAAGGTAAGGCATTTCTCTGGGGAAAGGGATAAGGTGTGCAGACGCACGCCCCCTTAACCAGAGCCTCGCCAGATTGGGGTCTAATCGATGTCCCTATCACTCTTAATAGCTAGGTGACTTTGGGCCTCAGTTTCCTTGTCTGTAAAATGGCACAATAATGTTAGGCTGTCGCAAGACTCTGGGGCAGTGTGAAATAAAAAGGTTTGGAGCCATGCTAGCTGGAGGTGAGGGGTGGCCCAGCTGTTGCACCCCACCCCCCCTCCAGGCTCACTCTGCACCTTGGCTGTCCCCTCTTCTCCCCCTAGAGGCTGGTACAGTTCTGGTTTGCCACTGGGGGTGCTGGTTTCTGCATCAACAGCAAACTGGCTTTAAAGATGGCCCCATGGGCTAGGTAAGCAGAGACCCCAGGTGGGTGGGGGAGGGTGGAGGGTGGGTGGGGACTTGTATGTGGGCACTTGGCAGCAAGAAGGACCTGAGTGAGAGCTCAGGAGGTCCCAGAGTAGGCAGGAGGAGGCACATGCTAGAGCTGAGCTCCACTCCGCCAGCCGGTCCCCCAGGAGGCCCTTCTGGGAGGCAGGAGGCCTCTAGCTGTTGAGGGTGCAGGCTGGTAGCCATAGCTTGCTCTGTCCCCAGCGGCCACCGCTTCGTGGACACCTCTGCACGCATCCGGCTGCCCGACGACTGCACCGTGGGCTACATAGTCGAGTGCAAGCTGGGGGGCCGCCTGCAGCCCAGCCCGCTCTTCCACTCCCACCTGGAGACCCTGCAGCTGCTGCGGGCCGCCCAGCTCCCGGAGCAGGTGAGTGGTCTCGGTGCAGGTAGCCCTGGGGGAGGTGTTTATGTTTTGGGCTATCCCTACTGACAGGGACACTGAGGGAAAGTGTCCCCTGGATGGCATAGAGTGACTTTCTACCCTCAGACCTCAAGGGTATGATGCTAACCTTCTGTGATCTGGTCCCCAAGTGCCAGCTGGAAGACCTGGGCAGCCGAGATGAATTTGCCTTCAGGTTCAGATATAACCTTGCTCCCAACCTGCTACCTCCTGTCCCTCTCTCCTTTCTTTGATCTTCCACCCTCCTCACATCTCTCCGAAGGGGCCAGGCCTGTCCTCTCCAGCTTTGTGGGTCAGCAGCCCCTCCCTCCCTCCATCAAAGCTTTCCTGCTAGCCGCTTTTCCTTCCCACCCAGATGTTACTGAGAAGAACCAGGTCTAAGGTGAGGACACTCAAGTGCAGTGTCAGGCTTGGGAAGGGGTGGGCCCCATCCTCCCATGCCCCCACCTGGCAGGTAATGACTCTCCTGAGGTCCCACTGGCGCTGCCTTGTGTGCAGATGCTCTTCTCCAGCTCCTGGGTTTCCAGCCCTGTGGGTGGTCCTGGCTGGGAGGCCACTGGGATCTGCTGCCCAGTAGTGCGAGTCAGAACCCTTTGGCCACAAGCGAGAGTGAAGCGACACAGACTGGATAAGTAAGAGACAGTTATGGGCCTGCGCACGTGAGAAGCCGAGGGCTTGGCTTGGCTCACTGATCCAGGTGGGTCTGGGCCCTGGGTCTCTGCTCCCTCTTTCATCTGCCTCCCCCGACGCAGGCCTCAGTCTCAGGCAGGCTCACCCCCTTGCGGGCAAGATGGTAGGCCCAGGTTCCTCTCAGTCCAGGAGGAGAGCGCCTCCTTCAGCCAGATGCCAAGGTGGGCGCTCACTCGTCAGGTGGCCCACTTGGGTCACATGACCTGTCTTCTACCAGCACCTAGAGTTAGTCTAGATCAGTGAGGCCTGGGACTGGGGTGTGGGGTTGGTCCCATTAGGACCTCAGGGCCTGAAGCCAGGAAAGAGGGGCAGATTTTGGGCAACCAAAACCAGGGCACCCTAATGGGGTTTCCAGAGCACCCGCTGTGCCAGGTACTACATTGGGGGCTTTGTGTTCTTTAACTCTCTGGTTCCTCACAAGATTCACATGAGGTTGGTACCAATATTGTTTCTATTCTACAGACAGAGAAACGGAGGCCCAGACAGTGGAGCTGGCCATGGCACACAACTAGTGCATGGCTGGGGGGGGCTTGAACCCTGGTGGGGCGGCCCCTAAGCCAGTCCTTAACCACTGTCCCTGATAGTCTCTTGACTGCTGTCATTATTCCCATGTTCTTGTTGCTAATGGAGACCCCGAGGCTCTGGGGTGCGGGGAGAGGGATTTGCCAGGTTTCACAGTGAGTCTCGGGAAGCCTCCACCCAGCACCCAACTTGCTGGAAAGGTGCCTTCCCTCTTGCACCTCAGTCTCCCAACCTGCAGGTGAGGGATCATTGCAGCCTCCCACGTGATCGGGACTGCTGGGGGCGCAAATGGGATTTGGGCCTGAAGGTGCTCTAGAAGCTTAAAGTACTGGGAGGTGGGATGGGCTTCCCGGTGAGGCACCCACTGCTGATGGGGTTTCAGGCCCAGAGGCAGTCTTTCTGCGCCCTCAGGCTGCCTTGTGTGCCTTCCCACTCTCCCCCAATTCTGCCCCCTTTCGGGGCCCCCAGTGGAACACCCCCAATTTTTCCCACTCTTCTCTGCTTCTCCCTGCCCAGGTCACCCTCAGCTACGGCATTTTTGAGGGGAAGCTCAACGTGATTAAGCTACAGGGCCCCTTCTCTCCCGAGGAGGACCCTTCCAGGTGGGTCTGGGGCTGAAACTGTGAAATGGGAGGAATGGGGGCTGAGCCCAGGACCGCAAAGGTGGGGGAGCTGGGAGGGAGGGATATGAGAGAGGCCCCAGGGCTGGCAACACAGAGCTGGGAGGGAAGGGCATGGATTTCGGTCTCTGCTCCACCACTGGCTTGCTGTGTGATCTTGGGCAAGTGCCTTGCCCTCTCTGGGTCACAGTCTCCACATTTTGTAATGCAAGGAGGCTGCACATTGTGGATCTGAAGGGCTTCCCCAGCTCTAACCCTCTGGGATTCCTCAGGAGTCCCTGGAGGATTGAAATGTCTTTGCTGAGTAAGGGCTGCTCTAATGGAGGACCTCCAGGGTTTGATGGGGAATTTTTATCCGATCTTCTTTAAAAATTTTTTAAAAATTCTTTAAAGTATATTTTATTGATTATGCTATTACAGTTGTCCCAACTTTTTCTCCCTTTTCTCCCCCTCTGCCCTGCATCCCCCACCCTCCAGCATTCCCCACCCCCTTAGTTCATGTCCATGGGCCATATATATAAGTTCTTTGGCTTTTCCATTTCCCATACTATTCTTAACCTCTTCCTGTCTATTTTGTACCCACCATTTATGCTTCTTATTCCCTGTACCTTTTCCTCCATTCTCCCCCTCCCTTCCCCGCTGCTAACCCTCCATGTGTTCTCTGTTCCTGTGGTTCCGTTCCTGTCCTAGTTGTGACTTTCTGTAGGCTCTTGGTTCCTCAGTGCTCTTCAGTGGTTCTTTTCGGTGGGTGGAGGGTTGGAATGGGGGCTGAGGTGTCACCTGGGCACCTGGTTCTGCCCCCAAACTGGCCACAGGTTGAGTGGGGCCATTCAGCTCCGCCCCTGATCTCTGTAGAGCAGCTTAGAGCACAGCCCATGATGTATGGTGGCAGGAGGGGACAGGACCTGTTCACGGAAATGAAGGAAGACAGTGTGACTGGATGGTGGGAGAAGGCAGGAGGGGAGTGTCAAATTCATTTAGGGAGGTTGTGAGGGATTCCCCCTCCCCCCAAGGCCTTGCGTCTGGACTTTGGGTTTCTCTGAAGCGTGGGGAAGGTGGGGGAAGGCAGGACCCCTGGCTCTTGTGCTCTGCAGAACTGTCTGTCTGGGAGCAGAAGGCTCACAACTGTTCCGAGGGCTGTGGGGCCAGGGAGCTGCCTTCTAATGGGGTGAGCTCCCCATCAGTAGAGGTGTGCCAGCCATGGCTATCCTGCCAAGAGGCTTAAGATGGATGTTAAGTTCTCTAAGCCTGATGATTCTAGAATCCCTGGGTTTCTGCCCATGGGGCTAAAGCCAGCTGGAGACTCAGCTCTGTAGGGTTGGATGGTCCAGTCTCAGCTGAGATCTCTATGTCTTCGCTGGCCTTTGAAATCTCTGAACCAGCAGTTCTCAACCAGGGCCCGCTCTGCCCCCTGAGGGCACTGGGCAACATCAAGAGACATTTTTGAAAGTTACGACTTAGGGAGATGCTGCTGGCATCTAGTGGGCAGAGTCCAGGGATGCTGCTCAGTGTCCTGCAAGGGATGGGACAGCCCTACACGAAGAATTAGCAGGCCCCAGAGGTTAAGAGTGCTGAGGTGGAGAAGGCCTACTCAAACTATCTTTGTGACGTGTGCCCCCTGGGGGCCCACAGTGGTGTGGGTGGGAACGGGGTGACCATCCTGTCCATTTCTGGTCTTTTCCCAGGTTCCGCTCCCTGCATTGTCTCCTCTACCCAGAAACTCCTTGGTGCCCACAGCAGGTGACCCGATGAATCCTGAACTGCTGGGCCACTGTGCAGCTGAGCCTCTGGTTGTCCCTCACTTCTCAAGGCAGCCCAGAGGGCCTGTGGCAAGTGCCTGGGGCTGAGGAGTCCCTGGCAGGGTCTCCAAGTGGGAGGCAAGCCCAGGATTGGATAGTGATGGGGGAGCAGGTAGACTCATCCCAGACTCCTGGGAGGTGGGGGCCAGGGGTCAGATGAAATCCAAAGAGGCCCCAGGGGCTGGGCTCCCATGGGCCCTGGGTCTCCACCAGCTCTAGTCTCTCAGTCATCCCCTTAGGGTCAAGCACTGGGCTACCCACCTCCTGAATCCCATGGCTGGGTCCCCAAGCACTGAGGGGATGTAGGTGGAACAGGGCAGAAGGCAGGGCCTGTCCAGGTACTGTCGTTACTGACCGGACTCCAGCTCCTTGCCCCCAACCCTGGCCAGTGGAACCCAGCTTTGTTCGCTCCTTTGCCCACTTGCTCAGCTTCCCCTGCTGCTAGGAGCTACCATGTGCCCCAGCTCTGCCTGCAGTCAGAGCTGCCTATTAGAGAGGATTCTGGGAAAGTTCTGTAGCCCCATGCTCCGTCTTCCTGCTGTGAATGTGGGTGTGCTGTCTGGATCTGGGGAAGCCACCTCGCTGCCGTGAAGGAAAGGCCAAGACCGTCATCCACACCTGTCTTGTCTATCATCTGGTCTTGTGAGAAAATTAAACCCCTATTTGTTCAAGCCTCTCCTGGCCCAACAGTATTTTTTTGTCACGCATGGGTCCCAGCTCTACAGCCTTGCTCGGCCCTTGCTGGCTGTGTGACTTTGCAGAATCCACTTGGCTTCTGTGGCCTGTTTGGCTAGATGTTCCTGTTCTTGCAGATGAGAAAAAGAATACTTTCTTCATGGGTTGGTACCTGGAGGAGACAGGGCTGTGTTTGTAGGGCACAGCACGGAGCCTGGTGTAGGGGAAGGTGCCTGGCCCAGCGAATGGTGACTGCCTTCGGTGTGCGAGTCGTGGTGTGACAAGGAATGAGTGTGGCATGTACCCTTCTACACCTGTCTGCGCAGAAGGCTTATGTGTGGTGTCCGTATGCCCCGTCACACATGTGTGTATAGGCACATGTGTGTGAGTATGTGTGCGCCTCGAGGTGTGCGGGAGCTATTCCTCCATTTCCCTGCTCTCAGGGCCTGGGTTGCGGGTGGCCAGGGAATCAGGGGGCAGAATGGAGACTCGAGCTGAGGGATTCAGCCTCTAGTGTTGGGTAAAGGGGCGATTCGGCAGCCAGGGTAGGAGCTGGACAAATGCAAGTGCCTTTAGAATTTCAGGTCCCAAGAAGTTGGGTGAATGAATGAGGTGATCGTGGGGAAATTTCAGGCTGGGTGGTGCGTGGTCTGGGAGGGTTAGGGATGGGAGGTCTCCCCCCTACTCGCATCTTGCCCGGTGATGTGGGAAGTCGGGGTCCCAGGGGGGCTCTGGGATGGGGGAAGAGGGAGGAGACAGCCTAAGGGAGGGAGGGGCTCCTTCGGAGTACACCCTCCAGCCCTTGGAGGGCCTTGTCCCTCCTGTAGCTCTGTCTGCAACCACTGAGCACCAGCGCCTCAGCTCCGTTTTCCAGGGAGCGACCCGAGCCCCAGCAAGGGCCCTCTGTGTGCTGCTGATCGCTTGGCAGGTTGGATGCTGAACCAGAGTGCTTGGGCTCTTCCAAAGCCTCCTTTCTTTCTGGGCTGATCGGATGCCAGCTTAGGATGTGAGCCGAGGAGGAGTGGCCCCTGGCCCCATAGCCTGTGGGGGTGGCGTGGTGTCCTCCCCACTCAGTACGTGGAAGGCTGCCTGCCGGCCTGCTTTTAGAAGCAGCAGCAGATTCGTGAGTTGTTCCCGATTCTGAGGGTCGAGTGGAGGGAGCAGGCCATCTGCTGCCTCCATTGTCCCAGAATAGCTGCCAGAGGGAGGGGAGCGGAGTCAGCAAGGATCAGAACTGGGATGGAGGCAGAAGTCTGGCTTTAACCCTTTGTGTGTCTGCATGCAAGAGTATGCAGCTGCCTGTGCTGTGTGCTAAGGTGGCCCGTGTGGGCTGGGAGTAGGGGGCAAGGTTGGACTCCCCCGCCTTGGTCTTGCTGTGGCCCATTTTACAGATTATAAAACTGAGGCACAGAGAGGGAAAAGTCCCTTAGTTCATGTCTCAGGGCTTCTGGGTGCCAGAGCCAAGATTTGAGGCAACCTGGCCCTGCAGAGGTCATCTCAGTGTGGGATGACTCTGGTGGGTTGGGGACTCTCACCAAGCCTGGCTCCACCCTCCTTTCCTCCTGGTCTACACCCTTGGGCAGGCGACTCCAAGGTTCACGGGTCTCACCTGTAAAACAGGCACTGTGACTTCTAAGCAGTGAGCTATCTGGAGACCTCACAGAAAGCTCCTGGCACAGGCAGTGTCTCCGTAAACACCACCCCCTGCCCTCTCTGAGCTCAGGGTCCTCAGCTGTGAGAGGGGTGGCAGGGGTGCTGGCCTGGCATCACCTCCACTCCACCACCCAGGCCCCAGCCGTGGTCAGTCCTACCTGCTTTACCAAAGCAGCCTGCTCGCTGGCCTCCCATATGCTCCGCTCAGGCACGCTGGCCGCTGGCTTCTCCTGGGGGCTGCCTAGGCTCTCCGCCTGCACCGGCTCTTCCCTCTCCCTGGGGCATACCCTGTCTCTGCGTGGCTGGATCGAGCTGCAATGTCCTCTCCTAGGGAGGCTCCTCCTGGTCGCCCATCACTGAGTGGCCAGCTGACAGCAGTCCCTGTCAGTCTCCTCGCTCTGTGGTCGCTCTCTGCCCAGCTCTCAGCTTTGTAGATGTGCCTCTGGTTGGTGCCTCTGCTCACCCATGGACTTGCTGTCCTCTCCTGTTTGACTGCCGGCTCCATGGCCCCAGGGACCGTGTTGGTTCTGTTCACCGCAGCTCACGGCCTGGCCATGGTAGACGCTCAACAGATGATTGCAGGACGAGTGGAAGACGAGTGAATGGGTTTCTCAGATCACTTCCAGCTCCATCAGTGCTAGAACCCCTGGGGCAAGGTGGCGGGGAGCTCCTCAACGGAGGGTTGGAGGGTTGGGCTGGTGACCCTGATTGTTTTCAGTATCTCCCCAAAAAGGAAACTTTGACGTTAGGTGCTTCTGAGAGATGCAGTCGGAAGGGCAAATGCTGCCCCGGAAATCTCATTTCGGAAGTGATTGACCCTGGACAGCCCCGCCTTCTGGATCTAAATATCAGAAATACTTAGTTTTCTGGAGATAGGAGTGGGGGCAGTGGGGCATGTGAAGTGATGCTGTGAGGGTTCGATCCACTGATCAACAGTGAAGACAAAGGACCTCGTTTCTTCGACAAGTAAATTGGCCTGAACAGGCAAGGGGGTACGGACTGCTAGAGACCCAAAGAGATCTGAGGGTCCTGGTGGCAGAATACAATGCAGGGGCCTCGTTTTGATCCTGGTTTAAATAAATGGATCCTAAAGAGACATTTTTGGGAGGAAAAATGAGGAACTTTGAGATGTGGACTTGCATTTGATTGGCATTAAGAAGTAGTTAATTTTATTAGGTGTGATAACAATATGGAGTTTTCCTTGAATGTTCTAATATTGTGAGAGACATTCTGAAATACTTATGGATAAAATGATAAAGCATCTGGAATTTTCTTTAAAAAGGTGCTCGAGAGGAGAATGAAATAAGAAAGGCCAAATGGGGGTGGCCGTTGAAGCTGGTGAGGGGCACAGGGGGATCCATTATGTCACCCTTTTTGACTCTGCTGCGCGCGCGAACACTTCCATGATAACACATGAAATGAAGGGGGCCTGCGATGCTCCCCGTTGCTGGCTTGGGTGCTCCGCCTTCCCTTTCTCTTTCCCCTGCCCCCTCCTCCATGCCCCACATTCAGGTCCAGAGAACATCTGTTTTCATCAGAAACAGCTGACCCGACTCCACTTCCTGTTCTCCCCAAACACCCAGAGAAAGGAGAGGCAGACCTTGACCCTGCCTGGTCTGCATTTGGCTCGTTGCCCAGCTTCCCCAAGGCCCACCCTGATTTCTTTTGGTTCTGAGCACTTGTCCCAGCTGCTTTGTAACCCAGCAGCACTTTCTTTGGGCGCAGTCATTGGACACATTCCTCCACCACTCACCACTCCCCCTCAGCCAGCCAGCCAATAAGAACTTACCACTCATCCCCTTTGTGTGTGTGTGTGTGTGTGTGTGTGTGTGTGTGTGTGTGTGTGTCCCCCTGCATTAGAGGATGCACAGGGGAATCAGGTGCAAGCCCTATGGTCAGTGGCAAGCTCCAATACCAGTTGGGACAGCATGTCATGTAATTGATAACATGCAACCATGGGATACGAGGAGGGGGGACTAGAATCTGGGGGGGGGTCTGTGGGGCAGCAGGGGTCAAGAAGACTTGATGTGCTCAGTGATTTGGGTCTGGGTCTTGATCCATGAGGAGGTCAGAAGGAGCAGAATGCAATACACACTGCCTTGCAGGGAGGGCTATGGAGGCCCTAAGGAAAGATACAGATGCTGTGGTTATGAACGTGGCTGTCTTCACGTGCCTACTTCTCTCGCAGGATAAAGGGGAGCGATGTACCTGGCCCAGGGTCCACGTAAAATGGAGGCAGTACTCCCCCCTCCTCCCCTCCCCACATTTCCTGAATGATTTTGGAAATTCCCTCCAGAGTAGGGACCCTAGCTGAGGCCTCTCTGCACCTCGTAGCATCTGGCACAGTGCTGGGCACCTAACAGGCATTTCACAAAGCTGACTGCTTAGGAGAGAGAGTGAACCTCAGGCCAGGACCAGGAATCACAGGTGCTTGGTACACACATATTCCCAGGGCCCTGGCCCATACATTTTCAGAACCCAAATCTCCAAAGGAGCCAGGGAATCTGTATTTCCACCTGGTTCCCCAAGAGGCTCTAGTTGCTAGGCTAGAGAACAAGGTGGGGTTGGAGGGAGTTCAGTACCTTGGACAGAACCCTGCAGCAGCCTCTGCTCTTCTCCCTGGGACTTAGCTGGGGCAAGGGCATTCCTTCTCCGTGTGCAGGTGGCAGGGTCTAACCTATACATGGTCTAACCCTGATGGGAGCCAGATGACGCCGGTGGCCTTGACCTCCACATGCCACAGCCCTCGTCTCACCTTCAGGAGTGGGTTTCAGGGCAGGCCCTGGTCCTGCTGTGGGGGACAGCTCTCACTCTGCATGGGAAAGGGCCTGATAACAAATATTCTCTCCATTTCTTTTATACATTGTAAGTGACCCCCATACTGTGCAAGAAGCAAAGCACGCAGCCTCAGCCAGTGTGAACAAATTAATCCCCCAAACATGGTTTGAGCATCTACTGCATTTACGGGCTGTGCCAGTAGCTATGGGGCATGTAATGATGAGTGGGATACAGCTGCCGCCCCAAGGAAGCCACAGCTTGTCAAACATTGTTTGCTGATTGTTAGAAAGGAGAGCTGCCTTGAAGATGACGAGACTCCAGTTAGCGAGTGTACGTCCTGGAGAGCAGCTGGGGGTGTGGAGAGAACAGGCAGTTGGCAGCAGAAGCTTCCTGGGTTTGAGGCCTGGTCTTGACCCTGACTAGCTATATGGCTTTGGTGCTCAGAGCCTCAGTTTCCTAAGCTAGCAAATGGGAGTGACTGCACCTGCCCTCGGCTCCCCTCCCGGGCATTTGCAAGGAAAGGGCCCACCAGCCCAGTGCCCAGGACCCAGCTCGAGCATCATTCATTCACTCAAGTCCACACCTGTGCCAGGCATGATGCCAGGCATCTTATACTGGGGATTAGGGCAGAGGTGGCCCCCAGCCAGACCCCATTTCCAGCCTCCCTTGTGGTGAGGGTGACCATGTGGTGCAGCTCAGGCTGATGGATGCCCCATGGGGAGGCCTGGCTCATAACCCACTCCCTGACTCAACAGGGTTTCTCTCTGTCCTCATCACTGTTTAGATGGAGGGGACTCCAGGTTAGAGGAGGGTGGAACCTGGGATTGGGAGGAGACTGGGCCCCAGAATCTGCCCCCAATCTTTCCCCTTGGTGGCAGTCTGCACCGAACTGCTGCAGCGAACTGTTAGATGGCCCAGAGACAAACTTGCGTTGCGTTGAGCCCCTTCATTTGGGGTGTTTGTTACAGGGCTTAGCCTGCCCCGACTCATATGGGGAGACAGCCCCTGGGGAGACAGATGAGCGGGGAGTCCCAGTGAGTGATGCGGAGATGGTGACATGCACGGGAAGGAGGCAGCAGAGGTCTTGGGGGGCGCACATGTTGTGGGTTTGTTTTTAGATTCTTCTAAGCTTGCCCTGGCTGGACTGGCTCAGTGGACTGAGCGCTGGCCTGCGAACCAAAGGATTGACTGTGAGCAAAGTTTGATTCCCAGTCAGGGCACATGCTTGGGTTGTGAGCCAGGTCTCCAGTAGGGGGCGTGTGAGAGGCAAACCACACACTGATGTTTCTCTCCCTCTCTTCCTCTCTCTCTAAAAATACATACATATATACATACATAAATACATACCTAAAATCTTTGAATTCTTCTCAGCTTAATACATAAACCTTCAGCCCCTCAGTGGTCCTGGTCTGAAATTCTCTTGCTTTGACCACTCACCTTCTCTCCAGCTTCTTGAACCCCATCATGTGTGATACACGAATCCCTCACACAACTCCTCCACCTCCGGAGTTTTATTTCAAGAGCCCGCTGATCAGGTTTGTCTCTGACGTGACCCTGTTGGGTTGGAAACCATGCTGTGTGGCCCCAGAGGCCTTTCTCTGTCCCACCCATATCCTCACCTCCCAGAGAGGCCTATACTCCCGTCTCTCCAGCTCAGGGACCCCACTCCTCCTGGCAAAGCCTCTCTGCACCTGTGAGGATTTAATAGGGGTGGGATTCAGACCAGGAGACTAAAAACACCCCATTTACCTGTTGGTTTTCAAATTATGCAGTCCAGAGCTGTTTTATTGGTATCTGATCATTTTGAAATTAAATGGAAATACATTATAACACATAAGTAATATGCCTGCTATTCCATTCATCCATTGCTGCTCAACAAACCACCCTTCCACTTACTTTGCTCATGGATCTGTGATCTGGGTGGGGCTCACTGGATGGCTCCTCTCTGCATCCCTCGGTGTCAGCTGGGGTGGCTCCAGGGTCGGGCTAGGATCATCAGCAGGCTCCTCTTTTGTCTGATGCCTTGCTGGCCTCCCTCCCTATCTCTCTGGGTTGCAGGGTAGCTGGACTTCCTATGTGTTGGCTCAGAGCTCCCAGCCAAGAAAGCGAGGTGGATGCTGGATCGCCTCTCAGGACCCGGCCTGGGAGTCAGGCTGCATCAGTTCCTTAGAGGCCAATAACCAAGGCCGGTCTGTTCAAGGAGAGGGGATTTAGATTCCTTGCAACTCCCTTTTAAAAATTACATTGAAAAAATCATGTTAAAAATCTATTACATAAACTTTTCCATTTTAACCATGTTAAGTCTACCTTTCAGTGGCGTTAATTATGTTCATGGTGTCGTGCAAACAGCACCAAACTTTTCCGTAACGCTTAAGCATAATGTCTTCAGGGTTCACCTGTGGTATACCGTGTACCGGAACCCCATTCCTTCTTATGGCTGCATAACATTCTATTGCACATGAGTGGCGCACCTGGTTTTTACACTTACCCACCTGAACACATGGGCCGCTTTTGTCTTGTGGTGGTTGTGAGCGATGCTACTATGAACAGAAGTATACAAATGCCTGCTTGCATCCCTGCTTTCTGTTCTTTTGGGAATGTATCGAGGAGTGGAACCACTGGGTCTGCTGGATCATATGGTAATTTTATGTTTATTGTTTTTGAGGGATGGCCATACTGTTTTCTACAGCAGCTGCACATTTACCTCCCCACGGGCAATGCACAAGAAGTCTGATTTCTTCACTCCTCGCTAATGTTTGTTATTTTCTGTTTGTTTTTTTAAAAAATAATAGTCCTCTTAGCACGGGCTGCAAACCAAAGTGTCACTGGTTCGATTCCCAGTCAGGGCACATGCCTGGGTTGCAGGCCAAGTCCCCACGTGGGGGCACACAAGAGGTAACCACACATTGATGTTTCTCTCCTTCCCTTCCTCTTTCTCTACATATAAATAAAAATAAAATCTTTTTTAAAAAAGCATTAAAAAACAGTAGTCCTCTTAATTGGTGTGAGGTGGTATCTCATTGTGGTTTTGATTTGCATTTCCCTAGTGGTTAGTGATATTGAGCATCTTTTCATGTGCTTATCAACATTTGTATGTCTTCTTTGGGGACATGTCTGTTCAAGCTCTTTGCTCAGTTTTTAATTGGGTTGTCTTTGTTGTTGATGCATTGTCATTCTTTTATACAGACATGTAGCATTTCAAAGGACATACTTTAAAATACAGACATGTAGTATTTCAAAGGATAGTTATATAGTTATTTATTAACCAGTCACCTATTGATGGATATTCAGGTCGTTTCCAAACACGTGGAACTTTTTCGTACACATTATTATGTGCGCTGTGAGCATATTAGAGGATAAATTTGGAGCAGTAGGATTGGTGAATGAAAGAGATGGTGTATTTATCATTTAGGTCAATACTGTTCAATTGCCCTTGAGACTGGATGGACCGACTTGTAGTCCCTGTAGCCACATCAGAGAGCCAGGCACAGCTTTAAAACTAACATGTATGTTCTCAACATCATCATGCCAAAGATTTCTTCTTTCTTGGGGATGCTAATCTGACATTTCCTAATACAGATTAAAACATTGGCTTAACACTGTACTGTGTTAAGGGATTTGCATCTTAATTGCATTTGTTCATAAGACAATTAATATTGAATAACTTGCCATCGACAGAACTAATTCTGGTCCTGTGCTATGAAAAAGCCATTCATGTTTTATGCTTTAAAAATCTGTTTAAAAAATCCCTACTCGAATACCATTAAACTGATATAAAAAATAAGGCTCAATCTCGATTTGGATGTTAATCTTTCCAAATAGTACAACATTTTTTTTTAAATCAAGCCTTTCCAGGAAGCATAGCCATGAAAATTCATGACTGAGAATGCTTTTCTCTTATCGATAGAATCTAACGAGATAACAGAACAACTCACCCATCAAAAGTGAACTCAACCCGAACGTTCCAGACAGCGGTGGGTTTAGAAGCAGACAGCAAGCACCCTTTACAAAGCCAAACACTCACTTCTCCAACTTCTAATCAAGAAAGTAACTGAAAATTGTTGGGAGCAAATTGGAACCCAATGAAAACAGATGAACAGATTACAGCCACGTTAGTGACGTCACATCAATATATGCTCCTAACGGACCTGTCACCGTTTTCAAGAAGGGGAATTTTTTTAGGGGAGGAAATTCCCATAAATGAAGAACCAACCTGTAAATAAACTCAGGACAGCAAACTCTCTGAGTTCTGTACAGAAAGTGATGTCATACTTATCCTAGCTGACTGACAGAGACAGACGCCAGAGGAGACATGGTGTGCAGGGTGAGCGAGTGAGAAACACTCCATCAGCGTGTTCAGACCATTACATACACACACACACACACACACACACACACACACAACCTCTGCCCTACGGGTTAGTTTAGGAGCCAGTTTACACAGATATCATTAGCTTGCTTTGCTTTCCTTGCACGGTAACTTCGGGCTTGTCTGGACCAGCACAGGAGTCCCAGGCCGCCCAAGAACAGCTTGGGTCCTCCAATGACCTTTGAATGAAGCAGCCAACAGCTTCTTTCTCTCACATGGCAGTGAGGCCGGGCTGCTCCTTACAAGGAACCCAAGTTGGGTGCTGTGGCTTTCCCCCCGGGAGCTTCCTCCTCAGCCACCCCGATCCACAGAGGCATACCTGCCCTGGGATGTTTTTTAAATCTCTCCAGGTGATTGCAACGTACAGCCAAGTTTGAAACCTGCTGCTTGGTAAAGATCATCTACCATCTGCCCGGTCATCTTTTCACTCGTTCACTCACCAACATTTACGGGATACCTTCGACGCCAGGTCCTAAGATAGCTCCCTGCTATGCACGGAGCATGTTTTTCCTTCCAGTGGCCCTTGTTACTTAAAGACCTTGTTTTAAAATCATGGATCTGAGGGGCCAGATATATTATGTCGTGCACACATCAAAAATAGGTCCATAATTTTTAAAATAAAACAAGTTCATCACTATTGTCTAAACAATACCTTGTATATTACCTGTGATATTCACAGTAACTTTTAGGAAACTACGGATTCACTTCTTGGTTCATTAACTCACTCCTTCCTTCATCCATCCCACATTTCCTGAGCTCCTCCGATGAGCCAGGCTGGATGCTGGGTATCCTCCTCTGCCCTCCTGCCAAGCCGTGCCTGGGGTCCCGCTCTTATGCCCCACTGCTGTTGGAACAGGGATGGAGCCATCCCTAACTTCTCCAGGTCCTGATGAATCTCTGTCTCAGGGCTTCCATTCCTTTGCCTAGCCTGGCAGTTCTGGAGGCGTGGTTACCACTGGCTGGAGTCTCAGTGGGCAGTGTAGGCCAGCACCACTAGGGGGCACTCCTGCACCACCGCTGGCTTCCAGCCCAGGCTGGATAGGGGCTAGAGCTTGGCTGGAAGGTTAGAATGCCTGGGTGCTGCTGGGGGAACAGGCCAGGCTGGGGAAAGGCCTTATGGAATAAGGGGGCATGAAAATGAACCCTCTGAACTCAGATTCGGAGCAAAACGCCCCCTCCTCCCTACCAGCACACTGAGCATCTCTTTACCAGGTCCCACAAAATATGACAAGTTGGGGGCAGCAGCCATCAATTAATTCCGAGGTTTGGTGAAGTGCAAGGTCACCCACATGCAGATGCTGAGACCACCATGAGCACCAGACAGCATGCCTGTGGCCCGATCCCTGACCTGCCCGGTACCTCAACCCTTGGCTGATTCTTCCCAGGGAGAGGAGAGGGGCAGAGACCAAAATCACAGGTCACTGAGGCCTCTCCCGGGGGCAACAGGCACTCTTCAGCCAGGAAGAGCAGTTGTCAGGTGGGCAGTGCAACTGTCCTCCTCCAGCCCCCTGGGCTGCAGTGTTCCATGCTCTAAAATGGGACTGAAGCCATTCCCACCCTGCCTGCCTCTCCTGAGAGTGTGGCCGGGAAAGCGGCTGCAGACAGGGGAGGGCCGGTTTCCACCAAAACAGGATTGTCTAACAGGGAGCCTGGCAGCCTGTCTCCCGCCCTCCTGCCTCGGAGTCTGTGCGGATGCGTGTTCTGTGACAGGGCCTGGGCTTTGCCACACCTCCTCGCTGGATGATTTGGGGCGGCGGGGGCTCCTGCTGAGACCCTCCAGTGACTTGTGTCTAATTGCTTTAATCTGTGCCTTCACGCACTCGCTGGAAAGTGAGAGGATCGGGCAGCTTCCCAGACAGAGGAGCGAGCCTCAGGCAAGGGAAAGGGGTGTTTGGGGCCCAGCACCCCCTGTACACAGCCCCTGGGATGGGGGCTTTGGAGGCCACAGAAATGTGGCAGGGGGGTCCTTGTTCCCAGGTTCTCACAGGTGCTGGGGCAAGGAGAGGGGTTCATGGAGGATGTACGGGAGAGTGAAAAGATCCCTGAGGGGGAGGCTGAGTAGCAGGAAGGGGGTGGGGGATGAGAGAGAACCCTGGTGGGGTTCGGGTCTCGGGGAGACGACTGGGGGCTCCCAAGGGGCTCCCCCTGTCTGTCTGTGCATGGGTGCATGAGTGTGTTCCCACAGGTAGCTGCTAGCTCTGTTGCATTTGGCTTTCAGCCCCGAAGGGCTTCCTTGCTCAGCCTCTGGGAACCCTCCCCACCCCCTTGGGACAGAGGGGGCTGGTGCAGCTGGGGGAGGGGGTGGGGCTAGCCTAGATAGCAGCTTAAGCCCCCTACTGCTGGGATAAAGCGATTACGGTTGGTACACGTGAGTGAATGTGTGCATGTGTGCGCTTGTGTAGGTGGACGAGACTGAATTCACAGCCTTTGGTGGCTGCAGAATCCTCAGCTCCCCCAAGAAGCTCCAAAATTTGCCTGTGATGTGGCTCGTCCTTGCCATGATTCCCTCCCCCTGGCTGATCTGGCTTACATCAAGATGCTGTGCTTCCGAACTGCTTCTTTTCCTAGGGGTTCTGTGGCTCTCAGGGTGCAATTTCAGCCAGGGTCAGAGGGGAGAGAGTTTGGGATGAAGGGAGCTTCCTGGTACTGCCCTATGACACGATCAAATTGAGATTCTTGACCTTGCGCTTAACAAATGAATGCCTTTAATCACCACTGATACTTACCTGCATCAACCTAAGTGAGAGGAAGGCTCTGGGTTGCTCCTTCTGGTGCCAGGAGACTCTCCTCAGGGTTAGTCACAGGGAGTGTGAAGTCAGAGGACGCCATGTGCCGACACTGGTGGTTAAATTCAGTTTCCTCTGACAAACGGACAATAAAGAAAGGATGTTCTCCCCACGAACATGACAACGGCTGCTGATCCTCATCGCCCCTCCTGTGTAGCTGGCACCGCTCCAAGCTCTTCCCAGGCCGGCTCCTGTAATCCTCCCTGGGTGCCCATTTTACAGATGGAGAAATGGAGGCACAAAGAGGGTAAGGAATTTGCCCCGAGATGACACAGCTCACGGAGCAGTGGTTGGAACCCAGGCTGTCTGGTGCCCGTGGTGACACTGTGCCAGGCATTGTAGGACAGCCCAGGAGGGTGGTCCTGGTGGGGGTTTAGAGCTTCTCACCATCCACTCAGTTTCACATGGCAAAGGCAGACGAGGAGAAGTTTAAAGGACACTCTTTCACCACCTGGCTAGTATTTGTTCTGTTTGTTTGCTCTTTGTAGCTATTATCCCGTTGCCCCTTTATCTCTCCGACAGGCGGGCTGTCCAGGGCTCTGCCAGCTCTCCAGCACTTATGTCAACAGCTCCAGCCTCGGATCGGCAGGTCTGCATGGAACGCCACTACCACGGACAGGGGCCAGAGCTGGGACTCGGAGGCTGGTCTGTTGGTCACCTGGGTGCCTGAGAGGGAGGCAGGGAGGCTGGGGGTGCATCTCTGAAATGGGAGGGGAGGGGCGGGTCGGTGCACAGTAGTACTACCTCACAAGGCTTTTGTGTATCAGTTAGGGATTGCGTCCCATGGCTGGCAAGAGGCAGCAGATAACGGTGAATTAAGGCAGACTGAGGTCTCTCTCTCTCTCTCCCTCTCTCTTTCACACACACACACACACACATAAAAGATGTCAGGAAGTAGGTATCCAGGGTTGGTGATGGTGCGGGGGCTCAACAATGTCATTAGGGACCCAGGCTCCTAAGCATATGGCTTTCATCTTCAAGGTCACCTCATGCTCCAAGATGGCTGCTGGTTCTCTATCATCACACCTATTTTCCTGGGAGGGGTGGGAAGAGACCAATGGAATGTTTCCCTTTATCCTGCCTAACAACTTAATGCTTGCACCTTGTTGGCCTCTTCTAGCTGCAAGGGAGGCTGAGAAAACAAATCTTTTGGCCAGGGCACATTGCCATGTGAGTGCTTGTTAACTAAGGTGAAAGGGAGATAGGATATTTTTAAAAAGGTTTTATTTATTTATTTTTAGAGACAGGGAAGGGAAGGAGAAAGAGGGAGAGAAACATCAATGTGTGGTTACCCTCACGCACCCCCTATTGGGGAACTGGCCCACAACCCAGGCGTGATCCTGACTGGGAATCAAACTGGTGACCTTTTGGTTCACAGGCTGGCACTGAATCCACTGACCCACACCAGCCAGGGGAGACATGATATTATAAGGGTACCCTATGGTCTCTGCCAGAGTTCAGTAGAGTCCCAGGCACCCCAAGGTGAAGCTTGTGTTTTTTTTTTCTCCAGGTGCTGTGACTGTTTCAGACCAAACAGACAGAGCTGGTGAGGGGAAGGGGCCCCAGCAGGACCCAGGCCCTTCTGGGCCTGGCTAGTTTGGGGTATAATTTCCCCCTTAGTATCCTGAAGCAGTCCCAGCCTTGGGGAAGGGGGTCTGCTGGACCACATGGCAGAGCTGCGGGGAGAGGGAAAGGCTGCTGGGCAGGGGCTCTGTGCTGGCAGGCAAGTGTGGTGGCATCAGGGGTGGTACATCTTGTCACTGAGCTGGGGTGTTTGAGTGGCCCACCTCGGGGGGCAGGAGTGGGTAGGCTGGGGTGTTGGGAATGAGGGTGTAACCTAAAGGCAGGTCCGGCTGCCAGCAGCTATGGAATCCAATGCGTGAGAGGTGGGTGCTGATATAAAGGAAAGTGGTTTATTTTCAGGTGCCAGCCACTCAGAAGTTGGGGGGCTCATGTCTCAAAGCCCATCTCCCCCTCTCCGTGCAGGCAGAGGTTTTTACAGGGAGGGAGAGGGGGACGGAACACAGAGATCAAGGGAGGGGCTGCAAAGTTCTCCACGTGCAGAGGAGCACAGTGTATTCCGATAAGATAAGAGAGGGTCCAGTGTGCGTCATCCTGGCTTAGGCACCCCGGCTTCACGTCATCTCAGTTTCATGTCATCCCGGTCCCACGGCTGAAGGTCAGCAGGTCTCCCAGTGCTGAGATGCCTGAAGATTCGAGTTTGTATTTTGAAGTTAGTTCCTAGGATTCTTACGCAAACACGCTGTTTCTCTGCAAGCTACTGTGAGAGCCAGCACTTACAGAAACAAGGTCAAAAGAACGGTGGGTGGGTTACAGCTCCCCACTGTTACAATTTTCCACTGTGAGGAGGGGGCCAGCAGAGGGTGGCCCTTCTGGGAAGACCTCAGGACACTCTCCTGTAGGCTAGCCCCAGGTGACCAGGCCCAGGGACCTAGTCCATGCCCCTCCCCCTCCACATTCGTGGGGGCCTGAGAGGACTCCCTCACGTCCCTTCCCAGCCCCTAACTCTCTCCAGAAGGCAGCCATTCTCCCGACCTGCATCAGGAGACACTGCTTTTGCCTGTTCTTGTACTTCCTGTAAACACACGGCCTGCTCTCTCACTGGCTCCTTGCACGCACACAGCCCAATGCCTGAGGGAGGCGTCCAGGTTGGCCTGTTGATTCTTTTAAATGGCTGAGTAATTTTCCATTGTGGGGACAGACCACCATTGTTTTCCACTTACCTGTGACAACATTCGGGTTGTCTCCTGTCCAGAGCTGTCATGAGTGAAGCGCAGTGGGCATTCATTGGCTGAGTCCCTGCGCACACAGATGCATCGCTTCTCTGGGGTACACGCCTAGGAGAGGAAGGGCTGGGTCACAGAGACGGTCTACGCTCAACTTTGTGGAAAACTGCCGCACTGTCCGTGAGACAGGTTGAGCCCCTCCCACTGGCTGTGCCGGAGGGTGGAGCCTCATCTTTCCAACCCTGGGTGTTACCATCCTTCTGGTTTGGCTGTCCCGGTGGGTGTGAAGGGTGTCTTACAGCACCTGCCGTCTGCATGTCTGTGATAGCTGCTAATGTCAAACGTCTCTTTGCCTGCACGTAGGCCATTTTGATGTTCTCTTTTGTCAAGTGCTAGGTCACATCTTGAGCCGATTTAAAAAAGCATGGCTTGTTTCTCCTTATTGATTTCCAGGGGTTCTTTATATATGCTAGGGTACTAGTCCTTCATCAGATATGTGAGTCAAATCTGTGGACTGGCTTTTCTTTCTCTTAATGGTGTCTCTTGCTGAACATAAGTTCTTGATTTTAATGAAACTCAATTTATCATTTTTTCTTTTGTGGCTGAGTTTTTTGGTGTGTCTTATTGAAGACTCCCAAAGCAGATTCTCTTTAACACACAACTCCACCTGACCTCGCCGCCCCCCCCCCCCCCCCTCTGCTCTCTGCCTCCTCATCTGGTATTAGAAGTACCAGCCCGGGCAGGGGTGAGGAAGGCAGAGGTGGGACATGGGATGGGAGATTAGTAGGGAAGTGCAGGGGTTAAAGCCCAGATCACTCACCTCCCCAGGTTGCCGGCTCTGTGTCCACCACCCCCTTAGCTTCCCCTGTGTGGATTTGGGTTTATGCTGGGCTACAAGATTAAAGCCAAAGAGATTAAAAGATTACCTTTGGCTGGGAAGGCAAATTCTGTCTCTTTGCTCCTGGGGCCATGGTGGGGTGGGTAGTGAGGCAGGGGTGCTGGTGCTCTCCCCTTCCTGCCCAGGCCTGGGCCACCTGCACTGTGTGTGGCCTTGAGCTGAGCTGGACAGTGAGCACCTACCCGGCTTCTCTGGGTTCTCACAGTGTGGCACCCAGACCAGCCTTCCCAGCATCAGCTGGTAACTGGGTTAGAAATGCAACCTTCAGGCCCCTCCCAGACCTGCCCAGGCTGAAGGACTGCAGGGTGAGGGTGGGGGGTGGGCAACGGCCTGGGTCTGTAGCCCTCTAGGGGGATCGGACCACACTAGGGCCTGCGGACTAGCGCATTTAACTAGGGCAACAATCGCTCATTTTTTGAGTACTTAACTGTGTCCGCCGGTGAGTCTTCTAAAGAGTGTGCACCCATCCACTTGTGGTACAGGTACAATTACTCACCCCACTCTACACAGAAGAAAATCGAGGCACAGAGAGAAGTAGCTTGCTGAGGGTCACATAGCTTCTAAGGTGCGGAGGCTGGCTCCAGAGGCCGAAGCTCTGACCGCTGCTGCATACTATTTCAAAACCTTAGCGCTGTGTTCCCAGGACCTTTGTGAAGCACACAGTTTTTATCAGCTGTTCCAAGGGGTGGTGGTTTCAAAGGGTAATAGCTCTTGGGGGCTCTGGCTCTTAAGGTCCTTTCCCCTCCTCCCCCAGGGCCCACTGAGTCTGCTCTGACTGCGGAGGGCAACTTACACATTCCTCCTCTTGCCCCCCGGGGGCCATGGCTGCTGGGAAGGCCCTGGGTTGAGACTGAGGGAAGGGGCTGATGGGAGCTGACCCCCGCTGCACGGTCAGCCAGACTCAGAGACAGAGACCCACGGCACTCCACGGCTCAGGAATTTATTCATGGCTCACTTCATTTTCTCGTTCAGTATGTAGTGGTCCCCCCAACCAGAGAGAAGTCGAGGTGGGCAGAAAGCCAGAGGCAGAGAGGAAGGGAGGGGAAGAGGAAACCTGTCCATTAATTTTACGATTCTCCCTGCCAGCACCCTCCCGCCTCCAGGGAAGGTGCAATCCCCCACCCCAGTGCTGGAGAGTGATCAAGGCCAAGGCTGAGAGGAGGAGGGTGATTTATGGGGGGAGTGGTGGGGAGCAGGAGCGAGTTCACCAGTAGGGGGGGAGCAATTCATCACAGCTCCCTAGGAGAGCAGAGAGGGCCAACGCCCAGCTCCTCGGCCCTGACCAACAACCCCAACCCCGGCCTCCCAGCCTGCCCTGCTCTCTGCCAGGCCACTGAGAACCCTGCTGTCAGGGGCAGGGGGCATGCCCCGGTAGCTTCAGGGCCCCAGCAGCCCCTGGCAGACCCCTCCCACTTCTCTTCCCCACTCCTCTTGGTCCTGCAGCCTCTTTGAACAAATGAGTGGGGGTGGGATGCAGAGGAAGGATCCTTGTGTACAATCCTAGGCAAGTCCCTTCTCAGAGCCTCAGTTTCCTCATCTGTGAAATTGAAATGAGGGCCTCAGCCTCACAGGATGGTGGAGGAGGTAAAGTGGTGTGATTGTGTGCAAAGCTCTGTGCCACTGAAGAGGTGACAAGTGTGAGGTTGGAATGAGGGGCTTGTCTCCTGCTGCTGTGCTTCTGGGCGTACGCTGGTCCCCGGGCAGGGAGAGTGTGCCGGGCGCAGGGGCTGCTGGGTGCAGGTGGGCATACACATGGTGAGTCCGAAACTGCATGCGTGCTGTGGATGTGCAGGTGTGTGCATGTACGGGCACGTGTGTGTGTGCAAGTGCACCGACAGCTGTGAGCTGGAGCGCTCACGTAATCCCTCCACCCCAGCTAGTTTGGGAGGACCCCTCTGGGGTGGCAATAGGGGTGTGGCTGAGTGCTCATGCCCAGGCCCCATCCAGCTGGTTATTTATTGATTAATTCTGCTGCCAGCTGATGAATGCCAAGCCTGTGCCAGGCGCAGGCCCTGAGCTGATTTACATAATTAAAAACCATCAGTAATAGAGTCAGGCCTCACCCGCCAACTGCTTCCTCTAGCGTGACAACGAGTTGAGCCTCCCTCCTCCACCCCACCCTGTCCGCTGCACCCAAAGGCTTCCTTGTCTCCCGACCCCTCACTCTCCCGGCCTGACCTGTATCAGTTCCCCCACCTGGGCTGCCCCAGGGCCATTATGGAGAGATTGCAGTGTCCTGGGATTCTCGAGTCGGTGACTCTGAGATTCTATTAGTCGATGGTCCTAAGGTTCTTTGATGGAGAGCCTCAGATTATAAGATTCAGCTGTGATCCTCTGAGTGTGTGATTTTTCAAGAGTCTATTACTCTCTGTGACAGAGGGGAAAAATATTTGCTCTCAGCAGTCCTGCCTACTCTCAGGGAGGTGGGGCCGGCATTGGAGGGCCAGGCTTGCTGTGGAGGCCGCCATGGTGGCTCGGTGTGTCAGTCACTGCTTTGCAGAAGGAGGAGGAATTCATCACTGCAGAGGGCTGAGGCTGGGGGTGGGCACTGCAGGCATGTGGGCAGAGGGAAGGAGGACCCAGGGACAGCGGGGGACGGCTACAAGAAGAAATACTTGGTGGCATCCTAGCTGCCAAGAGGGACTCAGAAAATATCAGATCCTGTGGAGTGCCTGTCTGGGTCACCTTCCATGTCTTCAGAAAAGGCACCTGCATTTAGAGAGGTATGCCCCACTTGCCAGCTGTGTGATCTTGGGGAAGCTACTCAGCCTCTCTGGGCTCTAGTTACCTTCTCACCTGTGAAATGGGGCTTGTTGTGAGGATTAAATGTTAATCAGCAGCCAGTCCTTCGAGTGCAGCCAGCACCCGGGGAACCCCCTGTGAATGGGGCTATTACTGTGTGGGAGTGGGTTTTGGGGGGAGAGCTTCAGCAGGCTGGAGCGAGTTGGTGAAGACAGATGCACAGGAGGGCTGGTCTTCTGTCTCCATAGTAAACCAGCTCCCAGCAGTGCTCAGAGGATGTTTGTTGAATGAATGAATGTTTTTGTCTTCTCTCAGCCCTTCTCAACCATGGTGCCAGCCTGCAGCCAGTTTAGGCAGGGGACCTGGGACACAAGGCTTTGCTCAGGTGGGTCCCCAGGTCTTGCTCTCTTCTCTTCCATCTGTCCCATCTCTGCCTCTTCCTCTCCATCCCCACAGCCTGGCTCTGCTGTTCAGCAGGAATCCCTGCCCCTCCCCAGCCACCTCCCCTGCAGTTTGGGGAAGATGGTGCTGCCTGAGCCCACGTCCACCCGTGGGGCCTGGAAGTGCACTCACAGGGCCCTGTCCCAGGTGCCCCACGTCTTGGCTCTAGCATCCCTGTCCTCTGATCCAAGACCTCAGAACCGAAAACCACCAGAGAAGCTTGCTCCGACCTGTGACATCTTGGATTGTGTAATGGCACAAGGGGCCCAGGTAAACCACCCATCTTAGGTAAAGTTGGAAAAGATTTGTCATAATTAAAAAAATCGAAATAAGCTATGTTGAAAATTAATGATAGAACGCAAGACGGTGCAGCCACTGTGGAAAACAGTCTGACAGCTCCTCAGATGGTGAAGTGCAGAGTTGCCGTATGAGCAAGCAGTTCTGCTCCTTGGTTCACGTTCAAAGGGGTTTGAAAGTACCCTGAAAGCAGAGACGCAAATACCTTGTACCGCAGGGTTCACAGAGCGTTATTCACAATAGCCACAGCTGGCAACAGCCTCAGTGTCCCTCAGCAGATGAATGGGTAAACCAAATACAAAACATATGAAGCAAACACACACCGTGGAATATTATACAGTCTTAAAAAAGGAATAAATTCTGATGCTACCACATGGATGAATCTTGAAGACATCATGCTAAGGGAAAGAAACCAGACACAAAATACAAATCCCATGTGGTTCCACTTCTCTGAGGTACCCAGGATACACTCTCGTTTCTCTGTCTGTATAAGACAGAGGAAGGAGAATGGAGGGTTCCAGGGGCTGGGAGAGGGAAGTGGGGAAGTTAGTGGCTCGTGGGGACAGAGTTTCAGTTCTGCAAGATGAAGAAGTTCTGGAGACGGAGGGTGGCGATGTTTGCACAACTGTGTGAATGTATTTAATGCCACCGAACTCTGTGCTTAAAAATGGTCAATTTTGTTGCGTGTATGTTATTGAGAGATGATTTTGTTTGAAATCCTTCTCTGTTTTTTATTTTTATTGTTTGGTGTTCAGCATTGATCCCCCAGGCCCCTGTGTTTCTGGCACATAGTAGGCCCGCAACATTTGCTTGCTGAGTGGATGAATGGGCCAGGCCCCCTCCCCACACTATCTGGCTGGGCGATGAGCCAGCCTGACCAGCAGCTCATGGTTCCCATCCAGGCAGCTGCTTTCCTTTCACTCTCGATTTCACAAACCAGAGAACCTATCACTCAGCCACAGGTTGTCAGAGATGGGGGCACAGGTGCCTGTCTCTGGGCTTTGAGGATTGGACACCGTCCCTGAGGTGACAAAGAAGTGATTTCTCATGGAAGCCTCTTTCTAGCTCCCGTCAGAAGAGAAAAGCCATGCACAGCACACTGGAGAGCTGTGAAGTCACTGGGACAACCAGCCCACACTCTGCTTCGGTCGCATTTCACACTGGAGGGAATTAGGGTTCCTTGGTGGCAGTGGCTCTTGGATGGGGCTTTGATGTGCTCATTGTCATGGCATTGATTTCTCCCAGGAGCAGTGGAGAAAATCATCAAGGACTGGGCCAGAGTCAGCCTCTTGGGGATCAAGAAATGTGCCCCACGGTTTGGGCTTATGAAACCTGGCATCTTTGCATCAGCTGTGAAAATTCTAATTTGGCCCTGTGGCAGCAGAATCAGATGGTTCAAGGTGCTGGCTGCGCAGCCAAGTCATGTTTCTTAAAATCAAGTGAATGGCTCTCACTGGTGTTACTGTGTCACGGAGACTTCTAATCCTGTCCCTCATTTACGAAAATTGGATGTGCACGCTCATGCTCTAGCGAGGGTTGCGCAGGTTGGAAAAGCAGATCCTTGTTTGGCCCGTCTCCTCGGACAGCTGGCTCCAAAGATGTCCACTCGCTGGCCTTGGTTTGATTGCACCAATTTTCTCAATTTCTCTCGGTGCTGAATGAAGATCGGGAGGCACATTGTTGCCCACCAGCTGCTCACTGTGAATAGCACTGAGTGTTGGCATTCCCGAGCGCGGGTCTCCATCCTCAGAGTGGTGGCTGTGCCTCCCTCACATGCAGGCCATAGGTGACCAAGAGCCAGCCTGGTCTCAGCATCTCTTTCTGGTCTCCTCATGGCTCACAAAGCAATTGTCAGCTGAACTGAAAGTGATCTCAGCGTCCATGTTGTGTGATGAATAGGACCCCAGCAGACCGTGGAGCACGCTTCCCTCGAGTGTATGCAGGGCAGGCTGCAGTGATGGGAAATCCAACCACAAACTTACTTAGTAAGTAAAGGTGCAGCCCTGGGATGTAGGTCTGTCTGCTACAACAGACAAAATAACAGTGATTTAAATAAGATAGAAATTTCCTCTCTCCCTCCCTCCCTCCCCCACCCACCTCTGTCTGTCTACCTTGTTTAAGCATAAGGTGGCCAGTGCTTATAGGTGACGAGTTTTTACTGTATTGCCTGCCTTCCTTAACCCATGGGCGGCTCCCCCATCTGGGTTAACATGGCTGCTGCAGCTCCTGCCGTTGCGCTCCCATTTTAGCCTATGGTAAGGGAAGGAAAACAAAGAAGAGGTACATACTTTTCCTTAGGAAATTGCACAGCTCATCTCTGCTCTCATTCCATTGGCCAGAATGCAGTCAAATGGCCACACCTGTCTGCAAAGTAAGCTGGGAAATGTAGTCTTTATCTGGGCATCTATGTATTCGACAAAACGTCGATTTCTGTAGAAAGGGAGAACGGACATTGGGGGACAACTAGCAGTCTCTTTCATGCATTCGGTGATTAGTGCTGCCCCCGCAGTGGTGAAGGAGCGCTGAATAAGAAACACACACCCTTCCAAAAGGTTCGAGGGGAGAGTTTCAGGGAAGGGTGGTCCTCAGTGTCTAATGTGGCTGACAGGACAAGTCAGAGGTGAGGCAAGGGCCTGGTGGCTTTGACAAGGGATAGGGGGAGGGACAAAGACTGCCTAGGGTGAGCAAATAGAGATGAGTCTTTGGGTGTTTTTCTTTCTGCCAAGGAAAGGAGAGAAATAGGGATGTGAATGCAAAGTATACAGATTTTTAAAGATGGGGAAATCGCAGTATGTGTGTGGTGCTGTGAATGGTCCTGGAGAGGAAACAGGGACAATGAGGATGTAGGAGAAAGAAGGGACATGCAGGAGGAGCATCCTTGAGGGGGTGAGAGGGGTAGGGTCTAGGGCACCCTGGAGCCTTGTCTCGGCCTCAGTGGAATGAGGTGACTGGCGGAGCCTCTTCTCTCATTGCTTCTGTTTCCTCAGTGAGTTGGAAAACAAGGTCGTCCATGGCTTGGGTAAAAATGGAAAGGAGAGGTTGGCGGTTTGGGGGCAGAGGAGAAGGTACATGCCGGACACCCAGGAACTATTTTCCTCCTGTGACAAGCAGCTTGAGATGGGACAAGATGGCTGCCACAGTCGGCTCTAGCCTTATGCCAGAATCCCAGGCAAGAAGAAGGGGAAAGAAATGTGGGGCCCCACCAGCTGTGCCTGCCTTTTTTTAAAAGAAGAGAAAAGACAAACTTTCTTAGACACCCACCAGCTGCTTTCTGCTTCAATCTCATTGGTCAGAATTGGATCACGTAGCTACCCCTAGCTGCAAGGGAGGCTGGGAAGTCAGGAATAGGATTCTCAAGATTGACTGAGCACAGGACACATGGCCTCTTTGAAAGCAGCCAGGGCTTGGCTAAGAGAAAGAGGAGGCTTGCCAGCCACACCCTCCCTTCCATGTGCCCAAGTCCGAGATGCCCTCCCTACCAGTGGTCTTGTGCATCTACAAAGGGAAGTATCAGCCAGCATGCATGTGTGATGATCGCTGATCTTCTACATCATTGGCCCTTAATTTCACAGAACCCCTGCCCCAATACTCCCAATTTTGTCAATAGCTGAATTGTTTTTTTTTTTTTCTCGGACTTGTCGCTCACATTGTGGCTGGCTTTATAAGTGTCCCGGAAGTAGGATGGCAGGTGCCTGGCTCTTCCATGAGGCTGGCCACCTTGAACAGCACAACTGTGGTTTTGGTCCCTTTGCTGCCTTTAGTGACGGAAGTCATCAATTTTGTGTTGGAAAGCTTTATTTTGTGCTTGTTCTAGAAACACTCCATTGGTTTCCCAGAACGATGCCTTGATTGTTTTGTGGGGAGAAAGATGTGGAAACTTCAAAGGCTCCTGACCAGCACTGGGTGAGCTGACATGAGAGACCCCACACTGGTCCCAGAGATGACGCAACTCCATTTTTGGGTATTTAGGATTGCATTTCCTATTTTTACTTTTCTCCTTTGCTTCTACAAAATCATACCTCTCCAAACCAGCACATTCCACAGGCATATCAAATCCTATTCACTACTTAGTGTTATGCCTTCCTCTGAATGATAGAATTTTTGTTAATATTTTCATTCCTACTTGCATGTTTCAATAAACGATTTTGCAGACCAATCCCTTTCTTTCGTTTGCAGCCACAACACAACAGGAAACATAGGGCTTGCTAGGTGCCAAGCACAATTCTAAGTGCTTGATGTATATTGTGGTCATTTAAAAACAGGCTCCCAGTGTTCTGACACTCCTCCTGTTGAGAGGCGGCATCTCTGTCCCTTCCACTCTAATCTGGGCTGCATTAGTGACTCACTGGTCACCACCAGAAGGCAGTGGAAGTGATGTTGTGTGATTTCCAAGGCCAGGTATGGAGAGGTCATGTCATTTCTGCCCGCTTTTCTCGGGACACTCCTTCGAGGGGTGGGGGGAAGCCAGCCACCATGTAAAAAGCTCACCTGCCCCAACGCTGCCAGGCTGGACCTCGTTACCCAGCTCCGGCAGAGCCACCAACCTACAGTGGACACCAGGTGCTAGCCATGTGAGCGAACCATCCTGGAGGTCCAGTGCAGCCCAGCCAAGCCTTCAGGTCTTGACAATAAGGGAGGGGGAAGCAAACAAGCAATAACACACACAATGGAAACATGCGCCAGGCTCACTCACAGAGCCCCATCGAGGGAAGGTTAGTGCCTTCGGACCTGCCATTGGAGGTTGATCAATAGCCTTTGAGCACACGGCACCTTTAATAAGGGAGCAATTACTGCAAAAATCACAATTCATTTCACATTCCATACCGGCAAATTGTGAGTGTGTGAAATTCTCCCAATCCTTCTTATTTCATCTAAAACCTTCCAAGTGCCCGGGGACATCAGGGTTTGGAGACCACGTGAGGGAAGCCCTGACCTGTCGACTCTCAGCCTCTGAGGCACAGCAGCTCAGAAGCTTCCTGGCAGAAAAATATGAGAGTCATAAAATTAAAGGACATCAATTGTAACTGCTAGAAGCATCTTGGAGTTCATCTCATCCAACCTTTTACCCAGGGCAAGCCAGGGAAAAGCCACGTGAGAGCAAAGCAACCGCTCGATGTGGTGCCCCGAGCAGCGTTGGCGGGCAGCTTGTGATTAATGGCCGAGGAATTGTTGAGAGAATGTGGCAGTCAGATCACAGGGTGCCGGTGGTCACTGAGGGCTGGGGGGGGCCGGCTTTGTGGGCATATGGCTGGTGCAGTCCTCCCCATCATCCTCGGGCAGGGCCTCCACCCCCCTGTGCCGGTTCACACCAGGTTTCTGTCACTTGCCACCACAAGCCCTGACTGATAACTTCCTCTCAAACTGTTGTGAGGATTTGCCAGCATTTGTATATAACCTGGCACAGGACAGCCACCTGTACATGGTGAGGGGGATTGTCATCTTTTCCCGGGAGTCTGGGCCTGGCCCCGAACCCCAGCCTGCTGGTCTGAGGTCCTGACGCCGGACAGCCTTGCTCCCCTCCTGGCTCCTCCTGCCTCAGACAAGGAGCCCACCTGGCTGCAGACAGCCTCCCACCTCCAGACCCTGTGGGCTCTCCTCCTGGCGTTGGGAGGGGAGTTTGCAGCTATGGTTTGGTTCTGCTCCGGGAAAGGCATTGGGGAGGAGGAAACGGAACTTGGTCTCTAGCAGAACTTCCCTTCTCAGAAGTGGGATTTTGCCAGACCCAGTGGAATCAAGGTGAGGCTGGGTGTCTGGGGTGCTGTTTGTCTAGTGCCTGTTTTGAGAATGAAATGCAGGGGCTGTGGAGACTGAGGGCCCCACGCGTGAGCTGGATGGGGGAGTAGGACCCACAAGGGGAGGCTTTGGAGAGACCACCAATGAAGCAATCAGAAGGGCTTTAGTGACAAAGGGCAGAAGCTGCTCTTTTATCTCAGGTCTGCGCTGTGGGCCAGGAAGAGAGAGACCCCACCAGGGAAAGGCAGGGCCTGTACTGAGGTTGTGTAGCCACCTTGCCTGGTGGGCGGGGGAGTGGCAGTGGGGAGTGAAGGGGCACGTGGACCTGGGCTGGGAAGGCTCTTCTGAGCTGGAGGAGGGACAAGGCAAGGTCCAAGGTTGCCTTCCCAAGTCTCAGTAGGCTGTGCTGTTCTGGCCATTTAGCGCCTGTCCCTTCCAGTGCCCTGCTTGCCTGCCCCTCCCTACCTGTCAGACTGGCCAGCTTGAGCATCTCTTCTTGTGTGAGGTTTCTTTTGCCCAGTGCCCCAGCCCTGGGCCCCAGGGCAGAATTAATTTTCTTTCTTTCTTTCTTTCTTTCTTTCTTTCTTTCTTTCTTTCTTTCTTTCTTTCTTTCTTTCTTCTTTCTTTCTCTTTCTTTCTTTCTTTCTTTCTTTCTTTCTTTCTTTCTTTCTTTCTAAGATTTTATTTATTTATTCTTAGAGAGAGGGGAAAGGAGGGAGAAAGAGAGGGAAACATCAATGTGTGGTTGTGTAGAGGAAAAGTCAGATGGGTTAAGGTGACCCAGAGGAGGGACCGGGAACTAGGAAAGAGTTTGTTTAGGTTACTTAGAAGCTGTCAGCCATAATTTTTAGGTTTTTGTACATTCAGCTTCAGATTATGATTCTTCAAGGCTAACTCCCGTCTGCACATAGCAGCTAACTCCCACTTTGGCTCCAGAGCACCCAGCTTCAGATAAGGACACTTCAAGGCTAGAGTTATTTTAATTATTTTCGCATCAGCTTCTGTACCTCCTGCTTTTGCTACGTAGGGAAGGGTGTCCAGAGAGCAATAAAAGCCCTGCTCAGCCAAGGCTCAGGGCTCAGAATTTGGGGTCTGTACTCCTCTGGGCCCGTGCACGTTAATAAAGGGTCGTGCTCTGCCATCCAACTGCGTGTTGAGTCGTTTCCTTCCGTAACAGTTGCATCTTGTACACCCCCTGCCGGGGACCTGGCCCACAACCCAGGCATGTGCCCTGACTGGGAATTGAACTGGCGACACTTTGGTTCACAGGTTGGCGCTCAATCCACTGAGCCACACCACCCAGGGCCAGAATTTGCCTTTCTGCTCTCCAGACATTTTCTTTCCTCACCTGGTAACCACCCCTCCCCCTCCCTCCCTCCTCCCCCTTCTTTCCTTCCTTTACTCAGGCAGGAACTTGTTCACTTTATTTAGCTAATATTTTGGGAGTGCCCACTGCACACCAGACCCTGAGCAGAGGTGAGCAGGACAGACCGTGCCCTTGCCCCTGTGCAGTGATGGGGAGGGAAGGGGGCTGGGTTAGGGTACATTCTGGAGGCGGAGCTGATAGGAGTTGCTGATGGATCATATTTGGAGGGAGCCCAGGTGGTGTCAAGCTGACCTCTGGGTTCTGGGCCTGAGTGACTTGGTAGCGACCATACACACCTGTCATTCCCCACAGAGCCTTGGGGACACAAAGAGACTCGCCTACACACAGGGACCTTCAGACTCTTGGTTGCTGGACTGTGAGAACGTGAGCTGTACAGGGAAGGCTCTGGGAGTGAGGAGCTCTGTGGGGGCTGAGAACAGGAGGCCACCCTGAGAACCCCACTCTGAAATCCTGCAGCCACAGCATGTCTGTCGGCAGGGAAACCTGGAGGCCTTGTCTCTGCCTCTCTGCGCATGCTCGTCCAATGGCTCAGCACCTCTGAGCCTCATCAGTGACGTGGGAATGATAACACTAAGTCCCTCATAGGGTTGTTGTCATTTTTCACTGGAGTTTAATTCCTGCAGAGCACTTGACATTGAGCCTGAAGGAGAGACTACCCCCCTCCCCTTTCGAGCTATTATTATAACTCTGGGTAGAATTGTGGCCGGGTTGCAGAGAACTCCAGATGTCAGTGGAAGGAACTGGCATTCTACTCCCTGGAGTCAGAGCCTGGAAGTTTTTGAGCGGAGGAAGAACGGAAGGAAACCAGCCAGTCAGCGCCTCCCAGCCCCTGCCGCATCCGGAGCCTCGGAGCCGGCAGCAGGTCAGCAGTGACAAGCCTGGCCACAAGGCCAGTGAGCTCCAGCTCCCGGGGGCCTCCCGCTGCCCCAGTTCCGGACCCAGGCAGTGGAAGTGAGCCTGCCCCCCGCCTCCAGCTTCCCTCTGGGTAGAGCCAGATAGATGGTTTAATAACACAGGCTGTTTGGTTGACCTCATGGCCGCTGAGCTAGCTGAGACTCACGCTACCCTCTGTGGGGGCTGCAGGGCCCAGGCCTGAGGCTCTGGCAGGATCCCTGGACTGCAGAGTTCTGGAACCTCCCATGTTAGGGCTCTTAGACCCAAATGGCATGCTACCCCCCAAGTGCCAGGCTCAGTGGCCTCTGGCTAGTGGGCTGCAGAAGCAAGGTATCTGCAGAAAGCCCAGAGGCTGCCCCAATGCCCTGCACCTCATCCCAGGGCTGTTTCAGAAGAGACTCCTGGCTCAGAAGGCTGGGGGACAGTGGTCTGTCCCAGGGCTGTGTGTGGCTGCAGACCCCACCTGCACTGGGGAGCAGGTCTCTGCAGGGTGAGGGGGCACTCTCAACCCTACCACTGTACCGTCGGGTGAGGAGCTCATGAGAGTACTCCCAAGGCACCCTGGCGAGGGGCTGGGCACCCAGGGCACGGACAGAGTCAGATGTGGCCGGGTCTGGGAGTTGCTCACCAGGACAATCAGCAGGGGGACTCCCGCTCCTCCCTGCCCAGGTCCTGCTGTGCTGAGCCTGGTGGAAAGGCAGATGGCCTACCTCACCATTCAAGAATCTCAGCCCTAAGCCAGGCAAGCAGGGTACCTCGGCACCCCTAATGAGGTTCCCTTCCTAAGGACCCTCCCATAACTGGATTTTTTGGTCAAAAGGGTATCTACCTGGACAATTCAAACTGTCCCCCGGAGTGTGGCCTTGGCTTCTGGCTCTCATAGACACTCTCTCATGGCGGGTGGGGGGCAGGTCGCATACCCAGCCACCCTTTCCTCTGATCGAGCCTCATTGGGAAACTTGCACATATTCTTCGTGCCCCCATTGGCTTTGGATTGCCCTTGATTTATGGACTATGCATCTGAGGACTAGAGACTCTCAGAATTACAGGATCTCAGGTCCTCGGGCTGGGGTTCCCACACCCCCAGTGCTGTGATTGCTTTGGCTAGTCTGCACGCAGAGCAGAGACTTTCCTCAGCTTCCCTGAAGGTGACTGATCCATCTCAAGCCTGGTGGCCCACAAGACGGCTCCTGACTGTCCTCTCTCCTGGAATTCCCTCTGTGTTGTCCCCTCACAGTGAACAGGGCAGCCTGTGTGACCAATAGGAAATTGCAAACAGGAAGGCACGTGACTTTGGGGGCTCAGTCACACAAGACATTGTGGCTTCCACTCTGTTCTTGCTCTGGGGCAAGTGGCTGCCACGCTGCAAGGATGCTCGGGCAGTCTTGTGGAGAGGTCCACATGGCAGCGAGCTGAGGCCTCCCGCCAGCAGCCAGCACCGGCTTGCCAGCGATGAGTGCGAGTGTACGGTGCCTGGGAAGCGGACCCTCCAGCCCCAGCCCAGCCTTCCGATGGGCGGATCCCCGGCCAACCAGCCTGACTCAAACTTAGGGAAGAGTTTGAGCTAGCATCACCACCTACTCCTAAATACCTGACTGCAGGAACTGGGAAACTTTTTTTTTTTTTTGCTAATTTAGGCCACTGAGTTTTGAGGTAATTTGTTACTCAGCAACAGATGACCAGTATGATACAGGTGCAGACTTTCCTGGGGAGGGAAGGTGTAGGGAGGCTGAAGTGGGGCAGGGGCTTCGATTGCACACTCCACAGAAAAACAACTTCAAAATCCTTTTCAAAATGTGCGTGTTCCCCAAAGTCCCTTCACAACCAGGCCTTCTCTGGGGGCCTCCTTTCCCTGCACCTTCCTCCCGACCTGTGGCCTCCTTTCCTGCCTCCCATCCAACCCCCAGCTCCAAATCCTCTCCTCCCTGTGTGGCCCAGAGGTTGTTTATACCTTCAAGCTAGCATACCCTGACCTGTCATGGAGCCCAGCAAAACAGAGCACCCCAGATAAAGGGCCCGCCTTCCTGAGAAGGCAGCTCCGTCTCCTGGTCTCTGTATCCCATTGGGGGTGGTCCCACAGAACGCAGGGGGCAGGGGATTTAGGCGGGAAATCTTCATTTTCTCTTTTCCCTCTGGGTTCGGTGTCTCCTCATTGGTGTGTGTCCCCAATGATGGTGGCCCCAGTCCCAGCCCTGGAGGCACAGCAGAAAATCTTTTGGGTCTGGATGTAAAGCAGGGATGTGGCGCCCCGTACATACTCCTGTGTGTGGGCATTTCTCTCTGAAAGAATCACCTCACCTCATTTTCTCAGCATCGGTGCGGAATGCTACACAGACCCAGCGGAACAAAATTCACCTAAGTACCAAGGGTGGCGCTTGTTATTCACCTTAAACAGTACATGAAGCTTTTAGCATTTGTGTGTTCCTCTCGCTCTGGCTGCTCTGTTCTCTAAGCTCAGCAGAAAGGAAGATCTGGAGAGCGTTCTCATGGTAATGGGCCCGGGGCCCTGGGGTCATCTGGATGTGAGCCCAGGCGGTCATTGTTGGGCTGGTGGAAGCAGCTCCTGAGCTGGGGGATCCCAGAACTGGGGTTCAGGACAGGGGCCCAGGCAGCTGGAAATACCTGCCTGTTGCCTGGCACTGAGGCTTCTGGGATGGCTGTTTGTCCCGGTCACACGTCAGCACTCCATCCAGGACCCAAGTAGCCCAGCTGGAGGCAGGGGGAGGAACTGGATCCACATTCTTGGAGACTGTACATGGCAGTGGGGAGAGAGGAAATGGGGGTGCTGTTGGGAAGGGGAGAGATGCTGGGTGTCCAAAACAACCCCCACACCCAAACTCCACTTGGGTGACTTATTAATGAGAATAATGTATGAAAGGGCCTGCATGATGCCTGGTCCCCTGTGACCCTGATGTACAGCGCTCCTGCGACGGAGGTTGTGGAGTGAGGAATGAGCGAGGAGAGGACATGTGAGCGTGATAATAATAGGGCGTGGTGCATGCTGCCATTAAGGCCTATATAGCGTGGTCGGGGAGCCACTGCAGGAAGGAGAACTTGGCCAGCTTAGCTTAGGGGTGGTCAGGAGGCTTCACGGAGGAGGCGGCTTTTGAGCAGTACCTGATGACAGACTGGAGATAGAGAGGTGGGGAGGGAACATGAGGCAGGGAAGGGCTTCCAGGCTGAGGGCACAACAGGATCCAAAGCACACAGGTGTGGAGAGTATGAGAGGAAACATGCAGGGCGTGTTCTGGAAAGGGCAGGCCCTGCTGTCACTGGGCCCCAGAACATGTGTGGGGTGAGAGGAGACAGTGCTGGAGAGGTAAGCAAGGGCTCGACCGCAGCGGGCCTGGGTTTGATTCCCTAGCAGCTAAAGTGTGCCAGTCGTCTCTGTTGCACTTGGGCAGACGTCACCAATTGATCGTGACACGGTCTGCCGAGGGAGCAGCCGGGCAGCTGCTGCTGATGCTTTGATGTTGTGAGAAGTGAAACATGCTGCATCCCTGCCTGGGCCCTGGGGAGCTAACGGAGGCTTTTGAAAAGGGGGCAGTGGGGGGGTTGGTGCAGGTGACAGGTGGTGAAGCCTAACCTAGGACTGTGACTATAGGGGGGACAGGGTGCTTCCCACGATATTGTCTCACCCTACCTGACCACCTAGAGATTCCAAGCAGTCTCCTCATCACGCCCCTGCCCCCCGCCCCGCACTGCCCTGGCAGGGTAGGACGCTCAGGGTCCTGTATGCTGTGTGTACATGCTCACTCTGGGCTCCATTACTGAGGAGGTCGCTGTCTTTCTGGGCCCACACTATCCACATGGTTGCTGCTAGCCACATGCAGCTATTTAAGTCAGAATTAATGAAACAAAAATGAAAAATTTAGTTTCTCAATCTCAGTAACCACAATTTCAAGCACTTGATAGACACATGTGGTTCATGGCTGCCACAATGGACAAACAGATATGTGACTTCCCACTGTTGCAGAAAGTTCTATAGGACGGTTTAGAGAAAGCCCAGGTAGGCATCCAGACGGTGTGGTCCACCACGACGCTTGGTTAGCCCAGGCCAGCTCCATCCTTTTTCTCTGGTGGTGTTGACTAAATTATGAGTTCGGAAGGCTGGCCAATTTATGTCTGCCTGGTAAGGGGAAAGTCTCCAAAGGGAGAATGTTGGAAAGTTTTAGAGCTCAAAAGCAGGTGAGAGCTCATCCAGCTAGACCCGGAAGTCCCAGGAGGGAAGGGACTGCCCCTGAGGCTCAGAGAGGGGAGTGACTTGCCCTTTGGCGGATGACTGAGAAAGTCATGCAAACAGAACCAGAAGGGGCCTTTTTTGTCCCCTACTACCTGGTATTTCTTGGGATCATTGCTTAGTTTCTTGGTCGGAGTGAGGGGGCCGGGGTAGTTAGTGGGGGGGATCTTCACCAGCGCTCACCTCTGAAGGTACAGGGCAGGCTCAGGAATGAATTGCGGAGCTTCTGCAGTTGCGCCCTAGATCCGTCAGAGGGCGCAGGGGCCGTTGGGTCTATGCCCGAGGTGGGCGGGGCGGTGGGGAAAGATCTTGGAGCAATGACTTTGGGCTGGGTCCCTGCTTCAGGCCCGGCCTTACTTGAGGAACATACATTATGATTCCATACGGCCCCTGCCCTCTAGGAGGGCTCAGTTTAGAGGGAAGAGACAGACTAATGCCTTGTTTGGGTCTGCAGCAAGGGGCCTTGAAGGGTGGGTAGGAGCGTGCCAGGAAGCCTGGAGTGCAATTGTGGAGAGCAGAGGTGGACAGCTTAAATCTGTCTTCTATCTGTCTGTCTTGGGAGGAAGTGTCCCGCATCCAGCGATTGTCTCACCTCCAAGCGCCATCCTGGACTCGCTCTCCTGTTTTCAGATGACAGGAGAGAGGAATTTCTGACAGCCTTTCTGCTCTAGTAATACCTGACTTCGTGGAGTCCCTGAGCACCTACACCAAGCTGCCTCACACCCCCGTGCCTTTGCACATTCTGTTCCTGCAGTCTGGGACATCCTTCTTCATCTTCTTCAGCTGACCAACTCCTGCTCATCTGTCAAGCTTTAGCTCAGGCAGTAACTTCTTCCAGGGAGTCTTCCCCATTCCTGGCCTAAATGAGATTCTCCTGCTGGGAGTTCCTGCAGCCCTGGCTTAACTACCTGAGAGCAGGCACTGGTGCATGCGGCTCCGTCAAAGTGATTGAGATGTACAGGGCCTGCCCTAGGCAGAGCTTCAGCGTATTTGTTACTGGTCCCAGGACAGAGAGAAGGCATTTGTTTTTTCCTGCGTTCTCCCCAGCGGGAGGAAGCAGGCAGAGTGTGCCCTGCACTGTGCCCAAGTGCAGGGGTGCAGGCCCCAGATGCCAGAACTTCTTTCTGCATCTCTTCCTCCTAGCAGTTACCTTTTGCAGGTGGTGCACATGCAAAAGGCCACATGCACAGTGGCCAGGGAGATGCTAAGGCGTGAAGGCCTTAGGAAACATCTTTGGGCTGCAACAGAGTCCCATGTACCCCTGGGCATACCCCCCAGGTGCTGGGGAAAGGCAGTGAACGGCAGCCAGAGCCCTGGCACAAGGCCAGAGGGGTCTGGAGCCTGACACGGTCTCTGCCATCTAGCCCACGTGTGACCTTGGAGGTGTCATTCCTCCCACCGAGCCTCAGTTGTTGCGCTGGTAAAAATGGGGACGCAGCAGTCATACTTCTTGGGTCGCCAGTGGTTGAGCACGGGACACGGGTAGCTGGAGATGGGGTCAGCAGGGATTGGAGGGGTCCACCCGCGGCGATGGAGCCCCTGGGGCGCGGACGTCCTCTGGCTGGCGCTGGGGGGCGCTGTGCACCTCCCTCGGCCCGCCCCACGTCAAGTTTGTCTTTAGCTGTTGAATGCGCCCCAGACAACGGCGGCTGGACAGGGACCCCGAGGGGTGAGAGGGGCTGGGGAGCGGGGCCGGGTCGGGGAAAGCTCCCGGCCAGTGACCCGGGCTCCGCGGTCCGCGGGACCACCGCCGCCGCCTCTCCGGGCGCTGCAACTGCAGCGGTGGAGCCAGGCGCTGTCCCCGCCGCGCGTGTGTGTGTCTGTGAGTGTGCGTGTGTCCGTGGAAGGATCCAGTCGGGAGAGGGGGCCGAGGGGCCTCGCTGCAGAAAGGCCTGAGAACGGAACGGGTGCCGGGGTCGCGAGGGCGGACGGACAGACGGCAGGCCTCGGTCCTGACGCGCTGCGCTCTGCCCCCTCCACGCCGGCTGCGCTCGGCCCCCTCCCGGCGGCGGGCCCCGCGGAAGCAGAGGCGCGGCGGCAGGAGGCGGGGGTGGCGGTGTCTGCGCGCACACGCTCGCTCACAGACACACACACACGGGACACGCCACAGACACACGACACGCGCCGAGCCCGCCGGGCGCCGCGCACACCCGCACCCGCGCTCACACTCACACTCACACTCACACTCACGCGCAGGCCCCGCAGCAGCCGCTGTTGCAGGCGGCGCTCGGCCCGGATCCGGGGCTTGAGGTAAGTCAATTCCTCCGGATCTGAGAGCCCGCGGCCGAGGGAGACGGGGAGACGGCGGAGGTAGGGGCTGAAACCGAGGGGCACCCCCTCCGCCAGTAGGGGTGAGGCTTGGAAGGGGACACAGCAAGGGGAGAATGAGACGGGGAAAGCCACCCCCACTGCCTCCTGGGTCTGGGGATCCCTGTGAAACCCCCGGGGACCCCCCTGTGCGGGTAGTGGGGTCGGAGTGCAGGTGGTGGGCGGAGGCAGGAGGACGAGGAGGACGGGAGGACGAGAGGACGGTTGGTGAGGTGAGAATTTCTGGGGGGTGGTGCAGAGCCTGGCTGGTGGACGGCAGTGCCAGCCAGTGCCACACCGCACCTCTCTGCCCTCATCTTTCTGAATCAGGGGCTCACGCCCCCCTCTTTCACGGAGTGCTGCCGGGGTCGAGGAATTCATCTTCATAGCTGGTAAGGGGGCTTTGATCTGTGCTGGGTGGCAGCTCCTGTGGGCGGTGGGGTCGGGGTGGGGCTTATCCCCTCCCCCCTCAAGGAGGGCAAGGGGTTTGGTAAAAGAACTGGAGTTGGGGAATGGGGTCCACCAGGGACGTGGGGACTCTTGCAAGGATTTGCCCTTTCTCTGGGGCGCTGGAGTGGGGCAGTCAGCAAGGCAGCCCCCCGGGAAGCAGCAGGAATGGGCAAATACTGCGGCTCCAGCAGGGCCGGGGCAGGGCCCCGCCGCGCTGTGTGTGCATTTGCATGTGTAGACTACAGCAACTGGCAGAGGAGGGGGCTGGGGGTGGGCGTGTTGGCTGGGGGGTGCTGTGTGCACGTGGGGAGGGATGCGTGTGCACATAGGAGGGGTGGCCCTGCTCCCTGTACATACACAGACGCACAGTTCTCGGTCCAGCAGGGTTTCCTTGGAATGTTTGGAGGAGAGAGAGCTGGTGTGTGTGTGCGGGGGCTGGGGGGCACCCAGGGAGCTTGTGTCCAGGACGGCGGCAGCCAGGAGAACATGTGTCAGGCATGCCAGGGAGGGGGACAGATGAGAGGCTGGCGGCACTGACCCTTCTCAGCCAGGGAGGGCATGGTACTTGAGGCCACTTTCTGCAGCTCTGGTCCTCTGCCGTGCGCCCTCCCCCTGCCTCCGCCCACCGCAGGGGCTGCTTCTGGAGGGCCCTGCCTGGGTCCCCACCTCGAGGGACAGAGGTATGGGGCTGGAGTGTGTGCGTGAGCGCGTGTCCGGCTGCGGCTGCTGCTGTGGGCAGACCTGGCTGTGGGAGGGAAGCTGGGGGAGGAGCAGGGTGCTGGCAGCACCTGGAGGAATGTCTGGAGGCTGCAGGCCCCAGACAGGGCCGCTGTAGCGACTGGAGGACGACTTCCTCTGGGAGCTGAATCATGTATAAGTGTGTGTGTGGCTGGCTCCCACACCTGTTCCCACGGGCACCTGTGGGACATGTGTCTGACCATCAGCAGGGCATGTGGGCCTACACATGTGTGCATGTGTGTCCTGTGAGAGGAATACGCACGTGTGCACACAGGTGTTGGCCATAAGTGCCTGTCCTGGGTGAGCTGCGTGCCCTGGAGCCATGTGCGTGGGTGGGGGCCTCCAGGCCACTGGCCCCTGGGCAGGAAGAAAGAGGCGTGATAGATGGAGGGCAGCGGGGAGGAGTGTGTGACGCCAGTGAGAGCCTCTGGTTGTTACATCAGCTCCGGGTTGCTGGTGACGTCACTGGGACGGCAGTGCAAGGGGTCACCCCCCCAGCCAGATCGCGTGACGTCAGTGGGAGTGTGGGAGGTGTTACTGAATGTGTGGCTGAGTGTGGTCATGTCCCCTGTGTTGTGAGGGGCCAGAAGGGGAGCTTTAGAGTGAGCGGTCCCTCCTAAGAGGTCCCACTTCCTGAGTGGGTGTGGAACCCCTTTCCTTAAAGCCTGCCCCTAATAGTGCATCTCCTCTACCCCCCAGAGGGTGTCCCCCCCTTCTCCTATCTGCACCCGCCGGTGCCTGCTCTGGGCTCTGTGTCCACCAGGTCACATGGACCCTTGGGTGCGTGTGTACTAGTGAGTGTACGTGTGTGTGAGTGCACGCGACAGTGGAGTGGCCACAGCCAGGGAGCCAGAGACTTTTGGTTCCAATCCCATGTCATCGCTCTTTGTGTTTTGTGATTTAGGCATCCCTGTTGCCTCTCTGAGCCTCAGTTTCTCATCTGTTCCTTGGGGGGTTGTTGGACAGATGGGGGCAGATTGCAGGCTCCCAGCACACGAGGGGGCTCAGTCTGTGTGAGCTCCACCCTCTGCCTCCTGTCCCCAGACCAGAGCAGCTGCCCTCCCCTCCCACCTCACCCTCCCATTTTGGTTCAAGCCCGATTTTGTAGGGAACTTTCTTTTCCGCCTGGGACCCTCACAGCAGCCCTGCGAGGCTGGCAGGCTGGCCGCTGCTTTGTGGACGTTTGACAGGTGAGCAGCCTGAGGTCTGGAGGGTAAAGGAAGCTGCTGCCACCCCACTCCTCCCTGAGAGCCTCCCCACTCCCGTTCTACTCCACGGGTGCACGTCACTTCCCGCAGGGACAGGGAACTATGTGAAGTGGGGGAGGGGGTGGAGGTGCCAGGGTGAGGGGCCTAGAGGAGAGAGGTCACTGGCCACAGGGAGGCTGCCCTTGACCCCCAGCACAGTGCGTGCTTGTTCTTCCATGTCACAAGATCCGGAGGTGGTCGTGGTGACAGAAATGGGTGCGTCCAGCTGCCAAGCCTTCTTTAGTGGAGCCAGCCTGGCATGGTCTTTGGAGGCCCCATGCTTGCTCCCCAATGCGGCTCTCTTGTCCCCTGAGGTCTGCAGAACAGGTTCCAGTGACACCTCTGCTTTGTCCCATGCATGACGAGCGGTCAGCCCCTTCTGACCATCCAGGGTTGTGGCTGCTTGCCTTGCAGGCTTGATGATCAAGTGTGAGAATGTGGCACCCACGTGTAGGGCCCAGATGACACCCATCACAGCTACCCTCACCCGTCTCAGCCATAGTGCCTCTGGGTCCAGGTCCTCCCTCCTGCACACACCCCCCCTCCATGCCCCCACAAGTCTGCTGTGATGGTGCGCTCTGCAGAGCAGGCAGCCAGGAAGCAGGATTGCCTCGAAGCCAAAGCCCAAAGCCCGGGCCTCCCTAACAAGGGGCAGCGCTGATAGTGCAGAAGGTTAACTCAATCCTCTGCCTCCCGCTGTCCCAGCCCAATCCCCTATTAAATTAACCTTCTTCCTGCTCAATTAGCACTTGGGGCAGCGGCAGCCATTATTACTGGGGACATGTCTTTGGGGGTTTGGAGTAATAGAGTCCCCTCCTCTTTCCCCCTCAGCTCTGCAGACAGTCCCCAGGGAGGCTCCAGAGAGCCACCTGGGCAGGCTCACCCATGGGGTGCCGAGGAGGGGCGCTGGCTGCATGATGCCGCTGACAGCAATAATTACAGTGATAATAATACTGATGATATGAGCTAATATTCATTGAGTCTGAGAGCCAGGCCCGGTGGGAAGCCCTTTACAAGCGGCTCTCATCGAATGCCACCAAGCCTCCTGCAGTGGGGCTGCTTGCAGTCCTGATTTGCAGGCGAGGAACAGAGAGGTAGCAAACCAGCTCAGAGCCACACAGCCACGGAACCAGGACTGGAAGCCCCGCAGCGGGACTCCTGCATCAGCACTTAACTGGGGTGGCTCGGGCATTCCCTTTGCTCCTCTGCTGGTGGGGACGGAGACCTTGCTGCAGGGGGGGCAGTGGGGGTGGCAGCAGCTGCAGGGACAGGGGGGCAGATGGGCTCCAGGGTCTCCAGCCCTCTCCCCACAGTGACCTGTGATGGTTGGGAACTTGCTCTCTTGTCGTTTCAAAGCCCCTGCACAGCCTAGGCACGCAGGGGTTCCCCTAGGGCACAGGTGGCAAACACAAGGCCTGTGGCCCGAATCCGGCCCTCCCTCCACCTTGTTTTATCCGTCCCAGCACCTGTTTTCCACCCGGCGGCAGCGCTGAACTCCTTGCCCCTAGTTAAAGAGTAGTTACATTTATACAGTCCGAAAATTACATTCGGCTCTTTGAAGGCAACTGTGAGGCTGCTGTGCCCCCCCCCCCCCGGTGAAAATGAGTTTGACACCCCTGCCCTAGGGGATGGAAGGGACCTGCTCGCGATCATCTTCTTCTCCGGGGCCCTCGTCTGTCATGGCCTCTGCTGTGGCCCCTGGGCTTTTCTGCACACTCTCTCTGTCTCACTCCTGGCAAGGGCAGGGGTGCAGGGTCCACGTGTTGCCTTTTTCCTCCTGGGCATGTCCTGGGCAAGTAAGTTCACTTTCACTCTACAAGGCCTGTTTCCTTGATGTGAACTGGGGTCATGGTACCCAGCTCCCAGCGCTCCTGTGTCGGTTACATGAGAGAATGTGTGGTATGTAGCCTGTGTCTGGCACATAGTAGGTGTCAATTAGATGAGTTCCCGCCCCCTTCCCATCTGTCTCCTCAGTTCATTCCTGGTTCCCTGGAGTGGGTCTTGGGCTGTGTGTGTGCATGTGTGTGTACGCCTGTTTCCTTCTCTCTCTTTGGCCTTCATGTTCACTCCCTGAATGTAGAGGATTCATCCTGGAGCCAAGCTGGGGGACTGAGGGAGCTTTTGGAGGATGTGGGGGCTGCCTGCCCCCCCCCATGAAGTGTGCAGAAGGGTGGGGGGGCTGGGCATGACCGTGCATGTGCCTGTGTGTGTCACATCTCTCAGGAGGAAGTGAGGAACAATTCCCAAGGGCTGCCTGACCATTCTCTGGGCCCAGTCCCAAGACTCTGGCCTGACTCAGTTTCCCTCATCGGTTTATCTCCATCATCTCCCCCCACAATTCTCCCTGGATCTTGGGGAGATAAAGGCTGTGGGTGGGCGTGCCCTCTCTCCTCCCTTCCTTGCCCTTCTCACTGGTGGTGGGGGGAGGGCATGGCTCAGCTCATTTGGCCATTTCCTGTCTGCCTCCCAGCCCCCTACAGGTGGAAACTCACATGGCATTTGTCTGACAGCTTCCTTCCACCTACACGTGTACTGAGGGTGGACTGATGTAAAAGCATGTCCCACCCAGGGGTGGCTCCCGTGCTGGGGATATGTGGAATGTTTGCCAAGTGCCCAGCGTGGGGCATACACACAGTAGGGCATGCATGATGGTGGTTCTCTGAAGTCCTTGACCCTGCGGAGGATGGCGGGGGCTGGGGCTGGTGCTGCAGGCTGGAGGCCTCTGCGGAGCAGCCCTGTGTGTAGGGCACCAAGGCTGGAGCCGCTTCCTCTCAGGGCGCTGCACGGTGCACCTGCTGAGTGCCAGGCACAGGGCGATGCACTATGTGATCTTGTTTCATTTCTGCTGGAGGCTGTGAAAGAGGTCCAGGGGCCTCTGGCAGGGGCAGGCAGGTGGAGAGAACACAGGAGCCAAGGTCTGGAGGTCGGAAAGCCTGGAGCGGATTTGGGAAGATGTGTCTGGAATGTAGTTCGGGGATCAACCATATAAGATCGTAAACTCTGGACTAGGAAATGGGGCAGTATACTTTTGTCAGAGGGTGCCAGGGTCTCTGGGCGCTTGTTAAATACAGGATGTTGGACCCTGCCTGGTGAGGTTTTGATCCCCTAGGGCTGATGTGGGGCCCAGGAATCTGCATTTTAGTGCATCTCCAGATTAATTCACCCCATGTTTGCTGGTTGGATGGCAGCCCAGGAGGATGCTACATGCTCCCAGCATCTTCTGGACTCCTCCCCCACACATCCGGAAGCAGCAAAACCACCCCCATTTTCCAGAGGAGCCTGAGCTCAGAGAAGTGAGGTGCCGTGCAGTGGGTGACACAGCAGCAAGAAGGAGGCTGATACTGACTAATACTGACTAATAACCTTCTGGGTTCCCTGGCTGCTGTTCTGAGCCCGTTAAAGAGTCCCTCATCCAATCTCAGAACGACTCTGCATCATTGCTGTTGCACAGATGAGGAAACGGAGGCAGAGTCTGTGGTCACGGGTTCAAGGCTGCGCACCGGGTAAGGGCATGAAGTGTGGAGGGGATGAGTGAACCTGGGGAGGGCCTAGCCCTGCATCTTGGATGGAGTGATGCCCTCCCTCTCCTTTCCTTTGGTGCGAGAGGGCGCGGGTGGAGCTGAGCCTGCGGCTGTGCCTGTGAGCAGGGGCCAGAGGACGGAGGTGAGGGAAACAGAGAAGCGAGGAGAGGGCAGAAAGCCCAGAAGGAGACGCAGGGTCGCATAGGGCAGCGGAGTGTGTCTGTCACTGGTTTGCATCCCGGTCTGGGCCACGCGGTGCACCTAGGAGCAGTCCTGGGCTAGAATTGTACACAGCGGCGAGGCCGGAGGGAGGGCTGGCTAGCCGGCTGGGCGGGAGCTGCGGGGGCGGGAGCGTGCGCACGGAGCCCCAGCCCGGGGGCGTCAGCCCCAAGTGGGCGCTGCAGACTGCGGCCGCTGTGGGCTCACAACCCCAGCTACCCGCGGCTCTTCAGTGCCCCCACCCTGCGCGGCCGCGGGCCGGGTTTCCGCCTTACTTCCCTGTGCTCAGAATTTGCAGTCACATCCCCTGCCGCTCCCAGCCAACCTCACGGCCTTTGGGGCTCCTCGCAGTGCGCGGGGTTCAGGCGGGGGCTAGCGGCGGGTCTTGGCGGCACCGGCGGGAAGGGGACAGAAGGAGTGATCACCATGAGGGACCGCTGAGTTGTTTGCAAGGAGGTGTGTGTCAGGGGGCTGTGGACGGGTTGGGGGGAGGTGCCCTGGGCGGTGTGCACGTGCGGTCATGCGTGTGCTGGGGGCAGGGAGTAGTTCGCCGTGTGTGGTGGCATGCTTGGGGCATGCATATGTTGCTGTGTGAGCCTGGGTAAGGGCCTCTGTGCCCAGGGCAGGTTTGTCTGGTATGTGTGGTGGACACTGCATGTGTCGGGCGGTCAGCAGTGGGTGGGGGCCAGTGTTTCCCTGGGTGTGTTGACTTGCATCTGTGCAGTGTTCCCAGGCACGGTGGCACCTGTGCAGGTCCCTGTATTGGGGTGTGCCCCCCCTCTGTCTGGGTTCTGTGGGCAGCTGTATGCAGTGACTCTGGGGCTGTATGCACACATGTGTCTGAGGGAGTGTGACATTCTAGTGTGTCGATTGCCATCCTGGTGTCCTGTGGGTGCAGGTGTGTGTGTGTGTGAGGGTCTAGTGTGCAACCTGGGGTGCTGTCCCCTCCCTTCTGGCCACTGGACTCAGGGGCTGGGACCGGGGCATGGGGGTGCCACCCCTAGGCCTGGGAGCCCTTTCCAGGAGCGAGCCTGCTGCTTCCTGGTGGGGGTCGTGGAGTTGAGACCGCGCAGGAGCAACATGTTTCTGTTCTGTCGCTGCTGCTGGCTGCCAGCTCTGGTGGGCCTACCTTTGTGAATGGCACTGTCGAGGGGCCGAGGTGCGAGCCTATGCCTGTTGGGGAGGGCTGGGAGTACCGTCTAGGCTGCTGGAGTGGGGTGCAGGGCCAGACAGAGAAGGGGGCCCCCAAGGAAAGGGGGTGTATGTATGGCTGTGTGTGTGTGCACACAGATGGAGGAAAGGCTGGGCCAGGCACGTCTGTCTGGGTGTGTGTGTATCTGTGCAGGTGAGGTTGGCAGGTATACTGCTCTGGGGGTGGGCCAGCACACACGGCAGGAAGTGGGGTGCAAGCAGTGGGCGCACTGGGGAGGGGTGTGCAGGTCCTCGCAGAGCCTGCGTAAGAGATGCGCCTGGGAGACATGCCTGTTCCCTGCAGCAGAGGGGAGCAGACCGTGCTGGTGCTGGGGTGGCCCACAGAGAGTGGCTGGTGGGGCGTGAGAAGGAGGAGAGCTGAGTGTGTGGATGCCGGGCGTCAGGTCGGCATGAGGGTGGTGTGGCCGTCCCCACCTGGGTGTGACCTGTGTGTCCATGACTGTGAGCGAGGTGTGTGACTGGGACTATGACTTGGGAGAAACCTCCAGGCTGTGGGGCTCAGCAGGGAGTAAAGGACACAGGGTAGTGTGGGGGTGTGTGAAGACCCTTTAGCTCTTGGAAAATCTACCCATCTGTTGCTTGCTGCTCCGGCCCAAGGGGCCAGGCAGGGGTTAAAAGAAGTCCTTTGGGCCCTGGTCCCTCCTCTCTACCCTGAATCCTATGGCGGGGGGTGGAGCCCCCAGCCCTCCCTCTGGGTTTTGAGGCCCTTTCCTTCCATCTCTCTCTCACCCCATCATCTGTCTCCATCTCCCCACCCCCATCTCCCCAATCTCCCTGCCTCTATCTCTCTCCATCTCTGCCTCCATCTCCCTCTGTTCCCTCCCTCTTTCTCCTCCCTCTCTCTCACACTGATATTCATTTGTGGTATATTCAGTTGCCATGGGAAACCTAAGAAAGAAGTGAGTGTACCCTTCAAGACTTCAGCATTTTCCCCTCCTCCCTCCCTCCCTCCCTCCTGCTGTCCCCTCCCTCTCCTCTCCTCCCCTCCTCTCCCTTTCGCCTCCTCACAGGAGAGGACCTGGGTAAGGAGCTGCTGCTGCCTGAGCTGGGCCGGGACCCGAGGCCCCACTGGTACTGCTGCTGTCACCGCTGCTGCTGTGGGGACCTCCCTGAGACCAGGCCAGGAAGAGAGCCTCGCTGCTGGAGGGCCCCCTGTGCCCACAGACGTCTGGTAAGGACAAGGTCCTTCTGAGTGTGTGTGAGTGTGTGGATGGATGTGCGCCCCCTTGCACGACCTGGCCTTGCCAGCCTGTGGTGTGGCCCAGTCTCTGCCCCCTGTGTGTCCCCTCCTGCCTTGCCTAGCCCTGCCCCCAGCTGTGGGCACCCCCACCCTGCCCCTCCCTAGCTTCCCTTCCACAGGGCCTGTGAGGCAGCTGGCAGAGGGCAGGACTTTTAGGGCCTGGGACTGGTCCACTGAGGAGGGCGGGGAGGATGCTGCTGGCTCAGACACCCCACTGCTGCCCCTGCACCCCGCTGAGAGGCCGAGCCAGGCCTGCCTGCACCCCAGCAGGGTTGGGGGCATCTATGCACCTGCTGGGGGTGGGGTCTGGTTTCCTGGGGTAGCCTGGGAGAATATAGCCTCTTCTCCCTCGGGGGGTGGAGTGGGGCGGGGGGGAGCTCTCTGTTATAGAGAGGGGCAGACTGAGGGCAGGAAGTGAGCTGGGGGCAGGAGAATGCTGGGCAGAATTGGTCTCTGGCTTGATCCGGTGCCTTGAATTGGGGAGGCATCAGGGAGAGTGGTCTTCCCCTAGTGGGCCCCGGGCCGGCAGGAGCCCTTCCGTCCTGGCCAGGGGCTGGCAGCTGCCCTGGAGAGGAGAGGCTGAGGCTGTCACTGTCCCTGAGGCTGTGTTGGTGGTGGCCACGTGGAGGAAGCTGTTGTCCTGACGGTTGCTGAGTGACGTGGTTGCTGTGGAGAGGGACCCGCCTCTGTGGCATTGTGGTCTCCATGGAGAGAGGAGGAGGCAAGGGAGGAGGCCGGCGGTCAGGCTGGTGTTGGTGGTTGCCAAGGAGAGGGCGATGCGCGTCTGAGACGTGGTGGTCCCCACGTGGAGGGGCTGTGGCGGCTGCGGGGTCGAAGTCCTCAGGGGAGGGCTGGGGATGGGTGGTCTGGAGGGGGCTTGTGCAGGGAGAGAGTGGGGTGGTGGGGGCCCCAGGAGGGCAGTGGAGGTGCTGCTGTGGACTTGGCGGTGCTGGCACAGGCTGAAGTGGGCTGCAGGGAGGCTCCCGGGGTGGCCCACTTCCACTGCTCGTCCTGCCTGTCCATGAGGCCGGGCTGGAGACCCTGCTGCACCATCAGTGCCCTCCTGCCGAGGTCCCCTCCTGTTCCTCCCCCTTCTCACCTCCGTGGCCAGCTTCTCCTGCTTCTGCCTCCTGCAGCCCTCTCCCTCCTCTGGCCCTTTGAATGGAAGAGTGCCCCGGGCGTGTGCATGCTGCCTCCTCACCCCAGAGGACTTCATCCCCATCCCTCACATTGGCTGTGCTCTGGGAAGCCTGGCATTGTCACCTGCCTTTGAGGTATCAGACAGGGGAGGAGACTTGCCCAAGGTCATACCTTGGGCACATGCTGGGGCTGGGATTTGACCCTAGGACATCTGCCTCCCCAAACGTCCAACTCACCAGGCCTGACTCCTTCTCCCCCGGGAGCCTCCACTGCCACCCCATTCAGAGTCATCTGGCTCTGGCCCGTACAGCTGTGTGAGCCTGTGCCTCATTTTCCCTATAGGTGAGATGGATATGATGTATGTGCCTCTTGATGTTGCTGTCACTTGGGATAATGTCTGTTGTGCCCCTGGTGTGGTCCCTCAGTAGAGACTGAATGAGTGGTAACTGCTGCTGTGGTAATTCCTTTTAAGCGGGCAGTGAGAGTGATTTTCTGATGGACTGCCTGGGGGGACAGCGGTGCCTTCTCACCAAGGCCTGCCTTACTGTGCCCTTCTCCCCGGGGCCCCTGGGCGGTGGAGGTACTGAGTCGACCTCGTGGTAGCAGGAAGCAGGGCCTGGAGAGGGGGGCCCTCTTGGTCGCAGAGCCAGGACGGAACCCATATGACTGGATCCCCTCCCATGTCCCCGCTGCTGGCCCCAGGGGCCTATGTGTGCACCATAACCCAGTGGGCCTCGTCCCCCAAGCTGTTGCCTGGGCCCCTTGCCTTCTGGCTGTCTTCACCGCACACAGGGTGCGGGGTGACTTGGGGGTAACAGATGCAGGGGAGGTCAGTCCTGTCACCCTCCTTGACACCCCCAGGGGACAGGCCAGGTGAGGGACTGAAAGGATGTCCAAAGACGGACATTTGAGGGTCTTGGGGAGTGATGGGCAGGAAGGCTCTGCCACTTTCTGTGTGGGTGGCCCTGTGCACATTTCTTTGCCTTTCTGAGCCTCAGTTTCTTCATCTGTACAATGGGCCGATAAGGATTCCTATTTCACTGCCTCGACGCGAAGCAGGGGATGAAGTTAGCACACAGGGCTGGCGCCTGGGAGGGCCCTCCTGGGGCACTGGCTGTTCTTGCTAATGTGTCGGACTTCTTCATGTGAGGGGAGAGGGCTGTCCTGGGTGGCCCCCAAGGGCAGACATGGGACCAGCCAGGCACAGACTCCAGTCCATCCCAAGAAGCAACGGTCTAACAGTGAGAGCTGCCGTGGGTGTGCTGGAGAGACACAGCGAGTGCTCTGTGTACAGTGAGAGCACAGAAGACTGGCAGGAGCATACGCTTCGGGGTTATAAGACTTAGGTTGACATCCTGATGTTGCCATTTACGGTCTGTGGGATCTTGGGAACCTCCGTTTCCCTACCTGCAAGGTGGGAGGCATAACAATGGAGCAAACATTACTTTCAATGCAGTCCCGTTTGTGGGAGAGACCTGGGAGTCCCTCAAATCTGCACAGCATCCCACTTTCCAGAAGAAGAAAGCAAGGTGCAAGGCGCTTAAGGTTTTAGAGCAATAACCCCAGCAGCTGTGCTTTGCTGAGCATCTGCTATGTGCCAGGCATTTTCCTGCATGCTCCCGGTCTCGTTTAATTTTCCAGCCTTTGCACTGCTGTTCCTTCTGCAGGAGTTCTGTTCCTCCTTTGCCCATTGCTGCTTCCTGGGCTTGTTGTGTGGCTGTCTGCCGTTTTGGTTTGTTATCACCTCCTCAGGGAGGCCCTCCCTGACCACTCTGTTTGATCTGGGCCTGCTCCTTCTGGGTTTCCTTATAGCCCCTAACACAACCAGATGCTTTTTGTTTATTTGCTTCTTACCCACCCCCACCGCTGTCAAGTGTCATCTCCCTGAAGAAAGAGCATTTTCTGTCTTGTTCCCTCCTCTGTCCCAAGTGCCTTGAATGGGGCCCGGCACATAGTAGATGTTCAATAAATCTGTATGTAGTGATTGCAAGGGTGGTGACCCAGCCATCCACCCTGGGAGGTCAGTTCTGTCATTCCCATTCTATCCATAAGGAATGCAGGTCTTGGGAGGCCTGGTGAATTGCCTCCCAATTTACCAAGGTTTCAAAGCAGGTGGCAGGCCTAGCATTTGGTCCCAGAGGGGGCTGACTGAAGGTCAACTGCTTTTTCTGCTGCACTACCCCACCCTGCTGGGGAGCCTGGCATTTCAGCCTAGAGGGTTTGGACTTCCTTCCGAACACAGAGGCAAAGCCGTGGATAAGGCTCTTAAGTAGGGAAGCCTCCTGCCATAAGGAGGAGCTTTGGGTAGCAGCCTAATTACCAAAAGAAATCAGTTCAGCTGCCCACTGGCTGTGTGACCCTAGCTAAATTACTTAACCACTCTGTGTCTCAGTTTACTTGTCTGTAAAATGGGGATAATGTCTTGGCTGGATTAATAATCTTGGCTGGCTTCTGGGAGGTGGTGGGCTTTGAGCTTTGATTTGCTGGCATGGCTCCCAGGGTGGAAAAACAGCCTTTGCCAAATCACCAGCCCTGGGAGGCCCCACTGCCCATACCTGAGGGATCTGAGATTTTGATTTCTGTGTAGGGGACATCTTCAGTGGTCGGGACAGGCCATTCTCTGCCCTGCCAGCCTGTGCTGTCTCACCCCTTCCCCAGGACAAAAAGAGAGAGAAAATCGAAGAGAAAGGAGAGGGGGAACCTGGTTTTAGCCGACTGCCGGCGATGTCTGGGGACATCCTGCCGTGTCCCCTTGCATGGTCACAGCTGCCGCCCATGCAGAGTAGGAGTCCTCACACCCATTTCACAGATGGCCACACTCAGGCTTGGGGACATTCTCTACAGGGAGTCAAGCAGGGGTTTGGCCCCAGGCTCTGGGGCTCCTGCCTGCACATACCAGGGAACTGGGGACGATGGAGGCTCCTGGGTGGGTGTGTCCAGAGAGTGGGCTGTTGGACCCAGCCCCGCCAGGGTGGCCCCAATTTCAGAGGCTGGACCTATAGGGGCTGCGGAATGAACAGACTGTTCCCCCAGAGCCTGGATGCCGCCCCCCACCCCCGCTACTGCTGGCAGCCATGCTCACCCAGGGAATAGATCTGGCGTTGTGTGTGGCTGCCCCAGTGTCTTGCTCAACAACCCCATTTGTTTGGGGAGGAGAAAGGGGGGTCTGTGGCGCCCAACAGAGGTGGGATTCATGGACAGGCCTGGGGGCAGGGTGGCCGCCTGGTACGGACCGGCCTGGAGGAGCTCCAGGAGGGAGAGGAAGGGGCCGAGGCGGGGGTCCTGCTTGTGCCCCTGGGGCAGAGTCTGTACTCTTCGTGGGCAGAGGTGCAGGAGCGGGGAGGAGGGGATCTTGCCCTGTGACTTTGTAGTCTGAAGGAAGGAGAGCATGGTGACCCTGTCCTCAGGGAGCCCCTAGTCTTGGGGGTGTGGGGGACAAACTGTGCCATCAGTCTGAGGGGGCACAGCCCTGACATCAGGGAGCCTCAGCTCCCAAGAGCCCTAGTCTGAAGGTGGAGGCTCTGTGGGTTTGGGGGCTCAGTCTGCTCTCTGAATGTACTGGAGGATGGTCCCACTGAGTGGAGGCTCCCTGAGTTCCAGGAAGACTTCTTGGAAGAGGCAGTCCCTGAGGACTGGGAAGGGGCTGGATTTGGGGCAGGGACTATAGGAGGGACTGGTCTGCGGTTGGAGGCAAGACACAGTGCGCTGGATTCTGAGTCTGAGTGGTCCCGTGCACCTGGATTCAGTCTGCTGTTCTGCGAACTGGGGACACTGCCTGGGCACTGCCCAGCTCCTGGGGGCGCGGGATGGAGGGAGGAGTGCTTGTACACAGTAGGCCCGCATGGCTGCCAGGGGCTGCATGGTTGGTAAGGCCTGAGGAGTTCTAGAAGCTGCCTCAAACCCATTCCGCCGCCCCTCTGCCACACTGGGCTGCAGCTCAGCCCACCCAGCTGTAACCTTCCCGGGCACAGGAGGGAGGGTGAAATCTGTGCTGAGCTGTGAGGTGCCAACAAGGGTTCCTTCCTCCCTCCACCTTGCCGTGTGACCCTGGCTAATCCCAGACAGTCTCTGGGCCTCAGGCTGAGACCCAGACCCTATCCTTGAGGACACAGCCTGAGGTCTGTGGGAGGTCAGAGCTTACTCCTGCTACCCAGGGTTTGGCCTCAAGGACAGATAGGGGCTCACCAAGGAGCCCAAGCTTCCTGGGAGGAGATGGGCCCTACAGAGGGGCTGGCACAGGAGAGAGCAGGTGCCCCAGAACATGGTAGCTCAGGGGCTCTTGAGCTGAGCAGAGCCTACAGGAGTGGGGCCTGCCTGCGGCTGCCAGGCACCAGGGTGCTGGCTCGGGGCTAGTGGGTCACAGTGGAGGAACTCCTGAGGCTGGGCATGTGGGCCCAGGCCTGGGTTCAACTCCTGATTCTACCCACGACAAGCTGTTTCGCCTTTGTGTGCCTCAGTGTCTTCGTCTGTAAAATGGGAATGAAAATGGTGCTTAGTGCTGCGCCTGACATACAGGGAGTGCTCGATAAATGCCAACTACTTGCCGGGTTTCCCGGTGGTGGAAGCAGGTAGGCAGGACTTCAACGGCCATTCCAGACCCCACCTCTCAGGCTGCTGGGGACAGGCTGTGGCCTAGGGAGTCCTGAGGCCTGGGATGCTGGGTCAGGTCAGGAAATGTGGGTGCGTCTGCCTTTCTGGTTCCTCCCCCCTCCCCAGTGCCTGCTGGACAGGGTGTGCAAAGAGCTGGAGTGTTTCAGAGTGGGCAGCGTGGGTTATGTCCCAGCTCATTCATCCCCTCGGTGGCTGCATGGCTCTGAGCAGATCATTCACTGTACCTCAGTTTCTCCACCTGTAAAATGGGACCGAGGGCCATTAGGAGGGTTAGGGGAGATGATGCAGGAAGATAGCACCCATCCTCTTCCCCACAGGCACATGCTGGGTGCCTGCTGTCCCATGTTACCGCCCTGCTCTCCCCCTCTCTGCTTCAGTGCTGGGGTCAATGGCAGGAGAGGGACTTTGGGGACTGGGTGACTGGCTTGGCCGCGATGGCAGCTGACCTGGATGTTCTGTCCTGGATTCAGGGAAAGCTTGGGGTGTCGGGGGCAGAGGACAGGCCTTAGGGACCATCTGGGCCTGCAGGGCAGCTGCAGACATGGAGAGGCGTGGAAGGCGGTGGGAGCTGGGCCTCGGCAGGGAGTCAGGACCATGACCGGAGGGTCAGAGCTGCAGGGCCTCCGCCTGCTCACCACACCCATGGGTGGGTGGCGCCCGCAGAGGTGCTGCCCAGGGTCACACAGCAGTGAGTGGCCAGAGTGAGGGTGGAGCCCAGTCTGGCAGCTTGGGCTTGGACACTGTCACTTTGCACAGTGCCTGGGCCGGCCTGGAGTGGCTGTCTCTCCCTGTCTCCCTCTCCCTCTTTCTCTCTGGTCTGCCTGCCAGTTTGCAGCGGCCTTCGTGTGGCTCCCTGGGGCCCCACAAGGAGGCGGAGGGACTAAATTTGGGGGAGCGTGCATGTGTATCCTGTGATGTGTGTGTGTGTTGTGGGTTGGAGAGTGTGCATGTAGAAAACGTGTAAATGTGTATACTGCCTTCTGACTGGGGAGCTGACACGTGCTCTCTGGATGTGAAATGGGGAGCAGTGAGCTGTGCCCCCTCCCATTGCCAGCAGGGCCCTTCCCCACGTCTCCGGGCCCTGCAAACACATGTACACCCCTGTCTTTACCCATGTGGGGTTCACCTTGGCTCTTCGCGGGGCCCCTCGCTCCTCACCCCAGGCGTCTCCCCTCAGGCACAGGGGGGCCATCCCGATTTACCTTGGTGCGGGTCCCCTTGCTTAGCAGGTTCCCTGTTGTGTCCTGAGTCCAGGGTTTGAGTCTCAGCTCTGCCCTTTACCCTCTGTGGGCCAGATTCTCAGACTGCCCATACAATCAAAGGGAATCATTTGCTCCTTTTATTTGATGACACTTAAGTAACACCATGTGGTGGACACTCTTCTAAGAATGTTACAGAAATTAAATCCTCATGACAATCCAACAAAATAGCTTATCCCCATTTTACACATGGGGAAAGTGAGGCCCAGAGAGGTTAAGGACCCTATCCATGGTCACACAGCAAGTCAGTGGTGAGACCAGGAATTGAACCTGGGACACTGGTTCACAAGCCGCCCTCCTAACTGCCTTGCTGTGTTGCGTGCCCTTGGTAACCCACGGAGAGGTGCTTGGGCAGGGCACTTGTTGAAGGACAAGTGACTAGACATCATCACCTCCAGCTCTCCTGTACAGAGTCTGAACTTCAGAGGGCAAGGACTTGCCCCTATCTGAGCAGGGAGTTGGACCCAGGCCTCCTGGCTCCCAGTCCTGAGCCCTTTTGCTTGTGCACTCGTGTACACTTGCAACACACACATTCACACACACACGCTATGCTGTGATCCAAAAGCTTCCCTCTGAGCGCTGCTCAATTTTCTAGCCTAAAAGTGTCCATCTGTCCATCTCGCTGCCAAAGCCGTAGGCTGAACACCTACCGGGGCATCTGTTCTGGGGCCTCCCCACAGCCTGAGTCTGCTTCCCCTCCGCCCCCACCCCGCCCTGCCCCGCCATGGGGCAGGAGTCTTGGAAGGGAACCCTGGGAAGGCGGGGCTAGTCCAGGGGACACTGCCTCAGGCACATTTCTGGCTGTGTCCCCTGCTTCTGGCCACATCCACCCAGTCCCACCTCAAGATCTCACCTGCTCAAGCTTCGTGCCCCGCCCCCCCCCCACCCCCGGGCTGGCTTAGGCTTTGCGGGGAGGAGGTGTCATTCCCAGGGACCAGCCTCCCCCTCCGCCTCCCCCCAGAAGTCTGCCCCACTGCCCTGGGAGGGTGGTAATTAGTGTGAGGCAGGCTGATTAGCTCAGAAATTAAGTCTTTGTTTCCCTGGCTCCCCAGTTTCCCTAATTGAGCAGATGCAGAGCAGGGAGAGGTGGGGGGCGGCCTGGTTGGTCACGGGAGTTGGGTAGGGGCACACGTGGCTGCGTGTCTCCTGCAGAGGTTGGCAGGGTGCAGGGTGAGCATGGCACAGTTTGGCGCCTGGGTGGGGGAATGCGGAGTGAGGGAATGGGGATACTGGGGGATGAATAGGGGCAAGGTGCCCAGGCTGCAGCCCTGGGGGTGTGTTTGTGGGGCTTGGGGGGGCATCTCCCCCAGTACCCCACTCTGGGTGCTTGTCTGCATTCGCTTGCCCCTCAGGTCTTCACATCCAGTTACTAACCATGACTGCTCTCATTCACTGAGCGCCTGCTCTGGGCGGTCCCGAGGCAGGGCACTTTTTGCATATTGCCTTGTTCTGCCCTCAGAGGATGGTGGAGGGAGGGGACTCCTCAATTTTTTTAGAGGGAAAACCTAAGGCTCAGAGAGGTGAGGTGTCTTGCCCAAGGTCACACAGCCTGGAGTGGCCAGGGCAGGGTTCAGACCCAGACCCTGTCCTGGAGGGAGGGAGGGACCCTGTGATCAGATGGTAGCCAGCCCAGGTCCTGCACGCTAGGGCTGGAGAGGCTTTTGTCCTCGTTTGCCACATGGCGACCGCTGCATCTGCCTGCCTGCGTTATTGGGAGGAGCAGCAATGACAGCTGTAGTAGTGACGACAGTGATCTGTGCCAAGCAGGTGACAAACGCTTGACATGTTTTCATGTTTCACACTCACAGCAATCCCAGGAGCCATGGGTGGCACCGGTGGTACCCCCGTTTCACATTCGCAGAAGCCGAGGTTGAGGGAGGTGAGCCCCACCCCCTGCCCTTCCCACAGTCAGTAAGTAGGGGACCCAGGATTCAGCCCGGGGCCACCTGACTCCAGGCCCCTCTTCCCTGATCACCATTCTGTGTGGGCTGTAACACGTTCAAGGTACCTGGTGTATAGTAGATGCTCGACAAAGGTTAGTGTCCTGCCTGCTCCCTGACCCTGAAGGAGCAGGTCCCTGGAGATTCTGTGTCTCTGGGGCTTCGCCTGGGGGTTCCAGAGGGGCAGCCCTCCTCATACCTCGGGTAGATATTGCTTTTACTTCCATTTTACAAATGGGGAAGTTGAGGCTCAGAGAGGAAATGACGTGCTCAGGATCTCACAGGCAATGAGGCGTAGCAGCCGCGATTCGAACCCACGTGGTCTGGCTCCAAGTGCTGCCATGCGGAGCACCCACTCTCAGCCACACCTGTCCCCAAGGAGTGATCCCCTCTCCCGGCCTGATTCTCAGCCCTTGCTCTGGGGGTGAAGCCTGTGCCCCCTGCCTCCTCCTAGCAGCTGTGTGCCTGGGGTACCTGAGGCTCCATTTCTGCTGTGCTCTGCCTCTGGCTGTTGGGCATCAGGCATGGCTACCTCCTGACTGGACATGACCTTCGGGGTGTTCCTCTGGCCCCTAAACCTCAACTTGTCCCGAATGGAATTCTTCCTCTTTCCTCCTCTACCCCTTCTCTGAGGCCCTCTGTGCCAGGGTGGGCTCTGCCACTGCCCTAGGGACACCCGCAGGGACCCTGGGAGTCATCTCTGACCTGCACCCTCTGTCTCCTGTCCTTGTCCTGGAGGTCACCAAGTTCTGATCTCAGAGCTCCCCATTGCCTGCCCACCCCAGGCCCTTGCCCGCAACAAATCCCCATCCCAGACCTGGGCTGTTGCCCTCGCTTCTCCAACTCATTCTGTACCCTTTTGTCATCGGTATGAGCTCCCCAGCATGTCACTGGCTCCCACTGTCCTTGGGCTAAGATCCAGAACCCTTACCCTGGCTCCTGAGACCCACCGGGACTTGGCTGAGCCTTGGGGCTGCTGCTCAGGGGTCCCTCTCCCTCACCGATCCAGTTCCTTAAAAGTGCCACCCTCTGGGCACTGTGAAGGTGGTTGCTTGGCCAAGATCACCTTCAGCAAAGCCTTCCCCCAGGATAGACAAGACCCCTCAGGTGCCCCTGCACGGGGGACCTCCCTCTAGTATGCCTAAGAGTGCTTTGGGCGGCATGATGCTGCCAATTTTGCAGATAGGGAAACTGAGACTCAGAGAGCTGAGCTGGCATCTGAACCCAAGCTTCTCTCACTGTGGAGTCCGTGTTCTTCCTGGTGTGTGCATGTGTGTGCACGCGTGTGTACACACCACAGGCACTGCTGTCTGCTGTCTGTGACAGGCGCTGTTTGGGCTGGGTTGAGCCGCCTCCACGGGAGAGGTCTGTGGCAGTCTCCAGAGGCCGAGCCTGCCTCTTCCTTCTGGGGGTGGGGATGCTATGTGTGAAGCGGGGTGGTGTCAGCCCCTTGCCAGCCCCCTGGGACCACAGCCTCCCAGTGCCTCCCCCTTCTTTCCCCTTTCTTCAAAACAAACACCCGCGAGTCCAAACCACCCATCCAGCCAAGGCACAGATGGAGCCTGAGTTGGAATTAATTAGTCCTGTTGCTAGGGCAACCAGGACCGGGACGAGATCTAGCCTTTTCTCTCAGCCCGCCCCCATCTGCCAGGCCCCACCCCTTCTTCAGGGCCCCGCCCATCCCAGACCCTGGCCCCACCCTCTCTCCCTGCTTCAGCTGGTGGTTTCTGGAAGGAGAGGATGAGGATCTTCAAGCACTCGGTTTGAGTCCCTACTCGGCGCTTTTGGCTTGGTGGGAGCTTGGGCAAGGTCCCAAACCACCAGGAGCCACACATTGTTTGCCACCTGCGTGGCAGAGGCATGGAGGGGGCTAGCTGAGACTGATGAGAGGAAGAAGGAAGCGGCCTGAGCTTGAGATACCATAAGGCTAGCCGTGGGCATGCGGGGCTGCAGCGGCAGCTGGGCAGCGATGAGACCTGTCAGAAGGGCCAGCTCTACAGCCGACAGCACTGGTGGAGCTGCCTTCCCTGGCCGCAGGTCCTGGACTCGGTCCTCCTCCTCCTCCATCCCGACCTTGTTCCTCTCACCCTCTGAGCCTGCGCCCCTCCAAGGCCTCACCTGACCCCAACGAGCAGGTGTGTTCTCCCTCTCTGTCCATTGGTCCGTCCACCAGTCTGTCCTGCTCTGTTTCTTCCTGTGTGGTCCTGGGAAAATCCCTTAGTTTCTCTGTGCTTACAGTTCCTTGTTTGAAAACGGGCTCAACGTGTGGACTGGTGTGCCAAGGAAAGCCCCAGTGCAGATCCTAGCCTGTGGTACCTGTTCAGTGGCTTCTTGTACCACTGCAAACGAGGTGCAGTTTGTGGTCAGGAACAGCCATTCCTAGAGGTGTACGCAAGGTGGAGGAGACAGAGGGGACCAGAGAGGAATGTGGCAGCTCCAGCCCTCGTCCCCCATATTTTGGAGCCCCCAGCACCGGGCTCTGCTGGGCTTGGCACACAGGAGTGCCACCCTCGCCTGGCATGCTCATTGCTGGGCAAGGCTGAGGCTCTGGCAGGTCCTGGCTCCTGCTCGGCTCCCCACCTGGTCCTGGAACACGCTGAGCCCATGGAGGCCAAGCGCTGTCTCTCCAACCACTTGACTAATGAGCCATTCGCTTTGTCGTGTGCCTAGGGGGTGTCTCTCAAGCTGGTGTGGTGGGGCAGAGGCTCAGGAGAGAAAACAGGCCAGGGCTGTGGGCCACCCTTCTGTAAGCCTCAGTTTCCTTATCTGTCAGCTGGGCCTAACGAAACCTTCAGTGAGATCAGCTACGAGAGGCAGACACTAGGCCTAGCAAACTCACACAGCCACAGAGCCCAGGTCACATGAAGGTGTGCGTCTGGGCCCAGTGAGGCAATAGAGTGTGGTGGGGCCTGTGGTAAATGCCAGGGCTCAGGGGCCGCCTGATGGCATCAAACTGGGATTTGTATCCAATGCTGAGCCGCCAACAAAACTGATCCTCAGGCTGCATTTGGAGCTGCCAGCTTGCCCCAGAAGGTAAACTCTACAAACGGATTAACTTGGTAGTGGTGGTGGGGGCTGGTATTTAACTCTCCTTTACATAGTAACAAGGGCTAGTGTTTATTGAGGGCTTGCTCCGTGCCAGGAGGGAGCTAAGTACTTTACTGGGATTATCTTGCTGGATCCTCACACCAACCCAGAGTCAGGCAGGGTGCAATTGCAGTTGTTACTCTGTAGACCAGGCAATTAAACCGGAGAGGGTAAGTCAGAGCCCAAGGTCACACAACTGTAGGGGAGGGTGCGGGGCTCATGCCTGGGCCTTTGATTCCTTATCTGGGGGTTTTCCCTTCAGCCTGCTTGGGGCAGGGTGGACAGAGGGAAGGCAGACCCAGTTGGCAGGGACACACCAAAATCAGCAGCTTTTCCTTTCTCTCGCAGAGCAGGCTGGGGAGGGAGGTGAAACAAAATTAAACAAACGAACGGTGTTGTGGAGCTCAGGAAGAATAACTTATTTTTTATGAGCTTGTTAACATTTGTGAAGTTAAGTAAGCGGAAATTTATGCCCTTCATTTGCATGCATTAAAGGGAGGGCCAACGGGGCCCAGCACAGTTGCAGGGAAACTCAGCACCTCCCAGGGCAGCTCGGGTAACCAGCTCCATCTCTGGGGGGTTTGCTTGGGCTGCTTTTGGGGATTTCTTCAGACCCAGCTGTGGCCCCTGTTTCCTGTGGCTGTGGCTTTCCTTGCTCTGTCTGGCAGCAGCTGGACTGGAAGCCATTGGGTCAACTGGGCCCTTAGTTGAATGGCTGAATGTTCTAGAAACTGTTTCCAGCCTCTCCAGGGGCCTCAGAAGGGGCAGGAGGCCCAAAGGCCACTGTTTTTGCTGCCCAAGAGCTGTGGGCATATTGCTTTTAGCGCTCTGGGCCTCAGTGTCCTCATCTGTAAAATGGGGACACAGCCTCATAGTGTTGTGTACTCTCCATGACACTACTCATCTGAGATGACATTGGCTTTTGGGGCTGGGGATGCCCCCTTGGCTAGGTGACCTGGCTCTTTGGGGACCTGCTGTTTCCTCTGGGCCAGAGAGTATGGTGGCCCTCCCTCTGAGAGGCCTTACTGGGTGCCCCTCCCCACCTTGGCCACCTTGTCCTGCACCCCACAGCTCCCCCACCCTACTGCAGTTGCTGGTCTCCCGCAGGCCTCCCCTGGAGCCGTAGCTTCCTGTAGGCAGAGCCACCTGCCCTGACCACCGTGGGTGCCCGCAACTGCCCCACTGAGAAACGGCATTGGGTGAGCAAGGGAGGGAGATGCACAACCTCACCCACTGCATGGGTTTTCATTCCTTTGGAATTCAGAGTCCCTTCCAGGTGTGTAGTGACGTGTGGTTGTGAAAGCACTCCCAGGCTGATGCTGTCTGTCGCTCGCTCTCTACCTTCAGACCCCCCTGCAAAGGAGGCAAGGCGAGGACTGCTATGCACAGTTGCAGAGGGGAAACTGAGGCCCAGGCAGAAGCGTGGGCTTGAGCCCATCACTCACTCACCCACTCATTTGCTTGTTCAAGGAGACTTTTGGACTTCTGCTCTGTGGTAGGCATTTGGAATCTTGGGAGGAATAAGTGGGGTCCTGCCCTCCAGGGCCTTAGAGGCTGCACTGCATGGGCACGTACAGCAGGGGCCGGAAGCTGCAGAGTGAGGAAAGAAGTCGGGAAAGGCTGCAGATTTTATCCTGACCCCACGGGAGGCAGTCGATAGGTGAGGGGAGTGGCGGGGAGGAAGGTGACGGCCACGGTAGTAGTTCAGGTGAGCCACTGGAGGCCAGTTAAGGTGGGGACAAGGGGGCGGATTCATGCTAGTTGTTGCTGGTGAATGAACTTGTTCCCTCTATCCAAGGGGCTCAGGGAAGGCTCGGGAGGGAAGTAACTTTATTGAGCAGACTGTTCTAAAGCATCTGATGTGGGCCAAGCATTGTGCAAGGCGCTGGGGGCCTGGGGTGAAAGAATAGTCCCTTCTGTCAGGGATCCCACAGCCAAGGGGGAAGATAGATACCTGGTTGGGCTGGAGGGCTTCCTGTAGGAGGCGGCTTCGAGTCCTGCATAAGGAGTGGCATTCATGAAGTGGAGATGGGGCACGCAGGCATTTAGAACCGGGTATGGATGACGTGTTTCAGACAGCGCTTCAGGGTGGGAAGAACTGAGGAATTGGGGAGGGGAGTTCTTGCAGGTGCTGTTCTTGGGTCAGGCTGGAGGGATGGGAAGCTGGTGATGGTGTGAGGGGTGGGGGGAGGGGCCCAAGCGAAGGAGGAGTCAGAGATTGGTGGGGAGCATGTGTGTGCATGCATGTTACATATATGTGCACTTGTGTGCAGGGTGAGGATTGATTTGTTCTGATAGTATCCTCAGTACCCAGGGTGTGTTGGAGGAGAGATTTGCAGAGGCAAGCCCACGCTGAATCATGAGGGGTCTTGAGTGTTGGGATAAGGACCAGGGAGGCACCGGAAGCTTCTGAGCAGGGCAGCGACCCACAGGTCTGCCTGTGCTTCGGGAAGCTTCCTCTGGCGATTGTGTGGAGCATGGGTGCAGGCAGGGTTATTGGGCATGGGTCTCTGGGCTCCTTTAAGAGACTGCTGCACCTGCCGGGGGAGCATTAGTGGGTGGTGGCAAAGCAATGTAAAGGAGGGAGGGGGACAGAGCACAGGGAGGGCGGTGAAGGAGGTGGCATTTGATCAGGGCAGCAGAAAGTGATGGTTGGACTCTGGAGGTAGAAGGGAGGACGCAGCAGGTGGCTGGAATGCGGGTGGGGGAGGGCAGTCTGTTCAGGATGCCTTTGAAGAATTAAAGGGAGGCTTGAGCTGGAAAGGAACATCATTAGTGAGGACTCGGCCCCTGTGCAGTCTCTACCCAGCACTGTGTGCTCAGCTCCACACGTACAGCAGCCTGGCTTTGGGTGGGTCCTTCATTTCATTGTCTGTGAAATGGGGATGCTCTTAGAACCTGCCTTTCGTGGGGCTGCTGTACAGGTTAGATGAGAGAATCCACCCACAGCCCTGCCCGAGAAATGCTTCCTAGTTACTGGCGCGTATGGCTGCGGCAGTGATGGCAGGTGCGCAGGGCAGCCTGCCATCCCCAGGGACAGATGAGAAATCTGCTCAGAGAAGCTGTTCAGCCTGCTTGAGGCCACACAGCTGAGGGGGCGCACAGAGCAAGGGTCTGGATCCAAGTTGTTTGGCCCCCAGACTTGGTGCCTGAATGCCCAAGTGCCCAGAACGCCTGAAATGCCCCACCCAGGATGCTCCATGAATATGGTCCCCTCCTTCTGCTCACAAGCTCCTGGATCTGGAGCAAGGAGAGTGGGCAGGAGTCTAGTTCGGACCCCTAGCTCGGCCCCCACCTTCTGTGAGGCCCCAGGTCAGCTGCTTGCCCTGGAGCCTCAGTCTCTCCATCCATAACCGGGGCCCAGGTAGCAAGGCTCCTGGTAGGGTTCTGTTCGTGTTCTCTTGCTTTCACGGCACCAGCCTGACCACACTGCCCAAGCCAGCTGAGGCCAGCATGGGCACAGGCACTGCAGCACTGGTCGATGGTCTAATGGTTGTTATAATAATGATGATGATAATAATAATAGCCCTGGCTGGTGTAGCTCAGTGGATTGAGTGCAGGTTGTGAACCAAAGGGTCGCTGGTTCGATTCCCAGTCAGGGCACATGCCTGGGTTGCAGGTCAGGTCCCCAGTGGGGGCCACATGAGAGGCAACCACACATTGATGTTTCTCTCCCTCTCTTTCTCTCCCCTCCTTCCCCTCTCGCTAGAAATAAATAAATAAATAAATAAAATCTTAAAAAAAGAAAATGTCATGTGTTTTAAAATAATAATAATAAGAAGAAGAAGAAGAAGAAGAAGAAGCTGGGAGGCCCTGTTCTCACCAGTATTAATGATGAGCCCACTTGGTGTGTGGGGAGGTGGGTAGGCGGGGACAGAGGCCCTCTGGGAATGACATGCCTGGGGGCTGTGGGGTTCTGCTTTCTCACTTTCCCACACCCCAGCCTTCTGCTAGCACCGGGCACAGAAGGGCATGTGGTACCTTCTCCGCCCTCATGAAGGGAAATGGTGACTGCGGTGGGGGGTGGATGCCACTAATTGCTGGAGAACGTAAAGACGCTGTGGAGTGGTGAAACCAGGCCAGGGTCAGGGTGGGCTTCCTGGAGGAGGTGATGCCTGAGCTGAAGCTGGTAGGGGCTGATGGATGGTGGTGAGTGGCAGGGAGAGGGAAGGGTGTGTGTCTGTGCAGGGCTGGCAGCCTGGTGTGGGCCGGGAATGTGCGGTGGCGGGGGGCTGTGTACTGGGGTGGGAGATGGGAAGGTATGGGCCCACCTCATGGCAGTTCCAAATGCCAGTAAGGATCTTGGCCTCTGTCCCTGGGGTTCAGGGGCCCCCAGAAAGATCGAGAGCAGGAGAGGAAGCATCAGAGCTGCCCTCTAGAAGATTCCTTCTGGCCGCTGCACAGAGGGGCTGAAGGAGAAGGAGGCTGCAGTAGACAACTGGGGGAGTGAAGACGGCAGCCTGTCCTGGTGAGGTGGGGCGCACAGGGCAAACGTGGGAGGCATTTTGAGGATAGAAATGGCCGACTTGGTGGCTGGTCTAATCGTCACCGTGTGGCAGGAAGAGGAGGAGCAGAGGTGCAGTGGGGATCTGAGGCCTGAGCAGGCAGGTGGGATGGTAACCGTGGCTGGCTGGAGACATGTGGCCAGGAGTGGGTTTGGGCGAGATGACAACTGGACCGGCCATGCTTGGGGCATCTCAGGGCTCCTGTGGAAGTTGCAGCCGGCGAAGGCCGGGCTCTGGGTGACCAGGGCAGGGACAGAGCCCAGAGGAGCAGCAGTGTTTAGGGGCTAGGCCTGGACTGCGATGGGGTGTGGCCACGAGGCCTCCGCTAAGGCCCCTGCCTTCTCTGGCCTCAGTTTCCTCCCCTGTCACATGACAGTGGCATGGACATGCTAAGGGAGCTGCCAGCTTGGACCTTTTCTGAAGTGTTCCAGAGGGTCTGGAGGGGCCCGAGCGAGGTGCCCTGGGGTGGCGGGGTGTCTCACAGGGAACAGCTTTCGTACTGCAGTGTGGGAATGAGTGCACTAACAGAGTTTGCATGGCCAGGATTTCCTGAGAACCTGCTGAGCGCCGGTCCCTCACGTGGGGTCTGGGACACTTGGCTGTGGTCCCCACGCTCAGAGCGGGTGTGCGATGATAAAGCCCCCAGAAGGCCAGAGCGTTACCTTACTTTAAGCAACCCCAATCTGTGATAATTTAGGCATTTTAGAATAAATATTAGAGACCAGTTATTTATTTTACAAAGCAATTTGCAGGAGGGTTTCCTTAAATAGCAAACATCTCTAGTGGCTGTGCACTGGGTTCCCATTTGCCCGAGTCCCCTGCTGGCCCGCGAGTTCCCTGCTCATTTCCGCCGCCAGGAATCCTCGGCCAGGCTTGCAGTGGGGGCCTGTCAGACATGGAGGGTCTGTCTGGTTGGCAGGGGGCAGCCCCTCTGGGGGTCCCCGGCACCCTGGGTGGCAGGAGGATCTTGGAGACCCCAAGTCCTCTCAGTTAATCTCAGCTTCGGGTGCCTGGGGGTCAGTGCCACTGGCCTTCTGTTGGCCTTGTGGTGCTCTTGGTGACAGCAGGCAGGGACTTGCACCCTTCTTGTACCCAAACCCCGAATGTGCTCTCAGTTCCTTTCCACCCTGGGCTTCCCAGCCCTTCCCAGTCCCCTGCAGGCCAGAGACCGGTTTTGCCAGCCTAGGGCCTTGTGCGTAGTAGGCCCACAGGCATGTGGACAATGTGCTGCAGCAGAAGGGACCCCCAGGTGTCTCATCCACCCCTAAAGGTGGAAGCCAGAGCCCCAAGTAGGAAGGGCCTGGCTTTGGTCCTTGCTGCCCCAGAGCTGAGTGGCGAGGGAGCCGGCAAGGAGAAGCCTCTCCCCCAGAGTGCCTGGCAGCAGGGGGCCTGGGTGGGGGGTTGGGGAGGTGGGGGGGTCCTGGAGCAAGATGCAGGGCAGAACAGCTCCACCACTCCATGCTGGTGTGTCTCAGGCTCCTCCTCCTCCTTCAGGCAGGTGGCTTCACCACTCTGGGCCTCAGTTCCCTCATTTAAGAAATGGGTCTGCCCTGCCTGGTGTGGCTCAGCTGGTTGAGTGCCAGCTGGCCTTCGAACTGAAAGGCCTTCGAGTCGAAAGCTTGTTCGATTGTTGGTCAGGTTTTCAGGCCAGATCCCTAGTTGGGGGCGTGCAAGAGGCAACTGGTTGATGTTTCTCTTGCACATCGACGTTGCTCTCCCTCTCTTTCTCCCTCCCTTCCCTCTCTCTAAAAATAAATAAATAAAATCCTTTAAAAATATTAAGAACAGAAGAAATGGGTCGGATGACCCGCCATCCTGTTAAGGGCAGGGCTGTGTCTGCACACAGATGGAGGCTGGCGAGGCCTTCACTGTGGTCTGCCAGGTTCCCCGGTGGCACTGACCGCACCACGCCTGGGGATGTTGCTGTCTTGGCCTGACAGGGTTGCTGTTTCAACCATGCGGGGAGCTGGAGCTGCAGTGGGAAACACACTGTGCCCCCAGGGCAGCCCTGATGCTGTGGGGGACAGATGCCCATCGTGGGGTCGGATGAGAAGGGGGACATTCACTGCAGGAGAGTGGGGAGCCGCCTTGGGGAGAAAGCAGGAGAAGGGTCTGGCGTGGACAGCTCGCTCAGGTCCTGTGGGGCCTTGATCGTCAAGGAGGATTTCTAGCTTTAGTCTGGGAGCTACAGAAGCTTCTGGAAGGGCTTTAAGAGGGGGCCATCTGTAGATGCATGATAGATGGTGTTTTGAGAGGCTGTCTGGCAGCCTAACAGAGCAGAGGGGAGAAACCCAGGCGATGCCAGGAGGTTCTGGGAGGTGGTGGTTGCAATTCAGCTAAGAGCCATTGGTGGCCTGGACGCACAGGTGTGTGGCCTGGACAGGTGTTGGAGTGGATTGGGGATGAGGGATAAGGCAGAGGGCAGAGTCAGGTGTGATTCAGATGATGGAACCAAGGCACAGAGAGGTTTGGTGATGGGCCCACCATCACACAGCTAGTTGGTCGGGGAGCGAAGCATTTTCAGGCAGCAGTGGCTTGGCCTGCTCCTGCTGGCAGTGAGTGGCCCTGCACAGAGGTGCTGTGGGGTGGAGGCGGAGGGCAGGTTCGAGCCAGCAGGGCAATGCTGGCGGTGGTGTTCTCACGCTTCATCCGTGGGCCTGCTCAATGCCAGGCATAATGGAGATGGGTCAGGTGTTTGCCAGGGAATGGGGGACCCACTCTGTGTGGCCACAGCTCCATTAGGCAGGGTTGGCACACAGAGGAACAGTCCGGAAAGGAGGGAGCCAGGCCAAGACAGCATCCGAGGGTCCTGACTCCGGGCAGCATGGGTGAGGGTGAAGCACCCAGGACCCCTAGTGAGAGACACCTGGTTTACAGCTGGTGCCAGCATTTCCTGGGAGATGCCTGGGCCTCACCAACCTTGATTTTCCCACCTGTAAATTGGAGGGTGTTCTAAGAAGTGTGGGAAAGTCGGGGCTTAGCGAAGGCCTGGGGCCTGGTCCATACTCAGAAAATGTGGGGCGCTGTTATTGTCATTGTTGCTGCCCTCGCTGTGTTCATGCTGCAGCTGATGCCCACCCTCCCTGGCCGTGGGGTCAGTGGCCTCTGCTTTGGGGCATATCATGGTCTGCCTAGCCAGCTTAGCCTGGGGGACAGGTGACGCCCTGGAGGTAATGAGCTGGTGCAGGGCCTGAGGCCCACTGTCTGCAAAGCCCAGGCCCTGGGGTGAGTGGAGGCTGAGGGTGGGGATGATCAGGAAACCACCGAGAGAGAACAGAGGGTTATGCAAATCCAGGGAAGACAGAGTGCAAGGAAGGGGCGCAGGAGTCTGTAGAAGGATAGGACGGGGTTGATTTGAGGAGCTAGGCGGTGCTTAGAGACTATCCTTTGCCTGATTTTACTGGGTAAACCAACAGGAGGCCCAGAGAGGGTAAGGGCCTGGCTCACAGTCACACAGCAGCTGGGTTGGGAGCAGACCTGCCTGCTTGTGTGCGGTCCTGGGTGCGCCCCACTCTGTGAAGGAGGGATTTCTCGTTTACCCAGGGAGTTTAATAATGAATGAAGTCGAATGTCTTTAATGCAGGCAGCAGGCCCGAAGTAATAAGGGACTCTGTATTAATTCGGAAGTTAATGAATATGCAGGTGTGTCTGAATGATTAATGGGGCTTCTGAAGGCCTTGGAAAGGTGTATGTGAGTCGCTGATGATGGAAATGTGAATATTTCATACATCTGGGAAGTCGGAGAAACTGAGGGGCTGGTGGGCATTAATGAACCAGAGGACCCTGGTGCCGTAGAGGGCTGAACACGCAGACACTTGGGGGCGTAGTCGGTGTCACGGCCGGGTGCACTCACTGCTTGTTGTGTGATCTTGAATGAGTCACTGGATCTCTCTGAGCCTCAATTTCCTCCTCTGCAGAGCGGGTACAAAAACAGTACCTGCTTCCTAGGATCCTGAGGACGAAATGGGTGACAAGTCCTTAGCACAGGGGCCGTACCTCTGATACCTGCCACAGCCTTTCTAGAAAAGGGCAGAGAAGTGTTGAGGAAGGCCAAGGAAAGTATAACAGTGACAAATTCCCCTAAATTTAAAGCCGAAAGTGGACCACACTTTCGGTTTGTAGGGGGGACGTCTCTCATCAGTCTGCCCCTCGGCTCCTTGCAGTTGTGTGGGGTGGGGCAGAGGAGATGGGTCTTGGGAAAGCTGGGGCTCAGGGAGGGCGGGTCCCTGCCCAAGTCACCCAGCCAGCTGGGGCAGCGTCGGGCCCGGGCCCACATCCACACGCCTTGCCCATGAATCTCAGAGGGGCTGGAGGTGGAGCCACCAGCCAGCAAGAGGGCCCCTCTGTGCGCTGACCAGAGAGGGCCTCCAGCGTATGATGGGCCAGCGGCTGGTCCACATCGCCGCTCAAAGCCTCAGTTTCTCCACGTGGCGGGTGAGGGTCTGTCTGCCACCCAGGGCTCATTTGAGGCTTTGATGAAGAAGCAGGGCCCTGGCCCCTCCCCTGCGCCTGGTTTTGGGGGGATGGTCCCAGACTCTGGGAATGTTGTCCCTGGAGATGTCTCACTTGTGCTGGGAGTTTCCGTGCACCAGCCCTGCCTCGTTTGGGAGGAACAGTGGGTGCTGGGCCACTTTGTAGTTTTGGGATCTTGGGCGCATCCCTTAGTCTCTCTCAGCCTCCATTTCTTCATCCTTCAAGTGGCTGTAACAGCGTGGCCGTTGTGTATTAAGTGTGCGGGCCTGGCACACAGTTGGTGGTGGGTGAAGTGAGATACCCCCCAGACCCCTGCCACCCCAAGCCCATGTCATAGCCCTGTGCTTGGGCGGGCGCCCTGTTTTATGCTCTCATGGTGCCTCATTAGCCCGTGAACATTTAGGGGTGCTGTGTTTGGCCCTGGGTTTACAGGGAGAGTAAGATTGCCCTCCCTGTCCCCGTCCCTGTCCCGGCAGAAGGCAGGGTCCCTGGATGCAAGCTGGGATGGGCTGTGGGAGTCAGCCCTTGGGTGGGGGGAGAGGTGCTTGTTGATCTTGCTGTCTTCCCCACTAGAGCTCCCACCTGGGGCTGTCTTTTGGCTGGGAGTCCTCAGCTCACAGTGGGAGGTGCTGAAAGAACGGTTGTTGGAATGACTGAGGGAGTGAAGGAGGGAATGGCTGGGGTCTAGGCCCCTTTGCCTGTCTCTCCCCAGCTCCAGCCAGCGAGCAGGGGCACAGCCAAGCCCCTCCCTCGGCTGTCCCAGGTGGGCCCAGGGTGAGCGGGCCTTGCATCCTTTCCTTCTCCTCCCCAGGTCTTTGGCTGGGGTGCTGAGAGCCTCCCTCCCGTCTGCCCGGCTGGGTCAGGGAATGACAGGGTGTTGGGTGAGGAACCTGAGCCATCTTGGTCATGGGGTAGCATGCTGTTGACAGACGAGGAAACCGAGGCCCAAGGGGAGAGGACTGTGGCACATGGCTAGGGTTACACACCCCTGACCTGCTGGCCTGACTGTGTACTTATAGTCTGCTGATCTACATTAACACCGCGGCCGGCCCAGGCCTTTGCTGCCTGGAGATCTCAGTGTGGCTTTGAACCCTCTGGGGGCTGTGGAGGCAGAACCCACCCCCACGGAAAGGGAGGACATGGCTTCTCACTTTTCCCTTCCCAGCCCTGGGGCTCCTGCTGTGCCTGAGCCTGGGCCTGGGCCAGGCCACCCTGTGGTGGGCTGGACCAATGCCTTTGTCTGGGGTTTGTTGCCACACCTCACTCCCCTCCAGCTCTGCAGGGAGACTGTGGGTACAGCATGGCATCAGGTGCATGGGCCGTGCGGCCTTGGGCAAGCCACCCCCCTCTCCAAGCCTCAGTTTCCTTATCTGTTCCTGCGTTTCCTTGTTGGGCAAACTGCCCACCCGACTTTGTGGGTCAGCCTCTGAGCACAGTGCTTGTGAGGGGGAGTCACTGTTTGTGCTCCTTGCGTCTCTTGTAGTCCTCATTACAAACGGTCCTCGGAGCCCCCAGGGGCTGGAGTGTCATCTCCACTGGACAGATGAGGCCACCAAGGCCCTAGGGGTGGCATGGCTTGCCAGGGCCATACGGCCCAATGGGACAGAATTCGGACTCATCTAAGTCCGAATTTTCCAGCTTCCCAGACCCCGTCTCCTTCCCAGGGCCCTTACGGTCCTTGGGAGGCCAGACTCCTCCCCCCGCCAGCTTGGTTCCCACCCCTGTCGCCACGGAACAGCTCCACTAACTCTATGCTTCTCTTACAGAGCAGAGACGACTGGCTGTCCTGAGCGCAATTCAATTCAACAGACATTTACTGAGTGCCTACTATGCGCCAGGCCTTAGGCTAGGCACTGGGGTGGGGGAGCAGAGAGGAAGATGAGGGTCCCGTCCTCAGGTAGCTCTGGGCTGGGGGGCTCGGGGAGGACAGGAAAGGGCTGAACAGCAGCTCAGAGCTAGGAGAGAAGCTGCCTGCCAGGCTGGAAGCAGCAGATACCTGGGTTCAGGTACATCCATGGGGAACTTCTGTCCCTCGGCTGTGCCTCAGTTTGCCCACCTGTAAAACAGGGGGAGAAGAGCTGGGGTGAAACAATCCCTAGGATCTTTCCAGGATTCCATGAGGATGGACCAGGGGATAGGGGTAGAGCAGGGAAGCTACCACTCTCCCTGCAGAAATCTCTGAAAGCTTCTCAGAGGAGGAGGCATGAAGTCTGGGCTACAGAGGGTGGGGAAGTGTGGGAATGGCATCCCAGGCTCAGGAACAGCATGAGCAAAGGCCCAGGGGACACATGCAGATGGGCAACCTCACCATTCCCTAGGCTGTGAAGGGATGTCGTGGGGTGTGAGCTTAGAGAGGGAGGGAGGGGCCCAAGGGCTACACTTTGGGGTGTGAGCTCTATTTTGTAGGCTGTTGAGGGGGAGAGTCAAGAGCAGATGGTCCTGCTTTGTCCTGCGCCCTTCTCCTCTCCTCTCTCCCTGGGATATACTTCAGGATCACGCTCCTGTGGGGGTGTGTGGCCATGGTCGTGCCTGCACCATGCCAGGTACTTCATACCTGGCCCCACTGCAGCCCTAATGAATGGGCATTCGGGGCGCACTTCACAGGTGGGGGTGACTAGGCTGAGAGAAGGGAGTTTTTTGCCCAAGGCCATGATCTGACCCCCCAACCCCCATGCTTCTCTCACTAGTGCTCGCTAAAGTGGGGGTCTCTGCCCTCTGTGACATCTCCCATCCTAGGAAGCCCCCAAGCTCCGAGGAGTGCCTGCCAAGGGCACCGCAGATGGTTTTGGAGGGGCGGTGAGAGTCCCTCAGATGTCGTTGGCAGGACCAGCTTTCTCCGGCCCCCTCAGGGACCCTCTGAAATGGGGAGTGAGATGGGGCTCCCTCCCACCCTACAGATGAGCAGACTGAGGCCCTGGGCATCATGTGGTTAGTTCAAGGTCATGGCAGTGACAGCCTGGGTAGGGGGCCCCATCTCCTTATCAGTTCTTATCTCGGTTCAAGTCCCTTAAGGTTTGTGCAGAAGCTGACCCCCACAGACCTCTGCAGGGAGTGGAAGAGACTGGTATTGGAATCACAGACCTGGGTTCAAATCCTGGTTTTGTCTTGCACAAACGGTGTGATCTTGAGCAAGTCATTAATCACTCTGAGCCTTGGTTTCCTTATCTATAAAGGGAGAGAGCAGGCCTCTTTCATTGTCACTAATGGGCATCTGTTGAGCACCTACTGGGTGCCTGGTGCTGGGCTGTAATGGAGAATCTGGGCCCTTCCTTGGAGAACTCAGTCCAGGGGCACAAGCAGTAGTTGTGATGTCAGTTGTGATGGAGAAAGCCCAGGGGGCTATGGGAACCCCCCAAAGGACCCCAGCCAGGCCATTATAATTGGTGGGGGGAGGCAGGAGGGCAGGAAAGAAGAGCAGGAACAGTGCCACAGGCCCCATGGGCAGGGCTTCCAATGTCTGTTGCTGGAATTTTCCCCGATCAGTAGGGAGCCAGTGAAGGCTTTTGAGCGGGAGAGTGCCATGCTCAGATTTCCATTTTCTCGCTTGGTCGTCCTGGTGAGACTGGAGGCAGAGACCAGCGAGGATGCTAATTGAGAAATTCACTGGGGCGGAGGAAGGAGGCTGGAGCAGAGCAGGAGCAGAGAGTGGGTACACACAAAGAACTTCCAGGTGCAGGGAGCTGAGCAGCTGAGGATGCTTCTGGCTGGTCTGGGAATGGGCGACAGAAGCAGCGTTGGGGCATGGGTGGGCTTGGATGGTGAGCCCGGTAGTGGACGTGGATGAGTGGCCAGGAAGGAGGCAGCCGGGATGCAGTGGCCCGGGTGTGGTCAGCGCATCAAGTTGATGAAAGAAGCCACAAGAGGGTATGAGATGGGGGTGGGGGGTGAAGGAGGAGAGCAGAGGGCTGGGACCAGGACCCCAGGGAAGGCAAAGGAGCTGGAGGAGGAGCAGCCTGGGGGGTAGGGGGAAAGCCAGGGGTAGGTCTCTGCTCAAGGTGGGCACAGTCTCAGAAGGCAGGTGTCAGGAAATTACAGAAGTCACATGTGTCAAGTACTTTTTCCAGTGCCAGGTGCAAGGAGGGGTGTGGGAGGGTCAGTTCCTACCTGTCTCTTCAGCAGAGAGCAGGCGGGGTAGGGGAAGCAGAACCTCGCCTGCCCCCTTGCCATCTGGAGGAAGAAGGTGTTTGAGGAAGGAAAGGGGAAGAAACATGTGCATGCATAACAAGGTGGAATGAGGGTGAGAGAAGGGAGGACAAGGGAGCCAGGGAGCAGGAGCTGAAGAGAAATTACTACCGTATGCCAGGACCTTGTTATTCAACCCAGTTTTCAAAGGCCCGCAGCTGTCATGCTGAGATAATCCGTTAATTATGGCGGCCATTGTGCTCTGGCAATGGGGGTGAAGCAGAGGCTGGGGACCAGGCTGAAGGGGTGTGGGGAGCAGGTCTTGGGGGGTGCTAGACCTATGAGAGGGGGCAGGGACAAGCGAAGAGGGGTGTGCTGCCTTCCAGAATGAAAGGAAGACCCTGTCAGGGGCCAGACCTTACCCCTTTCCTGCTGCCACCGTCTCATCAGCAGGTGATGGGGACCCAGGCCACAGTAACCACACCGGCAGCAGCCAACCTTCTTGAGCACATGCTATGTGCCAGACCCTCTGAGGTAGTGCCCTTCCAGTCCCATTTTACAGAAGAGGAGGCTGAGACTCAGAGGAAAGGAGCAGCTTGCCAGGGCCACGCTGTTGGTTCAGGGGCAGAGCTGTGATTTCAGCAGAATGTGGCTGCCCTTCCAGGAGAGCCTCAGGGAGGGCCGGGATCTGAGGACTGGCCACACTGACTTGGTGGCTGCGAATCCCAAGGGATGGTGTCTGCACAGCCCGCAGCCGTGGGGCAGCCCTCCCCTGGGCGTTCCTGGGGCTCCTCTGCAGGGACAGAGCTTCCTTGTTCTCCAGTGCTACAGCTGCAGGCCTCCATGGGCTCCCTACCCCCCCAACCCCTGCCCCAGAGAAACCAGTCTCAGTGCCCGGAGATCAACCCCTTGTGGCCGAATGGTTTAGTCGTGGTGGGCTGTGGCCCTGATGGTCCATGGGCCCTGGGTGCTGGGGCCTGGAGAAGCAGTGGGGAGGACAGGCAGGAATCCCAGGTGAGCAGAGTGAGGGGAGCCCAAAGTCTGTGGGAAGAACAATGGGAACGAGGGGCCATTCCAGAAGCCCAAGAGCCTTTTGCTGCAGGTCCTGCCCTGGGCTGTGGCTCCAGCAGCTGAGGCCTGAGGCCTGGTGTCCACACCAGTCTTGGCTGGAACCTCAGCCCAGGCCAGCTGACAGTGTTAGACAGGGTGGGAATTGTATCTGGGAGTGAGTAACCCGTTAACCCCAACAGGGGCCCCAAATGCGACCCAGCAACCCAAGCAGCGTTGTTGGAGAGCCAGGAGCCTCAGAGGGTAACAGGCAGGTGTGGGGGGGCCATCTGGGTGCCCCCCTGGTTTGGGGTTCCTACCCCAGTGGGCCTGCTTGAATGGAGCCGAGCTGGCGGGGGTTGCGGACGGGGCAGGGCAGCTTGAAGTTCTGCAGAATTGGTGACCACAGAGACCAAAACTCAGTAGACATTTGGGACCAAGGACCTGTAGACACAGCGTAGAGCTCTTGAGCCCCCCAAAAGACCCAGAGCCACCAAAACAGTGAGGCAGGGGTGGTGGTGCCTTTGGGTCCCAGACAGGGAGACACATGGGATCCCCTGCACAGGCTGGGATTCTAACTGGCCTCACTCTGGGATTTCCTCTCTTGCTGGGCTTGAAAACTCCAGTGCCCAGGGGCCAGCGGGAACCTCAGCCAGAGAGGCAGGGAGAAGGGTAGGCCCACAGGGGCCGGTGACCCCTTCTCTGTTCCCGGCAGGACACAGATCCCTGGCAGCCAGGTCTCCCAGGGTTTCCAGTGGATTCCAGAAACGGGGATTTTAAAAATAAAATCTCCCAAGTTTTCAACTTTGGCAACTAATTGAAAAAAAATCTAAAAGCAACTGCCCAGATGAAACAGCATCTCTTGACCCAGCGCCCAGTGCCAGGGAAGGTCAAAGCCATCGTGGAGTAGTTTCCTCCTCTGTGAAGTGGGATGCTAGTAAGGTTGTGCTGAGGATCAACATGAGATGCACTTAGGCCCCACCCATGACTGCTTTCATCTTGGCCGGGGCTGTGCACCCCTCTCCCCCCAGGCTGCCTCTGATGGGGCCGCACTCCCCACCAGCCAGAGCCTCCACATCTCCCGGTGGGCCCCTGCTGCGTCACTCTGCCTTGGGACAGCCCTGAGGATGTTGGAAGGCAGGGAAGTGTTCACCCCGTGGGGCCCTGCAGGAGGAGCAGGTGGAGGAGGCAGAGCCGGAGGGTGGGCCTAGCTGGCGCCTAGTACATAGTAGGTGCTCCATAAATGTTTATTGAATGAATGAATGGAGGCCATGCAGGCAGAGGCAGCCGCGTGTGCGCAGGCACTGGTGAAAGAGCGGGTCCAGTGGAGACTGGTGAGTAGTGCCTGGGGCTACAGCTGAGTGGGGGCCTGGGGTTTGCTGGAGCCAAGACCAAGAGGCCATCAGGGGCCAGGTGGGGGAGGCAGGGGCCAAGTGGGGGAGGCAGGGGTCAGGTGAGGAGGCAGAGGTCAGGTGGGAGACAGGGCTCAGCTTGGGAAAGTAGGGGTCAGGTGGGGGAGGCAGGGGCCAGGTGAGGAGGCTGGGGCCAGGTGGGGGAGGCAGGGGCCAGGTGAGGAGGCAGAGGTCAGGTGGGGGGAACAGGGCTCAGCTTGGGAAGGTAGGGGTCAGCTTGGGAAGGCAGGGGTCAGGTGGGGGAGGCAGGGGTCAGGTGGGGAAAACAGTCATCTGATTAGTCTGGAGGATTCTGGGAAAGCCAGGGATAACCCCTGGGGTGGGAATAGGAGATGGACTTTTAATACAGCTCACCCTTGGCTGTGGGCAGGAGGATCATATGCTCTGCCAAGTGCCTGGTGGTGGGTGGGGTGGGTGCTGGGCTGCTTGGGGCTGGGAAGTGGGTTCTGGGGAATGGGCCATGTGACCTTGGCCATCTGTGAAACCAATGGCAAGCTGCTGGGTGGTTTCCAAGGCCAAGCCTTTTGGTAAAAACCCTTCCATCCTCCTGCCTACCTCCTTCCACTGAGGCCTAGACACAGCACAGGTGCTGATGACAGACGTGACACTCCTGGGGGCAGGGGAGGCCCAGGGACTGGCTGAGTGCATGGGGGGTGACCCAGCAGGCAGTTCACTGAAGGCTTTGGGACTGGCCGGTAAGGCAGAGACACGTGTACACAGCTCTTCCTGAACAGATGAGGAAACTGAGGCCCAGAGGGGAAAGGCACTGACCTGCTCAAGGTTGCACAGCCAGCCAGCCATCCGTGTGTCATAATTGCCTATAACCCTGCTCTGCCCCCTGCTTGGGCCAAGGTCCCCAGGCTTGGAGAGGGGTGCCCGTGCACCGGGGTCTTGCAGACCCCGTCGCTGTCAGCTCTTGCTGCTATTGGCGTGGTGCCTTCTTATTGAGCTCTCCGGGTAAGTGGGCACTCACTGTGGTGCTGGGCACGTAGTAAGTGTGCAGTGAGTGTGTGGGTGGATGGAATGTGGGTGAGTGTGTATGTAGCTGGCCGGACTGCCTGCCCCAGGGGCGAGCTGCAGGCCTACTTCCTCTCTCCTTAGGACATGGACACGGGTGCGGCCTGCTTGCCTGGTGCAGGGTAGCACAGAGCCGGGAGTGGGCACCAGGTATCGAGGGGCAGCACCCAGCTCCCCTGAGAGGTGGGGCAGCTGGTACAAAGGCATGAGCCTAACAAGACGTGATTGAATGGGGCGAACAGACACCTGGCACCTCCGGTGAACCCCAAACAGAGGATGTGCTGAGGGCGTTGCAGCTGCATGGCGGGGTGTGTGAAGGGGTTCAGTTGACATCTGTGACAGTGAGGTGAGGACACAGTGCTGGCACGTGCACACTGCTCCAACAAATGGGGGGCCAGAGCCAGCAAGGCGGGGCCCCCGGAGCCTACCACTGCTCAGGCCGCATGGCGCAGATGCTGGGTGCCGGGTGACCCATTTTTTGGAGGGACCTTGACAGCAAGCATGGCCTTGGGCAGCAGGACCCGAGGGTGGGGCACTGGATGCCCTGGCATAGGAAGAGCAGGGGAGGATGTGAGGCTGTGCACCTTGGATAAGCCGACTGCAGGGGGGCACGGGGTAGCAGGTTAGCAGACATCAAAAGGGCCTTCGAGGGGCACCATTGACTGTGTTCTCAGGGGCCCTAGACAGTGCTGGGACTAACACCCAGAGGTGCACGGAGCCAGATTTGGCTTTGTAATATAAAGAAATTTCTAACACTCGGAGCTGGTCAAGAAGCCATTAAGTGGCCTTAGATGGGTGCTGAGATCCCTGTCACTGGAGGTATGCACGTTGGGGGAAGATCACTTCCACAGGGATTCTGGAAAGTCTGACAATTATAAGAGTTCAGGCTGCTCCAGGTTCCTGGCCGTGTGGTCTCAGGTAGGTCACCGCACCTCTCCGAGACGGCTTCCTCATCTGTAAAATGGGGGTTGTGGGGCCAAAAGGAGGGCTCAGCACACTTCTGGCACAGTTTGGGCACCCCAACAGAAGTGGGGTCCCTCCCTCTGATAGCACCCTGTCCCTAGCTCTGAGCTCTCGTTCTACACATCCTGTCCTGGGCATGTGCTCCGTGTGTGCCTGAGCCTGTCCCAGGCCTGGAAGTCATAGCAGTGAGGAGGGTGGAGCCTACTTTGACTGCACGATGGGCAGGGCAGGGAGGGTGTAATCATAAAGAACGAAATGATGTTAGGCAGCGGTGAGCTCTCTGAATGGACCAAAGGCAGGGTGGAAGGACCAGCGGGTTATCTCAGATTCAGTGTCAGGGAAGGGTAGGGCTGGGGGGAGCAGCTGAGCAGAGACCTGAATGGGGTAATGAGTTGTTCAGATATGGTGGGGGTGGGGCGGGGGGGCATTTCAGGCAGAGAAAAGAGCATGTGCAAAGGCCCTGAGGTGGGAGTGGGTCTGGGGGTTTGAGGAGCACAGCTGGCCTGGAACAAGCACCTTCTGATTGATGGAGATATTGGAGTCTCTCTTGGCTTGTGCACAGTCCATTCTGGCACCCTTCCCTGCTAGGGAGGGAGGCGCTGTCTCAGGGGGTGGGAGACCCACTAGGCAGTCCACCCATGTCCAGTCCCTGCCACGGCCCCAGCTGTTTAGAGGGAGCTGGGGACACAGAGAACCTCAGTTCCCTCATCTGTAAAATGAGGCTAACAGCGCAAGCTGCGCAGGGTGGTATGAGATTTAAGGAACACACATGTCAGACACGAATGAGCCATCAGGTAAGGGCCAAATGTTCTGGCTGGGCCCCAGGAGTCCCCAGGCCTCCTGAGTAATGGCATGGACAAGGGCAACGACAATGGCACCTTGGGGAGCCTTGGCCAGCCTGTCCCAGGGAGGAGCTTGTGCCAGCACTTATCAGCGGTGGCAGATGAGATTTCCCTGGCTAAGCCTCAAGTCCTGAGAGGGTGGAACAGGCACCACTTACACCACTTGGTCCCTGGACCCCTCCAATGTCCCCATGTGAGCAGGAGCCTAAGGTGGCGCCTGTGCCGGGCCTCCCCCTCTGTACAAGGATATCTGACTCCACCATGTCCCGGGGTTTCGGACAAGCCCTGGGAAAGCACTCATCTTGGCATGCAAGTGGGGAAACTGAGGTTTGGAGAGGGCCTATGACTCACCCAAGGTCTCTGAGCTGGCCAGCCCTGTGCCTCCCTGGCAGACCTCTGCTGTCCTTCCCCTCCCCTCCTTGGCCAGGGGACATTCAGGCAGACCTCACCCTGGCCATCCTCTTACCTGGCCCGGGGAGGGGAGCCCAAGGTGCTGAGCCCTGGGGTGTAGCCCTGTGTGGAGAAGATGCACGTTAGCTCGCTGCAGCCTTGAGAGGTGGGAATTATTCATCCCGCTTCCCAGGCAAGGGCACAGGTCCGTGCCCCATGTGCCTGGGGAATTCATGGGAGCCATGCCAGGGCAGTAGGTCCCAGTGAACTTGAGGTTAGCAGGTCAGGATCTGTTGCTGCCACCCTGGGTCCTGAGCCTGACCCACCACCAGCAGAACATGTCCCTCCTCCAGTCCCAGCCTCAGTTTCCCCTCCAGGAAGGACTGGGAGCAGCTGAGCAAGGGCTCCTCCTCCTTATTCCAGCTCCAAAGTGCTAGGATTCTGAGGGTCCCTGAACCTTTGGCAACTGGAGAAGAGAGGTGCAGAAATCAACCACTGACTTTGGGGAGGCAGTGTTGCTGAGGCCCAGAGCGTGGGGCGTGTACCTGGAGTGATGCAGACCTTCTGTGTTGTGGTCGCTCTGAACTGAGGCCCCACTTCAGCTCTGCCCCCCAGACCCGTCGGGTCTTGCTGACTTCTCACCTCTCTCCATCCGATGGTGTCCCCATGAGAAGGCATATCACATGGAGTGTAGCCAGTGAGACTGGGGCCCACCCCAAGATCCCTCAGTCCCCCAACTTTGCCGTGTGGCTTCTCTCCATAGTAGGAAAGAGGGACCCTTAATGAGGTGCTGGTGGAGCACCTTTGGCCAGAAGTTCCTTATTGCCCCCACACCTGTGTTTGGGAGAAGCCGGCACAGTGGGGGCGGGCGGGTGGAGAGGGGCCCCCACAGGCCAGGTCAGCCAGGAGCGCTGCGCTTTGCCAGACATGTCCCTGGCTGGGACTGCACCGTCAGCCACACCCTGCCGGCTTTAGCACCATCTAGGCCCTGGGCAGAAAAGGCTTCTGCTTCCAATAGCTGCTTCCTGCCACTCCCCACCCCACGCCACGCCCCCCCCCCCGCCCCGCCCCACCTACCGTGCTGGTCACAGGCTGCATTTCAGTGGCTCGGCTAGGCCCAGTGTCATCTGTCTCCCTGTCCCTGGGTAGGTGGGTGGGAGGGCAGGGGGTGCTTTGTCTCCTCCTGCACCCGCCCCCCAACTATCATCTCACTGTGCTGCTCCGCAGGCTGTCGGTTCCTCCACCTCTCCCTGCTGAGCTGTCTCCATGCTGTTGCTTTTCTGTCCTGTCCTTCCTTTCTCTCCCCTGCCCCTCAGGTGTGTGAGGGGTAGCATCCTGCTCCTCCCACTAATGTGTGTGCTGTGGAGGGTCCCCCTCAGAGTGGGGGAAGGGCGTGATCCTCGAGACCCCAGGCCCAAGAGACCTCCTGAAGGCCAGCACCCCGTCCCTCACACCTTCAGTGGGTGCACAGCAGGCTGGGGCCAGGTGCTGCTGTCAGCGCAGTCAGACCCTTCTGCACCCCCTCCCTGGCTGCGTCAGGCCTTCTTGGGTGGTGGGCAGGCAGCCCAGGACAAGGACAGGCACACTGTAGCTGACGCACACAGGACATGGTGGTGGGGGGCCCTTCCCCGGCTATGTCTGAGTCACAGCGGAGAGTCCTGGAGATTAGGAGGAGTAGGGGAGAGGCCACAGGCAGAGTCGCCTTGAGGGCTCAGATGGGCAGAACTCAGAGTGGCTGTGGCAGGAGTCAGGAAGGGAAGGGATAGGACAAGATTGGCCCCCACCCCAAACCTGGGCCCTTCCTCTACTCTCCTCCCCTCCCCCTCAGCCTTTGCATATTCTCCCAGCATGGCCTGGGCTGTCCCAGGTGCCAGAGCTCCGCTTTGCCCAACAGCCCCTGGACCTGGCTGAAGGGGGTGCTGGTTTAAGCAATTCAGATCCGAGGAGAGGGGGCAGGAGCAGGGGGAAGTCTGTGGGCTAAGGTTGCACATGTGTACACACACACAATACATGTGCTAAACATGTTGACATAGAGACAGGCATTTGCCCGTGTCCCCGATGGCCCCCCGCATGCCCACGTTTACTCTCAAGTACCCCCATAGCTGGCCACCAAGGCATGTAGCCTGTGCACACAGGCATGCGTGTGTGCTCACGCTTGCCCGCACATCCGCCTCCTGGTGTGTGCCCCTGTACTGGCTCTCTGAGCCAGCGCACACCTGCGTGCGCACCTGCATACAAATGTGGTCCCCAGACGTTTCTAGCTGGAGGAGGCGCAGATGGAGAGGGTTCTCTGACAGGACAAGCTTGGCGACTCAGCTTCCTCCAGTGCAACCTCACTGCCTGCATGTGCACGCACATGTGTGTGTACATGTGGGGTCGGGGGAGGACCAGGGCCCCAGATGGGGTGGGACTGTCCCCTAGGAGCCAGCGGCCACCTGGGGCAGGAGCCTAGGCCTCTGACTCCAGTCCTCAGCCTGCATTGCGCAGCCAAGGACAGGGAGGCTGCCTGCTGCCTTGCGGCGCCCCACCCCCACCCCTGCCTGGCCCCTCGCTGCTCCTGCAGGGCACTGGGAGGTGTGAGGCCGCCTCTCCTGCAGGTCCTGATGATCACAGCCTCTGACTCCAGGTTTCATCTGAGGGGTCATCTGGATGCCCCTGTCACCTGCCACCTCAACAAAAACCTCCTGCTTGGACCTCTTTGGGCGTGTTCCCCCTCCCTGCTGCTCTTTCCTCTGTTCCAGCAGCCCTCCCAGGCTTAGGGCTGCAAATTGGTTTACTTTAAAGACAAAGGTTTAATTTTTTTTTTTTCTCAAAGCGTTCTTCTTCCTGGAGTTTCCCAGGAGGAGGGGCAGGAAACAGAGGTGGCTCTTGTGAACAGCCTTTGGCTTGCTTTATCTAAACATGGGCTTCTCTTGCCTCATCTTCACATCCCTGGCCACTGCCTATGGTAGGGGGGGCGGGAGCTAGGGCCCGGTCAGGCTGAGGGGCTGGGTCTGGTTCCCCAGGCCACCGGGACAAAGCCTCCCCTGGTCTGGGACTCGGTTTCCCTGCTTGGAAAATGAGGGTCTGCAGGCTCTGAGCCCTGCGCTGCCCCCTGCCCGTCTGCATCTTGGGCACAGGCAGCCCAGCTCACCTTACTTCTTCCCCCACAGATGGCCAGGCAGGGACCAGGTCCCCGCTTTATGGTTGTGGAGACAGACTCCGGTGGTGTGCTTGGTATACCTAATTGGGCCCAGTGGGCTGGGCTCCAGACCTTGTGATTTCCGCTGCCTCAGGAGCCTTGATCCCAGCCCAGGCTGTGCCGTGTGACTCATGGCAAGTCCCTGCCTCTCTCCGGAGGAGCTTTGACCCGGGTATTCTGGAGGCCTTCAGCCTATATGCCTGCCTGAGGGCTCCCCTGCCACCTCCACCCCATCTTTGAGGAGGTGGGTTGGGGGCGGTGTCTGGCTTCTCCCTCTTGCCCTCTCTTTCCCTCAGCTCTGCTCCTGCCTGTAATGGGAGCTTGTCCATACCTCCTCTTGCTGGAGACCCCAGCCTCCGCAACCCCCTTCCTGGGGGGCCCACAGCCATGCTGCTCTGCTCCCCTCCCCCATGGAATCCAAGACAAGGGAATTATTTTTGGAACAAGAGCAGTTACACAACAAATGAATTATTTATCTCTGGGCATGGAGGAGAGGAGGCATTTTGTTGGGCTTCTTAATTCGTTTTCTGGACCGGAGGGTGCCTGCCCAGGTGCGTGGCCACGTGTGTGCGGCCCGTGCGCTTGTGTGTGTGTGTGTATGTGTGTGTGTGTGTGTGTACCTGTCTGTGTGCATGCCATGGAGTCTGGATTGCATGGGGTGTGTGGGTCTTTGTGTGGGTCGAGTGTGCTAGGATGTGTGTGTGAGTGCATGTGAGCATGTGTGCACCTGACCTGTTAACTTGCCAGTCTCCCTTCTGTGCCCTCTGTCCTCAGACTTTGCCCCTCCTCCCCCTCCCTCCCTTGCCATCCACCACACTCCCTTCTTTCGTGTCAGGGACCCCAGGGTGCTATTGGCACAGAGGACACCCCGGCGGGAGGGGGTGGAGAAGGGACTGGGGGCCTGCGCTGGACTTCGAGAGGCTGCTCTGAGCCTGCACACTGATCTGTCACACCCTTCTCCATGCTGCCTTTCAGGAACCAGGTGACAGATGGGTCTCTTCCTTCCTGCCCCTGTCTCACTTGCTCCCCCTCAGAGCTCCACTCTCCAGTCTTCCATGGGAATCGTCTGAAGTTCTGAGCCCAGAACCTGAGGAGGGAGAGAAGGAGGAGGAGGAGGGAGAGGAAGTCAAGCCCCGAGAGCTGGTGCACGTTCCCAGCAGAAGAGCAACGTGGGAAGCAGGCTGTGGGGCCTGCAGCACCCCTGGCCCCGGCCTGGCCGTGGTGCCCAGAGCCTGCTGGTAGTGCCCCAGAAGGCCCCCGACGGTTGGCGCTGGCGGTGTCTACCTCACCTGGGGCCCCTGTGCTGGGGGTCGCCCCCAAGATGGTGGCGGCCCCAGGGAGGACTGTGCTGCCAACCCGAGCCTCTAGCCGCTAGGCCCTCCGTGCCCCTCACCCCAAGCCCGGCCTGCGGGGGGGCGTGGCCAGCGCCATGCTGCGCCTGGGGTTGTACGCTGCTGCGCTGCTGTGCGTGTGCGGGCCTGGCACGGTGCATGCCGACTGCTGGCTCATCGAGGGCGACAAGGGGTACGTGTGGCTCGCCATCTGCAGCCAGAACCAGCCGCCCTATGAGACCATCCCGCAGCACATCAACAGCACCGTGCACGACCTGCGGCTCAACGAGAACAAGCTCAAGGCCGTGTTCTACTCGTCGCTCAACCGTTTCGGGAACCTCACCGACCTCAACCTCACCAAGAACGAGATCTCCTACATCGAGGACGGCGCCTTCCTGGGCCAGTCGAGCCTGCAGGTGCTGCAGCTGGGCTACAACAAGCTCAGCAACCTGACCGAGGGCATGCTGCGCGGCATGGGCCGCCTGCAGTTCCTCTTTGTGCAGCACAACCTCATCGAGGTGGTAACGCCTGCTGCCTTCTCCGAGTGCCCGAGCCTCATCAGCATTGACCTGTCCTCCAACCGCCTCAGCCGCTTGGATGGCGCCACCTTTGCCAGCCTGGCCAGCCTCATGGTGTGCGAGCTGGCTGGCAACCCCTTCAACTGCGAGTGCGACCTCTATGGCTTCCTCACCTGGCTGGTGGTCTTCAACAACGTCACCAAGAACTACGACCGCTTGCAGTGTGAGTCGCCGCGGGAGTTTGCCGGCTACCCGCTGCTGGTGCCCCGGCCCTATCACAGCCTCAATGCCATCACCGTGCTCCAGGCCAAGTGCCGCAATGGCTCGCTGCCCTCCCGGCTCGACAGCCACCCCACACCCTACTCCACTGATGCCCAGCGGGAGCCGGATGAGAACTCGGGCTTCAACCCCGATGACATCCTTTCAGTGGAGCCGCCGGCCTCATCCACCACGGATGCGTCCGCGGGGCCAGCCATCAAGCTGCACCACGTCACCTTCACCTCGGCCACCCTGGTGGTCATCATCCCACACCCCTACAGCAAGATGTACGTCCTGGTCCAGTACAACAACAGCTACTTCTCTGATGTCATGACGCTCAAGAACAAGAAGGAGATCGTCACCCTGGACAAGCTGCGGGCGCACACCGAGTACACCTTCTGTGTGACTTCACTGCGAAACAGCCGCCGCTTCAACCACACCTGCCTGGCCTTCACCACGCGGGACCCGGTTCCAGGCGACCTGGCGCCCAGCACGTCCACCACCACCCACTACATCATGACCATCCTGGGCTGCCTCTTCGGCATGGTCATCGTGCTGGGTGCCGTCTACTACTGCCTGCGCAAGCGGCGCATGCAGGAGGAGAAGCAGAAGTCTGTCAAAGTCAAGAAAACCATCCTGGAGATGCGCTATGGTGCCGAAGTGGAGGCCGGCTCCGTCGTTCACGCTGCCCAGAAGCTGGGCGAGCCCCCAGTGCTGCCCGTGTCCCGCATGTCCTCCATCCCCTCCATAATTGGGGAGAAACTGCCCACCTCCAAGGGGCTGGAGGCCGGGTTGGATACACCTAAGGTGGCCACCAAGGGCAACTACATTGAGGTGCGCACGGGCACGGGCGGGGATGGCCTGGCCCGGCCCGAGGATGACCTCCCGGACCTGGAGAACGGCCAGGGCTCGGCCGCGGAGATCTCTACCATCGCCAAGGAGGTGGACAAGGTCAACCAGATCATCAACAACTGCATCGATGCCCTCAAGCTAGATGCAGCCTCCTTCCTGGGGGGTGGCAGCGCTGGTGGGGACCCTGAGCTGGCTTTCGAGTGTCAGTCCCTCCCTACAGCCGCAGCAGCCTCCCCGGCAGCTGCCCCTGGGGCGCTGGAGCGTCCCAGCTTCCTCTCACCCCCCTACAAAGAGAGCTCCCACCACCCACTACAGCGCCAGCTGAGCGCCGATGCTGCCGTGGCCCGGAAGACCTGCAGTGTCTCGTCCAGTGGCTCCATCAAGAGCGCCAAGGTCTTCAGCCTGGACGTGCCCGACCACCCAGCCTCCGCGGGGCTGGCCAAGGGTGACTCCAAGTACATCGAGAAGGGCAGCCCCCTCAACAGCCCCCTGGACCGGCTGCCGCTGGTGCCGGCGGGCAGCGGAGGGGGTGGTGGGGGCGGCGGGGGCAGTGGGGGTGGTGTCCACCACCTGGAGGTGAAGCCCGCCTACCACTGCAGTGAACACCGGCACAGCTTCCCGGCCCTGTACTACGAGGAGGGCGCCGACAGCCTGAGCCAGCGTGTGTCCTTCCTCAAGCCGCTGACCCGCTCCAAGCGGGACTCCACCTACTCGCAGCTCTCCCCCAGACACTACTACTCTGGGTACTCCTCCAGCCCGGAGTACTCCTCGGAGAGCACGCACAAGATCTGGGAGCGCTTCCGGCCCTACAAGAAGCACCACCGGGAGGAGGTGTACATGGCCGCGGGCCACGCCCTGCGCAAGAAGGTCCAGTTTGCCAAGGACGAGGACCTTCATGACATCCTCGATTACTGGAAGGGGGTCTCGGCCCAGCAGAAGCTGTGACCTTCTCCTCCCCGGTGAGGTTGGAGGGGGAGGGCGGGGAGCACATGGGGAAGGGGCCGGGTGGCCAGGCGGGGGTGCTCAGGAGGCCGAGGCCGAGGAGTGGACGCACACGCACACCCACACGCACGCACCCACGCACACACCTGACCACCACCTGACTGTGAACAACCACCACCCGACAATAACGGACAGGAAAACAAAGACACGTTCTCCTTAAAGTTTACACATTGATACCGAAACCAGGAGTCTACTGTGCTGCCCAGGGACTCTGGGGGTGGGGGCGAGGGGCTGGGGGGTGGGCGGCGGTGAGGAAGCCAAAGGAGTGTGGGGCCTGGGGCTCTGGCATGAGGGACAGGTTTGGGGGCAAAGGAGCATGGGGCAGAGATGGACTGTAGCCACTCTGGAGCAGGGAGAGGTCCCCTGTTGAGGGACCGGTCACTTGGAGATAAACACCAGGTGGACATGGGGCATTGTTTCCTTCCTTTATGGATGGGGAAACTGAGGCCCAGGGAAAGGAGAGGAGGTGAGAACCCCAGGGCCACAGGGCAGGTTAGAGTCAGTTTCCCTTCGCAGCCCAGTGCTACCCCCACCTCCCGTGGCTGCCCCGGGGCCCCATCCTCCATTCACCAACCACCCCCTTCCACGTGTGGTGTCCTAGGGCTGAGGGACCTGAGAATCAGGTGGGTGCTTTTTTCTTTCTAGAAAGCCCCATGGCCATGCCCTCAGAGCATGGAGCTGTGGTTCTTCATGCGGGAGTTGGGGTGGGGGGGCCACGCCAGCACCCTGGAGAGGCGGGAGTCCCTGCTGACAGGGAAGGAGCAGAGACACAGGGACGCCCCACCAGCCCCTTCACGTGTCTTCCAAGTCACCTGGGAGGTCAGAGGGGCATGGTGGACCCCCACCTCTCATGTGAGGCCTCCATACCCCGGCCCCCAGCTCTCTGGGCCTCCAGCACCCCTACTCGTCCCGGAAGGGCAGCAGCGCACTGTGATGCCCAGGGGGACCCACAGGGAGGCGGGGTGTCATGGGGCCTTCCTGCCTGTGCCCCCGCATCCTGACCTCCTACCGGTCTGATCCCCATCATGGGCTCTTAGGGCAGCGTCCCAACCTGCCCCGAGGAAGGAGGGCTTTCCCACCCAGCCCCTCTTGGCTGTCCCACCTCCGGCCTGAGGGGCTCCCATATTTCCATGGAAATATGGAAATGGCCCCTTCCCCTTTGCTGCTCCCCACCCAACATCTGAACAAAGCACAAACAGTGAGCACCCCCCCACCCTGCTGGGGGGTGGTGCAGGCTGGGTTCACAGGGCCCCTCCCTGTCCCTGGCCAGCCACTGTCACCTTGGCAACCCAGAGCCCAGCAGTCAGGACTGCTGGGCTGCTGGGGGTTCTCCCAGTGTGGGCAGTAGAGGGCGGTGAGTGAGGACAGGGCCAGCGCAGCGGCCTTGCTCAGGCGCTGGGGCTTCTTGGAGTGGGCTGGGGAGGGGACAGGTTTGGGGTCCTGAAACTGTGGGGTCTTGAACACTGGGTGCTGAGGGGCTGGAGACAGTGGTCCCTTCTCCTTTGGGAGGTGGGCCAGTGAGGAGTGGGGACAGCTCTAGCTTTGCTCACCTGCAGATGTGCCCCTCAGCTCCACACGTACCTCAGGATGGGGAGCAGCCCATTCTGCTCCCCTCACACCCCTGCCGGAGACCCTCGACCTCTGGCCTGTCACCCAGCTGGTTTTTTTAATATTTGGGAAGTGTGACTGTGGGGTGAGGGTGGGCGCTGGGGTGGGACCAAGACCCGTACTGTGTGGGGGGCTCTGACCAGGAAAGCCAGCGTCACCTCCTGTGTGTGTTGGAGGGGACACCAGTGACCTCCCTGGTGGGGGAGGACTGTGGAGGGTGGGGGAGGGGGGTTGGGGCTCAACTGATCACCTCTCTCACACCCACCTAGGGGACGGACCAAGCCTGGGGCCCACTTTGGGGTGACATTTGCAAAGAAAGGACTGCTCTGGGCAGTGGAAGGGAGGGGGTCGGCACGAATATGCAGAGCAGACCTCTCCCAACCCCCCAAACCTGCTCCCAACCCCTCCTCACACCGATTGGCAGAACCGGGCGAGCACGCAGGCGGGGCAGCCAGCGGTGTGAGGAAGCAGACTCCCTGTTATATTTGCATGACCACTCCTGTATCTTTCTGAGCAAACATCTGTCGTGTATGTGCCGGTTTGTCCAGACACCCCTGCCCCCCTCCCCGCTGCCCCCCCTTTCCCACACACCCTCGATTGCTATCTGACAAGCAGCTCTTGACGCTCGGGAAAGGGCCAGCTCTGCAAAAGACCCAAAACAGGTGCCGCCCAAACACAGCTCCTGTGCCACACTCGCATCCGGTCTCTCTGAGTTGGGGCTCACAGTGCCGCCTCCCCTCTTCCCAATGTCTCTCTCGTCCATAGTTCCTTCCCACCTGTCCTCATCCTCACCCCTTCTCTCCCTCTGTCCCTGCCTGGGAAGGGCAGCCTGGGGAAGGGAGCGTGGTGCGGGGACCCCTCCTCTGGTTCACTCCCTTGTTTTGCAGATGGAGAAGTCAGGTCCCCAAAGATGGAGGAGCCTGGTGATTTGGCTGCCAGGTGGGGTGTGGGGCCAGTCACACTGCTGAGTACAGGAGGCCATGGTCTTGGGGGGTAGAGGCTTGGGGCCCCAAGGGAGGAGCCTGAGGGAGGAGCCTGGGGGAGGAATTGCAGACCTGAAGCCAGAGGGCCACCCGGCCTCCAGGGAGGTGGAGCAGCCCACAGGGAGGGCCCCAGGTAGCAGGAGCAAGGGCCTCCCCTTGCCATCGGCCCACTGTTCCTGGTTGAAGATGACCCACAAAAGCCTCAGACCCTCTCCCTTCAGGGAGCTTTAAGGATAGGTTTCCATCTTCACAGTGAGGGTTTGGCCACCTGAGGAGGTGAACTGACCTTCACGACCCAGGTCCCACGGATCTTTCGGGCAGAACGGTGTCTCTGAAACTCTGGAATGGCCGGCCAGGCCTGGTTCCCTGGCTGCCCAGGTGGGGCCCCTCCCTCTGGGCTCACTGCAGCCCACCCCAGGCCTCCAGCACCTGTGTCCCGTGTGCTGTTCAGGATAATTCTTCCCCGGGGGGAGCACACTATTCACGAGAGACAAGGGAGTGTTTATGTCAAGAAGTCTGGCTGGCCGGGCCTGTGTTTGTAACGGTGAATGGTGGTTGGTCTCTGATGTTCTCGGCTGGAAGCTGCTTGCCTGGCCCCCTCCCCAGAAATTTAAGAAGGGGAATCAAGCACAGGAAAAGAAAGGGAGGAAATATTCTAGGCTCTCGTAAGTGCAGACTGAGGCCAGGCTGGGGGCCAGGCATGGGGGTCAAGAGTGACAGGTCCTAGCTTATAAGGGGCTTACATGCCATGAAGGGACAGCCACAAAATGTCCCCAGGGATGGACACTGCAGAAAATTAAATAGGGTGGTGGAGGAGGGAGGGGCTGGGGTGGCCCTCAGCGGAAGAGATAGTGGGCAGCGAAGCTCTGAAGGACAGGACGAGAGCCAGAGGGCTAGCCCGCTGGCCGTGGCAGAGTGGGGGAGGGCAGGGGTGGGAGTGGCTGGGTGGCTGGAACGAGCCCCTCAGGCCACCCCCTGTCCCCCCTCCTCCGAGGGAGTCTCCCAATCAGCATTCCTGTTCCTGGCGGAGCTTGGCTCTCTTTCCAGGGTGGTGGATGGGTGGGCAAGGCTTGGGGAAGCCCCGGGGACATCGAACCCCCCGAGTGGGGGCTTGGTGGGCAGGACTGAAGGTGGCCCATGAGGCCAGTGTGAAGGCGGGGCTCTCCCAGTCCCAGCGCTGTCCTCTCTGATGACACTTCTGCTTCACTGCCCCCTAGGCCCCAGGCTCCCCATTCTTCTCAGCCCCACATTCCCCCATCTTTGGGACAGAACTAGTATTTACACTCGCCCCACCCCATGCTGGCCCGGTGTTCCCCACAGAGGTGCTTCTGCTGCTGGGCAGTGGGAGAGGAAAAAGGGTGTGGATTGGGCTTCAGGGGGAGGGTCCGGGCCTCTCCCTTCCCTTGCCCCTCGCCAAACAAGCACAGGACTGGCCAGGGGTCAAGGTTCGTACCCTCCTTCCCTTCTTACCCCTCCCCGCCTCCACCAGGAGCCACCAGCCCCTGGGTCTCGGCACCTGGTTTGGGTCCTGCAGAGTTGGGCCCCGGCCCTGGGCTACGAACCTGTGAACCCTAGCTGTGTGTGGACCTTTACTCCCTCGGGGGCAGGGGGGGCCTGAACCCTCTCCTTTTCTTCTTTTAGGGGGTAAGTTCAGTTATTTTCTCTTCCTGATATCTGCCTCTCCCTCTTCCCAAATTCCTGTTTTAAACTGAATGGCACGAAATTGTTTTCCTCAACTCGAAGATTCCTGTATGGAGAGAATCAATTTCTATATTTGCAATAAATTTCTTATTTAAAACGATGGAGCCAAGGTCTGTGTTGAAGGTCTGCGGCGCCCCTGCCCCAGGTGGAGTCCCACCGCCTCCCGTCCCTGTGGCTTCGGGCCCCATTTCCCTCCCTCACCGGAGCCTCACACGCCCCATTAAGGAATGAGGATCATTGAATGGGCAGTTAGCACCCACAGTCAAGGCAAACAGAAGTGTGCCACACAGAGGGTGGGCGGGCAGGGAACTGGAGGGACACTGTCCCCCGCCCCCGCTAGACTGGGGCCCCATGGCTCCTCCTCCTGAAAACCTGGGAGCCCCTCTGCCAGCTGCCCTCCTTCCCCTTCCCGGGGTCCTGGCCTCTGTCATCACTGTGTTCAGGCCTTAGAGGTGGAGGGGCCTTCGGGCATCATGTCTCCGCTGATTCCCAGGGGTGATGCCCTCAGAGGGTTGGAGTGAAGTGGGACCCAGTGAGTTGCTGGTCATGGCCAGGCCAGCTTCCAGGCTGCCTGCCCCTTTCCACAGTGTCCCCCCACCGGTCTGCTGCCCTTTGCTCCTCAGCTGTGAGCTGACTACCAGCTCCTCAGGGACCAGACCTTGCAACTTGTCTTCCTGGTCAGGCACAGGGCACAGAGCACGGTCTTCATCCAGCAACCTCAGGCTGAACCTCCAAACGTCTGCTCAGGCGGAGCCCGGACCACTCGCCACACGCCCCGCCCCCCACCACCCGACCATAAGCCCCAGCCTCCTTGTCTCCCCAAGGGCAGAGCCCCTCCCCTACCTATTTCTCAGACCCCTGACTCCAACTGCTACAGACCCTCCTGCAGGGAAGCCCCTGACTCAGCCTGGGTCTCTGTGAGGGGCACTGGGAGGGACCCCCGGGCACTGAGCCAGCCCCCTTGAGTGACGTACCAGGGCAGTGTCTGCCTCTTCTACCCTGGGTCAGAGTCCCTGTTTCCTGGTGGCTGTCAGTTTGTGTGGCTTGCAGGGAAGCAGGACCTGAACGGAAGCTTCTGGAAAGGCCCAGGGCTGGGGCCCAGCTGGTCTCCTGATCCCGCCACACTGCCCTCAAGTTCCCCAATGCTGTTGTCCCAAGGTGGCTGCCGCACTCACGGTGGTCCCCCTGTTCCCTGGCTCTTCTGAAGCTGTTCCCATCTTGCTTCCCGTGGGAGGGTTGCTATGAACTGGCACCATGGTGGGGTGTGTGGGAGGGGACAGAGGTGCAGGTGCGGGAATCTCACCAGCTCTGTGCGCTCAGGCCTGCTGCTGGGGCTGTCCTGGGTCCCCAAGGCTCTCTCAGGCCCTGGGTGGCCCCGGTGGCTCTTCACCATCATGGGTCTTTCCCCCTGGCAAGCAGCGGGGGGGGGGGGGGTTCCCATTATTCCTCAAGAAACAAAGAAGTGGTCAAAAGTGGACGAGAAGAGTGGTAACAGGAGACAAAGAAGGCAATTATATAATGACAACAGGGTCAGTTCATTACAGAAATGTACCAATCACGAATGCGTCTGTACCGGGAAAAAAGCACTGGGCATGAGCCCAGTGGATGCAGGCCAGTCCGGGTCTTCCAGGGCAGTGGCCCCCAGCGCCCCCAGTGCCCCCGCCCTGTACCGCTCAGATTTCAGGATGACCAGCCCTTACTAGGAATTTGGAAGTGTCCTCAAGGACAGCGTTGCTTTTGTGACAGAAAGGCTCATTCTGTTATTGCTTAGCTTTCAAAATGAACTTCATTCACTAAAGTTACAAATTCAGAGACTAATACTCTGTTTATAAATCTAGGAAATTTTACCAGTCCCATTTAAGGGGACTTTTGGTTAATTTAGATCCTGTTTACAAATGCCATTAATTCAATGTTCTTAACCAGCCCACACTTTGCCCAAAAGTCCAATAATTTTCTCTTTAAAATGCTTCGTGTGTTTGAAGAACAAGCAAAACCTAGTGTCCTGGTGACTTTCTAGGAGTCTAGGGTGACTGTGGCTCCTTGTCATGCCCTGATCTCCTTGTCACATGAGCGAGGGTCCCAAGGAAAGTGACAATTCTGAATTAATTCCCGATTTACAAATAATCAATTTGAATTTCAAGGACACTGGTGCTTTAAAGAGCAAACATCAATAAAAACCCCCATACAAACATGCCTGGCTATCTAAACCCAAGCCCGGGGGGTGTGTTTTGTAGTTCCTTCTAATAGTCTGAAGGACTCATGCATTGCCAAGGAAACGGGTTGCCCAGTGAGTCTGCCCTGTGGGCAGTTTGGGGTAAAGCCTTCTCGCTGGCTGTGGCTCCCACAGACCGGTCTCCAGGCTGGGACAGGAGACTGGGTGCTGCAGACAGGAGCGCCTTGCCGGGGAGATTCTTCCGCCAGCCTGCTCTGGGCTGTGCGCTTCAAGTGGGGGGCAGTCAAACCGCTGCCCGTGGGGCCAAGCTGTCTCGAGACCTGGCTCCTCTCTCTCCTCCAGGAAGTGTGCAGCCCACCACGTTCCACCAACCTCGAACCTGTCCAGATCAGGCGGGCTTCCTTCTCCTCCAGGTTTGTGAACATCCCTCCCACGCAGCGGGCCTCCCTCCCACTTCCCAGGAGGCCCGCAGGCTGCTCTCTGGCCTCCTGCACTGGGGCTTGGTTTGAAGGTGTTCTCAGTTCCAAGTGACTCCTCCTAGTGGCTGGCCCGGGAACTTCTAAGTTGTGGCTTCACTCAGTTCCCCTCCCTCCAAACTCCCACCTTGCCTTTGCCGGGGCAAAACCTCTTCCTCCAGAGGCGCCCTCAGAATGAGCCTTTGTGCTTGAAGGGGCACTGGGGACAGCACCGGGTCTTAGCTGGTTCTCAGAGACGCGTCCCTGAGGGCATGGTCCCGGGCACCCCAGCCCTGGTCTGTGACCCCCAGCCCTGTTTCCCCCAGCCTGCCACCTTCTGCCTCTGCCTCAGGTGTGGAGGTTTTGTCAGGCCAAATGGCCTCCTCCTCCTCCAGGTCAGGACCTGGGCAGCCTCCAGTCCAGGCCGGACCCCCTGACTAGGCCCCTTTTCCTGCCTGGATCCCTAGTGTCTCCCCACCAGTCTGCTGCCCTTTGCTCCTCAGCTGTGAGCCGCCCACCGGCTCCTTCTCAGGGACCACACGTTGCAACTTGTCTTCCTGGTCAGGCACAGGGCACAGAGCGCGGTCTTCATCCAGCAACCTCAGGCTGAACCGCCAAACGTCTGCTCAGGCGGAGCCCAGATCACCTGCACCCGCCCCCCCCACCGGACCACAAGCCCCAGCCTCCTTGCCACCCCACTGGGCAGAGACCCTCCCCTACCCATTTCTCAGACCTCTGACTCCAGCTGCCGCAGACCCTCCTTGGGAAGCCCCTGACTCAGCCTGGGTCTCTACGAGGGGCACTGGGAGGGACCCCTCCCCTCAACCCTGGCACTGAGCCAGCCCCCATGAGTGATGTCCCAGGGCAGCGTCCGCCTCTTCCACCCTGGGTCAGAGTCCCTGTTTCCCGGTGGCTCTTTTCTGACCCCTTTCAGCTCCCTGGGAGTTTGTGTGGCCTGCAGGGGAACTTCTGAAGGACCCAGGACAGGGCCCGGTTTGTGGGAGGGGACAGAGGAATAGGTGCTGGAATCTCACCAACCTCGTCCTCTCAAGCCTGGAGCTGGAGCTGCCCCTGGGTCCCCTAGCCTGTCTCAGGCTCAGGGCTGCCTGCCCAGCTGGCTTCCCCCTCGCCCTGCCTGGGGCCTCCCCTTCCGTGGTTGTTGGGATGGAGGCCTCCTAGTTCCTTCTTCTGGAAAGCCCTCATATCCTGCTCCTTGTCCTCAGCAGGGTCCTGAAAGTGGTTTTACGGTAGCTGAGATGTTTTCCTCAAAATTTTCTACACTGTGGGGTTCGAAGGCTTCTTTCTGTCTCTGGGCTTTCTCTTGGCCATGATTCTACAGGTCCCTACCTATAGCTTTTCCTTTACAGCCTCTGCCTTTGCAGTGGCTCCCACGTGGGTCGGGGTTCAGCCCGCAGGAGCGCCCTTCGGAGGGCTCTTTACCAGCAACAAAGGAGCCCCAGTGCCAGGCTGTCGCTGCAGGTGCAGGTTCTGGGCTCCACGTTCCCTGCGCTCACTTTCCCTGCGCTCCCGTCCCTGCTCCTGAGGGCTGCCCCTGGGGTCTGTCCCACCCTGCTCTCCAGCCCTGCGGTCCTGGGGAACTTAGCTGTCATCTGTCCTTCCTGCTATCTCCCCTTGAGCCTCTAGCTCTGAGATTGCTCCCCCTTCATGCTTGTGTTGGGTTCCAAGATGCCCTGGGGTGGAGCCCCAGACAGCAGGGACTCCCCCCAAGTGGTTACCTCGGGGCTTCTCTGCTTTTTGCTTCATTTCTGCCCCGAGGGTTTTATGACTTAATCTCCACGGCCCAACCTCCAGGGGAGATCAGGGCAGCCCCTCTGGCCTGGGCCCCAGCCTGCTGTCTGTCCTTAGTGCTGCCCAAGTCCTCTCCACTCGGAAGCACAGTCCCAGATCTGTTTTGGGCTCCAGTAGCTGCCTCCCACCTCTCTGAGGAGGTGTCTTCAGTCCTCCAGGTTCCCACCCGACTAAGGCAAGATCATGTGTGAGGGAGTTTACACACAGTGACAGGGTGGTGATGGGGAAGTGGAGGCCTCTTGGTGTCCTTGTCCTCAAGCTTCTTGCCTGCCCTTTTCTAGATGACAGCTCCAGCAACCTCCCCACCCCTGGTTCAGACAGCTGCTAGAGTCTGTAATGGCCCTGGGGAGAAAACTCACCCATCTACCCTTCCTCTCTGTGCTGTTGCAAACAGTGCTTCTGTCCCACCCTCTGTTTGGTAGGCACCATAGCTGTGAATTCATAACCTTTGACCTGGGCTCTGTTGCGAGAACAGAATTCTCTCCAGATAGTTGATGCAACGGAGGGATTCATGAGAGGAAAGGTGGATGGGTACAGATTACTGGGCGAGCTGAAGACCCAGACTCAAGCCTGTGCTTTCCAGACTGACTTTCAAAGTGGCGGTGTGGAGCTGGGCCACCGAGAAAGTGGCCTGATTCATTAGGAGCCTCGGGATGTCAGCTGCAGGGCCCCTGCAGCTGAATGGATGGTGGTGGGAGTTGGCGATGGGCTGAGGCTCTTGCACTCGGGTGGGGGCTGCTCACAGAAGCAGAAGCGGGCTCTCGGCCTCATCACCTCCTTCCACATCACTCTAAAGAGTGGTCGATCTGCAAAACTGAAGGTGCCTCTGACCCTGACCTCCAAGAGGGGCTTGGCAGGTGGCTTTCTAGCATTCCTGCCTCTACAGAGTCAGCAGGAGCCCTGCTACAGGGCAGGCGGATCGATCCCTCCCATTTATTGCTCAGGCCAAGTTGCACCAAATTCCCATGGCAACCCTATGAAGTAGGTACTTCAGCTGTTTTACATTTTGGTGAACAAGACTAGAAACTGGGGTTTCCACCAGCGGGCACGGCTCTTCAGCAAGCAGCAGGCTGGGATGGAATCCCACCCCATGTGACTCCCAAGCTTTGCCTGTGGCCCTAAGCAGCTTCTTGTAGACACCCCCTCAGGCCGAGGTCCACAGGCTCGAGGTCCAGGAATGGCACCGCAGGGCACCCCATTCCGTAGGCCCACCCAGGGCTGAGGGAGATCAGCTTTGAAAGAAACCCCGGGCCCATGACAGTCCCCGGCTTGTGACATATGTGAAGATGTCCCAAGCCCATTGGACCCTGCCTTCTAATTCTTGCTGTTAAAATCCTGGTCACTTCAGAGCTACTGGTTGCAGGTCCATCATTGAATAATGAGAAGAATCGAGTCCAGAACAAAGGGGTGTTATCAGCAATGTCCACTCTTGGTTCCTCCCCCCCCCCCATTGCTGTCTGGTTGGTCCAGACCCAAGAGTCTTGTTAAGGCTTATTATATCTGAGGAGCCGTTCCTTGAAGAACCCCCGGTGTTTCACTGGACAGAGATCACAGACTCTGCACACCTGTGACGAGGCCCACAGGGTAGGTGTTGTCCTTGAATTGAATTATTCTAAATCGTTTATTTATTTATTCTTTCTTCTAAATAGTTTATAGTAGTCACAAGAAAGCATTAATTGGCAAGTGATTGATTTAATTATTTGATGATGAGGTAAGAACAAATTTGATGATGATTTGAACAAAGGCAAAAAGCCAGCTCACTACCTAATAAGGAATTTTTGAGAGTTTGATCAGTCCTATTGATTACTTCCCCTGGCTGCATCTCCTCTGCCTCTTGACCAAGCGTTGCAGCTGGTTGTTAGTTCTGACTTCCCGTGGCGCTGTCTGCATATTCCAAGGTCAGGAGGATGAGGCGTCCACTTAGTGTTGCAATGGTTAACGTGAATCACAGATGTCAGGGCTGAGTGGACCAAAGCCCACGCTCCTGATCTGATAAGTGAAAACATCAAAATTGGCATCCACGGCACGTTTGCTCTGACTTTCTGAAAGCTCTGCATACATCCCGTTCACTGTTGGATTCGTGTACATGGAGAAGCTGTTAAGAGTTGTTGCCAGGAGCTCATCAAATAAGAGGCAGACCCACACTCTTGAATCTAAAACAGGCTCAACGTCGACAGTCAGGTGGGATTCGAGTCGTTTACTGCAGGGGAGCATCAGATCATCTTGTCTTGAAGTTCCAAGTACTTGTGTTTTGATGCCGTGATGTTTAACTCTTGGTTCTTGAGTTCGGCAAAGAAAGACTTCAGGAAGAACAGACTTCCTCCAGAGCAAGAGGAAGTCTATTTAGCATGCAAAACGAAGTACACTCAAAGGGAAGGTTAAAGTAGGCTGCTCAGAGAGCTGCCTTAGCCTGTAGGGAGGGTCACAGAGGCAGAAGTGAGCCGGCTGGACTGCGTGGACTCAGGAAACAAGTGGCAGAGGCAGAAGAGGGGCCCCTGGAGACAGGTCAGGGAGTTAGCCCGTGCCTGCTGCTGCCCTGGTTGCAAGTCTCCTGGGGACCGTTAGAGCTCAGGAGACAGAAAGCAAAGATACATACCGGAAGAATGAGTGTGCATGCACTGGGTCCTTTGTCTTACGGGTTTTCATCTATTTTCTAGAGGCAGGCATTTTAGGGGAGGTCTCAGGGGAGGGTCTCAATAGAATATTCATCAGTTTTCCAGGTGTGTCCCTTTAATCTGTCGACCCATCAAAATGAGCATATCAGGTCAGGGTTGTGGTCTCTAATGACTTGTCGGCACTAGGGTATCCGTCATTGGTCATTGCAGCTGGTCCTGATGTCGGCCATGGCGTTATCTGGTTTTCCTGTTTTTCTGGACCTGGAACTGAAACACCACCGAGGCCTAGACATTATCTCCGGTTTGATCAAAACTCTGTCTCTGTGGGCAGCAGACCCAAGGCTTTGTTCCTGGAGTTATTTGATGATGCTCTGAACCTCATTGTGCTGAGGGCTTAATGCTTAATGGAGTGGCCATGCAGGGAGAAGGAGGCAGGGGATGCTGTTCTGTACTTCCCAGACTCACCTGAGAGGCTGGGGTCAACTCAGGGTGCCTCTTCCGGGAGGGAGGCTGACCCGCTGAGGTCCGTCTGCTGTGAACGATGTCATACGGAAGAGTCTGGAAGGCCTGCCCCATAAGGGACAGGTGAGAGAACTCAGGGGAGGTCTCCTTCAAGATGTGCGCTGGGCTCCCACGTGGAAGAGAGACTGGCCGTGTGTGTGCTGCTCCAGGTGACAGAGAGGAAGTGAGTGACCGTGTAGCGATTTAGGGCCAATTTTGACTTCGGGGGGCATCCTTCTCACCTGGGGACCTTTGTCAAACCCGAGGCTGAGGCCCTGTCTTTCCACGAGCCTGGGCCTCGGAGTTGTCAGAACTCCAGGGGATTCTGATGCATGCCCGCCTGCACTGTACAACCCCTGATGGGGGGCAGGGAGCTGCTGCTGAGCGGGGTGCACCCAGTGCTGTGCCTTCCATTTGCTTTTGATACAAACCCTTAGAGCCAAGCATTGTTCTTACAGATTGTTTTGGGAAGTCATGAGTTTCCATAAGCATAACAAAAAATAGGGAAGGGATAATCAATGCCATAGAAAAACAGTCTGGAAGATAATTCTTAGGTGAAGCTATAAAAATGGCCAAGAACCCTATGCAAACATGCTGCTCCAGCCTGTCAGAAATCAGAAGGAGCCTGTTCTCCCGTACCCACCTTCCCTTCTTCCATCAGAGCAGAACTCTTGATTTTTGGCTAAGTACATGGTCCACTATTGTAGAAGACAGACATTCCCCAACCTCGCACCTGCGTGAGGTCATGTGCCCAAATTCTGGCCAATGAGAAGGAGATTTCAGGAAACTTTATGAAAAGACAGCTGATAGGTGTGCTTTTTCTCCCTTTTCCATATCCCTTCTTTCTTCCTGTGGCTTAAAGACAGGACATGATTGTTGGCGCTCCAGCAGCCATATTGGGCTGTGAGGAGATCTTAGGAACAAAGATGACACACAGCAAAGTACCAAGAGAAGGAGCCTGGATGACCGCCACTGCTGGGTAGAGCTGCCATGCTAGCTCTGGACTGCCAACCTCACAATGTTACTTAAGCAATAAATGTCTAGCTTATGTCTCTGTTATTTGTACCCATGCCTAGTTCTAACTGATAAAATGACAACAGAGAAATGCAAAAGGCCAGGGACTGTCACTTTTCACTCATGAGATTGGTAAGAATTAAAAGGTTATTATATCACCGGAGACAGTGCAGCGCTCTGGTTACTCTCCCCGGGCAGTTGGCCGCTGCCTGGACTTAGCAGCTGTGGCAGCTTGGCTGACGTATGTAGGCCCGGCGCTGCGTGCCCTCTCTGGGTGTCTCCGCACATATGGGAAAATGCGTTCCTAGTCCGTAGGCTCGTTGTGAGAAATAAAGTCTTAGCACAGCACCTGGCATGGAGCGCACCCTATGGCGCCGGCCATTACTCCTGTCATTTAGCTATCACGCCCGCTGGTGGTGTGCGGGGTAGTTGGGATGCGTTCCCAGTTGGTCAGAGGCAGTGGGCCATGCAGACAGCCATTTCAGAGGGCTCTTAACCATGTCTGCTCAAACTTCACAAGTATATACGAGACTTTTTCTGAAGTGTCCCCTCTAACCCAGTAGTTCTAGCCCAGGAGCCTGAAGATCTTGGGGCCAGATGTGTTCCAGATGTTAGGAAGGTAATTCGGTGCAGGTGCCACATTCTGTGTTCTTCTCCCACACGGTCTGGGCATGCCCCATGCTGCAGGCTCCTTGAGTCTTCAGCCCACCTCTGATTTCAGCCTCAGGCTGACGTAGTCTCATTTCAGCAGCAGTTGGGACGTTGCCCTCGGGGCCACCCTCGGCTGGTAGGGCCTGGGGGGTAGGTGGCAAGTACTTAGTAGTCCAGGGTCCTCCTCTGGGAGAACACTTTACACTTCTCACGGGTCCCTGAGGAGTCCACCTCCCACCTCCTTGTCCCACAGCCCTTTAAGTGACCTTGACAATGATCCTTGTTTTGGCTTTCCCCTATCTTTGTCTCATTTCTGCCAGTCCCTGCCTCCTGTGTCCTGGCATCACCTACCGAGTAAACCACCTGTACCCAAGTCCTCTCTCTGGCTCTGCTTTTGAGGAGCCCAGGCCCAGGCATGTTAACCTTTCTTCAGCAAGGTGCATGCATATTCGCAGTAGTGAGGTAAACAGAGACTCTAAATAGATTCATATCCATTTGGGTCAGATTTTTTCTTTAAAGGGGGGAGGGATGTTTTCCAAGCATTTGGATTTCTTGGCAGTGGATAAGGGACTGGTCTATACTCCCGGTGCCCAGAGGCGCGCTTTGCCATGTTTGGTTCGGTCAGTGTGAATGGAGAACATCCTGGTGTCACAGGCTGCTCCCAGAACACAGCAGTGACCAGGACATGGAGGCTCTGCTCTCAGGAGGTGAACATCCAGGTTGGAGGAGGCAGTTGATAAACACAGGTGCATGAGGTAATGTGGTCTCTGGCAACACTGGGGAAGGAGATCCCGGGATGGGGAGACAAGGCTGAATTCCACGGGATGCTCAGCAGAGGCCCATCTGCAGCGGTGATGCCTGAGCGTGGACGTGCCTGATGACAAGAAGGCCAGGATGCTGATCTAGACACAGGGAACAGCAGATGCAAAGATCCTGAGGCAGGATGGAGTTTGACCTGTTCGAGCAGGAGCGAGGGGGCCACAGGCAGAAGCACAGAGCTGGCAGGGCGGTAGGAGCAGGCCCAGGTGAAGAGTTACTCTGTTTTAGGAGCAGAGGGGTGTACTGATGAGCTTCAAGGGGTGGGGCTGGGGGTGGGGAGGAGCCACCATCTGATTTGCAAGAGCCCTCTCTCTCTCTCTCTCTCTCTCTCTCTCTGCTTGTCTCTCAACTCCCATTGGTCTAACAGTATCCATGGGACACACAGGTGCTCCAGAGAATGAAAACTACCACCCCTGAGGGTGCTCCTGATTGGTCTAAGGATGACTACACCCCTACCAATGATAGGTTGGTCGGGCATGGGCATGTGACAGTGCGGGCCAATGAAACATCAGGGAAAGTTGGGTGGTTGGGGCTCTCCTGGGGAGTCCTTGGACGTAGCTGACTTGGAGAGGTGACACCTGCAGCACCAATGAGATGGTGGGGGCAAGCAGAATGAGGGAAGAGGTGGAACCCCAAATTCGTGCTATGGTTCCTGCCATGCAGAAATTGGAAGGTGCTCGTGGTCCACACCAGACCTCTCAGGGGTTTCACTCACTTGCAGCAGAAAACCCCCAGATGATAACAAGCAAAATGATCATGAGAAGGGAAGGCTTAAGTCAGGGCACATCTGTCCTGTGGAATGCTCCAGAACCATTGCACTGGATGGGGGTGGCCTCATGGCCTGGGAGGGAACCCCCCACAGAGGTAGTGTTGGTTCTCACCTCAGGATGATTTTGTCATCCAGGTAGGTTGCCAGGTTAAGCAAATGGAAATGCGGGACACCTGGGTAAATTTGAGATTAAACAACAGATAATTTTTAAAGTAAAAAATATCCCCAATAGTGCACATTAACCAGGTGTCCTACATTTTATCTGACAATCCTACCCCAGGGGACATTTGGCAATGTCTGAAGACATTTCTGGTTGTCCCTACGGGGGGGAAGCAGTGGTGGCCAGAGGCCGGGGGTGCTGCGAAACATCCCGCAGTGCAGAGGACAGCCCCGCCATGAAGAATGCTCCAGCCTAAAGTCTCAGCAGTGCCAAGGTTGAGCACCACATTAGATGAAAGGCAATAAGAGACAATCCCATTGGTGTTTTTTTTTTTAAATCCAGTTAGCTATATAATTGCATAGAGGAAAGTGTGGAAGCTCACACACTAAAGTCACGTGGGGCAGAGAGTCGATATACTTTAAATATTTCTGCAGTGTTTTATTATGGTTTATTATATTTCATTGATTATGCTATTACAGATGTCCCAATTTTTCCCCTTTTGCCCTCCTCTACTCAGCACCCCCCACTCCCTCAGGCAATCCCCACACCATTGTTCATGTCCATGGGTTATTCGTAGGTTCTTTGGCTGCTCCATTTCCTATGCTGTACCTTACATCCCCATGGCTATTCTGTGACTATCAGTTTGTACTTCTTAATCCCCTCACCTCTTTCACCCATTCCCCTACATCCCCCTTCCACCTACCTGGCTACCTCTCTGTTCTTCTTGTTTGCTTAGTTTGTTTTTTAGGTTCAGTTGTTAATAGATATGTGTTTATTGCCATTTTAAGCTCATAATTTTGATCTTGTTTTTCGTAAATAAGTTTTCTTTAACATTTTGTATAACGTTTCATATAATAATAATGAACTCCTTTAGTTTCTTCTTGTCTGGGAAGCTCTTTATCTGCCCTTCGATTCTAAATGAAAGCCTTGCTGGGTAGAGCAGTCTTGGCTGTAGGTCCCTGCTTTTCATGACTTTGAATATTTTTTGCCAGTCCCTTTCTAGCCTGCAAAATTTCTTTTTGAGAAATCAGCTGATGGTCTTATGGGAACTCCTTTGTAGGTAATCATCTGCTTTTCTGTTGTTGCTTAAGATTCTGTCTTTATTTTTGACCTTTGGCATTTTAATTATGATGTCTCTTGGAGGCCCTCTTTGGGTCCAACTCATTTGGGACTCTGTGTTTCCTGGACTTGCATGTCTATTTCCTTCACAAAATTAGGGAAGTTCTCTTTATTTATTTTTTTCAAATAGATTTCCAATTTCTTGCTCTTTCTGTTCTCCTTCTGGTACCCTTATGATGCAAATGTTAGACCTCTTGAAGTTGTCCTAGAGGCTGCTTATACTATTCTCAATTTTTTTATTCTTTTTTTTTCTTGTTGTTCTGATTGGTTGTTTTTTGTTTCCTTATGTTCCAAACCATTGATTTGATTCTCGGCATTATTCACTCTATTGTTGTTTCCATGTAAATTGTTCTTTATTTCAATTAGTCCATCCTTTGTTTCTGACTGAATTTTTTTTATGCTGTTGAGGTCCTCACTAAGTTCCTTGAGTATCCCTATAACCAGTGTTTTGAACTCTGCATCTGACAGATTGTTTATCTCCACTTTGTTTAGCTCTTTTTCTGGAGTTTTGATTTGTTATTTCATTTGGGCCGTGTTTCTTTGTCTCCTCATTCTGGCAGCCTCCCTGTGTTTGTTTCTGTGTTTTAGGTAGAGCTGCTTCGCCTCTGTGTCTTTGTAGTGTGGTGTAAGGTAGTAGGTGTCCTGTAGTGTCCAGTGGCAAAGCCTCCCCTATCACCCAAGCTGGTACTGAAGGTGAGCTCTTCGTGTGGGCTGAGTATACCCTCTCTTGTAGTTGAGCTTTGGTTGCTGTTGGCAGGTCAATGGGAGGGGTTTACCTAGGCCAGTCAGTTGCAAGGACTGGCGGTCACCATTGACTGCCAACCTCTGCCCTCTGTGGAGGATCAGCTGTGCAGCGGCAGGGTGGTGGTGCTCCAACAAGGTCTGTAGCTGTCAACTGGTTGTGCAAGCCCTGGGGTTTCCTGGGTGGTGCAGGCCAAGTTCAGCCCCCACCTGTGTTTTGCCCAGGGCCATCCTGCCTGAGTTATAGAGCAATCTGAAATGGTAGCTACTTGTGCTGGGTTTAGAGATTCCCAGGCAAAGCCAAGCTGTGAATCTAGGCTGGGCCTGAGATAAGATGGCTGAGAGCTCAATCAGGCCAGCTGTTGCTTGTTTGAAAGGATTTAGGAAGTTGTGAAGCTTGAGCCAAGACCGGCCATTCATATGGAAAAGCTACTATTAACAGCTGTAAACTGGGTGGGATGGAGCCTCAGGGGATCTCCAAGGAGGGGCAAACATTGGTAGCCAGGTTGATGGAGTCTCAGATGTGGCATCAACAATGCCAGCTTATGGCTCTGCCCACCTTTCTGTCTGGGAGTGCTGTTCCCCAGCTCTCTCCTTGATGCCAGCCACTTCAGTTACTCCCTGTATTTCATTGGTGCCCGTCAAGCTGCTACCCCAGTGCTGGAGCTCAGAGGGAGTGAGTCTGAGTAAGTTCATGTGTTGGTTCTTTAAGAGGAACTGCTTGGGACTCCAGAAGTTCTTTCTTCCAACTCAATCCCTGCTGGTTTTTGCAGCCAGAAGTTATGGGAACTTATCTTCCTGGCACTTGTACCCTGGGCTGGGGGGCCTGGTGTGGGGCTGGGACTCCTCGATTCTGAGACGTCCCTCTCAAATATTTATCCGCCACATGTGAGTGTGAGACCAGCCTCCTTCGTGTGTCCACCCCTCCAACCACTCTGCCCCTCCAAACAGTGCTTTCTTTAATTCCGTAGTTGTCAGACTTTCATTCAATTTAATTTCTGCCAGCTCTGAGTGATGGTTGTTCTATAATTTAATTGTAATTTTGATGTGGTTGTGTGAGGAGGCGAACTGTGTTTACCTATGCTGCCATCTTGAATGGAAGTCCTATTGTAGTTTTAAAGTTAATATAAATGCACACACACACAGAGAAAGTACACAGATCAAAGTGATGGGTTTTTCACAAAGTGAGCACACCCATGACACAGCCCCAGAGGAAGACTCAGAACAGGACTGGCACCCCATGAAGCCCCTGTGCCCCTCAAGGTAAGGGCTGCCCCGCATGGTGACAGCGCTCCTGACTCCTCACCTGTTTTGAACTTCATGTAAATAGAAGGGATCATACAATACATATTCATTTGTGTCTGGCCACTTTCCACAGCAGTGTGTGTGTGAGACTCATTCACGCTGAGTGCTATAGTAGTTTGTTTTCATTGCTGTGAAACATGCCACCACTTATTTGGACATTCTGGTTGTGTCTAGCTTGACACTGCGATGAGGAAAGCTGGCACGAGCATTCTTTCACAAGTCTCTGGGTGAGCACGCATACTCATTTATGTTGGACATGTACCGGGGCCACTCGTCCAGCCGTAGAGCGTGTGCCAGTTTAGCTCTACCAGCTGTGACCAAAGAGTGTCCGAAGTGATCGTGCCAATTTACACGCCTCCCCCAATTGTACAGGAAAGTTCCAGTTGCACTGAATCTTTGCCAACCCCTGACACGGTCTAGCAATTTCATTTGAGTCCCACTGGTGGGTGTGCAAATTGGAGATCTCTGTGATTTTCCATGTGTCTTTCCCTGATAAGGAAGTCGAGCACTTTTCCACATCTTTACCGACCCTTCGGACCTCCTCGTTTGTGAAATGCCTGTTCCTGGCATTTCTCCACTTCTCTCTCAGGTTATCTCCTCTTCTCTCACTGGTTTGTAACTGAGTCCTGCTTGCCGGTCTTTTCCCCTCTGCACAGCCTGCCTTTTCCTTCACTGGCAGTGCTGTGTCCTTTCCTGGACCCTGACATCACTGGGCTCAGGGAATAGAAGGGGGACTTTGGTAAAGTGACTCAAGGCTGAGAAGGTAACAGACACCCTTAGCGTAATAAGGTGCAAGATAAAGAGTGGCCGGAGGTGAGTCTTTGCCATGTGGAAAGTTGGCTCACCTCTGGTGAGCGTCACTGTTGAGATGGACTCCGGGAGGGCTCTGCTGCTCCCCTCCCCTGAGGCCACGCTGTAACCCCCACACCTGCCCCCACTTTCCCACCAGCAGTCACAGACCTGGGTAACACTGAGAAGGACAGTTGCCCATGCCGAAGGCTGTATGCAAGAGGAGGCAGGACTTTGGTGGAGAGAAAGAATACAGAAGAACCAAAGCATGGCGAGGAGGGCAAAGTGTGAAGGGTGTAGAGGGTTTGGGGAAAGTGCTTCCCGCTCTCACGGACGGGACAGATTCAACAGCCCCTGCCCTGTGGACACACTATTCGTCAGAGCGCTTCTCTCCACGCTGCCACTGTGCCTAGGCCACCAGCATGTCTGTCTGAGGCACTGGCATTCCAGCTTCAATTCTTGCCACCCCATCCCCAGCCCACCCATTCTGTGCCAGCAGCCAGAGTATCCAGACCATTTTATTCTTTTATTTATATTTAAAGTTTTTAAAAAATTTATTTGAGAGAGAGTGGAAGGGGGGGAAGATAGGGAAACACTGATTTATTGTTCCATTTATTTGTGCATTCATTGGTTGATTCTTGCATGTGCCCTGACCCTGGATCGAACCCGTAACCTTGGCTTACTGGGATGATGCCCCAACCGAGTTACCTGGCCAGGGCATCTAGAGCATTTTCAAATGAACAATAGAACACATTTCTCTTGTGCTTAAACCTGCGGTAGCTGTTTGCTGCACTTAGAATGCATCACCAACCACTTCCAGGGTTACGCAGGTGACATGCCCTGGCTCAGACAGTCTCTCCAACTGCCCTCTGCTCCAGCCACCCCCGCCATGCGTTCCAGCCTCAAGGCCTTTGCACTTGCTGTTCCCTCCATCTGGGAGGATCTGCCCCAGGCCTCACCTCAGTGTCAGCGCCCTCCAGGTGTCTTCTCCGAGCCCTGGAAAGGGGCCCTGCTCTGAGTCATTACCCCTAGCTCTGTTTCCCACCCTTCCAAACTCCGGCCATGCTGAAGTGATCAGCTTTTCTGTTCGTTTGCACGTGGACCGTGAGACAGGAGGACTGCCTGCCAGGTTTTTGCTGTGCCCCCAGAGGCCCAGCATGTTCTTGGCACATAGTAGGTACTGGATAATGATTCTTTCCTCAAGATGGCTGGAGTCCGGACCGACAGGAGGTCCTCCTGGTCCTGGGTTGGCGCTGCCAGCTGCAGGAATGTGCGTGCTGTGCAGGACCCTAAGAGGCTGTGCGTTGGGGTGATTTATTACCTGGGTAATATAAAAATAATTACAACAGAAAACCGTTGAGCTGTGTGAGCCGTCAGTGTCTTGGAGCCTTGCCAACATATGACACATGCAAGGTCCGAGGAACTGACCCTTGAGACTGGGGCTGGCCTCAAATGGGGACAGAGGGAAGACGGGGGTGGCCATCCTCATTTCCAGTCAGAGGCAGCCTCTGGGCTACCGGGAGGTGGCAGAGGTGGGGCCTGGCTACCTAAGTGCTGCTGGCCTGACTGGCTGCCACCTCAGCATCAGGGAGCCCCGGACCCCCCCCACCCCCGGGAGGACCAGGAACACTGCCTCCAAGGGCTAGGCAGAGGGGGTGCAAGGGTCTTCCAGGAGCTAGGACTCTGTGCCTGGCCCAAAGTCACTTGTAGTAAAAACAAAAAACAAAATAAAAAATGAGGCCACCCACCGGAGCAGGTGTGGAGTGAACCCACAGCAGCCTGTTGCTTTGGGTGGAAAACTAAATGGTCTAGAGGCTGCACATCCCGAGCTGGAAGGCTCTGAGGTGGAGCCTCATCTGGCAGGCAGGCAAGCCGAGGCACAGGGAGCAGCACCGGCAGGGACACAGGTCTCTCTTGGAACTGCGGGGCCGGTGCCCTCATCTTCCAACTTTTGAATTCTGCTGATAGCCAGAGTTGAGGGGAAGGGGTGGCGGAGGTGTGGGGGGACTTGCTCCCCTTCAGGAAAGGAGAGGAGCCTGCAGGCTGGGAGTAGGCGGAGCATGGGGGGGGGGAACAGGGTTCGTCCCCAGCACCCAAGGAGGAGTGAGAGAGGAGGAGGAGGAGGGCAGGGCTGGGGCATTAGGATTCCAGGCAGCTCCAGACACCCAATTTTCCAGCTGGGTGCCCTAGCAGGCTCTCTGAGCATCCTTCCAGACAGAGCCCTCTAATTGGCAGAGAAAGAGGAGGCTGTGGGGAGGGGGCAGGGGTGGAAGAAGAAAGGGAGAGGAAAGGGACAGAGAAGGAGGGGGAAGAGAGAGGAGAAGAGAGAGGAGGGAGGAGGTGGGATGCAGAAGATGGGGAGGAGCTGGGAGGAGAGAGGTGGGGGAGGAGGGAGAAAGGAAGCGGGGG